>CM076608.1:35148880-36348880 GCA_038502775.1 Hippodamia convergens | reverse complement strand
ATTCGGCCTAGGGGAGAAGATGAGTCGGATCAGGACCTGGACACAGTGATGAAAAAAATTAATCTTAAAAGAATGACGTGGATTTCTGACGAAACACCCAAATTCAATTGAGCGAAGTTTCATTCAAATTGACCGAAAGTCAGATTCCCCTATAACGTGTAGGACTATTGCTATTCAATCTGTAGGTTATTTCAATAACCTGACTAAACTTCAGTTTAAATATATACTTTCACACAAAGGCGCAATTCAGAGAGCACGCTTCGAAATGATACAACGCTTCATATGAAAATCCGGGCGCGATATCTAAGTCACTTGTGACCAGACATGCAGAACTTCGAACGGAGCAAGAAATACACGGGCTATTGCTACATCCTGCACCAGTTATAAAGCGTCGGTGATAAGCAAAGTACAAGCGAAACGGTTTTATCCCAGTCAGACTGAGAACCATCAGATTTCACTGGCTTCTAGTTTCACCAGTAAGACCAATAACGTAATCCCGCTGGAAGGTTTCTGCGAGATTTGTTGCCGATGTTTTCAAATGGAACACCATTCCCCCGCTCGCTCTTAACGCGCGAGCTTCTGGACTCATTTTAATTGAACCCAGTAGTGTTTATTATATAACCCACATCCCCATCCCTCCAGTTCCCTGCTCCCTGTCCAGAACTTTAACTTCCGCCCGTAAATTGCTATGCATCCCGATTAGTCTAGCAGAAGCGCATCGTATTCTCTTTCGATTATTTCTCTCAATTACTACTCGTTGAGATCGCGTATGTGGGTGCAGCATAGTTTCAATCTAATTTCAACTTTTGTATGACACAACTACATATCATTCGGATTTATGAATTAGGCTTTAGTTTCGGAATGAAAACCAGCTCAGCGAAATTCAACAATCCTTTACGTTTAATGAACAGATATCTTGCTGGAGCTTTTGTGGTAGAAACATGAAATGGATCATGTTGTTAGCGTAACGAATTAGAGTAACACATGTTTGTTAGAGTTTGCGTACAAAATTATCCTGTAATGGCTTCGTGTTGAACCGTTTCATCAAAATTATTGAATCATAAAAACTATGACATCATGTATGCGTGATATCTCAACTCGGAGTGGGAGAATCACGTCGATCAGACAAAAAATATAAATAAAGCACTAATGTCTCTACTTACTCAACAAGTTGTACCCCGAAGACTAATAGTAATATGTAAAAGTCTTCACCAACAACAAATGGTTTCTGGGTGGAAAACTTGTATGGCAACAGCTATCAGCAGTTTTTTCTAGTTAGCCTCCGACAAAACTCGACAATATAATAGTTGTAAGAACAAAAACATTAGAGATTTTCGTAATATTAGTTTGAAAATAGGGCTAGTCAGCTCTCGTAGTGAAAATGAGTCGTTTTGAGAGTAATTCTGAGAAAAATATTGATCTGGCGATGGAGAAAATTGTACCATTCAATACAGTTCACACCCATGAGCTCATATGAAAACAGTTCACTACAAGGCAAAGAAATACGAGCTTATATAAATTACAAGTTTAGAGCAACTAAACCTGATCCTAAAAAGATATAAAAAAGAACAATGATGAAAATTATGAAGAACTAGGAGTGAGAACAATGTTGCAAAAAACGATGCAAAAAATGTAGCCCTTAACTGATGACTTGCGGTGTCATAAACCCAACGCAAAATGAGAATAGCAAAATATGTTTTGGGTTAGATTCTATGTAGCTTTCAATCAGCATCGCATATCTCTTTCGTGAAATAACATTCGTAGTTGTATTTGGGGTTTATGAAAACCCACCTCACGAATCAACTTCTGATGATGAAATGAATGGTCAGAGAAACAAAGACGAGAACACTAAATATATATAGCTGTTCTTTGTACCATCGTCATGAATGTGCCTGATTAAAGCCTGTCGAAAACTGGCACGTCATAATTTTTCTAAAATTTTTTTCTATATTATATATAACTGAGATATTATTCCTCCAATGGCTCATTTGCCATGTTTATATGTAGTTTTTCGAGTACGAAAATGTATAAACTATTATTTTGCTTTATTCATTAATGAAAGGGCCTACCTAAAAATGGCTTTCAATTTATTATATCTCCTATAAATCCAAAATAATAGAGTTTCCAATTTGGGGCTTCTTAAATCCCACATCACCAGTTTGATGAGTAAAATTTCACCTCACCTTTTACAGGGTAGGTATTTTGTGAAGTGGAAAATCGTTTATGTCTGATTTTAAGATTTTATCTTGTATGCAGTAGAGATAATCGTAATGCGTTACGAAGGAATTTGCATAGGTAAATAAATAAAAGGAAGTCGAGCTTCTTTAAACTCCAACCGGATTCTATCGATAATTTGAAAATATCGCTTATCTATATGGAACTTGCTTAAGGAGGTAGAGAAGCGTCAATTGCAAAGTTCAATAAACCTCACGAGACCGTTGGCAATTTTGAAAAAAAAAATTCATTTTTTAAATCAGAACCCCATTCAAAATAGCAAGAATGGAATCCATATTGAAAAATATTTTGGGAGTGGTGAAAACACAAATGATGCCACTTGAGATATTCGAAAATAACAATTCGCGCGTTTTCAATACAAAAAACGGCAATATTCACTTCAGATCTTTCATATACGTGTTTGTTACAATAGAAACAATAGTTTCAGGCTTTCACGACCGGATATATTGACATTAGAAGAGTCTTCCGGGCTTATTGGCCGTGGTCTATTAGGAATTATTTCACCCAACGTTTCGCCCATAACTGCGGTAGGCATCTTCAGAGGATTCTTGGTCTTAGATTGTAACTCGACCGCTGAATTTCCGAAAGTGATGCTGCATTCGATCCGTTGGCCCCACTTATACCCTGATCATTGGCGGGAAAAGGTAGTGGGTTTACGCGCGCGATGTTGATTGGTCCATCGCTTCCACTTCGTATTGGCTTGATTTTGGTCTTTTCCAACACCGGCAACCATGCGCTATGTACCAAAGGGGTTTCTTCCCTTCTGTTCATATTGTTCTTATGTTTATATATCTCAATGGCTTCCAGGTTCATCCAAGGATAGAAACTTTTGATGTTTGAAATAGCTTCTGCCTTTGAGAAAACAATATTGTGTCCATCTGTCAGAGCATGTTCCGCTAGTGCGGATTTTTCTGTCTGATTGAGTCGACAGCATCGTTCATGCTCCTTAATTCTCGTATTGATACTTCGCTTCGTTATACCAATGTAGACTTTGCCGCAGTCACAAGGTATCCTGTAAATTCCTAATAAACCACGGCCAATAAGCCCGGAAGACGCTTTTAATGTCAATAGAAACAATATCACCAAAACTGGGCGACAATTCTTATATTTTTGAAGATAACTTATGATCTGCATTTTGATTCTGACTAGAATCGTAGCATTATCTACATTTAGTATCGATTCCAACCACTTTTTATAAAACAGGAGATTTCAGTTAACCGTGCATCCAAATATTGAACTGCCTCTTTACATTCGGAAAAATATTCATTCGCAGAAAAAGTGTTACCAATTTCATGACTTTAATAAGAGGAAAAAAAATGTACGCTTCCCAGCTCATAAAATAACCAAATTCGAGTATTCTCCAACGTACAGTGGCATTAAATAGTACTTTAATCATGTGTCAGAGAGAATGAAATCATTGAATTTTTCTTGCTTCAAGAAGGAGATCAATAAAATTTTTTCAAAAAATTGTTCTCATAGTAGGAGCGAATATCTCAGCTCAGTTATAGAGTGAAAGTAGGTGGTAATTTCATATGTGATCATTCTGTATTTCCTGTGATTAGAATATTTTATATATTCGACTATAGTTTTTCATTCAATTTTTTTCCTCTCTCTCTATGATTGATATTTGATCCTTTCTATACATGTATCATGTCTCAAAGGATACAACAAAATTATTATTTTTTCTTCATCATCAAGAAAGGGTTAACTCTTTATAGATAAAGACTACCATGAATGAATAAGTCTGGATCTCCTCCAGTTCACGATCGCAGTTCAGAAGTTTATATTTCCGAATTGTGACCGTTTTTGTTTATTATTGATATTATTATTATAATGATAGAGAAGAAGATCTGTTTCGCCTTTTAATCCCCTCAGCAATGAATACATAAACTAGTTTCAGTATCTCCTTCTTTGAATTTTTTTATTGTTTCGATAAACTTCCAAGTTTCTCTCGCTGACTGTCAGAGATTGGATTGAAGAAAATTCAGAGATAGCCCGGCGCATTCACCAATTCGTTACAAGGGTTTTCTGCTCCCTGCACATAAATGAGATTTTGGAGTCAGTTTTTATGTTAATTTTAGATTATTCAAACCGGAAACAAATTATTTCTCACAGAGCAGTGAAAAATTTCAGAGAAAAATTAAAGAAAACGGTCATTTGAAAAAGTTTCTTCATAGTGATAGCCAATTCCTGAAGACAAAAACCTGTATATTATTCATGCATTTGGAGAAAATCCTCACACCAGTTAGAAACAAGTGACAGTCAGTTGTTGATAAAATAATCACATCATTACACACTTTTTAGAATGAATTCGACACCCTCGTATTCCGTATTCTCAAACATATGTCTGAATTATCTTAAGAGTGAAAATTCAGCGAAAAGGGAGTTTACAACTTTATTGTTGCTCCTTCACATCTTTAGGAAGCTTTAATCGTCCATCCTCTCCATCTTCATTCAGAATGAAAATCGAAATTTCAAAAATCATTCATAATTGCATGGGGTGTAAAGATGAAACAATCAATTATTCACGAAATGTCACTTTGAGTCTTTTTTTTTCTACTTTATGATGGACTAGCTTTCACCTGCGACTCCACCCACGTTGAATTTCAATTTAAAACGGTATTGCTAGGTCCGCAACCCCACATTCATAAACTCGTATCGAAGGAGAGACAGCGCTTGTATACATGACAAACCGATGTCGCTTGAATTCAATAACTTCTTGCTGAAATTCACACTTGTTCAACCTACTGTGACTTTCAAAGTACCCATTATAAAACTATACTGTAAACAGCATTTTCCATCAGGAATAAATTCCGCAGATAACAGTGACATTCACTTTCATATTGATTCATTCAATGCCAGCCGAAAGCCCTCTTCAAATTATTCATTATTTTGGATTGGGCACAATAGATCATCAGGTCACAGTGCACTGTAACCCCTTTTGAACTATTTTTATTTTCAAATGGGGAATGGACTAGTGGAGATCGCGTCTGCAGATTCACCCAAGATGAGAAAATGAAGCCATTGAAGCTAAGCAGAGGCAGACCGGTTTCGTCCTTGTCAGGACTCTTCAGTGCCTCTCAGCCAGCAACGATTAACGAGCATTCTAAAGGCCAGTATTTGGGTGAATCTGCAGACGTGATATCCACTAGTCCATTTCCCATTTGTATATATCGTGGATTGTCTTCGGCAGTTAGACATATGCCGTCAAGGACCCTACACTACTGCACTCCAATTATGAACAGTACGGTATTATTTCGGAGCAACTAGTACTTACTGAATACTCTGTGAGAACATTATTGAATTCTTCATTATATTTATTTATTCATTCATTTTAATTACATCCAAGAGGCAAATGCCCAGTGATAGGAGTCAATAAGTAGAACACATATACATGAATGATAATACCTCAAGCCATCGTCAGCCGAGTTTGAACCAAAGAAGCACATTCTGAGTTGATTTTCATTCTGTTTGGATAATGTTGGGGCCCCAAATTGGAACCCTAAGATACCCCTCAGCATGCATGAGTTCTAATGATTTGAGCCCCTTCGACTCCACAGATAAATGTCTGTAATTGAGAAAGAACTTCATCATCACACTTCATTATCTAGTACTACCACTTTTTTGCAACAGCTGGTATGGTAACTAACAAAATCGAGTGCAACTTAAGTTAGTTTATTTTTATGATATTTATTTTTCTCCACGAAAATCTGGCTTCACCGAACAGCACTTTCTCGTCTCATTTCTAATAACTTCAATACAAAATAAAGCCGTACTGTCTACAATATGATTCATGGAGGGTAATAAAGGTCAATCTTCTCTTCATAATGTACCTACCGAGCATTCGCACTCCTTATACTTCCTTTTTTTTGTCGCTAATTTTCTGTCGAAATTTCAATATTTAAAACTCGCAAACCGGTCTGCTCCGGTGAATACGACATTTACCCCACATCAACATGTTCAAAATAAAAAAGCTCTTATACTAATTTTTTTCCTTTTGGTTTGGTGCATTGTTAATAAGAAATTCAGCATTCGAGTTACAATCTCAGAAGAAGAAACCTCTAGAAATGCATATCGCAAATGTGGGCAAACGTTTGATAAAAAACCTGGAAGACTCTTTCAATATCAGTATATTCTGTCGTGACAGCCATTAAAAATGAACAAATAAAGTTGTATGTTTCACCTTGTAGGAACACATTTTAAAATAATTTAAACCATTGAATGAACTGTTTTTTATGAAAGTTTTTTTGTTGGATTCTTCTACGGCGGGGTTAACATAAAATACCATGAAACCCTGAAAAATTTGATAAAATAAAAAAAATATAGGAAATAATTTTCTTTTTTGCGAATAACGCCAATAGATGTCGCTCCGGTTAACAGCGGTAGAGCTCTTTCTTCTGATTTCAAAAACATCTTATTGAGAGTATCTATGGCAGTTTTCTATAAATATTGATATTTTCTTCTAAATCAAAGGCAGTTGTGGAATGCCACACGAGAACGATGCGATTTTTTCATATCAAATGAACCGTGGATAATGACAGCTGATATTTATATTATTTATTTATCAACTGAAAGTTCCATTAGGGATTCAAATGACCCCTATTTATTTCTAGACAGAGTCGATTTCTTTTTTCAAAGTTTTTGAACATTTCCTTCAACATTTATGGAATATATTGAGGTTCTCAATTTCTTCTTCTATTCTGAATTTAATTTCTTCAATATTTTGCTGACGGGCATTTTAAATTTCAAATATCCCCATAAAAAAGTGTCCAATGATGTTAAGAAGGGACTATGAGGAGACCATAGAATGGAACTCCGATATAAATAAATTACAGCATTCTCGAGTTGCATTCTATAGCTGCCTTAGATTTAGACAAAAAATACCAATAATTTTCAGAAACTGTCGAAAAAAACCTCAATAAAGTATGTTTAAATATTTGAAATCAGAAGAAAGAGTTCTACCGATTAGGAAAATAAAATACAGGGTGTGCCATTTGAATAACAACAATTCACATAGAATTTTCAGCATGCAATTCTTAGTAGGTACTGAATTCTGAATGCCCATAAAATATACTGCAAATTTTCCCATTTGAACTTTTGTGGCTACCAATATTAACTGAGATAGCTATTGAGCTATTTCATTGCAATTAAATTTTTTTGTATATTTTGTACTTTTGTATTTTTTTTATATTTCACTTAATATATTCCCTTTGAGAAAAACAACTTTATTCATCTAATTGCCAATTACCACAATTAGTTCCACTACTAGATCCCTTTCGCTCTTCAGTTTCTGGAATAGTGAATGATTCTAAACAGTTCTTGGCCAACATTCAAAACTGTTTCCAGACGACATTGTTTGGAGCAACACATACTGTACAGGACAATTTTAGGTCCACTTTCAAGGTATTATACTATAATAGTTAATTATAATATTAAAGTTGCTTCTTTTGAGGCAGTACGAAATCTGCCGGGTCAGCTGGTTTTTCTATAAAACTCAGGTTCTGAACGTATTTATGAACACAATTGGACTTTGAGTCTGTAAGCTACTTTTTTCATACGCGTTAGATATGAGAATGAATAATGTCTTACGAAATCAGATATTCCCTTCTCGATCTTCACGACGACTCTCAGAATCAGTATCACATTTTTATCCGCATATTATAATGAAACATCGGTACATTCCAGTCTGTTGTGATATAATGTCCTGAGGGATAATATCGGGATGAGAAAATGTCTTGAGGAATCAAATTCCCCTGAATGAAGACCTGTGCTCAGATCTAGTAATATGGAATTTCAATAAAAAACTTCTTCTTCTTCATCTTTTAATGCATATTCATTAATGGACGTTCGTGACCACATTTTTCATGGTGTCTCTATCTCTAGCTGTATGGATCAATGTCTGAATATCTTGTATACCCGTCCACTGCCTCACGTTGCACAACCATGATATCCTGTTCCGTCCTAATCCTCTTTTACCTTCAATCTTGCCCTCGACTATCAGCTGAAGGAATTGATACTTATGGCCTCGCATTAAATGGCCGAGGTATGCAATTTTTCGTTTCTTCGCGATGCTAAAGAGTTCACGGTCTTTATTGATACGCCTGAGAACATCCTCATTCCCCACTTTGGCAGTCCACGGTATCTTCAGGATTCTACGATATATCCACATTTCGGATGCCTCTAATTTAATGAATTGGTCGAGGCTTTCGCGGCCATCTTTCAATGTGACATGTTCGAAAGAACATGTCACATTGCCTCTAATTTGTTGATGTTTTTTACCTTAAGGGACCAACCCTCCACTCCGTAAAGAAGCACTGACCAAACGTAGCATCTCACTAGTCTCAGTCTAAGATCAAGATCAAAATCGGTACATGTAAATACATTCTTAAATTTTATGAATTTACTTCGATCTTGTTCAATTCGGCATTTTATTTCGTCGTCCGATGACCATTCTTGATAAAGCCATGTTCCTAGATATTTAAATTTTTCTACCCGTTCCATAGGTGTTCCATTATATGTTACTCTAGAATTTCCAAACGTATTCGCTTCCCTAGTGATAATCATGAATTTAGTTTTTTTGATATTGATGTTTAATCCCATGTTTTGGCTATGTTCGCCTACTATATTAATTAGTCGGCGTATCGTATGTTGTTGACCCAGACTTCATTGACTTTGATCCCAGTGTCTCTATCTTCAAGTGACGCTTTAAAGATGGCTTCAGAGTATATATTGAACAGGAGCGGAGACAATATACAGCCTTGACGTACTCCTCTGCGAATCCGAACCTGCTCAGTTAGACCATGATTTACTTTGACCTGCGCTTTTTGGTGCCAATACCACAACGAATGTCTTTTTCGTCCAAATCCAATTTTTTGAGGAGCTGCATAAGTTTGTGATATTGAACTTTATCGAAAGCTTTTTTGTAGTATATTGGCAAACATTTTTTCTTTGGTCATAGCAGTTCTGTACAAGTACCTGTATTGCGACTATTGCCTCTCTTGTACCCAACCCTTGTCTAAATCCAAATTGCGAGTCGCTTATATTATTATCACATTTCCTATAAATATGATCTCTGATGTATTATTCTCAGGAATATTTTCAGGGAATGGCTCATAAGGCTAATTAGCCTATGATCTTCACACTTTCTCGCATTCGATTTTTTGGGATGGGAATAAAAACTGAAGATAGCCACTGTTCAGAGTAATGACCAGTATCATACATCTTGTTGAACAGCTTTTGAAGCACTCTCATGCTCCTTTCGTCCAGGAGTTTCAGTATTTCTGATGGTATTTCATCTGGACCAACTGCTGTGTGGTTTTAAGCGGCTAGTACAGCCTTTTCCACCTCTTCTTCGGTAATAGAGGGTCCAGTTAGACATTCCCCCGTATCGAGTTCTCTGGTCTGCTCTGGTCTATTATCGTCAAAAAGTTTTTCTACATAGTCTTCCCATATCCTGTATTTCTCATGATCTTCCATAACTTTATAAGGATGTTATCTATTTGGTTACGGGTAACGTTCCCTGGTTGGTCTCTTGGTGATTTCCAGGTATATAGGCGGTGAGGGTAATGTTGGAACCATGTGTTGGTTACTGTCATATGTTCTTCTTGCCAGAACTGCAGAAGACGATCCTCTCTTTCATTTCTTATTGTCAGATCAAAAGGCCCAACGATGTTTTCAACTCCATGTTTTTCAGTTAATTTTAAAACACCCTTCACATCATTGTAAAACTCTTCTATGCCTTGGTCATTTGAGTTGGCTGTTGGTGCATACAGCTGGATTATATTTAGGTCGACAGGTTTAGCTCTAAGTTTTATTAAAGCAGGACGATCAGAGTAAGGGACGAAGTCTACAACAGATTTTATCAGGTTTTTGGATATTATCACCCCTACCCCTTTTCTGTGATTTCTTTCCTGGTTTCCTGAATAATAAAAAACACCATTTTCATCGGGACACATTCCAGAGTCGGGCCACCAAGTTTCTGCAACTCCTAGAATATCTATCTTGTGCCTGCTCGTTGCTTGTACGAGATTTGCCAATTTCCCAGCCTCGAAAAGGATTTGGGTGTTCCAAGTTCCAATTTTTAAAGTTGTATGTAAGTTTAGTCTTCCTTCTGAAACATTCAAGTTAGTCCCCCCGGAGATTCGATAGAGGGACTATATAAACCTCCGGAAAATTTCGATTCGAATGTATCCATGTGGTTCTCTTGGGAAAAATACACTAGGTGGTTTCCCGTTGCCTTCCCAGTGACATATTTTTGACAGAAAATGCTGAATTTTCGTTTCACCTTTCACTCCGCCAACAAATAATTAATATAAAACTACAAAGCTATTCAAGATCGATTGTTCAGCCAGGTTCACAGAAAACGAAAATACAATACCACCGAAAATTTTGATTTACAACAATTCATCTGGAGTTTTCTCAAAATGGCGCTGAGAGCATGTCCGTTTATATCCTATAGTGTTAGTACCTAAGACATTTGAAATGTGACATCTTGTCTCATGAGCATGAATAATAAATATTAATTTGTATTTCATGACCTTTCTCTCTTACGATGAATATCTTCATCTTTCAGGCTGAATGATTATCGTTTTTTATTTACATTCGGTGAAAATCAACTTTTGAATTGAATCGGGTCGATATGATATAGTATACAAAAAGTCTTTGTGCTCTTTTCCTAATTGAAACACAATCATATTGAGCAAATAAGGAGAATGATTCTGAAATGAAGTAGGACACCCCGTATTTTATCGAATATCCGGATATCCATGAATACCATAGAACTTTCTTTTCGAAAATTCTTCAATATATTTATCGAATTCGATTGAACTCATCGATAATGAAAAAGCTGCTCACCTTCAAACAAGTCAGTGACGTCCGGTGTCCCTTCTGTTTTATCATGGGAATTCGAAGTTAGGTTGTTTTAATGAGGGAACTTGGGGCTATTCAATGATGATATCCAAGTGAATTTTTTCTGTGAATATGATCGTGCAAGGATCGGGCGTTCTGATCGAAACACGACCCGAAAAGTAAGGGGTTGAAATTTCAACCCCAGGGCCCAAGTGCAAGTCGAATTTTTTCACACTGTTTGCAAAAAATAACATTTTCCATGTGAATATGATTATGCAAGGATCAGGCGTTCTGATCGAGACTCGACCCGAAAAGTTAAGTTAATGATGATATCCAAGTGAATTTTTCCTGTGAATATGATAATGCAAGGATTCCACCTTCTGATCGAAACATGACCCGTAAAGTAAGCGGTTGAAATTTCAACCCCGAAGTCCTACCGCTCGAATTTTTTTGCGCCGTTCAGGTAGTATTGTTGTCACGAATTTTTCGTTCCAATCTGGTAATGCAAGGAGCGCGTCTTCATATCGGCATCTTCAAGTTCACGAGTAGTTAATAAAACGAGTACGGTGCAAAATATTTATGTTCATATCGACTTTTTTTTCGTAAAATCGTCTATTTGAAATAAAAACTACAGGTCTACTCATAATGTCCCTATTAAATCAACCTAACTTCGAAATTCCAAGATAAAACAGAAGGATCCGGGCGCCACTGAGTAGAGCGTTCGGGTGTTTCCGTAAAAAAGGAAAGTATACGATGCTCATCACTTAGGAGAGCAATGGATTATTTATATATGAGAAAAATGACAAAAATCACTAGAAATTATTACATTAACACCTGATCTATGCGGAATTATTTGCGAATTCCTATAACGTTGATGGTGCTGCTGAATTTAAACAAATATGTTATAAAACCCAGGACGGCGTTTTTTCAAGAGAACAGTCACAAAGACACAGCCAATCGAAAAAAAGCTTCTTGTCAAAAATCACCAGAAGAACAATTATTCACAATGAATTGAATCGAAAACCTATTGCAGGGATGCATTCGTTCATGCATATACTCGAAACCAACCTGAAATTCATGAATGGGACATTCATTCGTGAGATGTTTTATTGTCTCCTCAACTACTTCAATCAGGGGAATTTTTCTCAACCCAAGTCATTTAAAATCAACTATAACCAAGACAAAGCCCTTTTTACGAAGTCTAGATAAAGTCTATTAAAACCTGCAGCTTTGAGAGATATCATACATCTTATAGCTGAATTTAATTTTTGAATTGGTAAGCACCAACATTCACGGTTTGTTCTGATGTCCGAAGTTTCTTTACTTTGAACTTCATCATTGATTTGATATTTCGATAGTTCAACAAGACGACGAGCGATCAGTAAATGATTAATTTTCGATCATGATTTTGTGAGACGTGAATCTTTACCTAGTTTTCTCAGAAAATCATTTTTCTGGCTACACTAGGAGGCTTCAGATTGTTCTTATATTATTTTTCAGTTTTACCTAACATTCAGGTAACAGAGACGTATTCCTTAGCGGAAGCTATAAGAATGAAAATATTTGCTTAGGTATTATTCATCATATCGGATGACGTGTGTGAATGTTGTTGCTTTTGCTCCGCTCTTAATTGAAATAAATTTACAAGTTATTTAGTCAAATATAGTGAAAACAAAGTTGGTTGATAAAGACAATATTGAAGTGCACTTTTCGACAGAAATTAAAATTGTGTGAGTTTCTATGATACAGTTTTTCATTGTTTAAATATCAATAAATCAATACAACATCTAAATAATATAACATATTGTGGGCATTTACTTGTGTTGAAGCCGATTATCGAGGTGTGATAAGGGTCTCCACACATTTCGGATTGAATTGGGGATTGCTTCGACTTGAATTAAATGGGTGAATTTAGTAATACTCAAAAGAAATATTTGAAGGAGCTCATTGCAGGCTTGGATACTTCTCTCAGCAAAAAATTTCAGGAGCTCGAATTGAACCTCAACAAGAAATTTGAAGAATTGAAGTTGGATACTGAAAATAAAGTAAAAATATTAGAGGAAAAAGTTAATAAACTCGAACATGAAAATTCAATTCTTCGTAAGGAGGTATCGAGTATTAGAAGGAAACAAATTAAAAATAATTCAGTTATACATGGTTTGGATATCCAAAATTCGACCGTAGAGGAAGCAACCTTGAATCTCATAGAGAACGTTCTAAAAACTGAAGTTAGCTCTAGTTCAATAAAGGAAATATATAAGATAGGAAAAGACGAAGCTAAAACTGTTATCTTGGAACTGAACTCCTTCGCAGACAGAAATAAATTGTTGAGAAATGGAAAGAAATTGAAAGGTACAGGAGTGTTTATATCTCCTGATCTAACACCCGAGGAGCGATTACACAATAAAGCTTTGTATGGATATTTAAAAAAAGCAAGAGGCAGAGGACAGAAGTCTCAAATCAGAGGAAATAGATTGATTATCGATGGGGAGGCATTCACACTGGAACAGTTGAGAGAGATTCTTTTCGAAATTCCTACAACCAGCCACAACGACCAACCGGAAGGGGGAGACAGCACAGCAGATGATGGTAATTCAGTGAAGGATATTTTGAAAAAGTTCGACAACAAACAGAATATTGAGAACAAGGGCGGTCCTAAGACTCGCTCACGACCGAACTGAGCAAAACACCAGATAAAATGGATGCATATATACGAGACTTCAAACCAAGATCCATCGAAACAAAAGAAGTTTATAACGTTAATATATGCAATAAATTTATGAGAACATATAAAAATGGCTTTAATATCTTTCACAACAACATAAGGAGTATTTCAAAGAACTTCGATGAACTCTCGATTACTCTTTCACAGTTCGAAACGGGGTTCGATGTTATTGTACTTACCGAAACTTTTCAAGTCGATGATGTGAACTTCTATCGGATTAATGGATATCATACAGTGTACAATGAAGGAAAAATAAATAGGAACGACGGCACGTTAGTGTATATTAAGAACAATTACAAATGGACATCTAAAATTAAACAGTTGTACAACATTTCGGTTATAGAATTGATTGTTCATATAACAGAGAAAGTCTCGGTGCAAATTTTTGCTCTGTATAGACCTCCAAGTGTCAACGAGGTGTTCTTCCTAAAAGAGTTGGAGCGATTCTTGGAGAAAAATTCGAGTAACCATTATCTTTCATTATTTGTGGGAGACATAAATATTGATTTACTGCAATCACGGAATATGAATACTCAGGAGTATCTCAATATAATGTATGAATATGGATACATATCTGCGATAAATAATCACACCAGAGTGCAGGATCAAGCAAAATCATGTCTGGACCATCTTTTCATTAAAGGTACAATATCTTTAGATAATTTACTCCCCATGGTGTGGAGACACAACATAACCGATCATCACCCAATTATATTATGCACCAGAGTTGAAATGGATGCTGCACGAACTCCTCCTTTCAGAAATTTAAAATATCGCTCAGTAATGAATTACAGAGCGCTCAGGAAAAGTCTTACCATGATAGACTGGAGTCCTATTCGTGACGAGAAAAACTGTGATAGATCTATGGAAATGTTTGAGGATATAATAATGAGAAATATAAGCAGGTGCACAACTAAAATTAGGATACACAATAGGGATGTAAAACGAAAGCCATGGATAACAAATGGAATAGTAAAATCTATAAATAACAGAAAACAGATATTTAAACAGATACAAAGACAGCCACACAATGTAGAACTCAAAAACTACTACAGAAAATATCGAAATAAGATAAATTACTTAATACAACTGGCCAAAAAGTCCTACGTGAGTGCAAGGATAGGAAATGAAAGAGGGAATGCAAAAAAGCTATGGTCCTGTGTTAGAGATCTCAGTGGAAAAAACAGCGAAAAAACAAACGTGGATTGTTTGAGACCAGATGAAAGTACGATTATCACGGATCAGAAAGAAATAGTCGAGTGTTTCGGAGAGTACTTCTCGCGGATTGGAGTGGAATTGGTAAATAAGATTCAGAAACCTTCCCATAATACAACGAGATCTAAAAGACTTCCGAATTCATTCGGCCTTATTGAAACTTCAGCATGTGAAGTTAAATCGATAATAGATAATCTTAAAACAGGGAAATCTGCTGGCATCGATGGACTCAGGGCAGAACTACTACAAAACGTGAGTGACATTATATCTGAGCCATTGTCAATGATCTTTAATAGATGCATTAAAGAAGGACACTTTCCTGAGAAACTGAAGGTTGCAGTGGTAACTCCAATATTCAAGTCTGGAGATCGTGCACTTCTAACTAATTATAGGCCAATTTCTGTGATTTCGGTTGTAGGAAAAATTTTCGAAAAAATTCTGAAGGGGCGAATGGTGAAATTTCTAGAAAAGTATAATATTCTATCCAAAAGACAGTATGGTTTTCAGTCAAATAAATCTACGGAAGACGCAATGGCCAATTTGATATCCAAGATCTACGAAGCATTAGATGAAAGTGTTCCAGTACTGTGTGTTTTTGTGGACTTGTCAAAGGCGTTCGACACCGTTTCACATCGCGACCTGCTTTCAACAATAGAACAGGTGGGATTTAGAGGTAAAACACTAGAATTGTTCAAAAGCTACTTAGAAAATCGGAAACAGATTGTGGTGCTTGGTGGTGAGCAAAGTGCTGAGAGACTTGTGACATGCGGAGTACCGCAGGGTACGGTGCTGGGACCACTACTATTCTGTATATATATCAATGAGCTTTTCAACTTGCCGTCATGTGGAAGTATAACGTCATTTGCTGATGACACTGCTGTCGTGTACACGGGGAGTTCCTGGGATTCCCTCATTAGAGAGGCTCAGGAGGATTTAAGATTAATTTTAGATTTCTTCCGAGAAAAACTACTAACTGTCAACTATGAGAAGACCTCCTTTATGTCCTTCACTAGCTATGTTTCCTCACTTCCAGATGTAGATAAGCTCGTGGTACACTTGGATCACAGAATAATTCACATCGATAGAACTCACTGCACGAAATATCTTGGGATAATAGTGGATTCGCACTTACGATGGGATCACCAGATTGAAAACTTATGTTCTAAATTGAGAAGACACCTAGCCTTATTTAGACATATGAGAAATTTTTGTGGATTGGCTGATCTGCGGGTTCTTTATTTTGCTCTGGTGCAGTCGTTGCTTTTGTATGGTATTCTGGCTTGGGGAGGAGTGGAGGCAGTTCACATAAAAAAGTTAGAAATTGTACAGAAAAGAATCCTCAAGGTAATCTATGGGAGAAAAGTCACTCACCCAACAGATGAATTGTACAGAGAGGCAGCTGTACTTGATCCAAGACAATTGTTCTGTAGGAGCTTTCTGCTCTACTATAAATATAAAACTAATCATAAAACGATAGATCATACAATTCATACAAGATACGCCCTTGGGGGTCACTCAATACCAAGAGTGCACAAGACAATTGGCCAAAGAACTTATACATATTTGGCCCCGCGAACCTATAATATCCTGCCAGACAATGTAAGGGAGTTGAGGTCCTATAATTCATTCAAGAAAAATATAACAAATTGGATGCTCCTTCAGCCTAGAGCTACAGTGGCTAATCTGGTAGACCTAAAAAATGCTCCCATCAGATAGTACTCTACAGATTGATGATGGTATGTTCCTCGATAAATCTGTTGCGAAAAGTTCCTTCTAGGATATTTACGTAGTGAATAATTGAAGATTTGATATACTTACCATACACAAGGATTTTCCTTTCATGGTACTCAATTGATTCAATATTATTTTGCGATGTTTATTCTGCATTTTGAACTTTATTTCCATTTTGATTTTGTGAATGTTGTCTGATTACTTTGAACTATTTGTAACTTGAAAAATTGGTGAATAAAGTATTATTATTATATAGATATCATATATGAAAATCACATAGAAACTATCTTGATTATAGAAGACAGATATTAAATACAATCTTTTGCGAAATAAAAACCGCACACTCTCAACCACTTCTGAAAAAGTTCATTACTTTTTATTAGCCCCACACAATTTTTAATTATAATGCCGAAGTAATAAGAAAAGCACTCACCCTGAATATGACCCTTCCCTCCATAGAATCCCATAAAATATATCATGGAGATAAGCTGATAATGAGGAAACGTAAGAAACAAAGCTGGATGAAAGAGGAAAATGTAATTAGTGAGTAAAATTTGGGATGTTATTTGATATACTTGAATTATCATGAAACGACATCTTGCGACGAAATTTGAAGAGATGAAAAAGCTGATGAGGAAGATGGTACTTTAAGATATCGAATATTCTTTGGACTAATACATCATCTATGGCCGATGTGAACAAAAGGACCGTTCTTGAAGTACTATAGCAATGTGAATTCATCAGAACGAACGAAAAGAAACGACAGTAAATTATCATGATACGAGTCAATCTCAATTGATTTTTGGAGAGGAAAATACATTTCTATAATTTAAAGGACTGCATTTACTACTTCTATTTCATGAACGCTCTAGTTATCAGCTAAAGTAATAATTGGAAGCTGTTTCAATTTCGGACAGTTCTGACAATAACCTGTCTTATGCAGGACTGTTAGATTAACACAAATCAATCATATAATGATATCTTCTAATTATATATGCATGAGCTCCTTGATTGAGATGCTCCAGATATTTGACTGGAGGAGGAACAAACAGATTCGTTGTGATTCAATCCATGTTTTGCTCGAGAAATATTCTCAATCCACTTGTGTAACAGGTGTGTAGGAATAACGGGTTTTATATAATAATGAAGAGCTTCATTTTATGAATATTGATATATTTTAAGTATCATCACGATTTATTGAATGATAGGAGCCGAAATCAACTTTTAATCAGAAACTGTTACTGGTAATATATCAAATTAGGAAAGAACACTAGCGGAACAATTTTGGGTGAAGAGTTCGACGAGACGAGCGTACGAATGTAGCCGGTTGTCAGCAATCCTTCTCCGCTTATAGTTCTCCTAGCCGACTCTGCAGACTTCGTACTTCCTCAATCGATAAATAAAAAAAAACTTCAGTACTATAATAAATATTATGGTATAATACCTTGAATTTGGAAATACAATTGTTCTGTACAATATGTGTTGTGCCAGATTTCGACTGGAAACCACTGTTATTTTTTTAAATTTCGACTAAAAAGTGCTAAGAATCATTTCCTATTCCAGAAACTAAAGAGCGTAAGGGATCTGGTTGTGGAACCAATTGTGACAATTGGCAATTAGATAAGCTATTAGCTGACCCGGCGTACTTTTTTCTCTTAAGAGATGATTGAAGTTGTACTACCTATTGGTTTTTTTTAAGAAGGAAATATATTAGGTGCAGTAAAAAAAACCAAAAGTACAAAATATACAAAAAATCTAATTGCACTGACATAGGTACGTACAGGGTGGGCAAAATTGGTGATAGGTACTTGAGCTACAACTTTTGAACCTTGAGAGAAAAAAGAAAATAAATGACACATTACAGTCGTCTTTTTCAGACATACTGATAATGCCATCCAACTCCGCTTGTCCCGAGTTTCGTTGCTAAGTTGTGATGTTTCTTATGGAAACGAAATAGTATGAAAGAATCGCCATTTTTTCCGTTTCAGAAATATATTGTACTTTATACATCGTCCTCAGATTTATTCAGATATCATGAAAAATATAGTTCGTATTTGAAATTTGAATAATTGAGTATTAAGTAGGCTGTTTCTCATAGTTTGCGAGCATTTACGTTTTGCCGGCAATAGTGACTTCGAATTCTAGTTATTGACAATTATTCTGAATAGAGATCGACCAGGAAATTGAATCAAGTATTGAATGGCAAGAAATTATGACACCATGCGTAAGAGAGATATCCTTCTGAGATTCAGCCTACTTAACCCTTAATTGGTATGGAAGGGTTAAAATTGACGCTTCTCGAATAGCCAGATACAGAGTGATTCTGGTTTTTTTCCCTGTCAGCTATTCTCCTAGTATATTGATGTGACTAATTAATATAAGCTACAATTTTTTTTAGCGTCTGTCATGAAACCGTGACAGCAGGCTTGGGACAATTTTGACCCTGCCATACCACTAACGTCAGAAAGTCAGTGGAATCTGCCGAAGATTATATTTTTTGTATTTATACATGTAGATATGTGGTTGAAAGGATAAATTTATATTATTATTATTATTATTACAAGTTACAAGAGATTATAGAAATTATAACATTTAGCCATCGTTTAGGCTTTCAAATCAACAATCACTGAAAACAGATAGCAATCCGTCTTTGAAGACTAGCCATGAATCGATAGAACTGACTCCCATTGATGTCCAATTCCATATGGAAATCTTACGGAACGGAACACCAGATCAATCGGCAAAAGAAATCATCGCTGTGAGATAAAACATAAGAGAAATTTCAGATAATAATAATAATGATAATATGACTTTAGTGGGAAAAAAACAATTCTATATTACAAGTTAGCTGATTTTCTACTTTTGTTGGGCGAGATTAATGGCGGTATTCTGCTTTCATCTGTAAGCGAATCTGTAACTTTTCATAAGTTTACAGGACAATTACGATTCTCGACGCTTTCTATAAATCTGTAGCTTACAGATGATCGGAAACATATCAAAAGGTGTATTGTGAGGTTATGTTGAATGATTTGTTTTAGTCACAGAATATAAAATACTTTACTAAACTCAACTACTTTTGTAATTTATCTTTGTACTTCGGTTATTAATTTCTCTTTCTCGTTGTAACGAACACGAATTGAACATAAATATATCCAATAATCAATACTTACGAGCCGAAATAATAGGAAAATAAATTCTATTCTATGATCTTATTACGAAGTAGTTACGATCTTATTAGGGAGTAGTTCAAAATTGACACTTCTAATACGAAAGTTACAGAAAAATATCCAGAATGTCATAATTTACGAATCTGTAAGTCAGCCACATACAGATCCATAGATAAATTACAGATCAATCGTACGCTACAGATTCGTAGCTTACAGAGAAAAAGCAGAATACCGCCATAAGCCACGTAACTCCTGTACCATAACTCTTATTCTCAGAAAAAAAAAGACGAATAAAATTTTTCAGTTGGGTGAAGAATATTCTGGTGGTCTTAAAGTTACAGTAAGCGCATACACCTTTAAGTTTGTTAAAAAGTCTTGAAATGTTGTTAGGAAGGCGTGGTAGGTATAGGAACTTGAAGTATGAGGTCGCATCTCTGAGGTCGTCTGGGATATAATTGGTGGTATTAGTTGTATGTTTTCTCGTCTCTCAAATTATGATATGTCGGGTACTCTGTTTGATTCAAGATAATTCTCACCTTTTTCAGGTTGGATTTGTGGATTTCAGTGTCGCTTAGGGTAAACATTACTTCTTTTCTTCTTCAAGTGTGAATGGGTTGAAGATTGTGAGTATTTTCTTGGATGGGATCAGTGTATCGTCAGCGAAATCTAATTTGTAGAAAGTTTCCTTCGCCCATTACCAGATTCGCAAGTGTCTGACTTACAGCTTGCAGGAAAACCCATGGCCGTGCCGTCGAGTTGTACGTAAAATTGGCATTCATAGGCGAAATATCCATTGTCAAAGCATAAGCTGACGAGCTCTAAGAGTTTTTTCTTGCTTAGGTCTGTGTGACAGTTCATGCAGGTCTATCTTTTTTGATGATGGAAAACAGAAGCCCTCTTGGGATATCAGTGAAAAGTGGCTCAACGTCAAATGATAAAAGAACGTAACCTGGTGGGACTTTTATGTTCTTCAAAGTTGGAACTAAGGAAAAGGGGTCTTCTCATTCTCTTCTCATGTAGGTATTTGCCTATCCTGGACTTATACCATATCCAGCGAGATCTGATAGTGGAAGTCAACAACTAAATGTACGCTTACAAGGTTATGAATATTTTCATTGGCTCCCGTTTAGTGCTTTCTCCGCCTTCTCCAGATCTGTATTAGGTACGACAATTGAGTGATTCATTTATGAATATAAATTTTAAAATTATTGGTCGTTTTTGATTCAATGTACTTACAAAGTCGGCTCGTGGCCAACACGAGCCAAGCGAAGCGCGGCGCCGGGGCACTACGTATCTTTTATCGAAGTGTTTCGTCGTATTTTTGAACACTCATTAACTTGAGTTTGGGATATAGTAGATGAACAAAATTCTCACTTCAGCTTCAATACACAAACAACGAAAGAATTCTTAAATTTGAAACTTTCACCCCCACCACTTAGGACTTTTTTTCGACTGTATTCTGCACATGCTTCACACACTTTTCCATTTTTCAGGAGTAATGTTGTTAAGGGCATTAGTTAAAAGAATTTTGACATCCGCAAATTTAAAAACTCTTGTTGTTGGCCGGGACAAAATTTTTTGCATCACCTCAAATCAGCTCAATTGGATTGAGCTCACAGTGATAAGGTGGCAACCGCAAAACTGTTTGTGGACTTTTACCAATTGATCAACAACATATTTATCATATTCAGTCTTATGCGATGCCACTAATTGTAAAAGTTTTACTTAGAGCATTTCGTCATCGAAGTGGATATTTTTTGATCTTAACCAATCTTTTACTTTTTCACTTTTTCGCGAATGATAAGGAGCATTATCGAGAACTATTACACAGTTGTCTTCTAAAAGGGGCAGAATATTCGCAAACCTAATGATTTTAGAAGTTGATGGAAAGTACTTCGTTTAAAATTTGGCAAGCTTTCGTCGTCGTTAACAGCTCCAAGAACGTTGTCTATAATTGGTATCTCGTTCCGAAAAAAAAATTGATGTACAATTCGTCGTATAACAGTTTTATCGCAATCATCTACTTTGTCCTGTATGGTTTTTCTGGGCTTATTCTTTTTCGGTGAAGAAAATCTTGCTGTACTATTTTTCTTCTCCATAATAATTCTGTACACAGAAGCTTCACTTACTCCGCTGGTAGAAGCAGTCTGTTGAACTATTTCCGATATTAAAGATTCAGGACGCGATTCCATTGTCGATGTATAAATATAATTTATAATGCTTTTTTCCGTACTACTACATGCACGTTTTTTGATCGCTTTTTTGTTGTAAATTCCTGGGCAGAATCTGTAGAACTCGTCATTGTTTTTAAAATTATAACACGCAATATGTTCGACTGAACGCGCCAATATGGGCAATCACCACGAAAGATATTTATCGACTGAACTGGAATCTGATCTATCTATGTAGCGTATGGTTAACATGGAAACAAACGGAAAATCTGAAATCTGAAACATTGAAGATTAAACCCGGTTCTGATGAATTTGGCTCCGCCTTCTTGTTTTGAAGCGGTATCGTCTCTCGATGGATGAAGTGTAGGTTGGTCTTGTGGATTTTACGTAGTCAATATAATTTCGGTGCTATGCTGTTAAATCTGATCAAATGTTTGTATTCAACTTCTGTTATATTTCTTCTTTCAATGATTTCATGTACTTGTTGGTTGGTCTCTGGATTTTGGGTCTGATCGTAATTTTTCATAAGTATCTATGTCTTATATCCTTCTTTTTACATGATAACGTAACGGTGGCGCCTCTTTTGTCTGCTCTACTCACGATTATGTCTTGGTGTTCTCGTATAAATTTGATGGTCTTCGAATTATAGTGATAAAATAAATAAAATATTTCGTTACACCTGTCAACTTGAATGAGATGATCCGCTTATTATTGTGCACAAGTTTGAACTCTTTGAGAAAAGATTATTTTATTAATGAATGAGGATATAGTACAAAAACTAGGATTGTTATTGTTGATCTTTGATGTGAACTGTAAAATAGTTTTCAACTTCTATAATTTTAAATAATTTCGATTCCAGCCTTGACAATGAAATGACTTAGTTTCAAAACGTCGGCGTTGTTTTAAAAACATTAAATCAAAGCAGTCCAAAAATCCCAATATCTGCTATATTTACTTTCATAATGAACGATAACATAAGAATAGAAACATATTATCTGATTTCTCAAAAGAAGGAAATAGTCCGCTGCTAGGTCAGGATCAATAATTATAAGAAAACTATCCATATAGGAGAAGGAACTTCGCCTCTGTGATATCGCTTAGATCAATAAATCAATTGAAATAAAATCGAATATCGTACGAAATGAGCATAATCAAATAAAATCATCTCATTCTATAATTCAAATTTATTTCCAACACCCTCATATATTCAAACTCAAAGTTGACCATGTTTCGTCTCCTGAAAGTGTTTTACTCTTGTCTCCTGAACGTGTCTCACTCAAGAACGAGCGTTTTTTCCGATGTAACAATCAGTTCTGTGTCGAATCAATTTAGTGATATATCGGTGTGAAGTGATTCAAATATCGTAATAACACGATAGTTAATGAACATCGAAGGATTTGCAGCCAACTTGGAACGGATATCATCAAACACGATATCTTCATATGGGGATAGAAATCTGTCCTTTTTTTCTATTCTTTGACATATATGACCAGCAAGAATTTCACGTTTTCAGATATAATTTCTAATATTTTAAAAGTGCATATAAAGTGATATAATCTCCATCAAACTTGTTATATTATTATTGAAAGAGAGCAGGAAAGTTTTTATAGTTTCAAATTTCACAGAAATTCAAACCTTCTTATGGATTTCCATTTTTTTCATTTCAAAATGAATTCAAATGTGAGTTCAATATGAAAAAAGCTTTTTCAGCCATTTCAATATCTCAAATGAAAAATCGTCTAAAATCACATATCGTCGGCGACACCGCAAAACCAAGTAACTGCAAAAACTGAAATTTTCAGGAGGCACTAAAAACTTAATAGTTGTGGATTGATGAATTCGATTGAATAGGTTATAATTATCCAATCACTTGAATAATTTAATTGGTGGGTTCACGTGCGTGTTGTTGATTGGTCCATCGCTCCCACTTCGTATCGGCTTGATTTTTGTCTTTTCCAACACCAGCAACCATTTGCTATGTTCCAAAGGAATTTCTTCCCTTCTGTTCATGTTATTCTTATGTTTATACGGAAGCTTTTGAGGCTTCCATGTTCATTCTAGGATAGAAACTTTCAATGTTCGAAAAAGCCTCTGCCTTTGAGAAGACAATATTGTATTAATCTCTCAGAGCATGTTCCGTTGGTGCTAATTTTTCTGTCTGATTGAGTGACAGTATCGTTCATGCTACATTGGTACAACGAAGCGAAATATCAATATGAGAAATAAGGAGCCTGAACGATGCTGTTGACTCAATCAGACAGAAAAATCCGCACTAGCGGGACATGCTCTAACAGATGGACACAATATTGTTTTCTCAAAGGCAGATGCTATTTCGAACATCAAAAGTTTCTATCCTAGGATGAACATGAAAGTCTCAATGGCTTCCGTATAAACATAAGAATAACATAAACAGGAGGGAAGAAACTCCTTTTGTACATATCGCATGGTTGCCGGTGGTGGAAAAGACCAAAATCAAACTAATACGAAGAGGGAGCGATGAACCAATCAACATCGCGAGCGTAAACCCACTACTTCCGCCAATGATCATGGTATAATTTGGGCCAACGGATCGAATCCAGCATCCTTTCGGAAATTCAGCGGGCGCGTTACAACCTCAGACCAAGAATCCTCTGAAGATGCCTACCGCAGTTGTGGGCGAAACGTAAGGTGAAATAATTCCTTATATAGGCCACGGCCAATAAGCCCGGAAGACTCTCTTAATGTCAGTATATCCGGTCGTGAAGGCCTGAAACTATTATTGTCTCATTCGTTTTGTCTCCAATCACTCTGCTCCGACAGGTGAGCGATATCTCACGAACTGTGATTTAATCACTTATATAAAAAAGTGATGGAATTCATAGTACCTCATTGAGTGAAAGGATTATATAGTGATCACTCTTGAATTTTCGAAAAAAAACATTGAAACTTTGGAATATAGGCGTACGGTAGCCAAGCAAGAATAGGTATCATCAGCTGAATTAATGATATGTGCAAGGTTAGCCCATCACTTCAGAATGGTGAGAAATACTTTCATTTTGTTGAATTGTGCTAGGTTTGCGCTGCTTTGAGGCGTTGAATTTTTTTCTCAATTCCATGTGGTTCTCGAAGTATTTCGAAATTTGGGAAAATTTCTTAGCCACACACAAAAACATTGGATTCTAAGTTGTGCCGTTCGAATTTGCACGAAAATCTGTGGAATTTTCTGAAAATTGAAATTGAAAGGAAAAGATACACTTCCATTTTTTATTCTGAAAAATAACTGCGAATTTCCTCACATCCTCACAGATTTTCGCATTTATGATATTAGTAGAATAAATGGGAAGAATCTATCGACAGATAACATCAAGATGATTTCACACTGATGTCTTTCAAGATTTTTCCTGATATTTAATATCTTATGTTATTTTTTTTACGGGGGTGGCAGGTTTTTTCGGCTGAGGTTTATTTCCCTGGCTCTATAGTATCGTATGATACTAGTGATGATAGTATCGTATCGTATGATTCTCTAATATCATACGAAGAATGTTATGATACCAGGTTCTTTTTTCACCTCAGCTTAGGTATTTTTTGTTTCAACATTCATTGTATTATTTTAGCTCTCTATTTTCATAAGCATATATATATATATATATATATATATATATATATATATATATATATATATATATATATATATATATATATATATATATATAGTAGAATAGATTCAGAAGTTATACGGAGAAGGATATATCTTCCCTAACCAAGGACGGATATAGCTTTTTTTCGTGGGGGGGGTAATAACCATTGAGAACGAATAACTAGAGAATTCCGGTTTTTTGAGCTTGAAAGGTATTTGCTTACCACAAATTAAGGAAATTTCCATTGCTCATACACTCCGCAAAACAATTGAAGGAACTGAAAAGTTTTCAAAATTTTTTTTCAAAACAGTTTGTATTTCAGTGACAAATGGTGAAATGAAATACCAACTTCTGAAGCTTGAAGAAGTTTCTGAAATCATTGATCATAATTTTCAGAGTACCGGTGGCCATGCAATCAGCGGATAAAGCACGAAGAAAAAACTTTTGAAAATTTTTCGAATTCTTATTATTTGGTCTACGCTCACGGAAAATTTTTTCGAGCTAAACCAATGAAAATGTCGCATAACCCGTTCATTGAGCTCTAATTTGCTTTTTACAACTCTCAAGATATTCAGTTTTGAATGCAAAATTATCCTAGCGAGGCGAAAGGCGATTTTTTTTTCTAAAGAAAATTTTCCACAAAAATCTGTTTTTTTCAATCACATAAACGTGTCATTTTGCCACGCTTTGTTTGGCAGCCTGATGTTCCCCAAAGTCCCGCCCAAATCGGTAGATCGATCGGTTTTTTTCATCCGATTGATTGAACATTTGAAAAATTGTTAGAACAAGGTTTTTTTCCCTAAACTTGACCTCATCTTTTCAAATCGGTTTTTTTTACCTAATGAGTCGAAAGGTATTCAGAAAAACTGTTTTTTAAACGTGATGTCAGGTGTCAGAAAACGGAAAAATTCTTTTCTTTATGATTCATAAAAAAAACTTTGGGTGAAAAATGCAGAAATAATGTAATTATTGATTGATTAAGAAAATAAAGTCAAGTTTAAGGAACAAAAACCATGTTTCCTTGATTTTTTCAAAATTTCAATCAATCGGTTCAAGAGAACTGCTGAACAGATCGATCTACCGATTTGGGGGGGACTTCAGGCAACGTCAGGATGTAAAATTTTTTCATAACCTGAGCTTTTCTGCCAATATTGACGATGATACAGTCTATTAAAAAAATGGTATAATGTCATTTTTTTGCTCCTTTTCCACCTTTATGTGACAGGTAAGAAAAAATTTTCTTTAATTGAACAAAACAGACTTTTGCAGGAAGATTTCTGTACTCACTAGGCGATCAGAAGTTTCGGAGATATTGGCAGTTGAGTGGAAGAGGATCATTCAAATTAGGATATCTCGAAGACAAATGGTCATTTTTGAAAGTCATGAAAATGAAATTAGAGCTGAATAAATAGGTTATGTGTAATTTGCATCGGTCAAGCTCAAGAAAGTTATTCCATGCGCGTAGAAAAAAAAATATTCGAAAAATTTTAACAATTTTTTTTCTTGCTTTATCTGATGATTCCATGACTACCAGTATTCCGAGAAATTGTGAACCAATAAATTCAGAAACCAAAGTTTTCAAGCTCCAAAATTTAGTTCTTTTATTTCCTTTAAGACCATTATTCACTGAAATACAGCCTGTTAAAAATGACCAAACAATTTTTAATATTTTCCTGTTCCTTTAATTACTGTTGCTAGAAGTATATATTAACAAAATTTGAAAAATTACGAATTTGAAATTATTGTATGAAATTTTTTGTGTATCACGTTGCTTAGGCACCCTTTTTTCAGATTTTCGATACTCATGGGGGGGTAATTACCCCCTCTACCCCCCCCTGTAAATCCGCCCTTGTCCCTAACCTTTATTTTGGTTCATAGTTCAAGTAACAAACTGAACTTATTTGTACTGCTACTGTGTATATATCTATCACCCCGAGAAATCTCGGTACATAGTTTTGACCATCTTAGTCAATTATTATTCGACATGTTTTTGGCAGATTATTTTTGCACACCTATCATAGCATTCTATTGTTGAAGTGTTGAGTTCATCATTCTGGAAAATGTTGTAACATAACCTGAAGTCTAAGAAAACAAAGTGTTCCATTATGAGAACAACTTGAGGGGACAGATTGGAAATTCATTGTTTGTTCGTAGTTAAATATTCATTTGGGTAGAATTGAATAAATTGCGTTGACATGCAAATAATTTCCATGCCGACACAATGGAACTTGCAAGGCTTCAGAGGGCATTATCCTAGATTCATACCCTTTCATCTTATTCCACTCGTCAACAAGGGTTTCTTGTTATTATAAACGTTTTCAGTAAATCTTAAATTGAACTCCCAGCTTTTAGTCTGGCTTCAGAATTCGGAATGTACGTCCTGATGTTATCATTCTTTCATTTTTATACTGGACTAATCCAATCAGCATCAGGTGAATTGTTTGTATGATAGATCTACGTCTTTGAGAGTGAATGAATATTTCATTTTTTTATTGAATTGAAACTCATCAAACGAATATGAAATATTTTGCTAAAATTCATCTCTTCTAATAAAGCTCAACCATGAAATTCCATTCGTTCTTCTCTAGCCTTTCTTCGAAATATTTCCACGATTTGTCTTTGTAAATCACCCTGTTTATGTATAATATCCAGTGATATATTCTGAACACTGCGCAAAAATTTTGTATAATACATCGATTGTGACATTATAGTCTGGATAGAGTATTAATCAATGAAAACGAAGTTCATAAGCCGTCGAAAACTGATTATTATATGGGATAGTCACAATCTAGACTAAATCATGAAATAAACTGCAGGAATATGATGTCATCGAATTAACGCAGCAATAGACCGGTTTGGGAGTTATTATTCATCATTGCTCAATGTCGTTGTCGATGACAACCAAAACGTGCCACAGACCTTCATTTTATGCTGTTAGGCACTTCCCAAACATAAACATTAGCTCAGATTGGTGGTCATCGACGAAGATGTTAAACAGTACTGATGGTGAGTAATAACTTTGAAACCGGTCTATTGCTGCGTTGGTTCGATGACAGCAGATTTTTGCAGTTTTCTTCATGATCTATATTGAAATTGGCCCTGGTTTTTTGTATTAATCAGTGATTATAAGAAAAGATTGATAACGAAGGGACTACGGTTACTTGAGCGTGATCTTCACTCACAGACGTTCACTAGAAAATAGAAATATTGCCCAATCGGATAACAGTTTCAGCTATCACAAAATGGATATGGCATAAATATAACTGTCGCTATTCCGAACTGTGACTGCATTCTGCAGAATTTGTTAGATTTGTTCCCATTCGGAATGTAAGAGGGATTTATCATGAGCATTTTTACATAACTAATGAAAATCGGGATGTGAGTATTGAAACTTTTCTGGTGTAACTTCGTCATTTCGAATATTCCTCGTTTCCAGATATCTCTTCGACTGAATTGGAACTAAATGAAAAACTTCAGGTTGAGAAACACACTGACATTCAAAAGATTCAGATTTTAACCTATACAATCCACTTCCTCCGGTGCAAAAATTCTTCCTCTTTAAAAAAAGGCAACTCATACCCAGCAATAAAGAAATTGATTAATGAATCGAAAGGTTACTGGTCTTAGGAAGCACATACTTTTTAATCTAGTGAACTGTCAGAAAGCATAATCGTAGATATGTTGATAGGTTGAGAGATGTGCCTCATGTAGTACTGTGTGTATTGTGACATTGAAAAACTTTCTCTTCTTCATCATCTCAAACTGGTAGTCAAAATTGGAATAATCGTCTGGAGTGAGTCCAGCGATGAAAAAATCTTCAGGTTGCATTGCTCATAAAACGCTGAGTAGAGAAGTTCAATGAAACTGTTCTCTTGATTGATGTCACCACTGATTCCCAGTTGATGCAGTTGAACAGAATATGTTCAATGGTTTCATCTGTGCTCCTGCACAGCTGCTTGAGCAGTCAGCTAGTCCCATCCTATTAAGATGTTTGTTAAACAGGTGGCCGGTCAGTGCGCTAACTACCAGACTTAGTTGTTTCCACCCAAGGGCCAGCATCTAGTTTACACAAATAAGAGACAGTGTCAAAATCACTTCGCAAGTCAACCAAATTCTCTGCTGAAAATCCGATACAATGACATGTGTACCACAGAACGTTTGTCGCGAAGCAAAAATAACAGCAGTTTGAGGAATCAAGAACACAAGGAATGCACAATAGAATATGAAACTCTCCACTCAGAGAGGCTACCAATAGACGGTAAACCATTCATATATTTCTCTATTTTAGTATCGTAATGAGTTCATAACAGTTCTAAAAGTAGTGCTGTAAAGAAACTCATTACAGCATTGGTTTCAGTTATATTTTTCGTTTTATGGTTGTCAGTACTGATCTACGATCGAATCAAGTTTCGAGTCAAATTAAGTCAATTTTCGTGATCTGTCATATTTCGTATGTCACACCAACTGCCAAGATACAATACAAAAGTCACTTATGTAAATTTTCATTTGAATTTCGAGAGTATTTCACCAAAATTGACTGAAATAGAGAAAATACCGTCTGATACTCGTTGCAGAAGGCAATTCCACCACACATGCTATCAGAAACTCTTTCCTTCGTCTCTCGTTTTCGAACTTCGCATTCGTGTTGGAATAGTAGCTCATTCTGCAACTTGTTTAAGAATTAAGGTTTCGCTATTTCAGTATCGTAAAGAAAACATTACAGTTCTTGAAGTAATGGTTCATTACACTTTTGGGGAGCAGTACACTCAGCGTCCACTTACCATCGTTGGATTTTTTTGATATTTTACTGCTTCAGATTGATATTCATGTTGTCCTGAAGTCGTTATCACGTATATGGATACAAAATACTAAAGGGTAATATTATATTTTCGCCTTTCAAAATTGGTTATTATGACATACGATTCAACTGATTCGCCATTTTGGGAATCGTTTCCTTTATCCTCGCACCTTATTTCCGATCATGAATGTCATTCAACATATATTTGGCGGCAGATTTGAATTATTGTGGTGGTCAAAACATATTCAATATTTTACATAGAAATGGAACTATAGAACTTGTAACATTATTCATGAGTTTTTGATTTCTGAATATCTTATGACTGAAAAATTATAATTTTTGTTTTAACTTCATTAAAATAAAAATTATTCATAATTAATGGATAATCGTTTATCATCGATAAAACTTTAAGGGGGGTCCTCCCCGGAAATTTTCAGATTTTTGAAGCAATTTGGCCATTTCAAGCTATTGAGCTACTTTAAAACCTTAACTACTCTTTTGACTCGAAATCAAAACTACAACAGAACCTCAATTGATTATCCAGAAGCTGACCAACTATTGTTAACTGTGGTTATGGTTGTTGACTGATAAAAAAATAGGTTTTTTTAAATTTTATAGGCCCCGTTACCAATTTTAAAAATATTTTGCACAGTGAACATATAGGACTTCCTGATACTACTGTCTCAATTACAGCTCTAGGGAGACAATTTTCGGGAAAAAAATAAATGAAACTCATAATGGAGCAAATACTCCATTTACCTCGGATACGGCTCTGATATAGTCTTATATAGATTAGTTTTACAAGGTTAGGTTAGGTTCATTTTTCCTACCAAAAGTTGAAAAAAAAATTGTGAAAATTAATCAAACAATTCATGAGCAGATTTTTCACACAGTCGCAAAAAAAGGTTCATTTTGCCCACCTCAAGATCACAAAAAAAAATTTTTTAAATACAACTGGCTTGAGGTTAATTATGCGGAAATGTTTGGCGACTTTGTCTGTGCCAAAACCAGTGACGTCTATGGACAATCTATGTTCACAAAATCCACAAATTCTACGTGCAACCATGACAGTTCTACTTCAAATTCTTAACGAAATGATGCATTTTCAATATTGATTCTTTCGAGAACTACTACGTATTCTCCGATAATACTTCGGATTCGGGTATTTTAGAGCATTTTTTTCATCATCCGTTAAAGGAAAAATTCATATTTTTAGTGGACGTTATCTGGACTATCCCCCACTTTTGTATTCAGTTATATTTTTCGTTATCAGTAGGTACTGACCTCCAATTCTATCGAATTTCAAAAAAAAAAAAATTAAGATTCCGCAATCTGTCAAATTTCGTCACACCAACTGGCTAAATACAAAAGTCATTAATCTTACTTTTTCATTGGTTTTTCGAAAGTATTAAACAAAACTTGACTGGAAAAGAGAAAATATCGACCAATACTCGTAGCAGAAATCAATTCCAACACTCATTTCGCATTCGTGTTGGAATGGAGGCTCAATATGCAACTTCTTCTAGAATATACTATTGGGACGGTTTTTCACTGCAGACTCCTTCAGTCACAATATTGACAATGAAGTTTATTCGGTTCATCCGTTTGTATGAAAATTATCATTATCAGTTTTTAACTTTCGAAGAGCCTATGACACGTGATTGAAAGTGTAAATTCAACCAATACATCGAATTTAAATCTGTGAAGTCTATTTTCCTACAAGGCTGTACAGTTGCAGAATTTAGAGAAGCAATGAAGAAAATGGAATCACAATCGTAGAAGGAAATCCATAAGATAACGACCACCCTCATGAACGACATATTCCTTGAAAACAGTGCTATATTCCTTGCAAGGAGTGCTATATTTCTTAGATAGCTGTATAAGTTGAATACAGACAAGTTCTAAAAATTCATTTTCACGCTCCTTATATGAGCTCATGGGGTCCATTTTAGATGCAGGAAAATATATTGCAATACATTGTGTCCTCCTTTCTCCTACTCTTTTCTTATGTGTCTCTATAATTATAACAAATCTTCTCGTTATGTTTTTCATTAATTCTGTTATCATCTCCTTCTTCTTATTTTGATATTTATCTCAATTTCTCCACTTCTTGCATGATCCTTTATAACATTGTGTTTTATTATCATTCAAATAACAGCTTTCAGAATAAAGGCATTATTGTGAATATAGCTTGGCGGCTTTCACACTCCACTCCTCTCCAGAGGTACATTCACTCGTCCCAGATGATAGAAGAATTAAGCTCCATTGGGGACCTTTCCATGTTTTTGGGTTCATAAAGGTGGTCAGTTTCGGGCAGCTCCTCAGTATCTTACCTTGGTGTAGCTAGAGTTGAATCATGGAGGGGATTGAACTCCACGAATCAAGAAAATCTATTGATTCTCATCATTTTTGAAAAATTCTCATTTACAATTTTTATATTTTTTGTAATCTAATGGGGGAGGGCGATAACTTCTGTTGAAAATCTTCTAAGTTCACCAACAAGAACTGTTCAAATAGCCCCCAAGTATGAATTAATAGATCACAACCAGATTCACAAAAAAAATCATAGTTGTTCATTTCACCGTAATAAAACTTTATATCGAGAACATCAAGGGGAGAATCATCCGTCGAGGAGTATCATCATCCTCATAATGTACGATAATTTTTTCGTGGTCACTTTGGGGGAAAATAACTCTTGGGTGCCATACTATTATCTCATAAAAGCAAAGGCGCATTAGAGTGTTTTAACATCTTTATGAGAATTATGGTCACAGGCCGGCGAAGCGCAGGAGAGTTAATTGCCTTCAGAAAATCTATATAGACGCCATTATGGTTTCTGTATATTGCGCAAAGCTGAAAAATCACTGAACTCTTGTCTTCCGACGGCATTCAGTAGAGAGTTCATGAAAATAAATTCAGACAGAATTGAAAACTGAGTGAAAACAACTTTTAGATAACGTTCAATAAATTTTTTTCAGAAAACCACTTCGGGATTTTTCTACGGTCACAGTTTCACAATTATAATACATTTTCTTGCCATAAATTGCAAATATTATAGAAAATAGGCCAGAGCTATTGATATGATTAATATAATGACTAAAAAAATCATAATGTTTATAGTGATTATCTTAGAATCACAAGGTAGCCAGGTTCATGATTACATATCTAAGGAGTACAACAAAAAATGTTTTTCGAAGATCCAAGCGTCATAAATCAAGAAATAACTCTTTAGAAAAAAATCAGATTCCATGATTTAATGATACAATGTTGAGAAGCTGAAGGAAAAAGTTAAATAATCACTACTTTGATGAGATTCCTCTACGCTCAAAGTCGATTTTCACTATTTCCGTATTCATAGAATTTTCTACACTATACATCCTAGATCTATATCATATAATGCAAAATTGGGTACTTAACTGTTCACATTTTCACTCAGATAGTTGAGTCTAAAGATTCAAAACAAAACATAGTCATAATCTTATTTGAGCGATTAGTCTTCACAAATTTCTCCAGTTTTCACCGGAATTATTCAGCCGGGATTAATTCTTAGTATAGTCAATGACAACACGAATCACGGATTTGTATAGTTTACGTTATTTCCTGTTAACTCGACCGTGATGTTTGCAATGTACTATTCTGAAAAACGTGACAAAAAACATTGTTTCTGCCGGTTTGGCAAATGTTGATTGCTAATTTTTTTTCAATTCAACCTTCATCAAACCCTCAACTCTACAAGATTTAGGAATTTTCACCCCATTCATTCAAAATATTCAACCCCATTCATTCAAATTTTCCCAACTGCATTGAAAATTCGCCAACATCACTTCTTCTTTGGCGCGTGCCTGCTTGCATTGATGAAATTCTTACCGCAAACAGTTCCATTATCATACCATATTTCGGTGTCATCTTCCACAGGAAATCAGTAGGTATATGATAACTAAAACTCTTCAAAGTGGAATAGAGGTGTAAACAATTTCAACAGTCTGTTTCGGAGGCTATCATTAAAAATGTTCGGAAAATCTACAGATGGATGGGTTTATACAGCAGAGTAAACTGTCAACGACACGTTTCACCAATATTTGCGGCGACCTAAATCAGATACATTGTTATGGATTTATTATCCTTTGTCCGCTCGTCTGTTTCATTTCCCACACATTTCTCCTGGAGACAAATTCTACTCAACCAAGAGAATAATTCAAATGGCCCGAGCCTGGCAACCCTAATGACGAATGATTTCCACCATGGCCATGCGAAATGACAGAGGAACATGTACATGTGGACCGAACGGAAGAAGAGATGAGCAGCATAAAAAAAACAGATTTTTGGGGGTGTGGATATCGGAAACTCTTGGCGGATGAGGACATGCGCGTCGAAAAGCTTCCGGCCAAATTCCAAGCGAGACTTCTTCAGTTCGTTCAGTAGTTCAGTGGGGCTGGAAGCGTTCGCCTTTCCAGGTTTTCCTACAGTTCTGACGCTCCTCTTGCAAACTGAACTGATTTGATTCAACAGTCCCCTTGAACAACTTACTTCCGAGTGCTCTGAACTGAAACTTCAGTTTGGTCACTTGCCAAACTTTTTGTTTCGCGAATTTTGGCAGGTTGATGTCAGTGCCTCATGCAGTCAGCTTCCACGAGTTATAGGTGAGTAGAGACAGACTTGTTTGGGACAGTTGTCACGCACAATAAAGAATGAATTAGCCTAGGATCGGTCCTTTTGTGATACAAAAATACTGACCGTTGATTTGATGACATGATTAAGATAAAGGAGATATAAATTCGAAATTCCTGATTTAATGTAATGAAATTTATCTGAATAATTACGTTTTTGCTCACAAAATTAGATTCACACTAGGTTCTGGAGCAGACTTCATTATTTTATGTTTGTACGAATAACCATTTTGCATATGGCAAAAAGTGTAATTATCGTCCAGGAAATTTTTGAAAGGGAAAAATATCGAAAACTACTCGAAATAATAGATAAAGATATTTTCACACAGGATGAGTGGAAAATTCGTTATATTGGACCTGTTACATAGAGAACCCTATAATTCCACATGAATTATAACACTGGTTGAATAAAAATTTTCAGGAACACAAAGCTGAATAGTATATAAATGAAGAATGGGAGTACTCAAATATTAAAATGCGAAAACATTTATTTGTTACACTTTAGGATTTCACGTTACATTCATAGAATCACATTATTGGTGCAATGTGTGATGTGTAAACAAAGATATTGTTCGGAATTCTATAAACCGTATATATCGACTTCAATCAGTTTTACACCTACTGAAAGTACTCTACATTTGAAGGGTAATATTTTCTCTCTGCAGAAACCAGCAGTAATCATTGCTGGTTCCTATCGTTCCTGATAGCGAATTTTCATAGTCTCAATATCTTGATGAATCCTTTCATTTTGTTCGTTTCTAACTGCACCTGAATTTCAGAAAAAAAATTACAGGAGTGAATGGATGAAATGAAATTTTAATGACATAAGGTAATTTTTGATAGTTTGCATCCATAATTTTGCCGAGAACATCGTCTTACAATACAAACGAATATCTACCATGCTCTGTCTTTCTGACTGGTAAGCTCCTCTGTTGAATTTGAGTCGTCTAGCAATTTTTTTATTTGGGTCCAACGAAATTACCTTGGTTCAATTTGGCATCATCTAACATGGAAAAAACTTCTTTCAAAAATTTGAATCCATCACCACTTTATTCATTGCCTTCTGAAAGTTTTAATCTACCTAAGTTGATTGCGAAGGGAAGGCAGAAGGACATTTTTTGGGTCTCCAAGAAGTCTAAGGGTGCAATAGATAATGGTAAATGTGCATTGTGAAAAATATTGTCCATTGCAGATAGCATATTTGGAAAGACGATATTCTATTTTCTCCTTTTGAAATATCCTTCAGTTTTTGTGGGACAGACAAGCAATTGTCTGAATGAGAAGTGGATTCTCACCATACCACTCATCCACTACTGTTCCAATGATTCAATACAAAGCACGCATAGGAAGCCCACTGCTTGTCTTGCTCTCGGATTGTAACACCAAAATGTAGGAATTATGCTTTTTCAATGCTTTCAGTAATTGGCCTGGGATTGGGATTTTACATTGTTTACAAATATATAAAAATTTGATATTTTTGCAACTGCCGCACCTTTGCCTCGACTTTTTCGTGCTTGATCCACTTCCTTATTTACACACAAAGAACCTCTCACTCAACAGGAGAATGATATTACAGTTCGAGTACCTACTTTTCCTACCTTAAACTATAATACTTTTAATTGCCCTTTCATAACATTGACTTCTCTTATTGAGCTTTAGAAAAGTTGTATGGTTAGACTTAGGGAATTTTTTTCTTATTAGAGGGGTATTTTATTCTTTAAATGTTGATCTGCTCTTGTTAAAAAATTTTGTCAACCTCTGTAATTGGATGCATATTCGCATTTCTGTATTCTATCAAACCCAACAGTAAAAATAAAAGTTTTTATATGTTTTTACCGTTAGCATGATCTATAATGAAAATAATCAATGTTTTTTCTATCGGTCAACGGCAACCATCATCCTGCAGGTATTTCTCTCTACCTAAAGCTCAATGTAACAATTTCTCAGCATATGCTGCTGACACACGATTTCCAAACCTCGTAGCGGAGGTCGAAAGTTCATAGTAAATGGATTGATAAGGTGACTCGACGGAAACAAGCTTACGTGCTGATTAATCCCTACATTTCATGAAAGCAGAAGCCCCTTCCTTCAATTAACACCTCGTCTTATATTGCTATAAAGCACTTCCGTGTATTTTTCCACTCGAAATGAGGGGACAACTGGTTGTCGATGTATCATCATATATTTTTTTTGGGATAACTGTATCTGAGAAAGATTCCTCTTTGTCATACAATCTTTTAAATCATGATTTTGCTAAGGAATCCTAGGAAATTTTCATAGAATCGTCGGGTTCGTACTACAATTTTGAACTAAATATGAGCAAGGAGAAGTAAGGCATTTCCAGGATATTGAGATGAGGATACTAAAGGAGTGTTCGCATCGCTATATTTGATTAGAAGTATTTATGTATCTTAGTCCACTTTTCCTCGGACATTCGGTTGTGACTAAAAACTAGTTAAATGCAAAATTTCAAGGTTTAATGATGTGTCAAGTCATGCAGAAAAAATCACCAAAAAGAGGTGTCCAAGAACCCATATTCCGTTTTATTCTGATATTCATCAACAAGTTCTGGGTGACTCTGAGTGACGGGTTATCCTTCGTCAACAAATGTAAAACCTTGTGTATTATGAAACAACTAGAAACACTTCATATGGGATACCTGTGTATCATTTCATTCTCACCCTGTAATCAAAGCAAAAATATGAATCAATGGTTTTTCAGTAAGTTTCATAAAATTTTTCATGGGAAATAGACCAAGGTTCAATCTTTATGCATGTAAGATTCCAAATTCGCAAATGTTTAGGATTGCATCTGTAATGATGGTTTATTTTGATCTCATGTACAAAGTTACAACAAAACATACCTGTAATGATGAAATCGAAAATAGGTATCACAATAGACGAACAGAAATCAATATAAAGCATAAAATTAATCTCAATCACTATGGTTACTGCATAGACAATAAAATGAGGGAACATAGATAACCAAGTTTACGGAACAGCATCTGAAGTATGACGTACTTTACATGCATAATTGTGATGTTTTGAAAAAGTTATCAGAGGAAAGTCTGAGATAATATGAATTGAAACAATTCAACTATTCATTTCTCCCATCAAATCAAAATATGAAGAACTCAGTCCATCTAGGTCAGATACCTAATCCACATTCTGTAAACAAAACATCTGACACAGATGGACTGAGTTATCTCGCTCTAGAAAATATATCAAAAGTTGGAAAACAACTACGAACTAAACCTAAATTATCAAAGTATCATTCAAAATCAATAAATATTACAGCACAGTGTGATTCACTCATTTTGGTAATCCCAATTTTCTCACAAATATCCGAGAATTTTTTTCATTCTATGAATAACGTTCTGAACAAGTCGATGTCGACTTGAGATGCCCATAAAAGTCTGCGGAATAAATGACGCGGAGCTATCAAAAATTTTTGCTCCAAGGACATATGTCATTCATTCGTGTCATTCGAAAGATAATTTCATTCAGAATTTTCTTTTCGAATACATTCCTCATCCATTTCGAACCATCAGTGAACTTTGGCGGGTTTTATGTTAATTCTATTTCATTTATTTTCTTCTGTATTGTGGAAGTATGTCTTTATTTGGAGACATTTCCTAGTCAATGTACCTTATGAAAAAGGATGAATTATGTCGTTACATCAAGATGATGCTATATGTAACAACTTTGCCATTGTAAAGACATAGTTCGATCAAGAATTCGAAAATTAATAGATAGGAACCAATCGACTCATCAGATATCGCCAGACCTAACGCTCATGGATTACTTCCTGAGGGGTACCCTGAAGAATATGGTATACCAAACTGATTGTAATAACTTTTGCAAATGAACATAGAAAACACATGTGCCTAAGTAAACCTTTATATTTTGAGCAAAGTAACTTATAATGAAATGGGAGAATAGTATAACTTATGCAATAATCATTTCAATCATGATTATGTAAAATAAACTATTATTATTATTATTATTAATTTCACGGAACAAATTCATATCTAGGTTATCTAAACATTATGATCCATACATAAGTTATATCATTTCCCTATTTCATTATAACTTACTTTGGTAAAAATATAAGGGTACATTTATTTTTGAATTCTTGATCTCAATATCTCTTCACGTTTTGAAATGGAGCTCCATCTTTCTATATCCATATGTTTGATCTCATTTGAAAAGGCATATTGTTTAGATATATAGCCTTCTTGAATTCGAAGTAAGAACTCATAACTATGTCTCCAAATAAATCTTTATTTGGAGACATAGTTATGAGTTCTTACTCATAACTATATATATATATATATATATATATATATATATATATATATATATATATATATATATATATATATCATAGTATATCTATACTATCACAATACAGAAAAAAATAAATTAGAATTAACATAAAACACGCTGCAGATCGCTGACGGTTATAGATGGATGAAAATTGTAATCGAAACAAAAATTCTGAATGAAATTATTTTTTGAATGACATGATAAAAAAAAGATGTCCATGGAAAAAAATCGAGCAGATTTTTCTGCACATCTCGAGTCAACATTAACTTGTTCAAAAGATTATTCACAGAATGAAAGAATATTCGGACGTTTTCGAGAAAATTGGGGTTACCATCATTGGTGGATCACCCTGTACGTGTAATTTGAAACCGCAAATATAAAGACAATAATATATATATTTGTTTCGAGGGGGACAACTTAAGATGTAGGTTACGGACGCATAGCGCTTCAACCCTTGCTACTACAACCCTCACCCCCAATTTTTGAATATGGAAGATGGGGTGAGTGATACCTCATTTGGAAGGTATTTTTATACTGATTTCAGCACAGTAATTGTTTTTTCATTTTATGCATTACTTCTCGAAATACAGGGTGGCCATTTGAAAACGAAACAGACGAGATTACAGACGAAATAAATTTTTTCGATAGAAATGCTCGGACAGGTCGATTTCTGTTTCGAGAGGGACAACGTAAGATGTAAGTTACGGACGCATAGCGCTTCAACCCTTGCTACTACAACCCTCACCCCCAATTTTTGAAAATCGGAAAAATTTAATAATGAATTAAGAATCAATCCAGCATTTATATATTATCATATCTTATTGATAATGTTTTGCAGTATTTCATAGAGAAAAATTTTTGTCTTTATTATCCAAGTTTGACACACACTGTATGATTTTGTGATGCGCAAATGGACTTCCAATAAAACTATGAATGAATTTTTCATAGCAAGAATCATCATTGTTTCAAGGAAACATTGGTTTGTTGGACGGAAGAAAAGAATTGAATCAATATACCCACAAATGAAAATCAGGAAAAAATCTTATTCAATCCTAAATTCGTCCTCGGAAAATCGATTACAATATAAATCTTCATCTGTTTATTTTGTCAAATAACATAATTGTGAGGTGGAAAATGGCTGAACAGTTGTGCTTTTCCAGTTGAAAGCCAAAATATGGGACAAAAGAATACAATTCACCGACAAAAAGGCTTTCTAATGAATCATTTTCAGAAGGATCTATCGAAAGGAATACAAAGCCACCATGAAACGAATGAGGATAAATGGAAACCTGCGGAAATATTTCTCTTTATTTGAAGTGGGTTTGTTTATTTAAAAACCCACGAACAATGAATCCGCAGCCTTCCATGAGAGGGCATGGTCAACAACATGGTTGTTATATGTTGACTATATTCGTGAGCTCTTTTCGTGATGTTTTCTTGCATCTGTTTACATAATTTCGCGGGATTTGTTTTCCGTTCGTCGTGGAACGCTTTTTCGTGATAGGATCGGGTTCAAGCGTTATTCGTCAAAGTAAATATTTTTCACCATACTTATTCCAAATATGATTTTATTCTGGGTTATACCAAGATAATGCATGGTTTTCACGGCATTCGTTCAGAAATAATTGTGTAAAATTGCCGAAAATATAATTTATCGCTCATAATATTTGCGAGACACTTCGATGTTCTTTTTTCAGATGATATACTCAATTCTTCTTGACTTGGAATGTTGATTGCCTTTGATACAGTGGCGGATCATAGGCGCTTGCGAGGGGACGCAATGTTCGCGGACGGATCCTCGAAACTCTCGGGATAGTTTAGAAGTTAGTTTTTCCAATTCTGTGTCAAATCCGTGCTGGTAGTGAGTGTGATAATTCTCCCTTGATCCCAAGCCCTGACGAAGAATATCCACCTCCTCTAGAGCTTCTCGAAGCTGATGACGAAGATGAAACAATCCTCCTCCCCACCATTACACTAAAAAAAAGAGCTTCCAAATGATTAAGGAAAAATTTTTCCGCAGTTTTCATCCAACTTGATTACAAATTCTCTTTCAACACCTCCATAATTTTTATACCAAATTAAACCTTTGTTATTGGTGCTTGCTTGAACGCACCTTCCTTACTCCATGAGTGATTTTTGCATTTCTTTTCGAACCCACTAAAGGTTTTGAACTGTCAATCAGGATAGTAGAATAGTTCAAATATTTGGTATTAGCTTATTGACTTTTTTGAAGGAAAACGAAGAAGTTTTTCTCTACAAGAAAAAATGTTGAATATATAACATCAAATTCAATCAGTTTGAAGTTAAGGATAATTTCGATTCGATGCATTACTGTATGGGGTGCTTGAATTGATTTTGTCCTCAATATGATAATACGTTTCCGCGTGAATTACAAACATTTCGTAACATTACTGAGGTTATTTGTCAATATTCTTGAATAATTCGCTGAAATGAGTCACCTTTATTTTCTCTTTTACTTTTTACTTTTTTATTATTCCTTTTTAATGTATAGTAGGAGGATTGGCCAAAGGTGGGCCGGGGTCACAGTCATAACGTCTATATAGAGTTTACCTTGAGTCGTTGGCTATAGCCTAGACAAATTTCATTGGTTTGTTCACTCAGGAAGCTTTTTGAAATAGTACAAGGTATCCCAAATTGCTTGATTTTAACTGTTTAAGGTACTTCTGGACTAGATAGGTAAAAACTTCGTAAGGTGTCCTGGGCTCGATTTTTGGGAAAACACCATGAAGACCGTTTCACGATATCTCCTTTTTTTTATTATTTCGATTTTTCATTTACGAAAATATCTGTAAACGATTGAAACTTTCTAGAAGCGCTTCTTATGCGAAAAAAAGAAACTATATTAATTTTTTTTCTCGTGGAAAAAAAACACTTTTTTATATCAAATACGAACGCATTGTTTTTTTCATTTTATATCATAAAAAAAAAATTTCAATTGATATCTTATTACCAGTGAAAAAGTGCTTGTTCAAGGTTTTTTTTTTCAGATATTTTCGAAAATGAAAAAGTTTTTGCACATCTTCTAAATCGAAAAAATTTCAAAATGTTGTATCATCTGAAAAACAAAAGAAGATATCATGAAACGGTTTTCACTATTGGAGTTGTCACGAAAGCGAGCCCAGCACTGCTTTCAGAAATTTTACCTATCTAGTCTACAAGTACCAGCAACAGCCAAAATCTAGCAATTTGGGATACTGATATCTTCAGGGCAGTACTGAAAAACCTTACCTAAGTTTTTTCAAACCCCAAAATTCATATTTTCACATTCCTCTCACAATTTTTGATAATGTCATGAGATACTACGTTTTTTATGCTGAACAATTTACTTTTCACTACGCATAGCACACTTGTCAAAAGTTTTTTGAAACTCGGTCCTGTTATCATTCTTTTGGTAATAATATTGATTGTCGAGACTTTACAATATTTTGAAGTCATTTCAAGCCTTTTTTATTTTGAGACCTCAGCGATTAAAAAATGCAATATGAAGCTGGGAAAGTTCTTGGATATACTTTTTAATTCGAACGGAATAAACCCTGTCAGAAAACATAATTTTTGACTGAATGCGCTCTGAAACTCAAAAAAAAATTCTTCATTTTTGTTAAAAATATGGCTATTTCATGTTTTGAAAAATTCATTTGTGTTGATAGATTCAGAGAGAAAATGTTCTATGCTTCCTATCATATGTCTCAGATTCACATCGATTGAGAATATTTCGATATGAAAATTGTGTGTGGTTTTGCAATGGCAATTCCAAAGCCGCAGTGAGAGATTATAAAATATAAAATGAATAGGTTTCTAATTCCCCAAAAAATAAAATTCAATCCTTATCAAGCAAGTAGCAAGATAACATTCACCAAGAATGGTTAACATGATTTAGCTTAATTCAACATGTAAATCCAAAGGAATCCACAGCTCAGTTTTGCTTACTTTCAATTACTCTTTCATGCACACCAAGTGATCAGAAGTTTCTGAATAAAAGAAACTTGAACACAATTTTGAAAAATTCAAAATATTGGCAGAATACAATGAATATTTTCACCAAAATAATAATGCCAAGATTTCGAAAAACTTACATAAACATGAAGAATTAATTCCTTCAGTTCCTATCTTCTTGTGACTGGTGAGCCATACGAAGTGAAAATTCAATTCCTAAGCAAAAATTATGTTGTTTCTCATAGTAGTATTGCGAGGAATGTAAAAAAATATGGATTTTGGGGTTCGAAGAAAAATCATAACTTTTTGAGTACTGCTCTGAAAATATCGATTTTACATGTCTTGTTTGAAAGCGCATCCTGAAATGAACAAACTCATAAAATTTGATAGAAATCGAACCTTAAATTCCAGAGTCGCATCTCCGAAGCTAATAGTCTTAAGAAACTATTTTTCTGTAGGTCCTAGTTGTCCTGCATGCACCATTAGGATAAGGCAAACGAATCATTGAACAACCTGCATATCAGCAAATACTACTCCTTCTATGTAATTTTTGACAAAAAAATTACGTCTTCAGAATGATGTGAGGTGGAACGTTTGCCATTGAAATGCTCTGCTTCGATAAAATTAAACTATGCTTTCATATAAAAGTTATTCCATAGATAGTAAGTATCCATGCAGTAATAGTGTTGGCAATTCAGCTCTTGGTGCACGCTGTGTTTCACGATGGTGAATCAATGGTTCCATAATTCATTAGCCATATGAAAATGCTTCCTAATGAAATACTGGCCCAGTTTCCTAAGTTTCGTCATAATGAGTTCCAATCCAGTTGTTTCGTTAAGAAGTTGGTCAGAAGGGTAAGAGATAATTGGGATATCTCATCTTTTTAACCTTCGTGAACAGGCTCTCATAGCTAATGTCTGTTCAATATTAGATGAATCCAACAAAGAAATTATAATGAAAAAAAAACAAGTAAATTGTTCACATTGAAACAAATTCTATCAAATGAAATACTTGCAAATCTAAAACAAACTCAAAAATCTGTGATATTTATTCCAAATAGTCTGTTTTCTTTTATATTCTTTGGAAAAATTATTGTTCAAAGCTTCGAGGTCCACTTTGTACAGAGTGTTACCTGTATATGTTTCCACCTGAAACGTGGACTTTTGCTCCTAGCTTTCTAACCATTATTACAATGCTTCTGATATTTTATCCTTTCTTCGATATCACCACTTTGAGAGGATATTCGATGTCGCCAAACAGGAAAGTGGGCGGTTTGAAAATCAAAATAACGGAGTGTTTAAGATAGCTGCAGAGTGAGAGTCCGCGTGCCAGCCGCGGAAGGTTAATTTTGCCTTAACAGGTTCTAGCTTTTGGGTTCTTGATGGTTGGTTTTGCTGAATTTAGTGAAATTGTCCAGCAGTGGGTGCAATATCATCTTATAAATCGAAATCATATTGTTACCAATTTGTCATTAATGTTTTGTTTCTTACGTAAATGGTCAATTTCACACGAAGTAGTTTTGTCACAAGGGGAAAACCATGTGAATAAAACTATTCAGAATTTCGTCATATTGTTTTTTTATGTAAGGCAGGTGAACTGACCATGTCCGACTCATGTTGATCATGACGGATGATTGTAGTTTTGTTATTTCTGAATGAGCGAATTGAAACTCCAGAAATAATCTGGAATTGTCTTCATGTTTCAACTAAACTTCTACGGAATTTTCGACACTAATTTCATTTGTTTTCATTCATTTTTCACAGACGAATTTTATAGCAGTGCTCCTTTCATCTCATTCCATGAAAACTGGATGGGTTACGTAATATACTTTATTCGTTGCATTCTCATGTTATTATCTTTCTGATAAATTTACATAACTTTCGTCAATTACATGACGCCATTATCAAGATTAGAGTACCTTTATTGCTTTTCATCTTGTTTTAGTACATAATATAAAATTTATTATATTCTCTGATATCCTTTTAAATCACCATCAAAACTACAATCGGTTTTTTTGATAATAAAAGTTTTAATGCCGATACTTTTGCTCATTCTCTGTAGTAACGTTCCTCGTCACTCAGGCCCTAAGAAACAAGGACATATTCGTAAAACGGAAAGCTCTGGAGGAGCTTGATATAAAATATGAAAGATCTTACCCGGAAAGAAATAGAAACTTCATTATTTCAATTCTGGAAATATAAAAATGGACGAGCTTGTGCAAGCTGTAGCAGGAACTTCTTAAAAAAAAATGATACCGACAAACAAATTGGCAGGTATAGATACATACGTAGGGAAGTCTTACGGTTTTGATAGAACTAGCAAACCCAACCCTTGAGTTCTGCTATAACTATTGATAAGCCACAAGATCAAATAATGACGATTTAAGTGCCGTTCACATTGGTAGAGTAAACGGTCGAGTCCACTTGCTTACTTTTCACCGAAATACCCTACTCTACTCATTTTCGGTGGAGTAACTTCACATGTTCTACCGACTCTACTCTACCGTTTACTATCTTTAGTACTCTACCGTTACTTGCACGACCTGTGTACATTGAGATAGAAGGAGGATAGTCAGTACTCGACCACTCTACTGTGACATTTACTCTTCCAATGTAAACGGCCCTTTAGGGCTGAGATTTCACAAATCAGTGCTTTCTCAAGGGCAAAATTGAATGTCTAGTGTTACAACGCCATCGAATTTGATTGTTCAAATCCCTCTAGAATCAACCGAAACTATTCTTCATCAAATGGCATCTACATGAATTAAGTTTTTGTTTGTACATCAAAATATTCTTCGTTTGATATTTTGGGTTTGAACTTCAACACTGCTTCTACATTCAATGTGAAGAAAAATCAAAGTCGTGCTTATCTGAATGCATTTGTAAGCATTTTTTATTCTTTTCTAAAACTTAATTATTTGAAGAGTTCTAATGTACAAAATTTGAAGCCGGTCTTGTGAAAAGAATTTGATATATCAAAAGTTGCAGCATTTTCAGGATGACGAAAATATTGGGATCGTCCCAATTTTCTTCTTCGAAAAATAAAATTTCTGAAATGAACATTTTCCAATGGACGAAACTCCGAATCTGGACTATTATTAATTAAAATCTGTCCAGATGTTCAGGAGGAGTTCACTTACTTCCATTCGTATAGAAGAGTATTATCAACAATAAGAGAGCTGCAAGACTTGTATTCGATGTCATGCAAAATTGCGTTTTCGTGGGCCGTAATTCTTCCCAGATGCTTTAAGTTTCATTTGTGAAAATGAACTTTTCTTACATTCGAAGTCTTCAATTTTGAATATATTCATTTGGAGATTATTTCAAAACCTTTCGTGGACCAATCCCAAGAAAAAACATTCTGCCAGACAGAATCAAAATTTTTTTTTGGTCTCTAGAAACAATTAATTTTTTGCCTTCAAAATGTATGGGAGGAATTAGAACCCACAAGGCTGGTTCTACCTATTCGGGGAAATTTGCACAGAACCTATATATTTTTTTTAACTGGTATAATTATTATAATAAATTGCCATTTTCATAATTTCATTTTGAAAACATTCACTTCGTATGCAAATTAATTAATAGTTTCTATGGACCTAATGAAAATTTGTATTGTATCTGGCAGAATGTTTGGTCCTTGGGATTAGTCTGGCTTTCCACAAAAAGTTTTAAAATAATCCCCCAAGGATTATATTCAAGATAAAAGGCTTCGAATGTAAGAAGAAAGCTTTTGAGAGTAATTACGGCCCACGAAAACGGTTTTGCAATATAAAATATTTATTTTTTATAATATTTTGTTCGACATAAATGAAAATCAGTGCTTCGAATTCAACAAAAGGGCTGAATTTGGTAATTTCACAACAATGTTTCTAATTCTTAGGATTGTCCATGTGCACTATTGACAACTATAGCTAGTTAGGATCTTGAAAACGAGGGAATATTTTATTGATGTGATTTTAATGTCGAAATTTTTATCGTTGTTCGTTTCTCCAACATTGACTTGTTACATGTTTTTATTATGTTTTATAACTAGACATCTTAAGTAAATTAGGTAAGGAACTATGTGTACCTTCTAAAGCCGCATCCACATTATGCCGCTGTGTGCCGAGTGGCTTTGCCAATCAGAAAAATCCCATCGGCAAAGCCAACGAGAGAGGACGCATCCACATATGCGTTGACTTCCCCGTCGGCATTCATTCAGTCGCACAAAGTTCTCCTACGAGGATTTACTGATTCTTTCAGCCTAAGTTATTTTAATTGAAAATGAAAAGAAAATACGGCGTAAGCGACGGTTTTGGGTACGGCCAAGCTTTCGAAGTAGAGAACGGTACTGATCGATCAATTGTAGCACGTTTTCGTTTGTCCATTCCATCCTACCAACATGCGTGTACACCCCTCAGAATATCTGAATCGCCACTGAACTGAAGCCGCTCGAGGCCAGCAGTTGGCACATCCTCACTATACATTTCCATTGGCTTCTTTTGATGGAGACCGACAGTTGAGCGATTTCTTCAGCGGCACACAGCGGCACGTTGGCACGAGCCGACGATCCATCCACATACACAGCGGCTTTGCCGTGCGGCCTTGCCGCTCGGCACACAGCGGCATAATATGGATGCGGCTTTAGGTTGTCGTATTACCATCTGCTGCCTTTCTCTATTCTAGTCATGATTAAGGACAATCCCATTGTAATGTATAACATACAATAACTGTCCGAAACTTCGACGAAATTGAACTGGGTTTTAATCACTTAATTCCATAATTATAGTCCAATACAGCCAAGGTACTAAGTAGCTATAATGTTTCTAATTGTGACTTTTTTTAATGAAATTTAAAGCGACTGGGAGGATTTACCGCCCACAGAAACGGTCTGGCAATATGAAATATCTATATTTCATAATATTCTGAAAGACATGACAATCAGTGCTTTCAATTTTACAAAAGTTCGGTATGTTTTTTTTTATCTTTTCAACCTGTCACCTGTTAACGGGTCGCCAAGCCGAGCTAGCGAGGATGCACTTTGTCTGATTCGCTCATGTCTTGACTCTATGCTTCACAATGAATCCTGTGCTCTGAATTTTGTACGGAATTGAATTTGGGGAAAGTCTACCTCCAAGCTGTTCATTAAAGTCTTAAGAGTGTGTTTTGAAGGTTTTTTGGACACTGGAAAAATTGGAGTCTCTTGTTCTGCCAGATTTTGCAGAAACAAAAGTTTTGCAAGAAGAATTTCTTCAGATTGTTCAGATGTTGCTCAGGACAAGTCAAATACATTAATGGTTTGAACTCATTTTCCAACAAGACGTTGGAAACTTCATTTTGAAACCGCAAGTTATTTGAAATACTTTTAAAATTGCTTATGAATTTCCTTTTGTCTAAGGGCTTTGCGAAATTATATTCAAGGTTGTATTATACGTTGAGGACTAATAATGAAAATTTTGGGAAACAGAACAAAAAATTTATTATTATTTTAATTTTGAATATTACACAATCTCTAGTTCTATTTTGAATAATACTAATTGTGTTTGTAAATTCAAGTATGTTCCTGGCAATGTTCATGAAAATATTTTCAATCTTACCCTGACTTTAACGCCTGCATGATGTCTTGAAAGATCACACCCGACTGCTTACTCTAAAAAGTCGAGTTTCCTGATAGCTGTGTGTTTATCATGCTTTGCTTATATATGTTATGATTAAGTTCCGCTGCAAGGTACAATATTTGAGTTGCGCGAATTATGTTAAAGTTCTTCAATATTATATTTTTTTTTTGATGAAGTATGAATATGAATTTATTATCATGAATATGAATAATTTCTATCAATTATTGATTTCCTCTGTTGTGATATTTACGTCACAATGTAATTCATGCCATTCTCAAAGTATGAAATGATTTATTCTTTCTTTTTCCGTTTTGTAATTTTCGATTTATTAATGTTAACTTTTTTGTCGAAATAGATGGAATCAAGCGATAAAATCTATATGCTTTTCTAATTATGATTCATCCTTTGTAAGGGTGTGTTATGGCAGTGTACAAGCAATTCGCTTAGACTGCCATTCCTGCTTTCTCTTATATATTCATGATTTGTATCTAAAATGTATTATGCTTCTAGATGAATAAAATTGAAATTGAAATTGTATGGCCTCCCTAGTGGTGTAAGTATTTTTGCCACGGTACATTTTCGATTAACCAATTTTGGTTCAATTATATAGTACTTCGGCCACTATATCCTGATATGATGTTTGATTTACTAGTTTTGGTACACCCTCTATATAATGGTAGAACTTTATCACAACTTTTCTTGTTACATGAGTTCTGTCAACACTCACTCTGTCAAATAAATAATATTCAGGATGTAAGTGTTATCTCCTATGGATTATAATATACTCGTATGATACCTTTCACACTGAAAACAGTGGCGAAGAGTGAAATTGATCTTTCAAACATCAATACAGTCATAAATTTTTTATAGTACCTACTGGGTGGTCATGCATTCAGCAATCAATTCAGAATGACGAGTCCGCATGTGACATTGCAATTTTAATAGCCACCCTGATAAAACAATTGTATTACATTTTTAATTAGATGTTCTGAATTTTTTCTGAATAATGAACTATGAGGAAATAGGTAGTGTCCTACTTTGGTGATAATTAAGCAAACTGAAGTCAGAGGAAAGTTGAAGAAGAGAGGAAATGACGATTGTTGAATTTTCAACATTTCGTGTGAAATTATTCGGTGAGCTGGAAAAAGCTGAGTGCTTCATTGAGATCTCGACAGGTTTTTTATTATTCACCATTCCGAAGTTTCGCTGAAAGCTCAGTTCGCATTGAGCTGATCACAAGGGAGTTTATCGCGATTTATTAAAATTGCGATGCGTAGATTTTTCGTTGAAATATACATACTTTTCTATCGATTATGAGAATCATACTTTTCGTTTCTTGTCCCTTGACATTCGTCTCTGTCATGAGGTTTCCCCTCAAAATTATGGGTAGAAGGTTTTTGTTGAGAATCTAATGGCGTTCAGTTTCATCATTGACTTACACTCGACATTGAAATCATAGTTCCCAGATTATTCCAAGATTTTCATTTATACAGGTTGTTTCACCAGTCGTTGACCATGGCCTAATGGAGCATGCAGGACATCTAGGTCTTTCAGAAAAATTCGTTGTTTTGTTTCCCAAGACCATTAGGTCCGAACACCCAGTGGTGTTTAGTAAAAAGTGACCTAAACTTGGGATAACGGTCGAATGCAACAGGTTTTTTTACTTCAGGAAGCTTTTTCAAACAGTTAATGAAAAAACCATAATTTCAGGGCAGTACTACGAAATGCGGTTCTGTTTTTATCCCACTGGTTTTAATATTTATTGTCCTTCGCCGAAATTTGAATTATGTTGAATTTCAGCATCCATTCCATCTCTTAGCTTCTAATCTTTCATAATTGTTTCATTGCAGAGCAAATTCGCAATCTATAGAGTTTTTGAAAAAAAGATTCTCATGATCATCACGAGTCACTCATTAAATGATTATTATTATTGACTGAATTTGATTATGTACCTATAACAAGTATATCATTCAAATTTATATGAATTCTATTACTAACTATCTTCTCCGACAATTTAGCTGACCAAAATCTTGAATATGAATAATTTCCATGAGAAATATTCGCCTACAATTCTTGAATATAGTAGTGCAGTAGGGGAAGACGGGGAAATTCTGCCCATCGATCTTTTTTTCAAAATTTTAATACAAATACTTGTATCTGCCTGCGCAGTTTCAGCGGGGTGATTCCGCATTCCCCGGATGAATTTTGTACCGATATTTGGCATTTGTATTTTTAGAATTCAAAATGTCTCGCTCGTATGTTCGGAAAACGGAAAAGTAAAAATGGACCGAAAATTAACTCAAAGTAGCTATCACTGCCATACAATCTGGGCAAAAAATACGAGAAGTTGGTCGTTCTTTCGAAATTCCAGAATCACCCCACGTGACAAACTAAAAGTCAATAATTCTTTACTACCTCATGAAAAGTTGTTTTTTCATAATGTACTTGGTTTCACCTGAATGAAAATTTTTTTTTTCATTTTCTCAGTTCCTCAATTCGTGCGCATAATTACTCCATCGCATGCGCGGTATCACACAGTATTCGTTTGTTCTTAATTGTTTCATGTAGTCGAATTTTTTACTTGTGGTCATGACGTTCTAGATAGGTTCGAGATTCAGGAGTTAGATTATGAAAGTTCTTGTATATATCGGAGAGTGCAATATTCAAGAGAAGCAAACAATTTTCCTCCTGAGGATAATAAAGGCATAAAGTTTTTTCACTACGTTTTCTTCAAATTCCTCTTCAAACATTTGAGACTGTAGTAAAACATCAAGGACATGATGCATGGACATCTCAAAATAAAAATTATGAATTCCTTGATGCTTTGGCATTGGGTTTTGATGTGTATGGATATCGCTCAGTTGCTATAGTGATAATCATAGATTTATACTATATACAAAGATTATAGAGTTAGAAAGATAGGAAACGCCCTTGCACCTGTGGTACTAAAATCCGACTACGATTTTTGGCTGGTTTCTTACTGGTGACACATAGATGACGCTGAAAACATTATTCACTACAGAAAACTATTTCAATAGGGGCGAAATTCGAAACACATTTCTCATGAATTTTCATTTAATTGAATACTTTGTCGAGCTTTTAAAAAAATATCCTGATCGACAAAAAAAAGGAAGGCTTCATTTTTTGATCAGGATGATCTTTTCTTCTGCATATTGCTTTGAATCAAATGAAATACGCTTCTGGATTCTTTATATTTTTATTTGAAATGATTGTGTAAAATCAACTGCAATACAATAATTATGAAATTGAGTACATTTCAAAAGTTTGTTCACATATTAGAGAATTATCATAACAATTTCAAGAACATATTGTGAGTGAACTCTCGATAAATCGAACATCGATAAGTCAAACAGTTGTTCTGGACCTGATTCATACATATCGTACCCAGTGTATTTTAACCTCAATGAGTCTAGAGGGTCTAGTAGATGAGTCGAACTGCTGGAAGAGTCGTCAAGAGAACCACCACCTCTATAAGTCGTTCTTCTGACCACCATTGCCTGTATGAGTGGAACTTTTTGATCTAATGAATGAGACCGAAGAAAAATCGGTTCGCAAACAAATTATCCAGAACAATATATTTTTACCCCGAAACCTCTATTCATTTGACAACACTGAAAATAAAAAGCAATGAACAAGACAATCACATGATAAGAGTTTCAAAACTTACATTTCTATTCTCTTTGGTAATTAAAAGAATGCACATTCAAGATTATTATTTCTGCAATTAATCACCATGCATTTCGAATGTCGGCCAGTTTTTAACACAAAATTTATAACAGAAAAACACACGAACCAAGATTGTGGAGTGAGCTAGTTGGTACACTTGTAGATTTCAAATTATTTTAGTAGAAAATACGAGAAAAAATACAATCAACATTCAGTAAAAGATATTTATTCAAGTATTTCTTTCAAAATTGACAACAGCCTACTAATAATCTCTATATAATCTATGCCCAATGGACCCTAATTAAATATTTTAACCAAAGATCGATTACTTATGAAAAACAGATGTCGCTGACATCACTGTAGTCGCTTCGTTTCCCATCTTTATACTCTATAATCTTTGACTATATACTCATATAGATAGATTTCTCGATCGAAATTTCAGAAATATATTTACAGTGACATCTATCGGCCTGGAAGAAAGTAAAAATCGTTTCGGATATCATAAGATCGTGGAAAATTTGGATTTGACAGATCAAGATTTGTTTCGCAATCGATCTGTTAGAAAACCCATCCCTATCTATCAAATCTCCTGGGATTCATTGAGATCGGAAATGATTTGTACTTCGTTCCAGTCGGATAGATGTAGCTGAAAACATGGTTTCAAATTTTGAGAGAGTTTTCAATATGGGGAAAAGCATTCAACTCTCCGTGAAAACCATTTTTTGATTCTCTGGGAGTATTTGGGTCGCACATTAGAATATCATTTGGTAATGGAGTCTTGATCTTGTTCTTCAAATTTGCTCGGTTCGAAAAATACAAATTCCTGCTATTTTCTCTAGTGTCATCTATGGACTATTTTCAAATATCGATATTTATTGTTTCCAGCTCAAAATATGGGGCCAATATACGGTTCAGGCTAGAGTGACTTCATTCACAAGAAATAAATAAAACTTTAGTTCAGGCTACTATAAATTTCCTTCTATCTATAAATAATAATAATAATATTCTTTATTGACCATTCGACAACATAACATTGTAAAGGCTTGGTCAACAAAAAGAAAAAAAAAACCAACAATTAAACTGAACTACTTGAGACACAAATATTCATTCAAACTATAAAAAGCACCCTTTAACAAAAATTATTTCAAATTTCGCTTGAACACAAATTAACTCCTGGAAAGTTCGATTTCATCAGGAAGATGATTATACAATTTAAAAACACTATCATTAGGAGACTGAGTAGCTACATTTAACCTTGCAGTGGGAATATGAAACTGATCAGCAGTTCTGGTGTTACACTGATGTATGTCCCTACCTTGAAAAGAGCTATTACGCCTTTTGTAAACGTACACACATATTCCCTGTATATACAAGCATGAAATTGTCAGTATACCCAACCTAACAAAACTTCCTCAACAGAAATTCGCGTTGAGAAAGCCTTATCATACAACTTATAATTTTCTTTTGTACTTTGAACCGCATGCGTTGAGTTTCCCCACAGACATATGCCCTAACGAAGTCGCGATTCCACCTGGACGTAATGAATCCTGAGTAGCTAATCAACCTTCAATACCGATCTCAAATCCACGAATGAATAATTTGACGAATTCAGCTTTCTCACCATTTTTTGGCAATGAGAGAGCTCTAACCAAGAAATTCATCGAGGTAAATTTCCAAAAACCGCACACAATCATGGCTATTCTCGTGAACTACACCACCCACACTCACACTCAAATCATCTACTTTATTCTGATAAGAATGAACTCTTAGCATCTCAGTCTTCCCATGGAGCTAATATAACATGTTAGAAACAAATAAACATAATCTACTTCAGCAAGAGGAGAAATTACAAGATAGTTAGCAAAGGCTTCAGAGATTATTTGCATATATAATGTCATTCTGACAATTTTTGAAATTAAACATCAAAATTTCTAGCTCCTCCAAGAATGGAGGTTTGGGCGTTGGGCCAGCAACCCAACAAATAAAATGACCAAGTTGCTGAATTTCTCATTCAACAAGCCTTGGAATAACAGTGGTGGTATACAACGATGAACGAGTGAATGGACTAAGTATGAGAATAACAACTTGAAATGTACAGGGAATATCAAGCCCCAGGGGTCATTATTGCTGAAGAGTTGGAGAATTGAAGATTGAAAATGAAATAGAGGGGCAGTTCAGAGAAATGCAAAGACTTGAGAGGCTTGGTGAAGGGACCTGGGTATACGGCATAAGGCTGTTTCTTAATGATATGTACTGTACATTGCAATCATATTGTTAAGCCCAGAATACATACATACAAGTTTTTATGCCAAAATTAACTTGTTTTTTCGAAGCACTCATCATGAAACAATTGTATTGAGTGATGTGTCCCACTTCAAAATTGTAATTATTTTCCTTGAGGTCGCATTTTTGCTTGGCATTTATGGAGCGTGATGACATGGTGCTAGTTGATATTCCAGTTTGACAAGCTAGAAAAATATAACATTCATTGCTTCTAGTGAAACAATGAGCGAAGTGAATGTCTTGGCTTTCAGTCGAAAAATTTAAATTTGCGACACCTAAGTTCACCTCGTCCAATATTTTTCATCAAATATTAGTGATAAAGAAAAATAATCTGTGAAATTTGATGAATGATATTCGTGGAGAATTTTCTATTTCTTTAGTATCGTTTTACATCAAATTGAAAATTGTTCGATTTACCAGTCGTTCATTATCCCATATTTTGCTGTTTATTTTTATTAATAGAATTAAATACTATTCAATGAAAGTTTTTCCTCATGAAATAAACTTACTGGAATCAAAAATTATAAAAAATTCAGATTGCGAGAGGCCCATTTTTCCCCTTGACTGGCAGATGATGTTTTCGATCAAATTTGTAGGAAAAATATATCGTTTTGCGGATCCTGTCTATTAGTTTTCTCATCCCTACTCTGAGTATGAATGAAAATCGAACGATGAAGAGACAACCTGATTTTTTCTCATTGGATAAACATCGCCCTGACAAACATTCGCAATCACTGGTCGGTCAATAATAAGATCCCTGGGGAAAACGCGCAGTTTAATTTAGGTATTCTTTGAATTCGAACAAATTCCCTAATTAACCATTTGCGGAATGTCCGCCCGAGGGACGTTTATGGGAATGTCCTCAACGATCTGTTCTCAGTTCAATCAGTCGACAGGTGGGGAATCGAATAACCTCGCAAACAAAGAGGTGGGGACTGACGGGAATTGCTGGATTGAGTTCAGGAGCTTCATGATGATGAAGTCGAATATCAGTCTGAGGGTCGGTTTCACAAAATTCTGATTGTACCGTCAAATTGATTGGAACCACTAGGATTCGTTGAAATTCCAAAAGCGGTGATTCGATTGGTTTGAATTGACGTAAAGTTTTTTTGATCGCACCATCAAAGTGTTGGGATCTAATTGAAAAGATTCTGTAGTGAATATGCTCCGTCTTGGACATGTTCTGTTATTGAGTATTGGAGAATCCAGCTACCGTTAACGGCGCTGAAACTGTAAACAAATACATGTTTTCTAGGTTCGAAATTTCGCACTAGGGGTTTTGTTTCTAACTTTTCAAATGACAACTTCTCATTTTTATAATTTAATGAAATGAAATGATAGATTTTAATTGTCAGGGACTTTATTTGATGACTTTTCAGGACGGTGGTGTGTGTTTATGGATTGCTGATTATATATTGAGTGTAGCTAATTCAGGAGAACAAATTCGTTTCAAATTTCAACAATGAATGATGAAATAGTATATTATTCAACGAGTCATAACTCCCGCAGATGAAATTTGCAGCGCGAGCCGAAGGCGAGTGCTGTAATTCATCAAGGGAGTTATGACCATTACTGCAAGTTGAATACTATACTTTATCCACTACTATAATCATATACATTCTTACTACCATATATCATTATTGAAAATATTTGATACACCTTTATATTTGTTTTGGCATTTCTCGCGAGCAATAAATTATGTACCTACTGTAGCACTAGCTGCTTGTCTTATTTTTGGAAGTGTACCTTCATAATATTTCATCCTCACTATCGGAGGTCTTATTCAGAAAAACATTCATAACAATAATTAGGTGTCAACTAAATTTGAAAAAGTCGGAATTGACATTACTCCCATCAATATCAATAATGAGATGTTCCCTCTCTGTGAACCGGCTCGTACAGAAGCACAAAAGAAGCTTGATATTCGGTTGTCAAATAATTCTATGAGTCTATACTGATTAATTAGAGGGATTTATAGGCGGGAGTTATTATGACTCCCGCTGTTTGTTCATAGATACTATTAATTGCTCAAATGCAGTTGAATAATGAATACATTATTCAATAGGAGTGGATAAAAATTGTTATCTCAGATATGCAATTTACTTGCGAGAACTATTGTTGTGAACAAATGAATGTGTATTGCACTTGTTAGGTTAACTCTAATCGAAGAACGTAAACGAATATAATACACAGCGCAAAAAAATTAACGCACATTATGGAAATCTCAAAGTTATTCTAAAATTGAAGGTGTTCTCAATGAAAATTATTTTCATCAGAATTATGCATGCGTATGTTATCAATTTTCAACGTTTTTCTTCAGTACAGATGTTTCTTCTCAGCAGGAATGAAAAAAAATGATATTATCATATTTTGAATGTATTGGCTCCATTCTGAAATCAATTGTTTTCAATCAATTCTAGGAATCAATAGTTTTTATTTCGTTTGATTTTCTACACTCGATCGCTATGCCACGAGAAACACGCAATTTGACCCAAGAGGAATGTGCCCAACCGATATTTTTGAAAGAAGAAGGGTGGACATACACAAGAATTGCAGAAAGGTTTGGATTTTCTCATTCGAGTGTACCCAGAATGTTGCAGCGATTCAGGGAGACAGGTATGAATGTCCGAAGACCAGGACAGGGTAGACCACGGGTAACAACTGCGATTCAAGACCGTTACTTGAGAGTTTCTTCGTTGAGGCAACAGTTTGAAACCGCTCGTCTCCTTCAAAATCAGCTTGAGGAAACTCATGTGGTGCAAATTAGCACTCAGACAATAAGAAATCGCCTCAGAGAATATGATTTAATACCTCGTATCGCGGCAAGAGGCCCAGGTCTTACCCCAGCCCATCGAAAGGCGCGTTTGGATATTGCGAGACAGCATATCAATTGGGAAGAGGCCGATTGGGAAAGAGTTCTCTTCACAGATGAGTCTAGATTCTGCCTCTACCATTGTTATCGACTTTCCCTTGTATACAGACGTCCACATGAAAAATATGCTCAGTGAAATTTCCTGAATACTTCTGGTTTCGAGGAGGATCGATTATGGTATGGGGTGGAATATCTTTGACTGCTCGCACAGACCTAGTGGTCGTTGATAATATAGCTATGAATGCTGATAAGTATATAAGAAACATTCTTGAAGAGCATGTAGTGCCATTTGCCCCACACATTGGTGAAAATTTTATTGTTATGGACGTTAATGCTAGACCCATCGTTCGCGTATCGTTCAGATCTCAATCTGATTGAGCAGCTGTGGGACAACCTCAATAGAAGGCTGAGAAGTTCAGAAAATCATCCAGCTACTCTTAATGACTGAGGAATCCAACTCAGAGAATTTTGGGAAGGATTAGATCAGAACATTTTACGATCACTCATTTTGAGTTGAACCGTCGTTGCCGAGCTGTAATTAACGCAAGGGTTGGAAATACCAAGTATGAAATCACTTATCAGCATTTTAGTGTATTGAAAATTGTTTATTTCTCTTCTTTCACATAGAATTCGGTGAAATCCTGATTTTTTTTCATTTAATGTGTCTTGTTTCGTTCAAAACCTTTCCGAGAGAACATGAAAAATAAGTTATAAAGTCGATGTAGAGTTAACTTTCATTGAAATTGAGATTTTCAAAATGTGCTTAAATTTTTTTGCGCAGTGTATGATTAGAAAACATTTCCTGAATTGGTGATATTAAAATTTGAGGAGGGCAAGAGATTCTGGAGAATTCGTGAATAAAGGCTACTACGCAAGTTGATTCCAGTTGGAGCAGAATCATTCATGCTACAAACAGGTCAGGTCAGGTTCTACGACTTTAATAGTTATTCAAGTTTCTCTAAATCATTTTTGTGAGTCCTCCGGTTCATGAAGATTGTGGATAAAAAATTTGAAACGAACATTGCTATCAATCAGTTCAATCGTATATGATGCCTTTTTGAAAATTAATAGCGATACTGAAATTCTCTCTTTTTTTGTTTCCTAGCAGTTTTTAAATTAAAATCGTACGAATTTTTCATCACACAATATTAAGATAACAATAAAATATAGATAAATTATTCGTTTCAATAGTCTACTTCAATCATTCCTGTACATGTAAAATCAAAGTCAGACATGTTGATACCAACTCAAGAGAGATGTATGTAATTGAAAGTCAAACTGAAATGAGTTGAACAAAATGCTGATATGATAATAAATCAATAAATTCAATTCAAACATGATTTTCAAAATTTTTTTGTTGAAAAACTTATTATCATCCAAACCAGGTGTTCGGTTGACGAGTTCGATTCTTTCCCGTATCTAATGGCAAAATCCTGCATCCAATTATCGCAATTCTATAATTGTTTTCAGATACTTTCTCTGCCTTCTCAAATCTCACAGATTGTATGTTGAATAGCACATTCAAGCAGATTGTTCCTCCTCAAATTAGACATTATTGCACTTAATTTTTTTTATTTTCACACCACTTTCAATATTATGGAGATTAATAAACTGAGTTGTTGATTGATGAATTATATATTTATCAGTTAATGTATTCCTGGATTCTATTTCCAATTCACGTTGAGCCATACAATCCTGTCAATTCTTTTTTGATAATGACTCCGTGGCAAGTTCTGAAAAGGAGCAGCAGTAGCTTTGAGCTTAGGAGCTTTTCTTTGCTGAAATTTCAAACTTGAAAAAATAATGATTATGTAATATTCACGAACTTCTTCTAGAACAGACCCATGTCAAGATATGTCACATATACGACCAAAATTAAACTTCTGAGATTTCTCATTATTTTTCAAATGTTTATATCAAAAATACCTGGTTACACATAATCATGCATCCGGTTTGGATGCACTGAATGTTGTCGATTCTGCGAATGTTTATATTTAATCAGCAAAATAAAAGCCTTCATTATCATCATTATGATTTATAGATAAACATATATAGATCAATTTGGTGCAATGAGCATATTTCATAATCTGGAAAAACTTCTTCCATATCGAATCCAGTATGGTTCTCACTATTCTGTAGTCGTGTGAAACATAGTAAGAATGACAGCAGTGCTAGCGATGAGTTTATTACGTATCTTAGGACTTACAACTACAATACTCATTCACACTAGTGGTCATATCTGCTACGAACCTGAGGTGTTTCATCAACCAATGTGAAAAGTTTGAATCCACATAACAAAAACTTCATCCATTTGTCATGCAAGATGGGTTTTTTTTCATTCGGTCAGTTTCCAGAGTGAAAGAAAAAAAGGAAGATAAAGGTCAAGTAACAGCGAGAAAATCGAAAACCGATTCGGGTGAAATAAATGAAAACGATAAATCGGGTGTTGACCGGCAAGATGTATAGAGTAATTGCTCATCTGTTCTTCCTAAGTTACACGATATACAAGCTCGCTCCTTTAAGAGTTTGAAATTTAAGTATGCACTTTAGAGAAGAAGTAATTATCACGAGAGAGAGTGACCGAAAACTGTCCAAATAATTTGATTATTTCTGATACCTACTCTTCTGCATCATTTTGAAAAAATATTCACTACTCTATAATAAAATAACCTGCAAGGAGGGTTGAAGTTGTCCAAATTATTAAGTTTTGTTATTATTTTGACGACTTGAATAGAATTTCTAATGGAAAAAAAACGAATATTTCCAATTTTCATAAGCCAGTCCTGAATATCATCAGCCACTTATCTTGGTAGCCCTAATTTTCTCGAGAAAGTCCGAAAATTGTTCATTCTGTGAATGGGGTTTTGAACAAGTCAATGTCGACTTGAGATGTGCATGAAAATATGTTCAATAAATAAAGACGCCAGGCGTCGATGCTCTTTCAAATTTTTTTTTTCAGGGACAAACCTTTTTTATCATGTCATTCGAGAGATAATTCCATTCTGAACTTTTTTTCGAATACAATTTTCATCCATTTCTGACCGTTAGTGATCTGCAGCGTGTTTTATGTTAATTATATTCCATTTATGTTTTTCTGTATTGTATAAGTATGCCTTTATTTGAAGACATAGATATGATTTTGTGCCTTAAATTCAAAAAGGCTAGTTTTCTTGTCAATGTGTTCCTTCTTATAAGATTAAATAGGTGGCTACAGCAAGATGGGACTCCATGTCATAACGCTGTCATTGTGAAGAGATATTTAGATCAAGAATTTGAAAATAAATGGATATGAACCAGTGCATCGATCAGGTATCGCCAGACCTAAAGCTCTTGGATTACTTTCTGAGGGGTACCTTGAAAGATATGGTATACCGAACAGATTCTAATAACTTGGACCATTTGAGATTTAAGATAAGAAACGCATGTGTACAAGTCATGAAGTAGGCGAATGATATAACTTATGTATGGATCATAATGGCCGGTATATGGAATATATTTGATTCAGAATATTTCGTTCGTTATTAAAAAAATTTTCATTGTTATAAGTTATAAGTTGTAATATATAATATTTAATGAATTTTGATTCATATATTTATTTTCGAATTCTTAATCTCAATATCTCTTCACAATGGCAGCGTTTTGACATGGAGCCCCATCTTGCTATAGCCACATATTTAATATCATAATACAGGCATACTACCACAATACAGAAAGAAATAAATGAAATAGAATTAACATAAAACAAGCGGATGGTTAGAAATGGATGAAAATTGTAGTCGGAAAAGAAGTTCAGAATGAAATCATCTCTCGAATGACATGATAAAAAAGGTATGTCCATGGAGAAAATTTTTTTGATAGATTTTTCTGCGCATTTCAAGTCGAAATTGACGTGTTCAAAACGCCGTTTACAGAATGAAAAAATATCCAGACGTTTTCGAGAAAGTTGGGGTTACCAAGATGAGTGAATCACCCTGTACGCTACTAGTTCTCTTCAGTGGAAACATAGCAATCTGTAAAACGGGAAACGAATTTCACCTGGAAGCTGATTCAAATGACCACTCAATAGAAGAGTTCTGGATATTTTGAATTAGGTAAGTTTCGATGTAAGCTACTGATGTTGTTTACTGAAGTGTAAGGTAATATACCAGCATACCCGAATGTTTATATACAAAAATTTCACTATTCTTGCCTTTTATACCTATTCGCGAAATCTTAAATGAACTTTCTTGTATACAAGCTGTCCGAAATTTCTTGTTCAATTGAAACTACACCTGAATTACTTTATGTCCACTGGATTCGATTTTGAAAGAGACCATTCTTTATCGTCTGATTCATGGGTTGTATCAACTTCAGGTTTTACAATAAACATATCCAGGAAGTAAGGTGCCGCAGGATTACATTAGTTGATAGCTCAAAAGAGGTTACAGCTGGCCTTCGAGTCCCAGAGATCTCATGAAAGCTCATATCTCGGAATGATTCAGTGAGGCTAATTCCTCAATTCTACAGATCTCTTGACCAAAGCATTGTTTCCTCTGGCTTGCAATGCCAAAGCAATCTGTGACTAGCTGAATAGGATTTTCATCCTCTTCCCCACAGAATCTACACTCGTCTGTTTCCGATACGCTCATTCTCAACAAGTGCTTTCTGAGGCAACAATGACACCTGTAAGGAAGCCAGTTAGGAGGTGTAGTTGGTTTTTACTAAGATCCAAATATCTTTTGTATCTTAGATTTTTAGAATTCCGCAGGAACTTTTTGGGGTGATCCAACCCTAGGAGATTCTTCTAGAAAGAAGGACTGAATATTAAAATTAAAGACGAAAAAGTGCAACAACAAAAAAATGAATAATGAGAGAACAAAACAAGAAAAATGAGATCGACCCCGTGTGAATAAATTTCCTCATATAAAGACCAATGATAATCATCCCTGTATAAAGCGACGTTATTACTTCCAATTTCAATTGGAGATTGATGAAAAGTTCGAGCAGATACTCTTAAAATTACAAGTTTTGATGGTGTTGATTGCTATATCATTTTTTCGTGTGGTGTCGTTTTATACTATAAGTTGGTTAGGAGTTGTGATAATTAATAATACGTCATGAGTTACTCGATTTGCCCCCTGGACGGTATGCAGTGCACGACCGGTGGGCCTTTATCCTTCAAATTTTACTTTTGAATTACTTCTACTTGAAATAATTCAAACACAATGTAACATGCAACAGAAAAAAAGAAAAATTAATTGGTTCGCAGGTTTCTTCGAAGAGAGTTTGAAACTACTCGTAGGCTGCATAGTTTAGATTCTATACTCATCATCTTCCAAACATAAAAGAAAAACTTAGGGTGTGCAACCCTTAATGGGCGTTGGAGAATTCAATTAAGTATAGAAATCTCCTACAATGACTGCACACCATTGATACGAGCGGAGAGAAATGAAAGTCCTCATATCAGAACTGAAACAAATACTTTAAAGGTATTTGTGAAATGAGCATCTCTCAAATGAGAAACTGAAACGCGTGATACTGACCTGACCCGAAACTCATCCTTACGAATTAATTTCTCCCTTTACGACCGAGTTGATCTACTCTCCAACCTGAACTTCCAGTTGACATGTCTAACTGGGACATGAATTCGGTTCAACTTCCCCGGTCACTAGTTGGGATTCACAAACTCCTGATGAATGAAAGGGGTGACTTTTCTGACTTTGATATATTTCGACAATTAAAACTTTCTCATGCAAAATCAGTTAAATACTGGACACTAGAGAGTCGCTTTGTGTCCCAGCGACCACGGGGATTTAAATACTTTATCGTGCATAAATGTTTTCATCACAGGCAATTGTAACTTTTGCGGAAATGTATGATAATCCAGAGAACGGAAGGAAATTGAGTAATTTTTCTTTCGGATACACATATATCTTACGGATACATATATTCCGAGAGAACTTTGCATTTTCTGAAACCCTTTAAGTTTTGATTTCTAGCCTCTGCAACAAATTTATTGAAAATTTTCAAATATTCTTCTGCAACAAATTAATTGAAAATTTTCAAATATTTTCAATAAATTTGTTGCATCATCAATACTTGAAAGTATTCATGATGCAATATTCACTCAGCTGTATTTTCATACGTTGAAATATTTCTATGGACAAATGAGAAAAACACGATTCTGAAGATTTCATCTGTTATGAGACCGTTCGCAACCCTTTCTCTTAGATTCAAAGTGTCACTTTATCTTAGCTTTATCTTAGAGCCAACTGGGCATACGTAGGTAGCACTTTGAATGCTAGCCAAAGTGGAACCAGATTCCTATAGAATTCAAAATTTATTCACTCATTATTTATTTTTTTTTCAAGAAACCAGGAGTGAAACCAGGCGCAAATTTCAGGAGAGCTTTTTTAAAAAACAAGTTTTTTAATGACAGCATTAAATGTTGAAGATTTTTCAACTCGCTCACTCATCTCCGCGGTAAAAGTGTAAGATCATTAATCGCTAGATTAATAAACCACTTGATTTTCACTTCATTAATTTACTATGAATTCTCGATTCAAGAGCACAGCCAGGATTGCATTTGAGGTGGGGGAGGGGGGGCTCTGCATCAACATGCATCTTTGTGGTATAATCGTATAATCCATTTTAATATAAGAAAAAAGAATCTCAGGAAGGGGGGTGTCTAAAGCCAATTGGCTTTCCCCTGGGTGCGCTATTATCTCGAATGAATTTTCACCTAGAATCTTACCAAACGAGATCTTTTTTCCTTTTCGTATCGTAATGAGTTCAGTACAGTACCTACTAAAAGTAGTGCTATATGAAAAATTCCGTTTTCTGTCAAAAGTCACACCCACTGCCGGGATAAAATATAAAAGTCACTTATCTGAATTTTATTTGAAGTTCGAAAGTATTTCACCAAACTTGACTGCAATAGAGAAAAAATCGTTGCAGAAGGCAATTCCAACACTCATGCTTTTAAAAGTTGACTCCCTCGTTGCTCGTTTTCCATTTTCGCATTCGTATGGGAGTGGAAGCTTATTCTGCATTTTGTTTTAGTGTATACTAGTATACTATATCACAGGTGTTTAACAGACCAGCGCCTTCGCCAATTTGTGACCAGAACCCAGGGATTAAACAATCCATTGGTTTCAAGAGTGATCGAACATTTTTGTTGTTTCATTTGGGAATTAATTTTGATTTATCCAAATCAAAATTTTTTCTTACAAAATTTTCATTTTTCTAGTTCGGTCGATTCATCATGTGATTGACCGAAAATGAACCAATTTGAAGGTTGGGATTGAATTATAATAATGATTATGCTGATTTGGTGCGTAACCTGGGATTGTTGATGAATCGCAACCTACGTTTCACGGATCATGTTGCATTGTTGTTGAGAAGATCTTACTCCAGGCTTAGAGTGCTCTACGCAAACCGTCAAATCTTGAATTTTCACCTTCGAAAGATTTTGTGCGAGTCAGTCGTTCTCTCGGTTTTTCAACATGGTAATGTTGTTTACGGGCCTTGCCTGGACAAAGTTACAGAAAGGCGGATCCAGCAGGTCCAGCGCATATGTTGTAGGTATGTTTTTGGTATCAGAAGGTTCGATTCGGTTTCTCAACACTTGAAGACGTTGAAGTGGTTGCCTATGTCAAGGGTTTGGGAGATGCATCTGCTTGCTCTGACCCATAACGTGATCCGAACAAATTCTCCTGAATATCTGCGTGAAAAACTTTCTTATAGATCGAACGTGCATGGTGTTCAAGTAAGATCTAGAAATATGTTGTCAATACCGAAGCATAGAACGGTGACATTTCAAAGGAGTTTCTCTTATATGTCGGTAAAGCTCTATAACCGATTAGATGATGATATCAAAGCCAGCTCCATACTTTCTTTCAAAAGAAGACTACGTGTACTCTACCTTGGGCAATTCTGCAATTGATTTCTGCGTAGTCTTGTTCGTTGTAGGATATTATTACTGCATTCATCACTGGTTATGATTAGATCGCGGTGTTAATTTTAGGGTACAGTCTATTTTCAACATATGTGAGTATTATTCAGGTGGTGAATATTCTGGGTGGCCATATATATCCACGTGTAAAATTATTTAATTTTGTTGTTTATTTTTTTTCTTTCGCATTGGTGATGAAAATTTTATATTTTAAGTTCCTTGATGACGGTATGATAAGGTTATATGTAAGAATAGCTTTAAGCTAAATATCGCCTTTTGTACCAGTTTAGTAAAATAAAGTCGATATTATTATTATTATTATTATTATAATAGGTGAAGGTCTTTATTCGAGGAACTTCATGTGAACCAAACAACTTTTTCTATATATATTATTCGAAGAAAAATTCAAAATGCCAGATTCAAAACATCGCATTAAATGTACGGAATAGCTCAAATTGCTTGGTATTGAATGTTCTTAATACTTCTGAACTAGGTCTGTAAAAATATCGAAAGATGTTCTAAGCTCCACTCTCGTGTAAAAACCATCAGAGAAAACCGTTTCACGATATCTTAATTTTTTTCATTTTGATTTAATATAATATCGTTTTTAAAATTGTGCCATTAGTTTTTTATTCACGTGAATATCTAGAAGCGCTCCTTCACCGCAAATAAGGAACTTAAGTATCAAGATTTTGTTCTTCAAAACAAATGAAAATATTGTTAAAGGGTTTAAACTACTGCTGCTCTCACGGAAATCGAGCCCAGGACTTCGTTTTCATCTATTTAGTAAAGAAGTAGCAGAAATCCAGAAATTTGAGATACCCTGTTTTGTTCAACCTAACCTAATAATTCATTGGTGAAGTGAAAAAAAATAGTGAATACTCAAACCCATGTCAAATATCATTCAGAAGTTGATCGGGAAAAACTCGTCTTCGAAAATATGTATCACATTCATCTCATCATGAAGAACTTACTCTTCGATCCAATAAGTCCAATTGAGGCAGCGAGAAAGAAAAATTTTCACCTAAACTCATGGAGGAAATCATCTCGACAAGAGGTCGAGGATAGCAATCGCCAGAAAAGGATATTTTGGTCAGTCTGTATGAAGAAACCCGGAAACGTTGCCATAACTATAAGGTCTTTCAGATTCCTAGAATATAGAAACCCACAAGTCTTCTGATGTGAACAGTTCTTTCTTATACACTTCAAGCTACCTCATTGTTAACGAAAACTCTGCTTCGTATAGGCTAATACGCTTGAGCTGAGGCAGAAGAGGAAGTAAAGTAACAGGAAGTAATTTCCAACTTCGCCGATTTAATCCATTTAACTTCCGAAACTCAAATAGGCCGTTGGCAGTAAAATTTCAATTATTAGGGACGTATTCATAATTTTCATCCTCTTTTCGAGGCCATCCTCTGATCAATTCGATACGTTATTAGAGTGCCGAAGAAATATAAATAAGGGTGAAGGAGTTTTGAATAAGTTTCGTATTTCTTGATGTACTTCCTCGTCTGATCTCAATGTTTACTATTCTGGGAACGAAGTTCAGTGAGGAATTCGCTAAGCATCAGAATATTCACAGTACATTTTTTTCAAACAATATTTGAACTTCTATTCCGGTGTTAATTCATATAAATTTCTCAGTTGTAGAAAGTGATACTGAAAATATCAACTACCTTTCTGAAATATTCCCTTTGAATCCTACCATTGAAAATTCGAACAAATTTTTAATTCAGTTGTTTCTGCAGTTGATTGCAGAATTCAATTTAATATGCCAGAAATTCTGGAGTGATTAGGGGTTAAAAAAAAAAATATATTCAATATGTATAGGCTTTTTTCATCAAGGGACCAATGATTGTCAGTTATGTTTTTATTGATTCGACTCGACAATTTTCGAAATAAGTCGTAACTTTCGTTCCCGAAAGATATTCTGATTCTTACTTGTGTTATAAGATGTATGGATTATCTTTGGAAGATGCTTTCTTTCATTTGGGTAGTGTGGCGGTTATTTCGTGGATGGTCGAACCAGGTTCGAAAAACACCCTCATGATCAAGACTGAGAATTCGCATTTCAATATTTAATGAATTTCGGATGACGAAAAGTGATAATGTTTCGAAATTAGCCCATCAACCTGGTGTTGAGGTGAAACCCATCCGTCAACATGAAAGAATCTTAGTGAAAGAGGACAATTAAAAGGTTATATACTATTCACTTCATCTAATCTGAGGTTTATCTTTTCATATTACCCTATCAGTTTTTTTTTCCATCAAATTCTGAAACAGATAATTGTTGGTTTTTTTTTTCATTTCCCCCAAATTTGTGAACTCTCTGTCATGACTCATTCACAAGAAATGCATTTTTGAAATGGGTGATTAATTTGAAAACAATTCGATTCATCATGAGTAGTAGTTGGTATTTTCTGCTCTTTCTTATTTCATATTGAAAATTCCGGATTTGCATTTCTATGCCAACCAAGACTCTAATAGCTCGTTATCTGAATTGAGCATACAGTGGGATCTCATTCTTATCTCATGAACGAATTGACTGAAAAAGACTAAGGAATTCGAAAAACCAGATAATATTAACTGAATGGAAGCAATTTGTTATAACCTGAGACGCTAAGACTAGATGAAAGTGAAGATATTCAGAAGCTACTAAATAGAATACAAATACAGTTTATAGCTGTCAACACATCCGAATAAAGAACGAAATTAAATTAGCTGACGAAGAAAATCCTGGTTTCAAATTCATCGTACAAGCGGATTTAGTTTGAACCTCAATTCCAATTTCATAATAGTATGTGGAAAAAAAATTCTCATTCTGTAGTACAAAATATGTTCATATATTTCAACAGGAGATTCCTGGGGCCAAAAGAACCATATTTTGTCTCCACCATTTTTTCCGATGCGGCCCGGTTGGAAAAATACAGGATGTTGAAAATGCATGAAAAATTTAATATTCGAATAGTAAGATACTATTTAATACATATTCGGCCATTTTGATTTGAAAAAATCTATATCAGCGAAATTGAAAAAATTGGCTTCTTTGCCTGGATGCAACTTTGATCAAAAAATTCAGAATATTAAATTTCTGACACATTTTCCCGAAGGTTTAGCTAGCAGATCTAAAGCTCAGAAAAACTTTAGTGTTATGTTTCCAGGGGAAGCATAGCTCATTATGAAAGTTTGAAATGGCCATATCTTTCTATATATTATGCTGAATCGGAACAAATGGTGAACGAAAAAAGTAATTCTTTTGACCTGAAGAATCTATGGTTCGAATCAGGGATGTTGCGGATATTCGCATCCGCATCCGCAAATGCGGAGCTTCCGCATAGATTTCTACTTCCGCATCCGCATCCGAATCCGCAAAAACCAATGCGGATTTTCATGCGGATGCGGATGTAATATAATTTGTGAGTTGTGCAGTGTCGCCATCTCAGGGCCAACAAAATATGTTAGTGTTTCGTTTAGAAAATGCTAAATATATACTTTTTCAATTTTGAAAGTGTCAGAAAGATGCTGGTTTTTCACTGTTACTTCTTTCTGTAGCTATTTCTGAAACCGAAACATCTGCATCCAAGAGGGTGGAATTTCCGACGCACCCCTCTATTCTGTTTATATTCATACTGGTAATTCTCTTTTCGAAACACTTTCCAAATACATATTTTATTATACCATCTGTTTTTTTCCGGTCAGTCCGAAATTCCAATCCGTCCCCTTTCTAACGACCGCCTGTGGTCCCAGTCCCAAGATTTCTTATCGCCCGTGATATTGAAATGTTATATTTTTGCGATACCCGTTGTTTCAGAAGCATTTGAAATGTTGAAGGAAAGTACAGGGACCAAGCGTCTTTGAACATGAATTATGATTCGCGAATCGGGAGAAACATTTTCATCTGAATTGCGTATTTTTTGGTTGTTGCGGTTTTTTTTTTGATTTGACAGAGATCTCCCCAAGAAAAAGAGCCAGATGTTCGTCCGATCAGTAAGAATTGTCTACGTTTGTTTACCTAAACAACCCGGGTTGTTGCAAGCTCATAAAACGTTTATAGGGGCTATAAAATTCGCCTAGTTTGACGATTTTTGGTCATCTGTTGATGATAAAGAAAAAAAAATTCATTTTTTTCGGAATATGGCATATTGGAAAACGTGAGAATTGCGATAAGAAAAAATGGGCGAGTGCTCTTCGCATTTGACCAATGGGAACGAAGAAATTGGTGAAAAAGTTCCGATGCGTTTGTTATGGTGCAATACTTATTTATTGTAAATGAACCATAACGTGTTTTTTGGCCTTGTGGATTCCTTGTTGAATAGTAAATTTTTGTGAGATTTTGAATGATATTGTGACTATTATGATACAGTTGATCATAGTGAGGAGTGTACGTTTACTCGAATTATTGTTTATTGGGAAATATTAAGGTGAATGCCATTATATTTCTCCGGTAGTACGTTTCATTGTTTACGATATTATCACTGATAGCACGAAGAATTTTGTCCACTCCACCAGGCAGTGTTCCAAGCGAGCAATTATTCAGTAGCGCGGTTTGATTTACGAACCTCTGCGTAATCGCCTTGAAGCAGAAAAGGCGGCAAAATTACTTTTTATAAAGTATAATGCTCCAATTTTTAACTTCTCTTACTAATATAAAAATAAGTAAGTGAAGTTAAAAAAAACATGTAGGTAAATACTTACACTTGATATACTTTATACTAATTTACTTCAAAAATGTTAATAACTGCTTTATCGTTGTTTTAATTCTTTACTCGTACACTATTTTTAAATAAGATCTTAAACATCCGCATCCGCATCGCATCCGCATCCGCGGATGTGATTTTTCGAAAATCCGCATCCGCATCCGCGGATGTGAAAAAATCGGCATCCGCAACAACCCTGGTTCGAATCTACGAGTATGTACAAGTCAAAGACTCACCCTGTATATGCGTTTCAAATTTCAAAAGTTTTTTGCATTGTATGTACAATATATCAGCCTCATTTCACGGATTCAGTCAAAATCAGTCAAATTTGTGAAACAGGAAATAGTTGAGCAAACCAACATCTTTCAATTCATAAATCACTTAACAATATTCATGAGAATATTCTGCCAATTTCAATGCAAATTCTGTGAATAAAATAGAATACCCGTCTATTATTAGCATACAAGTCACTTTTCCATTGAAAACCGAACCTTTTGCTTTTGCATTGTAAATAACTTTTGTGACAGTTTTTATCCCAGATCCAATATTTCGATAAAAATTTCACTTTCTACATTTCTTTTCTGAATGAATATTTCTTCAAACATTGGCATTCAATAATTTTCGTCAGAATGGAACAAAACTATTTATTATTACATTGGATAGGATGTTAAGAAAAGTGAAAAGTCGATTTTGATGGATTGCGAAAATGGATTTTATCGGAAGTACCGATTTTTTTAATCGAATGAAATAAAAACCGACTTTCCTCTGGGATCGGGAAACGGATAACGCACTATAGATGTCTTCCTCCCTTCAATTTAATTTTTCTTTATGATGAGGGGTCTTCTGTTGTAAATAAATGTTGGATCAAGGGAATTTGCGACTACTAAAAAAATGTAGCAGAGCATAACGGAACATCTCGTATCTGACGGATCTCACTCAATTGTTTCCACGAAATCCTTCAAATGAGGGTCCTAAATGTTCAAGTAGGTTATTTCCTCTCCGGATCGTTCAGTTGTAGGAGGCTGTTCGTAGTTTCTCGCTGTGTGGGCAGCTTCATGGAGCAGAAATTTCGTGAGGAAAATGACAGTAGAAATATTGAAGGACTTTTGATATGGGGACGCCTCAGTTATTTGATTTATGATGATTATAGCATGAGGGAGCCCATTTGTCGGTTGAAAAACTCGAGTGATTATATCAGCAAAACAGTATGCATCGCGTTCTTGCTTGGAAAAGCTTTCTGCACCACGTAACAACATTTTTGGACATTCGAGGCAGATGGCAGATCCATCATTTTCAATTCTTATGTGAACGAATGTCATCTTGAACCCTATATCATTAGCTAATTCATTTATTCAGGGAGTGAATTTGATCCATAAAGGTTAAAGATCCACACGAAGAGACGTTTATTCTGTTGAAAAACAACGTTTCAATAATTCAATAATATTTTAAAATCTAATATATGACCTCGTTATAGGCGAATAGGTTCATAAAAATATATAGATTCGTACCTGAGCCGTTCTTGAAATATGAGCGATTTTTTAATTTCAAAATATTAACTGTTAGCGCAACGAAATAGAATGAATAACAAAAAAATATCTGATATATTCTGAACTCTACAATCCTCAGTGACAACATCTAATATCATCTCTCCAACCTCATGATGAAAGATTACCAAGCCTAGGAATTGAAAGTGGTATTCATATTCATTTCCATGATTACTATTTTGAATTCATCTATGTTTCAAAAATCCTTTAATTGAATGCTGTTTTATGTTATAAGCCTCTCTTTAATCTCTATAAATGAGTACAATTTTGGAGTAGTAGAATAATTTAAATATTTGGGAGCAGTCATAACAGCTGATAACAAAAATGAAAGAGGCGTATAATCGAGAATTATGGTAGGAAACAGGGTACAGGGCATAATATTTCTGACGACGCTTTTAAAATCGAAAATAATTTCAAGAGAAGCGAAAATAAAAATCTACAGAACTATCATTCGCCCCGCAATAACTTATGGAAGTGAGACTTGGATCCTGAATAAACGTGAGGCTGATAGATTGCTGGTACTGAAACGGAAGATCCTGAGGGCTATTTTTGGGCCTTGTAGAGATGAAATAACTGGAGAATAGAGAATAAGAAAGAATCAAGATCCACAGGCACTCTATGGGAACGAGAATAAAGTGCGACACATCAAGTCCAATCGCTTAAGATAGGCAGGACATGCCATGAGGTCACAAGATGAAAGAGTCCCCAATGCAGCATTCTGGGAATGGCCTAAGGGTAAAATAACGGTTGGTCGTCCAAGAAAACGGTTGAAAGACGCAGTGACCACTGATTTGCAGAGACTGGGAGTAACACAATGGGAGCTAGCAGCACAAAATCGACAAGAGTGGAGAAGAATAGTGAGCGAAGACTCACCTTGAGTTGTAGAGCCATTGATGATGATGATAACGGCATTGTTATTACCTCAATATTGTCAAATCAAAATATTCCGATAACGGTGCACAGTATTGAGTTCCATCAAGAGTACTTTTCTGGTGTTAAATTTGATGATGTTAAAGTTAACTTGAAATCGGTCTCAATTAATCTTATATCGAGAAAGTTATGTTCAATACAACTTTGTGGAAACCGTGTGAGTAGCGCCCTCTACAAGGCCAGAAGTTTTTCTTTGGAATGGCAAATGGAGATCCATCCTTTTGACGAGTTGAGGGATATCCTTGGTATATGAACTTCTTCGCTGTTGTTCACCAGTAACAAATTTTGCCCTCATAACATAATGAGGAATGTTCACAGTTTTCAATTTCTATATATTCCTATTCTCCGTAGAAAATGAAAATATTGTGTCCAAAAATTATTTGAATACTTCATCGAACATGAGTTCGATGGATCCGTGTGACGTCACTTTACATCCAACGACTTGCGAGGTTCAGTACGTAGCCGGGTACAATATAAGGGTCTTTCGTCTCACGGAGTGCGATTTGCGAATGTAGTATGACGTCACATCGCCACGAGGACTTGAATATTCACGGGGTTGAAAAATCCGAACTAACTAGGTCTTTTCGACTGAAACAAAAACTAGTGATTTCATATACATATAGGTTATACTGTGACGAAGTTTCGATCCATTTTTGCATACCTGTGAACATTCCTCATTGCACAGAATTTATACAATGAATCTCAGCATGCCATACCTATTCCTTCTGATACGTTTCAATTAATCAACAACGTGATTAACGCAGTCTTTTCAATTTTATATGGTGGCAAGTCTGAATTATTGACAAAACTAAGGAATTCTGTTGTGAATTTAAGTACTCCTTCCAGTTGATCTTTCAGTGATTTATGGCTATTGTGGATTTTGAATTCTTCTGCAAGTTATATATCATCATTGATATAGCTTGTATTGCTATGTCTTCATAAATCCTATTGGCTGAACAATTAGCAAATACTTCATTAATTTGATTGTTGTTTGATATGATATTCTGCGGAAATTCAATTTCAAGTCATTCACCTTGGCCTAATTTGAGTGAATAATCCGCGAACTGACACTAATAGTTGATAATAGTTAATAGTTTAAAAGCGATTACAGTCCACTGCGACCTGATGGTCTATGGTGCTCCCTGACAAAGTTTTGCAGCTCTCCTTCCAATCCTAGAGTTCTTATGGAATCCGTCACAGATAAGGCTTCAGTGAGGCTAATTCCTCACTCCTACAGGTCTCTCGACCAGAGCATTGTTTCCCTTAGCTTACAATGCCAAAGTGCCTAGTCTGTGACTAGGTGAATAGGTGTTTATTCCTCCTCCCCACAGAATCTACACTCGACAGTGTTCAAAAAGCCCATTTTCAGTGCTTTTTGAGGCAACAATGATCTGTAAGAACGCCAGTGAGGAGGTGTAGTTGGTTCTTACTGAGATCCAAATATTTTTTGGATCATGCAGTTTCAGAATTCCGAAGGAATATTTGATTCGTCAGAACGCCTATTTTCTGCCAAAGTGTTTCTCTTTCAGTTTTCTCCTTCTTCAGAAACTCTCTACATTTTTCTATACCACAGAAAAGTTCTGGGCCAGTTAGTGGTTTTCGAGAACCTTCTCTATCAAGTTTATTGGTTTCTTCGTTACCTGTGATGCCCGAATGACCAGAAACCCAGATTAAAGATACTTTATTTTTCTTAACTACCTCATTGAGTTTGCTCTGACATTCCCATTTCGACTTTGAGTCGATGACATAAGAGTTCCACACAGGAGCCCAACGATTATTATTATTATTATCCTGAACAGGGCTCGTTGTGGCTACGTTCAGCCTTCCGGGAACTTCGACCACAAGGAGCCCAAGAATAGTGCACACTTGGCTTTGGCCCCATGAACCCAAGCTCCAGCTCCCGTGTTGGTTTTAGAGCCATCTGTATATGATTTAACACTATTTTCTTTGATATTTTGGTCGGTGTATTGCCGCTCCCATTTTCTTTTTTTGCATAGCATCATACTGAAGTTTTTCTCAGTACTTACTTTCTTGACCATAACATCACTAGGAAGGTTCTAAAATGAGATGTAGTTACTCAGAAAGCTCCAAAGTCTCTGACACCAAATTTTCTCATTACCTGCGCCTTCTGTTGATATTCTGAGGATGGTCTCATGGGCCATCCTGTCAATCACCAGATTGACAGGATTCTTGTTCAAAATTCTTAAAAACGCTCAATTTTCAAGTGAACATGATATGAGTTTAAATGACATAATTGATTGATTTGCTCCACGACTTCTATAGAATAGAGCTCAACATCGAATTTGACCACAGAATGTCAGTATTCCATCACTCGATAAATATTATTCAAACTCCTGAATCAAATTTAAGCAAATGATGACCACCATTTCTCAGTGTTTTCCCTTTGGGAATATCCGCGAATAAGCAACTTGAGCTTAGAGACAATACTAGTTTGGTTAGCACTTTGATTGAACTTCGAAAAAATAGAGAATGAAAGCTATCTGTGAGTTGCTATACTTGCTATTGCATTTTGAAACGCCACAATCACTTCGAATCGATTTTTGTTCATATTTGTGGATTCTTCTCGGAACTGAAACCTAGATAAATTTATTGTTTGGGCTGAAAAATCCTTATTTGTGAATTTCACAACCGTTAGAGCTATTTTCGAGACTCATTCTGGTCTTTACTTATTCGTGGAATTCCAGGAAGGTTTAAAAGGTGAGAAAATATGAAAATGCATCGTTTTAATATGGTTCTTTCTTAAAAATAGGGGTGATCGATCATCATTTATTTTCGATGATCAATGATGTTTGACAAACTAACATCGATGTTTTGAAATTGATTTTGCATTTTTCATAACCTTGTTACATCTTTATCTCGATTTCAATAATTTCTTCAAGTGTGGACGACGCGAAGTTTGCACATAACACCAATGTTATCAATCAATCGATAAATAATTTATCAATATTTCGAAAAAAATCGAGTGTCATGTTCGGTTGTCTATATCATAATTGGCTTCGGCGATCATTTGTGAAAGTGACATTTCAAGTTACGTCTTTTTTTTTTCAATCGATCTCTTGTGATAGATACAACTTACCTCAAAGTGTGCGCGAACTTTTTTGTCAACTTAGTTAATTTCAATTTACGCCCACCGTTAACTCTGTTTAAAACAAGTATCAAAACATAGCTTGCTTCATCCAAAAAGTGCGATACCCATCCAATAGCATATCAACAAAAGTTCAACGAAATCATATCTCGATACCTCTGTCATGATGTCGTACACTCGGATGTCTCCCTCCAGGGAGGATGTGCCTTTATATTCCATATATAGAAGTAGAATTGTTCAAACTGCCCACCGATTGCAGCATATTAAAGCCGAACTAGTTGCCATCTCACAAGGACTCAAATATGGCATCAAAAAAAAAACTTCAAAACTTCATCATATGCATCGACTCACCGAGTGTTATCCAAGCAATTCAGGGTGTTTACAGTCGAAATCCAATCGTGAACCAAATCTCAGATCTCATAACCACTTTGCAGAAACAACAAACTATCTGTCATTCAATCTGGGTTCCATCTCATTGTGGTATTGAAGGGAATGAAAGAGCTGAACTGGCAGCTAAAGAAGCAATATTGAACGGGAAAAAAAACGACAATTTTAACCAATTACAATCTAAGCAACCGATTCGAAAAGACAATATGGCAAATTCAAAGAACGAAGCCAGCTTTAATCGACACAATTTTATACTCATCACCCATAATCACCCACAGAAGAGACCTAGTTATTCTTAGACGACTCCAAATTGGACCTAGTTCAGTAACACACCATAATTTGCTAACGAACTAAAGCGCACCAATATGAACTATACAGGGTTGGGATAAAGTATGGAACCAAGTGAATATCTTTTAAACGAAAAGAACGATATTTATGAAAATTTTCAGGTAAGTACAATGGAACAAAACGCGTCTGATGTACATTTTTTTGATAATAATATACTTCCGGTTTAACCGGAAATGCCATCAACTCCTTTAATTTGAATGGGACATCCTATATATTTTCACAGATTTTGAAAGAGCTTGTTATTTTGAATTCATACATACTGAGTTTAGTGTAAAAAAAATTCGTAAAAACGAGGAATAACTCACTGTTAGTAGTACAATAGATGTACATTTCATTATTTTAGAATAATGAGAAACAAAATTACTTCAAATTTTCAAAATGCTCGCCGTTTACTTGCTGACAATATGCCATCCTATCAACTAATTCTTGAGTCACTCTTTCCTAAACTTCTCCAAGTATTAGTTCACATTCATCAATAATTCTTTGTCTCAATTCCTGTGAGTTTGTTGGTCGTCTAACGTAAACACGTGATTTTAGATAACCCCAAAGAAAAAATCTAACGGGCTAAGATCCGGAGAACGAGCAGGCCACTCTATGAATCCTCTACGTCCAATCCATCGATTTGGAAAATTCGCATCCAGAAAATCCCTAACCCGTCTATCATAGTGGGGAGGTGCTCCATCTTGTTGAAACCAAATATTTTGTGGTAATTGCTCTTTCTGTTGAAGTGCAGGAATAATTTCGTTATTTAGTAAGTCCAAATACTTGTCACCATTCAAGTTTCCGTCGATTAAAAATGGGCCTATAAGCTTATTTTCGACAAAGTGCTATATTTCTCGTTTTTACAAATTTTTTCACACTAAACTCAGTATGTATGAATTCAAAATAACAAGCTCTTTCAAAATCTGTAAAAATATATAGGGTGTCCCATTTAAAATAAAGAAGTTGATGGCATTTCCGGTTAAACCGGAAGTATATTATTATCAAAAAAAATTAAATCAGATGCGTTTTGTTCCATTGCACTTACATGCAAATTTTCATAAATATCGTTCCTTTCGTTTAAAAGATATTTACTTGGTTCCATACTTTATCCCAACCCTGTATATGTAATACTGAACTAACGTTACAACATATCTCGATGGAGTGTCAGTCAATCTTATCACCTAAAGGACTCAATTCAATGTGAGCAGTTCAAAACAAGAAGCTCTGAACATTAGCAAACCATACTGTCTTAACACATTGGCATTTGTAAAATCAATCAATGTCAACATTTATTTTGATTTTATTCAATCCAGAAATAAACATGTATATTTTGCAATAATGATTAGTATTATAAAGTTCCTCCACCGCTAATGACCTCGAAGTCTGGATTCTACTTTACAACTTTGCTCCGACAATAAATTATTCTAAAAACAAATCAGTAACAAATGGATCGAGGACATTAATTTGTGCGTGAATATTGTGAGGCGTTGAAATACAGCATTATATTGTGCTGGAGGTAAAGTAAAATTGCCTCAATTGGTCCCATCACCAGATAACACACGTTCTTTAGTTTCTGGAATGAGAAATGACTCCAAACACTTCTTATTCAACATTCAAAAATATGGCAGCTGCTTTCAGATGACACCGTTTGAAGAAAAATACAAATCAATTTGGAATTTTTGGTTGGTTAATGGTTGACCGCTCGATTCGTAAATGACAACGCCAAACAAAAAGCGCTTTCGACTAGGGTTCAAGTTTCGGCGAAACACGTCACCAATTTTTCATTCGAATGCGGTTGGTTCGAAACTGACTAACCAATCTATGAACCAACCAAGAAACGAAGTCAATCGAAATCACCTATATTGTACAGGATAATGTCATGTCCACTTTCAAGGTATTAAACCATAATAGTTCATTATGATAATAAATTTCCTATTTAAATATGTACCAATCTTCAATTTTTACAAATTTATTTCATGGACAATTCAGATTCGGAAATTGATGAACGTTGTGTTCACAATCCAACAGTGAAGTGAACAAATGTTTCTTAAACAGAACAACAATTCGGTAAACATGTTGAAAACAGCATTGGACCAGATGCCATCCGACAGCCATAATGTTGTCATTCGCATGATAAAACACATAGCGGTCTCCTTTCGATACCCTGAAGATAATTAGGAGGGGGAGGTTTCGTGAAAACAAAAAAAAGGTTTTTTGAAATATATATATATATATATATATATATATATATATATATATATATATATATATATATATATATATATATATATATATGTATATAGGAATCGCTCGTTAGAATAGATAAGATTAGATATAGTCCGTTTCGAAATGGAATTCCAGCCGGGGCTTTATTTCTAGTTACAAAACGTTACAAAAATTTCTGTGTTCATCATAGATTGGGATAAATCAATATAAAATATGAAATAATTGTATATATTTTTCAAGGCAAAAAAATTTGAAGATTTTTTTGTATCATTGTTGTATTGAAAAATTTTCAAACTCAGTTTCAATTGCAAAAGAGAAACAAGCTGAGATAGATGATGACTGAAATATACGTACCCACACAATTTCGCTGTAGGTCAAGCATGGGAATTGAAAATTCAGGATTGATAATAAAAAATAGCGTGGAATACTTCAACACGAAATATTGCAGGATTTCGAGGAACTCCAATGTAGAGATATCATTCTTTAAATAATAAAGACTTCATCAAAGATAACTAAAAGTTCGTTCTCTATGAAGACACTTCAGCAATCTACATTCTTGATGGCTATCATAAATTCAGCCAAGTTGTCGCTCTGTTTTTCTTTTCTGGGTATTGTGGAACAAAAAGTATAAAGCTGACCTGACTTCACAATTACATAGCCAAATTGTTGACACAAATGAAAAATATTTGTTGACAAATTGTGAATCATTTGAAATGTGAAATGCTATAAAATAGATCACCCATTATTTGTATTTATTGATATGTACTGTCCATTTCACGATTCATTGAATTATATATCAAATGTTGATTTTGACTTAAATTCAGTCACTTTTCAGGCAGTCCAAAAAAGATGTACAAACTGATTTATTCATTGTTGTTAATTTTAGAAAAAGTAACCTCGTATAATGTCTCCTTGAAGAAATAATCAAGTGAAATAGATTTCCATCCACTGCTCGCTTCTGACAGGTCTAGGTGAAAATTGAAATATCGACACTTTTTTTTATCAGAAAACACCTCGAAGAAGGTTACCTAAATAATTAGCAAAACGCGATTAATACTGGCAGAAATACCTGCTGAATTGTTGAAAAACTTGCAGTACCGACGATAAACTACTTCACGTTCCCTTGTAGTTAAGCGAGGCGAGAGGTATCTTGATGAATTCCAGCCATTTTCAATCCAGTAATACTTGATAAATGTTCAGATCCAAAACGAATTTGTCGATTTAATCAAGAACATCAGCATACAGAAATGAGTTTGAAATATATTCAGGAAGTAAATTCAAACTCTGAAATGTCAAAAATTAGTGTTTTCAATCAACACGAACCTAAATCCCAGAATTCAAAAGTTAGTGATGGGATATTACTAACATATTCTCGAGATTCCACGGCCGCCCGAGATGCCAATCATTTTGAAACGTACTATATATACACATAGCTAAGTGTCGAACGTAGTCGTTGACGTTCGGAGCTTAGAATAGTATACATATACTAAAACAAAATGCAGAATGAGCTCCTATTCCAACACGAATGCGAAATTCGAAAACGAGCGACGAAGGAGCGGGTTATCGAAAGCATGAGTGTTGGAATTGCCTTCGGCAACGAGTATTAGACGATTTTATCTCTATTTCAGACAAGTTTTGTGGAATACTCTGGAAATTCAAATAAACATTCAGATTAGTGACTATTGTGTTGTACCTTGACAGTTGGTGTGACTTAAGAAATTTGACAGATTACGGAATTTGAATTGATTTGATTTGAAAATTGAGAGTATCTGAGATCAGTACTGACAACCACAAAACGAAAAATATAACTGAAAACAATGCTGTAATGAGTTTCATTACAGCACTACTTTCAGTACTGTAATGAACTCACTACGATACTGAAATAGAGAAACATATTCATAGTAGTTCACTTCATTCTTTTATGACAGGGTGCGGGAAAAACCCTTGCTGTTTCATTTCTGCACATGTTCTGTTTTGAAATGTAACTCTTCACGAACTGAAATGCTTGCGGTAAAAGGGTTCAAAGCGTTCGCTTGTAGAAAAAAAATAACTAACCTAATATGTTTTGATGCCTGTGAGACCTGCGAACAAACCTGTTGATATCAATTTCACGGAATCGATGAAAACCATGCTTTGGCTGGTATTTCACTGATTACTAGTGCTCGTACTCTTCACCAACGGTTTGTTTGAACGAGTTCAAAACAGGTGTATGGATTTTGTGATGCCCTTTTCGCATTTCTTGTTTGCTCTTTCTGTTGTACAACAAACGGGATATATTTATTTCCATATTACGTGATCAAAGCAGACTGTAATCCTCCATATTTCCATATTCATGAAATATCAGGCTATGTTTTAATTTGTATTTGTTCAATCTAATTCTGCTTCCTGTTGCAAATAATTAGTTTTTCCAATGAAATATTCGGGAAAATTTTCCAGTTTCATGTATTGTATCCCATTATGAAACTTTAATATCCTTGATATCGAAATTGTGCAGTGGATTTTTGAAAAATGAAATTGTAAAGAACGGCTCTGGGTATAATGCGATACTCTCGATGCATACAAGCAATAAAAGTAATGTATAGAAGGAAATTTTGTAAAATGAAGGTATGAAAATCAAACACTAATTCATTTCTATATGATGAGAACCTGAGAGTGAAATAAAATTTTTAAGAATGGATCAGGCCATTCATGTCAAAACAAATTGATGATCGAACTATCATATCTTCGCGATGATCAGTTTTAAAATGAAAGTTACATCGCTGAGGAAGCTTTATATTCCTGGACGGCTATAAAGATCTTTTTTCTGCAAATAATTAATAATTCCATGTTTGAAAATGAAAAGGATGAAATGACTTCAGAATATTCTCTAGGAATTTGGTAGTTTCACGTCCTCGTGGTAACATAATAAAGTCTGTTTCACGGGAATAGGAATAATGGAAATGAAGCCACCAACCTAAAATAAGCCGACGTTTCGTCTATATATTCAAGACTACAAAGAATTTAAAAACAAGATCTCCACTTGACATTTCATGATGACAATAAAAACATCAGAAATAATTATTTACCCCCGTTCTAATATACAGGGTGACACAGACTCATGTTTCTGAAACTATATTTCTGAAATTTGGAAAATTGATTATACTCACTATAGGGCACTTTATGACATATTCAGAAAAAAAATCCTTCTTCTGGTTTTTCCGGAAATGACATTAATGGGACACTCGGTATATTATTACATTTTTGAAATCTCTATAATTTTCTGAATCTAATGATACCTCATAGTTGATATTCCATTCGTCAGAACACCCATTTATTTTTCGATCTAGAGAGCCTTGAACTCCCTAAAATTCTTTCGAATAATCAAAATAATATTTCATTATAGTAATTTCGATTTAAAAAGTATCGTGGTTCGAAATACGTGTCAAAAGAGTAAACCAAAACCTTTTTTCACTCGAAACTCCGTTTTGTCAAATGGTAGCATAATGGTACTCTGACGTCATTCGAAAGTAGCATCGGTGGGGTTTCCATCCATATCAACTATTTTTCTGTATAACCAAAACGGACCCGATAATGGTGTTCAGACAAGTTTAAGTATCTTCTCGGTTTAATCCAAAGTTGATGTCATTTCCGGAAAACCCGGAAATTGGATTTTTTTCTATATATGTCAAAAAGGGCCCTATAGCTTCAGAAACAAGCGAGAGTATGGGGGTGTACCATGATTCTGTGTCACCCTGTGAGTCTCTTTGTTTAAACATTTCAAATTGTCCATCAATGTGTCTCTCCTAATTTTAAAACTTCTTTGTTACCAAATCTATGAACATCTATGAATATTCGATTGAACAAATTCGGTAAGAGCAATCTTGTAAAAAAACTTTAATTGTTTCGTCATTCTATTTATACACATAATTACTTGTTGTGCTCCTTTGACTGAAAACCTTTTTGTTTTCCTCTGTAGCCTTGATAAAGTCTAAATATAAAGACGAAACGTCGGCTTAGTTTAAATTGGTCGCTTCATTTCCATTGGTCCTATTTCCGTAAAACAGACTCTATTCTCTAAGAATTTCTAATCCTCCCTTCAGGAAATTTTTTGATACCACAAACTCCATCGTTCTAAATTTATCGAACGATAATTTCATATTTTTTATCAGATGAATACATAATATGAATGAACCTATATCCGACCACGCATCACCTGAACAAAAATGACACTTGATGAATAGCAGCTGTTTTAAATTATTCTATATCCAATTTTCTCTATTTCAGTATCGTAATGAGTTCAATACAGTACTAAAAGTAGCGCGGTGATGAAACTCATTACAGCATTGTTTTCAGTTATATTTTTCGTTTTTGGTTGTCAGTACTGACCTTCGATCCACTCAATTTTCGAATCAAATCAATTCAAATTCCGCAATTTGTCAAATTTAGTTAGTGACATCAACTGCCATAATACAATACAAAAGTCACTTATCTGAATTTTCAATTGAATTTCGAGATTTTTCCACAAAACTTTACTGAAATAGGGAAAATATCGTCTAATACTCGTTGCAGAAGGCAATTCCAACTTGCTCCTTCGTCGCTCGTTTTCAAATTTCGCATTCGTGTTGGAATAGGAGCTCATTCTGCAACTTGTTTTAGAATATACTATTACTCTTTAACCAACCATTGAAATCGAACTTGCGTCCTTCAAACGAAATATATTTTTAATTGCCCTATTTTGTAGACTTTGATGAACGTGAGAGTCCAATTTAAGTCAACGTAGTTGTGAAACCGAGGGATGAAGAAAATTTTAACTATCAATTTTTCCATCGATGTTGGAGTATTGACATGAAAGTGGGCACTTATTTAATTAATCATGAGGTTAGGGAGCTGGTGTGATTTTATGATTTATTATTAATTTGATAGTGCATGATACGTTCATTGTGAAATTTAATTTGTTTTGATATTTGGTTTTATGTCAGACTCTCATAGAGCGCTCTAGTTACACGGTTCGTACCAAGTAGTATTAAACATAACTTTTTCGATATAAGGTATATCAATCAAAATTTTAAATTAACTGGAATATTTAATATCATAATAAAAAAGTACTCTACATTAAACTCAATACGGTGTATGTATCGTTTTCGGAATATTTTGATTTGAAAATTAGAAGTAATAACTCATGCTGATACATCGTATGATTAAATAAGTAGGCACCATGATTGAAGGTGTCAGAATTGGTTGAGTAACCATTTTCAGAATCGAAGGATTGGTAGAGTTGTGGAAACTCCAATTCATTAACGTCCTCAATTATGCGATTTTAATCCCTTGTTGTTTGGTCGTATTTCAGTTTATGATACATAGATGAATTCACCTCAAGCGAAAAACTGAATTCAACGTCACTTCAATGAAATGATAACTAACTGTAAACCGATTCGAAGGTTAATGGATTTTGTAAAAAAAATTATAGACTTGTATATTTGGAGAAGTATTCGAACACCTACCTGACTCTGATTGAATTCAAATGTGTTGCAGTCTTTTTTCAAATCTTCAACTTGTAATTCGTTATTACATTATTATTGTCTCATAATTTTCGTATCAAAATATTCTCAAAACATACACAGTATCGAGTTCCATGTGAAATTAACTTACGGTCGAGTTCACTTTTTCTTAATGAATATCTTCAAAGAAATAAAGTCCAATTCTTCTTCATACAAATCATGTATCGATTGCCCTCTCCTCTAGGACTTCTAGGAGAGTACCGTCAAACTACCTGTGAGAAAATAGCCCTTGGAAAGCTGTGGTTGCTTCTTTTCCAGTCCACAGTTGTCCATTAGTACATTGAGAAAGTAGCAGTGCTTAGGTGAGAAGTGTCAGGTGATACAAAAGATGAGAACGTGTAGGCAAATGTGTTCATCGAAGGTTGAAAACATTGGGAGAACCATTGACTGGACAGAGATCACATATTACGAAACATCATACAGAATAACATGGTTATTAAATAATGTGGATAAACCGAAATAGTACTATAATTCAAGTTTCTTCAAGCTCTATCCGAGAATTTCAATTGCTGAGGGTTATTTTCGATTATTTTCAGACTGAGATATGTTTTCAAATTTTGATTTCAGGGGTAATAATTCATGTTATGTTGTTTTTTCAGTAAAGTAACGTACAGAAAATGATCTGAAAAATGTTGCCAAGCCAATGGGGACTTCCTGTTTAGAGGAAGATCCATCCAATGGTCTATATAACTTACCTTCATTAGCGGAAAAAATTATGGAGAGATATTTCTTGGGAGGGCAGTAGTGGAGATCAACCAAAAAAAATGTCATGAGGGCTTCCGTGGAGCAATTAGCCATACCCTATTCGACACTCAATGCCTTTTTTAATCCAGCTCTAGATGCTAACGAAAAAAATTAGTTTGAAGACCTGCAACTTTGGACTAATTGGGGATTTCGCTTGAAGCCAATCGACGTCAAGCCTATAGTTAGGCAATATTTAACAGAGCGTGGGGTCATCATAAAGAACTTACCTGGAACAGATAATGTTTTTTTTTCAATATATATATGTTGATCGATATCACCCTCTCAGAGGATAGAATCCTCTGACTTTAATTATATTGGATAAAGTCGATCACAATTTCAAGCGAATTCAGGATTGAAAAGGAAAAGTTGAAAAATTGTAATGGATTCATCAAATTGCTCAATTTTTGTGCTATATTCAGTTTCCGTTTAATTCAAAAAGATTCAATCGTTTAGGCGAATTTATTTTTGATCATCTTTACCCCGTTTGACGGTACGGTTTATAAGCTTCCAAAATACATTCGTGTAATTTTTTGTACACTTTAGCTAGTAGTTTTGGCTTCTTGAATATGTATGCTGTTACGAAATTCTTTACCTTAACAGACCTCAATAAATTTGGGAGTTTTCTATCTACCCTAGAAGAGGGATCACACACTATTTCAATTATTCTTCTCTAGCTTTGGATCTAAGTTGTGAATTCCCCTCTTAAACATAAATCGGCCAGTTTTCGAAAATTCAAAATTTACAGATCGATATGAAAATCCAGAAAAAATAGTAAAAGATTCATGTTTTCATTTTTACCATAATGAATTGTGGAGCCATAGAACGAATGAAAATATACCTAATGCTTTATTCAAAATGAGCGTAACGTAACCCATCGGAAAAATCAGTTTCCAAAACTATAAAATTCATACAAAAATATTCACAGTAGGTTCAAGTTTCGGTTTGATTCCATAAGTTGAATATTAGTGTAGAAACTACACACACAACAAATTGTGCACACTCCTTCTCTCATGAGCTATGATTTCTTTCGATTGAATTCTTGACTTTCACGTTCAGGTTACGTCAATTGTGAATCAAAAGTGAATCAAGCATAAGGTTTCATTATGTCATTGACAGCACTCTAGAGGAACGCTCATCACATAACGTATTGAGAATAAAATATCCTGAAAATGAACACATAAGAGAGAAAAAAGATAGAAGCGTTATATTTTCATCTTTTTCCGTTTCATGGAACGTGATTCTCTCATAACTGAATTGATGGGAATCCGTAATATTCTCGGCATCAGGCTTTTCCGAACACAACGATTAAATTTCAGCGAGGCATCTGACACCCCCAGGGACCCTTCTCTTGTATAGACGTCCGAAACCGACAAAAGTAGATCGAATTAACCATGAGCAAACTTTTAATTGAGATTTTGCAATATGAGGCTGTAATTCTGCAGTTCGCAGCGGATTAGATGTTTAATTTTGAATTTCCACATATGAATTTCTGCATGAACCACTAATGCTCCTGATGCAACTGAGTTGTTTGTTCCCTGTGTTCGGGGATTAGGGGTGGAAAAATCTGTTTCAGTACTGCTGTATTCTGCGCCAAGAGTAATATGTAAATTTCAGCCACTTTGGTAGGGTAAGGTAATCTTCGAATCTCCAGGCTTTGGAGATAATTACATTTCTTTCGGCTGTTGGATATATTCGAATTTGTTACTTTGGGAGGAAAAGGACCTTCGTCTGAGCTTGTGTTAGCATATCTTCGATTGATAAAGGAAACGTTTCAATCGATATGGAATTCAATCAATATTATCAAGAGCGTTTCGGAAAAAATAGGATTTGTTGTGCTCAGGTTTTCAGCCTCAACACATTCAAAAACTGGGTCACCATTTTTCACCATTTATCAGCTGCATATGATATAGTATGGAAAAATGATCGATTCATAAACTCTATAATCATTCAGATTGTGATAAAATGCTTAGACTATTAGAAAATATGCTATCCTACAAAAGGTTCCGTGCTCTTGGCGATTATAATAGGAGTAATTTCAAAAATTTGAATAATGGTCTTCCACAAGATTCAGTTTCAGCACCTCTCCTGTTCAGTTTATATTTGTGTCATATTCCAATTCGGAAAACTCTATTTATGCTGATGATATTGCTCTGGCCTTCCATCATTCACAATTGAAAGTATCCTTTCCGCAGATTTGGATGTCATGAAAAAATTATCATTTGGAGTGGCGTTGTGTCCGAATGAAAATAAAACCGAGGTTTCATGTTTGCATTTGAATGATCATTAGAAATAAAGAAAATTGAGTGTCACTTTCTTTCTTCTCCTCAAAACATGATTTCAATCCTAGATTCCTCTCAAAATTTCAACGCCCACTTAGATGAACTGAGTTTGAAGCTTAAACCTTGTAACAATATCCTTCAGAAACGAGTCACAATACTTCTGCTGCTAAATATTATTGACCAGTTTGATTGAACAGTGTTCATGTAGAAAAAATTGATGATAGAACATTGTGATGAAGACCACTTGTGACAGAGAGATTTTCGTGATTTTTACAAATTTTTCAAAATTTGTTGATATAATTTCAATTGGTGGGGAGAGAACGGTGCGGAAAAACTGAGAAGAAGCATTGAAAGTTAGTAGGCCTTCATTTCAACCAATTTGTCTACATTTTTTCGTTGAAATTGTGAGACTCTTAACTAAAACCGGGTCCAGACGGGTGTAATGTCCAAACGAAATAATTCGCATTACATTACGCGTTACATTATACTCGTCTTGACCCGGTCTAAGGAAGAGAGAGATGCGTTACATATAAGTAGGAAGGTTTCAAAATCCAGCATAATCTTTCACTATTAGATATCGAATAATTTTTATGAGCAACAATGTTGATGTGTTCTATTTCTACCATCTGTCAACAAAAAACTTCATCTTTGAAAACACTCTGATGTAAACTACGATAAAATTAGCGGTATTTTATGATCTTTTTTATTTCATGAGAGATTGACACTAATAGATGATAGAATAAGGAATTATCATAACTTCTGATATGTAGTATATCATAAATTAAATTTGTGATTTCATAGTCATAATAATTTCCAAGAAATGGCTCAGCATGTATATCCAGACCAATGTGAATAATTCGATCAGGATATACGGCAGAGTATGCGCAGAGAATGCCAAACAGCATTTGCAAACATGAACTCTAGGTCTGATCCAATTCGTCCTTATAATTATTCTGAATTACAGTCAATTACGGTCTGAATCAACCATCAATTATATCAGTTTAATGAATCCTGTTTTACTAGCTTGAATATTCAAGGATTCGACTGTTTCCCCATTATTTAATCGTGAGCGAAATTGTTACGTCATTTCATCGGAACACAATGGCAAATGACGGCAAACGTAAAATTTGGAAGCGAGTTTGAAGGGGATAATCATTTGCTTTGGTTTCTCAACTGAAGACTCTCTAGACTGAATAATTCATTGTTTTTTTTAATAGGTGAACGTATGGAGTAGAACCGCGTCATACTGAGGTGTTTCTGAAAAAGAAGTTGAATTAGTGAAATATATTTCTGGTAATCTTCAGAAAGAAGGGTTCACATCAATACAAATGACTTATTGTCAGTTTCTCCATTGCGTTTTTATCTGAACTTAGGCCTGGAGTAAAGTTCACCATTGATTAGATATAATTACCCACATAATCAAACTCAATTATAACTTGCTGCAGGTGCGAGCTGTTTGTAGTTGAACACAGCTTGACAAATATAATTCAGGATACTTCAGCGGAATTGATTTTTATCATTTTCACTATATCAACTAGGTATTCACTGTTCGAAAAGAATTTTGTGAGAATCGTGGAATACCTAATCTTAGATATGCTTTCACCTAAAATCAACTATGAAACATACTTCTATTGCATTCGTGTTTATCATGATGACCCTCAGTAGATATTTACAGGTAATAGTAGGTTCATATGTAGCATTTAGTGGAAGTTCTATTGTTTTAATTCAAAAAATTCTAATTCAAAATTAATTCATAAAAAGTTACAACAGGTTACAAATAATAGTTAATGAAAAAGCAATGAAAAAAGTACATTTGGAGATTAAAAAAAAAAACAAGATGAACTCACCATTCTGCTCAATCTTTCGGGACAAAAATTCGTCGATGGAGTAGAAGGCTGTCGACACCAAAAAATCATAAATGTGACGTTTAAAATCTTTTGTCTTGAAATCTGCCGACAGATGGTTGTTCAGTTTTATTGAAACATAATTTGTTGCTTTTTGAGCTTGTTTTATTCTGTGGTAGGGTATACAGAGATCTTGCCTGTTGCGTGTGGAATATTGATGGAATTCACCACATTTAATATATTCTTGTTAGTTACAATAGACACCTCAGAATGAACTCAAAATAGAAGGTTAATATTCCATACTTTTTGAAATATTCTCTGCAAGAAGTGGTATTACTGATTCCTGCCAGGGCGCTGATCGCTCTCTTCTGCTTCAAAAAAACAAGATTCGCCTCGGGTGCATCCGCAAATAATGACCCAGACGGCACAGAAATATTCCATGCATATTCAATGAATATACCGCTGGCATATTGAGATATTCCAAACATATTCCAAATCTCCCAGGGCATAAGCCTGGCAGATAGCAGGAATATCCAAGGTCACCATGAAACATCTGCCAGGAATATCCCATAATCTTCAAAAATATATTCATGGCATATGCCATACAGATTCATCTATGAATATCTCCCTTACATATATGCTGGCAATATCTTTTTATCTCCTGATTTGTCCATGCCATATAAAATAAAATAAATAAATAAATGACGTCTTTATTAGGAGAAAAAAAGAAAACAAAATGGTGAAATACATCAACCCACAACCTAGCAGCGAAAGGCGAAGTCTAGCACAATGCTATTCAAACTCAACCTCACACATACCAGCAATGAGCTATTATTAAACAAATACTATCTAATAACAATATGTCAGTACTGAAATATATCTAACAAACAATAATATATACCCAATGAGCACTCGAATCACACAGCATGAAATGAACCAAGCATGCATACATCAATTTGGAACAACCAACATAATTATTGCTCACACAGCAAATACTCTCTAAGTTTATACTTGAACTTATTTATATTTAACAATTTGAATTCATTTGGGATGGAATTATAAAACTTTATTGATTTAAAAATGAAACTTCTCTGAAATAAAGCTGTTCTATGTCTGGGGACCACAAACTTATCTTGAAATCTCGTAACCCTCGAGTGAACGGAGCCGCGACGAATGAATCTCCCTCTGAGGAAAGACGGAGCATCAGCATTTAAAAGAAGCTTATGAGTAAAAGTACCAAGGTGATAATTTCTTCTCGAATCCATAAAGAGACAATTATCCTCTCTAATTTTATAACTAATAGGATCATACTTTCTTTTACCATATATCAACCTATAACACGATTTCTGCACTCTCTGTATTCTATCTCGATTAATCTTGGTTAGACAGGGCCCATATATAAAATCACAATATGTGAATTGGGATAAGACAAGGGATTCACTAAGAGTTCTCTTAGTCTTCACATCAAGTATATGCCGATTGGGGTAGATAAGTCTTAAGTTTGAATATGCCCTATTAAGTAACGTTTTTAGGTGTTCTGAGAAGCGTAAATCAGGTTCAAGTATCAAACCCAAATTTTTTGCAACATCGGTGAACGTGAGGCATTGGTTATTTAATTCAATTTTCATGTTCGATTTCAGAAAACTAGCAGAACACTTGCTGGCAAAACACATAACCTTTGACTTCTCGGGATTGAGGATTAGATTATGTTCAGTAGATAGTTTTAGGACGAGTTTCAAGATATTGTTGATTTCACGAGAAGCATCTTCATATAACTCTTTAGGAAAATGATAATACAGTTGGAAATCATCTGCATAGGCTAGTAATTTGCATTGAGTTATAGATCTTATTATGTCAGCAGTGTATATTATAAACAGCAATGGTCCCAGCACTGAACCTTGGGGTACACCAGCAATGATTTCAGTCCCAGATGATAAATTGTTATTTATGGATATATACTGAGTTCTATTACTTAAGTAAGATCTGATCAACTGCAACGAAGAGAAATCAAAGCCATAATATTTCATTTTAGCAATCAACAACTCATGATTAATCGTATCAAAGGCCTTTGAGTAGTCCAGCAGTATAAGCACACTAGCCAATCCAGAATCATAGGCCTCCATTATATCGCCGGTCACAGTAGCAAGTGCAGTAGCAGTGCTGTAGTTCTTTCTGAATCCACATTGAGAGTCAGGTAGTATTTTGTTGGATCTCAAATGATTCATTATTTGAATATGAAGACATTTCTCAAAAACCTTCGACAGGAATGGCAGTATACTGATAACTCTGAGATCTGAAAAAGAGGATGGGTTCTTAACTTTGGGAATGGGCTTACCCAGAGCAACCTTCCACAGAAAAGGAAAATAGTGGGATTCAATGCAAACATTTATGACATGAACAATATATTTGACAATGAATGGTCTACAATATTGAATCATCCGCATAGACAAGTCATCAACTCCAACCGAGCTACCCCGCATCCCATTCAAAATATCTTCAATCTGTTCAACTGTAACAAGTGAGAAAGCAAAGGTGTCCGAGAATTGTGCGTGTTCACTATAGTATTCTACTCTGGAATCACAACAATGATTACTAGCGTTAGAAAAAGTGGAAAAATATTTACTCAGAGCATCCGGATCAGAAAGAGATGTTGGTATATAACTGCTACTTGAAGAACAAACTCTGAGATCACGTAAGGCTTTCCAAGATTTAGAGGGGTTTTTCTGGGCGCTTATAATTTCGAAATATTTTTTTTTCTCATTTCTAATCATCGAAACTGTGTAATTACGAAGCTGTTTGTACAAATCCCAGTCTCCCGAAAAACGTGTTTTCTTGAATTTTTGAAGTGCAGCGTCCCTTTGTTTCATCAATAATTTGAGATTAAATGTCAGCCACGGTGCAGGAGGTTTAGTCACCCTTCTCTCAATAAATGGTGCATGTTTATCAAATATTCCCACAACTAAGTCATTGAAAATGTCGACCTTCCCAGCCATATGCTGGTAATATCTTTGTATATATTTAAATATATGTAAATTTTTGTAGCGGTACTAAATAATAATGCATTGATTAGATTGTTTCAAAAAATTTATTACAGTTTTAAGAATATTTTGTACAATAACAATAATTAACAAAATCATCACATTAAATCATAAAAATGAACATAAAGTAAAAATATAAATATAAATCAACTAGGTATTTTACAAAACAATACTAAGAATAAGTAAAAATTAACATTTGATGAATTAAACTAAAAAATAGGGAAAACACAATGAGGTAATATTTTAAATGATATAAATATTGAACTGTGAACTTCAATTATTTGGTTTGTGAACTAGAGGCGATTTCGATTGACTGGTTCTTGGTTGGTTCATAGATTGGTCCGTCAGTTTTGGACCAACCGCATTCGAATGACATTCTGGTGACGTCTCAAATCAGATGTTTCTCCAAAATTTGAACAGAATTCGAAAGCGCAGTTCGTTTGACGTTGTCATTTATGAACCGAGCGGTCAACCGTTAACCAACCGAAACAGCCATTTGAAATCGACTCATCAGATTATGGGTTGGTTTCACAAATCGAATTACTCGTTTTGAAATTTCTACGAATCGTGGTGGCTCCAGTTAATTAAATGGTACTAACAAAGTTTTGTAAAACCAACCTTATATCTATATATCAGCACCTCAGAGGTAAAGTGTGTTGAGTCACATTTTTTCAGACACGACCTATCTAGAATATTGTATTCACATTAGTAAATTCTAGCTAGTGGAACACATTTTTGACTCCCTAGGTTTATGAAGACGCCAAGTAATGGCAGTACACATTCTTTGAAACAATTATCGAACTGAAAAATCTCTCATTTGTCTAATTTTGATATTGTGACTTGACACACTTTACCTTTGGGGTGCTGATATAGATATCCGTGTTTATAACATCCCAGGCCTTCCAATTCCCAGTCTCCAGCCCCTTCTATCAACACCCATTCTCCCGGTCTCTCAGACATCGTCTTCTGTATGCCGCTCATCCAGGTAGCTTTTGGTCTACCTCGCCTTTTTCCTTGGAATTCTTTGATTTTGGCCCTGAAAAAAACCAGTGATTCTAAGATTTTCAAGATAAGAGGCTGTCTACTGCTATAGTAATAGTGGAATCTGTTCTGATTATTTAATATTTATAAACTTACTTTGAATTTTAGTAGGCAGTGTTGGCAATTTATATCGAGGCAACCTTCCTTCTCGAAGACGATCCCTCTTTTTAATTTTTAGGGCCTAAATCCGTATTGATGCCACTAATATTTTCGACCTGTACAGCCTTTTTGCTTGCAGGAACAAAATTACGATATACAGCTTGGGTGAGACTTACTACACCTGAGAAGCTCCTCCACTCATGCTCTTGTAGTTTTTACGTTTGGATTGAAAGCAAAATTTTGGTTAAGCTATCTGCACAACGTGGAGCCATTTTTCAGTAACAAATTTAATATTTTCATTCTGTTTAAGAACCTCTGAAAATATTAATAAAACATAAAATGGGTTTTATGATCACTGAAATTATTTATATTATACCTTTGAGAACATTGCACAATTTTATTAGGGATGAAAAGTTAGTTTTTGCCTTTTTCCAACCCAACTAAAATATAGGAAATATCCTTTCTATCACTTCCTCACTGTAAAGTCCTCAATTCTTTGACCTGAAAAAACGTAAATACACATAACCAAAGATAAAGCACTGACAAGTGATTGGCATATTACGAAAACCTTTTTCAAGCATTCCAAATATATAAGAGTACCTACCAACGCTGATTTGATATTCACGCTCCTACAGTCATGCTCTTGTCTGCCTGTCTTATCTTTTATCATGTGCTCGGCTGCATCACAAACTATTTATCACATAATACTCAAACAATAACATATTTTCAACTCCACACACAATTTAATAATTTTTCAATAAGACTCTTTCAACTCATGGAGCTCTATAAGTCATGTCACCACCGTGACGTGACGACCATTTTGGAAGTTTGGAACGCCAAACTGAAACTGCTAATCACAGAACACAAATAACCTCAATCCAAGACCACAAAACAAAAATATGAATATTTTGACTGAAAACGTCGTGACGTAATGTTTACATCCATAAGAAAAAGTAAAATCGAAATTTGATATTCTTATCGGTAAATTCAGGGAACGAAATTGCAGGAGTTAAGAATGGGTAGAGGCCAGAAAATAGTTAATTTTTTATTTATAAAGGAGTAGTTTTATTCCTGTAAAGAAATAATGTCATTGGTATTTCGGTCAAATATTTTGATAAAATTCAAGGAAATATCTAGAAAGGGCGAAAATATGGTTCGAAGTGGCCACATAACTTCCTCAACCTACAATGGCTCTGAAATGTTTGAAATGCAATGTATTTGGTTCAATGAAAAGCAAGAAGTATTAAGTTGAACTAGAAAGATTCTAAGTTCCAGACATCTCTGTCACCACATGGCAGCTTCATGGAAACAAAAATATGAGCAAAAGTGATTCGATCCTCCAGTGGAATTAGCTACTCTCACCTCTGCTGACTAATATTTGATTATCATATATGATTTTTGACAACTTGTCTACGCCCTTTTCACATATCTGCTCGAATATCATATATTGTTTTTCCATTTATTGAAAATATATATTTGATCTCTTTCCTTTAAGATCAAAATCATAATGGACCTCTTTTTCTGTTTCATCGAACATTTCAATTATTTAAAAAGTCACTCGACTCTCAGTCGATAGACGATATAGTATAGCATGTCCATTTTTCACAAATGAAAACGTTTAATTTGTTGCCTGCTCTTTCATTTCATTGTATCAATCATATAAATAAATTACAAATCATTGATTCCATTGTTTACTCAGTTTAATAAATAAGATCAAATTATTAAGCGAATGAAAGTGTTATTTTTTAACTTGAATACAACTATGATTAACTTGATGATAACTGCGATTCCTCGAAAATATAATCTATATAGAAAGTTTGTAGTTCTTTAACAGTTTACTGGAAAATAGCAAACTCATCAATTATTGATGAGTTCGGAACAAAAGCAAAATCGAGGTAGTGGTAGTGCCTACACACAATTATCGTTCAAAAAGGGTTTTGTAACGTTTGTAATATTCCATGAAGATTCATGTATATATACCAATAAATACTATTGAATAATATTCTAAACGCATATCATATAGATATTCCCATAGCATATACCAGACATATCTGGGATGGCATATATTTGGAATATTCCTTTGAGAGCAGATATATTTGATATATATCTGGCATATGCCTCGCATATTGCAATATCTTTTGGCTTAATGGCAGATTGGAGGAATATTCCGAGAATATAGGGTGCCGTCTGGGGATAGTGTATGATATTCGGCTGTCGAAAAGAGCATAGGTAATGATCAGTACTGCTTCGTTAGTAACTTTTTTTAATCTATGTAGGAGATAAATTGTGGATGATTTTGAATTCCACTCACAGAAATTTTGCACTTCCTATATTTGTCCTTGATCCTGCTCCCATTCTGATGGTGTTGGTTTTGTTCAAATTCAAGAACAGGCCATTTGATTTGAATCACGATTGGGTTTCTTTCAGAGTATATTCGGTTTTTGCTCTTATTGATACATTGCAAGAATTCAGAAAGGTGGTATATTCCGCATAATTGCATACATTGTCATACGAGATATTATTAAGGTCATTAATTTACATTATGAAAAGTAGTGGCCCCAGTATCGAGCCTTGGGTCATCAGAGAAGGAAGCACTCATGCAGATCCCATGAAACGAACAGAAAAAACCAAGTTAAGTCACTGTCAAAATCATATGTTCCAAACAAAATGAAAGGGCAGGTTTCAATGCCTTAAATTACACCATCTCATTTGCATGTTCACAGTCCCTCTCTTGAAAGATGTCTATCAATAATAGGTCTCTGATACTTTCACAAATAACAGAAATAACCTCGGAAATAACCTTTGTTTTGGTCTGTGAAACTTTCACTTCACAGAACCAATGATTAACCTGCAGGTACCTCTTTGACAGAGCCGCTAAGATGTTTTCTTCTATTTCTTTAGTGCCGATTCTCAATGGACATCACAGAACACAAATCGATAGACATAACCGAAAAACTCCTGTCAAAGTTCGTACACATTATTTTGTTTATAATTTCGAAGTATTGATTTATGAACTCAATTTCAATTTCTGATCACGGGTTACCACAGTTAGCGTTATTTTAAATTCAATATTCAGTAATATATTCTGAAACAGAATGGAGCTTCTATTACAACACGAATGCGAAATTCGAAAACGAGCGACGAAGGAACGAGTTTTCGGAAGCATGAGTGTCAAAATTGCAACGACTATTAGACGATATTTTCTCCCTCTCAGTCTAGTTTTGTGAAATATTCTTGGAATTCTAATAAGAATTCATATTAGTGACTTTTGTATTGTATCTTGGCAGTTGGCATGACTTACGAAATTTGACATTATAGGGAATTTGAATTGATTTGATTTGAAAATTGAGAGGTTCTTACGTCAGTAGTTAAAATCACAAAACGAAAAATATAACTGAAAACAATGCTGTAATGAGTTTCATTACAGCACTACTTTTAGTACTGTAATGAACTCATAACAATACTGAAATAGAGAAAATTATAAACATAATGATGGAAATATTATTGTGGGAATAGGACAATTATAATATGTCAGAGTGTCTACTACATATATTTGGCGACGTTTCGCAAATTCACATTTGCTTCTTCAGGCCTACAAAATTAAAATCATCAACATTTTCCTTCTCTTACACAGATACACGAAGTGACAGAAAATTACAATCTCAATATGTTAAAAGTTACAAATTCCGACCATATAATGTAGAAAAAATTAATTATTAACATAATTAAGTGTACATACCTTGACAGGAGACCTGAGAATTCCAAGGCTGACTGCCAGACTCTTCTTGTGGTGCGATCCACCTGCCAGACAGGCCTGGTCTGGCTCGATTAAAAGCCCCCGGCTAGATGCTGATTTTGAGGCTTCCTCCAAGAAATAATATCACCAGTACTATGGTTTTGAATTCGAAGAGGTGGTTTGAAAAAATTCAGAATGATCAGCAGCTTATTTTGATTTATCCTTTATACCTTCTCTGAAGAACAAGATTTTTCATATAGTACTATTAACTAGTGGTCCTTACTGAAAAAGAACTATTGTTATGATGCTTTGACGATAGGTGAATTGCGAAGATGACAATGATAAAACAATGCGAATAGACTCTTATCACTATAAACAGAACTTAATATCCCTACGTAATATATTACTATCCTAACTGTGGTAATTTCAGAACTACTGCTGGCCACGACATTGATCTCATCTTTGTCCAAGCCAGAAAACAATTATCAATATATTTGCACGAAGAATTGTAAGAAAAATTCAATGTGCAAATATTTTCTGAATAAAATATACTGTGGAGGAATGTAAAAGTTCGGTTTTTTCAAATTGAAATATCAATATGTATATTGGTGAATGTTCGTTTATATGATTTATCAGCTATCCTGATCAAAAGTTAAAGCGATTGCTAATAGATTGTTAATATCAGAGTATTTCTTCTATCAACCCTAATTGGTAAATATGTGTTGCGGTGTCCACAACCAACATAGAATGAGTTTATTGATATTTTCCACCTGGAAGACGAAGTGCTGTCGTCATGTTCACGACAAGACCATTGTAACTTCAGCTTCAAGTCAGGTCGTATATTACCGATAAAGAGACAGGGATGGAAGGTGCTGAATGCGAGTCGGGAGAAGATAATTCAATAACTTCAGCAACAATCAAAAATGTTTTATGGGAAATTCATTGAATAAGTTTTCCTGGATAGCTTGAGGGAGTTATGGATTTTTTATTATGGTACTTCAATTAATTTCAGTTTGCCAAATTGATTGTTTTTTCATTGAATTATCGAACGGGAATGATGTGATCGCAGCTAAATGAAATTTGTATGAGGGATAATATAGTTAAAACACTTCCATACTCGCTGTATTTTTATCATGACTAGTGACTAGTAATATAATAGTATATTCTAAAACAAGTTGCAGAATGAGTTCCTATTCCAACACGAATGCGTGTTGGAATTGCCTTCTGCAACGAGTATTAGACGGTATTTTCTCTATTTCAGTCAATTTTTGTGAAATATTCTCGAAATTCGAATCAAAATTCAGATCAGTGACTTTTGTTCTGTATCTTCGCAGTTGGTGTGACATACGAAATTTGACAGATCACGGAATTTTAATTGTTTTGATTCGAAACTTAATTCGATCGGAGGTCAGTACTGACAACCATTAAACGAAAAATATAACTGAAAACAATGCTGAAATGGTTTTCATTACAGCACTACTTTTAGTACTGTAATGAACCCATTACGATACTGAAATAGAGAAATTCCTATATGACGTTTAGCATGATAGGCAGTTAATTTATTCACAGCAAATTCAATCCCCGAAAATTGTTGAGTAGATATGAAATAAACTGTTCTACAGCAGTTAAGGATATCGTATTCGATCGTTCTGGAGAGTACGTAATCTTCGGGAAAATCTCTCTGAATTCATTTCAAACTCAATAACAACGTGAATCGATCCAATAGAAATCAGACATTTCGTCAATCTTTTTTTTTCAAATTTGGTTCTTTCTTCATGAATATTCTCATTTAGAGTCAGTTTATCAATGACTTCTTTCTGAAACGAGTTTCCTGAAAATGCCAAGATGTAAATCAACAAAGGCTGAGGCTAATTTGGCTCTCGGAATGCTAAAGAGTGGCCCAACTCAGGTTGTTGTAGCGGAAAGGCTCAAAGTCAGTCAAAGTGTGATAGTTCGACTTTGGAATAGGTTCAGAGAGGCAGGTTTTGCGTAAGAAAAACCAAGGCTTAGTTGCGACGAAAAATAACACCTGATTGTCGCCATGTCCAAGAGGTCCATCCATTCCGAGAGGGTAGTGTTATGGTATGAGCCGGGATATGTTTCAACGGTCCCACAGACCTATACATTTGTTCTGGGAATATGACCGCCTCACATTATGGGAAGCCATGTCATTCACAATGATTTGCCAAATTTCAATTTCTAGAGGATAACGCTAGACAGCACCGTGCACCGTGGTTGAGGATGCTCGCGAGCAATTTGGTATTTCACAATTTTCAATACCTCCACACTTACCAGATTTGAATTGCATAGAACATGCATGAGATGTGCTCCAAAGAAGGTAAGATAATCATCAACCGACCCCAGAATCCTTAAATGATCTGACAGAGCGTCTGGTCGGTTTATGAAACCAAATCATTCAAGAAATGTTCAACAATCTCATGTGTAGTATGTAAAGAAGATTTCAAGCTGTTATTGATGCCGTGGAAGCCACACATTGTTTTTATAGTCTTAAAATGCTCTCTGGAAATTAAATTTCGTTGTTTTAATCGAGTTTTTCTGAACCAGCCTGCATACACTGCAGACCCACAGGCTAAAATTAATTTCATTTATTGCAACTTTAAATTATATTTTCATGAACTGCCTTCACGAAATCTTATCTAAATTATATTTTTCTGCAATTTGAGTCAATATTACCAACTCATGTGGAGCAGTCTAGTCTAGTTCTACTATCTTATCTGACTGGAGATGTGAAACATTTCATTTAATGCCACTTGTAATTCATAGGGATTTTTACTCTGAGGATAATTAAATAAATTTTGATGTCAATTCAGACTGAAATCATTAAAGCCTTTAGATTTATGAAAAAAGGTCCGTTAGCTCGTGATTTGGAGATGGTATTCATGTCGATGTTTACTATTTTGAATATATCCAAAATTCAGAGAAACTTTCATTGGGGACGTGAGGAGTTCATCTTATTATGTCACTCGATATCGCTACTGTGTTTTTTTTACTCATTTAGCATCAAAAATCTGCTTTGAAAGTGGGATTATCTGATGAAGATCTTGTCTCTAGGGATATGGAATACGGATGATCTAAATGAAGCTGAATCCGAATGAATACAACGGTTTGAGAATTACCATAAATATGACAATCAATTCGGATCACAAATCGATTTTATAGTCTATGTTTTCAAAAGTAGGCTCTCCGCCTGGGTGCGCTACTGTATGAGCACAACCCTAGTTCAAGTTGGCAAAACCAAGGACCAAACTCAACAACAACTGCAGTAGTTACTGGTTATTCGCTCGAAATAAATTCAGGTGTTGTAAAATGAATATTTCTATCATGTGATGGAATACTGATATTCTATGCTCAGATTCAATGAACAATATTTTGAAGGCGTGGTGGGGAAAAACTTGTTCATTGAAACTCTCAAGTTACAAATGAAGATATTGAATTCCAAAGATCAGTTATCACTTGGAGCCGCAAGCCTTTGAGCATATTCGACTTAAAGTGGAACAAAGAGTGTAAAAGTTCCAAGAAGTAAATTTAGTATTTGTATAACAACAAGAGTAAGAGTGTGAGGTCTCAAGTGTATAATTGTTATTTGTCATTGGTATCAATACACACTATAACTACACTCTAATAAGCAAGACGTAAGTTTTATCTACAAATGCTCTGTTATATTTCACAAGGACAAAAAGTGAATTGTACTAAACGGAACTAATAAGATGAAAAAAGGCAATGCATAATTCTTGTTGGTGAAGACCTATCTTGCGAGAAACATTATAATAAATTAAAATGGTGGTAGGCTAGGTATTAGCTTCATTAGATAGTGGAGTTATTGAGTCATCCAATTGTGAACCAATATTTTGTTAATATTAAATCAGTAATTTTGCAGTTATGACTATAACTATTATTATTATAAATGAACGTTTGAAATTTAAATTCAATGCCGAAGGTATTTTTATATTAAAGAAAAATATTCACGGAAGTGACAATTTCACGAACATTGAAAGTTAATTTCAGATTTTCTCCTTTCACTCTTATTCCTTTCTAGGTTTTTGCTTTTTACATTCAGATGGCATAGTTTGTATAAATAAAATGTGATTTGTGCTCAGAAAAATGAAAAGCAGTTGTCATCAGTAATTTTGCAGTTATGACTATAACTATTATTATTATAAATGAACGTTTGAAATTTAAATTCAATGCCGAAGGTATTTTTATATTAAAGAAAAATATTCACGGAAGTAACAATTTCACGAACATTGAAAGTTAATTTCAGATTTTCTCCTTTCAATCTTATTCCTTTCTAGGTTTTTGCTTTTTACATTCAGATGGCATAGTTTGTATAAATAAAATGTGATTTGTGCTCAGAAAAATGAAAAGCAGTTGTCATTTGGCGAATCTTGAATGGGAAAACAAAAAGGTTTCAGTTTATGTCATTGATTATGGCAAAATTACAAAAATTCCTGACATCAATGAATTTTGTCTGAACCTTTTTTTATTTTATATCTTCCGTATCACACTTCATTGCAGACAAGTAAAACAAAATTCATGTTTTTTTCATCATTGTTTCATGTTTCGAGGAAACAGTTTCCTCGAGTATCCTTTCAGTATTGACAACGAACAAGAGAACCTTTTCGTTTGCCTTATGTTCAAGGTATTCAAATTCTTTTTTTTTTCAATTGCTTATAATATAGAGTATTCAATTGTAAGTATTGAAAAAGTGTAACCTAATCCGCCACTGGTAAACTTACCAAGCTAATTCAATTCGATATGGAATTTTCAAATAATTTATTCAAGTGATTTGAAATATATTCCAGTGAAATTTCTTCCCAGTGGCGTCATTAAGGAGGCCGTTTTTTCGTAGGGAAGGCCGCTAGGAAAAAAAATTATGGCAACTTGACATCTTATTTTTTGAAGTTTTATCTGAATCAAAGTATTTTTCAAAATTTTCTCGGACAGCCTATATTAGGCATGATTCATATTAATAATCTACTAATTCTTAGATCAAACCAGTCTTCTGGAATCAGAAGTTTTTCTTTCGCAAGCACTGATCGAAGCACTATAGAGTTGTTCAGCAGTTATACTGATGCAATTTTTATAATTGATAAAATCATGCCCGAATAAATATTCAGAAACTTTTCACCTAAACGTCGATTCTTGTGCCTGAAAAAAAAGGAAAACTCCGGTGGCACTCAAAATGAAAAACCTCCAAGTTGATGGAATGCTGAGACTTTTTTCACTGCTTTCCACGTGGCTAACATTCGCCATGTCAATACTCATCTCCTGCTCTAGATAAAATGAAATCTGATCCAGTCCAAGTTTCGCCAACGTGGATAGAAGAAAAAATGGAAGGCTTGGAAAAAAAGTTATTGGCTCGAGCTAGATTCCAATACAAGTTTCGTTCTTTCACAATACATCATTATTATCTCTGCCTATATCCCATCAATCATAATACAGCTAACGACTTTATGACATAAAATCCCTCACATTACCGGTTTCACGGAGTCACTTGCTATATTTTTCGACCTATCAAGTTGAGTGTGATAAAATACGTTTTATTTCGATTGGTCCAATGGAGGCTGGATCATAAATTGTCGTTGCTGTTTGATGGAAAAGGGATGTATTTCGACATGGCAATTTGAATGAGTTGTCTTGAATTCTTGCGTTTGCTCTTCATTCTGGATGGAGTAGAAACTAGATGGTGAAACGATTGAAATTCGGCCTGAGAAGATTCTGATACCTATGATATGAAAAGTAGGGAGGGAATAAACCTCAGCAAAAAAAAAACTCATAACCCTGGGATCTATTGTGCTATGTCTGGTTCAATAAAATGAGCTGCTTCATTCAAACTGTGAAAATCATTGTTTTCCTGAACATAAAATATGTCGAAAAAACGCAGTGAAACTTCTTCAAGGATACCGTAATTCAAAGTCTATCGCTTCTTTTCATAGACAACCTTCTTCAAACCTCAACCTCAAGATCGGATAAGCAAAAATACGATAGCAACAAACATTGAATTTTTCAATATGCGTGACATGAATCATTTATATAATATCGATTGAAAATTAATCATGAAAATCAATATGAATGACAGAAATATTACAGAATTTGAAGGATTTGAATAAAATTCCATCAATATCACCCTTCAGGATTACCTGAACATTACTATAGGACGATTGTTTCGAGAAATATGCTAGACAGTAAATTTAACTAAGAACAAATTGGATCAAATGCTGCGTCTGCTTTGTGTTGAGAAAAGACAGCAGTGGTTTTTTTGACTCAGAATTTCATCGCTGCTTACATTCTCACGCAGAATGGTTGCATAGTTCTATATCTAATCAATATATTCACCGATAGAACTAAACCTTTTAAAAATAAAATGCAATCTCAAAAAAGATCAATTCCGGTCATGTATTCATGTAACAGAGAATACAAAAAAGTATGGAAAGAAAATTCAGAATTCCGAATAAATAAATACATTACACATTAATATAAATAATGCAAATATGCGTCAAATCAAATTGCTCTCAGTTTTTGCAGACCTATTTATGATGTTTGCGTAATGCATAATCGAAGTTTGTGACTTCGAGCGTTAATCGATAATCGAAAAACAAACGCGAAAGAATCTTTTTTTTTTCAAATAAATATGATACAGAAGAGAGAATCCAACAGCTCGAAGATGAACATAAAGCAGGTCAAGCTAGATTGTTTTATAGGGAACTCAAAACACTAAAAAAAACTCAATAAACAACCTAAAATTCATAAGGGATGAATCAGGACAACTACTCACAGTGGATGAGGACATACCTAAGGCGACAGTGGGGAGAATACTTCAGACAACTACTAAACCTGTGATTAATGAGAACAGCAACTACCAAACCGCGGACCCTGAGGTATCGGTACCGACGCTGGAAGAAGTAATGAAAGCACTGAAAACACTAAAAAACACAAAGCACCGGGACCAGACGGCATTCAGGCAGAACTCCTTGGTAGAGGGGGAGAAAGACTACATATGGAAATGCACCACCTAATATGTGAAATCTGGCAAAAAGAGGAAATACCTAGAGAATGGCATGGAAGCTTCATAATACCCATACATAGGAAGGGGGATAAACACATTTGTACAAACTATAGAAGAATTTCACTCATAAATACAGCTTATAAAATGATGTCTATCATATTGATGAGAAGAATAATCCCATACGTAGAGGAAATCATAGGCGATTACCAATGTGGTTTTCGCCCCAGAAGATCCACTATCGACCAGATTTTTATACTACGACAAATATTGGAAAAGAACTGGGATACAATCGTGATGTGTACCAAGTTTTTGTCGATATCAAACAGGCATAATGACTCTGTGAATAGGGAAGTACTGTGAAGAGTCATGTTAGAGATGGGAGTCCACAAAAAGTTGATAAGCTTGGTACAGGTATGCGTGCAGAATTCAAGTGCACAGGTTAGAGTTGGCAATATTACATTGAATGAATTCTAAATTGAAAAAGGTCTTAGACAGGGAGACCCCATTTCCCCGTCATTGTTCAACTTCGCCTTGGAGATTGCAGTTAGAAAAGCACAATCAAAACTATCAAACGGTTTCGCAACACAGGGTTTGAAGGTCCTATTAGCTTTTGCTGAAGATGTGGACATAATCACACAGTCCATTAGAGACGCGAAAGAAGTTTTCACCCCGTTGGAAGAAGGAGCCAAGAAAGTAGGCCTCAGGATCAATGAAGAGAAGACCCAATATATGGTAATCACAAAAAAAAAACGAAGACCACGTATCGGTCAAAATGTTACTATAAATGAGTACAATTTTGAAGTAGTAAAGGAATTTAAATATGTGGGAGCAGTCATAACAGCTGATAACAAGAATGAAAAAGACGAAGAATCGAGAATTATGGTCGGAAACAGGGCATATTATTCCTTGGCGACGCTTCTAAAATCTAAAATAAATTCAAGAGAAGAAATCTACAGAACTATCATTCGCCCCGCAATAACTTTTGGAGTGAGACATGGATCCTGAATAACCTTGAGGCTGGTAGATTGCTGTACTGGAACGGAAGAGCCTGAGGGCTATTTTTGGGCCTTGTAGAGACGAAATAACGGGAGAATGGAGAATACGAAAGAATCAAGAACTACAGGCACTCTATGGGAACGAGAATATAGTGCGACACATCAAGTCCAATCGCATAAGATGGGCAGGACATGTCATGAGGTCACATGATGGAAGACTCCTCAATACAACATTCTGGGAAAGTCCTGAGGGTAGAAGAACGGTTGGTCGTCCAAGAAAACGGTGGAAAGACGCAGTGACCAGTGATTTGCAGAGACTGAGAGTAAGACAATGGGTGCTAGCAGCCCAAAATCGACAAGAGTGAAGAAGAATAGTAAATGCGGCCAAGACTCACCTTGAGTTGTATACCTAATATCGGTTTGGAATTTCCCAATGTTTTGCAAAAGAAAATTCTTTTGAAAATTTAGTATTTTCAATAACTAATTTCGTCTATACTCGTAACTGTTTCCTGTATCGACGCATGGGGATGTCATGTCCCCTTCACTGGATGCGGATGAATCGAAGACCCCTTGTGCCCACAACACGTCCTATAATTCGATATCGGACAGATCGCCGTCCTCTACTGCGACATCATGTTTATCATCACGAGAAGTCCTCAATTTGGGAAAAATTAATGAACTTTGAAAGACTGTATATAGAATACAATTTTGTCTACACTCACAAATCTGATAACATATTATAGGAAAGTAAGTCAGCTTGAAAGACGCCTGGAATAAGTTCTTTCAAGAACTAGTCTTTTGGGGTGATATTCGCTAAGATTCGAAAACAAAACGAATTTTTCCAGATGTTTTTTGACGAAGTTACATTCAACGCTCTAGGTGACAAACTTGTAGTATTTATAATGCCGAAATTATTACAAGTTTGCAAGAAACAAAACTAACGGATTTGATTCGTACCACCCCAAATATTCTGGAGACAATAGTATATTCTAAAACAAGTTGCGGAATGAGCTCCTATTCCAACACCAACGCGAAATTCGAAAACGAGCGACGAAGGAGCGAGTTTTCGAAAGCATGAGTGTTGGAATTGCCTTCTGCAACGAGTATTAGACGATATTTTCTTTATTTCAGTAAAGTTTTGTGGAAAACTTGCGAAATTGAAATAAAAATTCAGATCAGTGACATTTGTATTGTATCTTGGCAGTTGGTGTCACTAACGAAATTTGACAGATTGCGGAATTTGAATTAATTTGATTCGAAAATTGAGTAGATCGGAGGTCAACCACAAAACGAAAAATATAACTGAAAACAATGCTGTAATGAATTTCATTACAGCACTACTTTTAGTACTGTAATGAACTCATTACGATACTGAAATAGAGAAAATTACTTATAAGAATTGCGTCGGCTTAATTCGCAAAGTGCGTAACTCGACATTTAGGTGAAAATGAAATTATGATGCCATTCGATTGATATTTATACTGCACATGTGCTAGAATAATTCTCGTCTCCGAAAGCCTTTTCTTCCATTTAGTATCCACGAAATATAAAACCTCGTAATTCCAGCCCAACTAATCCAACAATAGCAAAATGCGTAACTGAAATAATCCTATTGTTATGTTGTATACCGCACACGTGCTCTGTGAATTTCTGGAAATATATTTGTGTTCGAAGTGATTCGTTTCATATTAATATTTTTATTGGGTAAGTAATGCATTCAGTTATACGAAACATTATTTTGATGGTACAGTTATTGTTCAATATTATTCGAATACCTCGTATTTATTAGTTTTGGAGATACGGGTTTTTCCAACAGTAGAGTTTAGTATTCAACAAAGTCAGCAAATTTTAGTTACGCATTTTTCCAAATATTTTTGAGAGGATGTTTTTTTTCATAGAAGATGTCTCGCCGCGTGAATAAAATCTTTGAGGCATTGAAAAATGCTCAAAATAGTAGCATCGAAGAATGTAGAGATAATAACGATTCAGATCTTGCTACTGTTATACAAGAGTCAGAAATATTATTTTTCTGATCATGAACTTTCATGATATTTCTTTCTGTGTTGAGAAAATTTCTACTATCAGATAATTTTCTGAAGTCAAGTGAATGAAAAAATGATCCAGATTTTCAGCTTAATTAGGAAGATTCTGATTATTCCGAATCGCCCGAAAATACTTCGACCATACTGAGTGATATAATGAATATGGATGACACTCAAGAAATACGTAGAAAAAATCGGTCTTTGAAACACGATATAGATAAGAATACCTGGGATAAAAATAAAAACAGTTCGAATAGGGAAGAAGGGAAATCCTATAAAGGAAAGAAAAAGGAGAATGGAAAATGGAGGTACGATTTACTGAAAGAGCCAAGATCCATGGAGGAGAGTTGCAACCTTAAGTTGAGTAGCCCTGATGTGATCTAGTATTAATAAAAATGAAGCGAAAAAAATTTTCGAAGGCTTCTGGAAATGCACTTGGTTTGAAAAGAAGATGTTTGTGAAAAACCATGTATGTGTACAGGAGAAATCAAGAAAACGGAGTCTAAATGAAGTGTCGACAAGAACGTTTTCAAACATTTTTTTTAGGTTTCCCGAGAAGAAGGATTTGAAAAAAAATGTTTCTGAATACCCTCGGAGTAACAGAATGGGTTGTGAAAAAATGGGCCAAGGGCGGTATCAAGAAACCTGAGCAAAAGCAACAGAAGGCTGAAATCGGTAACGACGTAAAGTAGATTCAAATATTTTTCGATCCTTCGCCAAAAATGGAGTCTCGTTATTGTAGAGCCACAACCTCAAAGCTCTACTTGGAACCAATCTGGACTAGTAAGAGACAGTTATACAAATTTTACAAATCTGATTTCTGCAAGAATCAAAACATAAAAGCCGTTTCGATAGCCACTTTCCACAAACAATTTGACAGGAATAAACTATCTTTATGAAGACCGAAGAAGGATCTTTGCGATATATGTGTATCATTCCAGACAGGGAATATCTCAGAGAATGATTATAATGAACACATCGAGTTTAAAGATGCGGCAAGAGTTGGAAAAATCATGATAAATCATCACAGAATGAAGTTTTCACCATGGATTCCCAATCCGTTCTTCTTTGTCCGAAATAAATTGTTTCAGCACTTTAATATAAAACGAAACTTATTGTACATAACTTCGCAGTTTATGATATTAATCGCCAACAAGGTTTTTGCTACCTATGGAATGAGTCTGAGGGTGGGTTAACAAGTAACGAGTTCCCCAGTATTATTGTAAAATTTCTGAAGGATCACGTTAAAATGTATCACCTCTGAGGAAGTTCGAATCGTATTATGGAGTGACGGCTGTGGATACCAAAATCGAAACTGTACCCTAGCGAAAGGTCTATTGAACTTTGCCTTGGAGACTGGTGTAACTGTGATACAAAAGTATTTACAAAAAGGTCACACACAGATGGAAGTCGATAGTATGCATTCGGTGATTGAGCGACAAATGAGAAATGAAAAGATCAACATTCCTGCAGACTACGTAAATATCTGCAAAACTGCATGTCATAAGAGTCCTTATAAGGTCGAATATCTAACGCACGATTTCTTCAAAAAATATGACAACTTACAGGGAGTTAAATCTATAAGATCAGGTGAATCTGTTGCCGATGCACCCGTAGTGAATGATCTGAAAGCGCTGAAATATTCCAAAAATGGTATATTTTTCAAGCTTCGTCATACCGAAGATTGGCAACCATTGCCTGTACGACTTAAAATCAGTAGTCTTGTGCCAAGAAATTGTTGTGAGCTGCCCCAATTGCACAGAACTAGGCTCAAAATACAAGCCGACGAATGCAATCACCTTCAGATGCTGAAAAAAGGTTTAGAACGTGATTACCATGATTTTTACGATAATATACCTCATTTCTGAATTGAATTATCCAATAAATCTGAACATTCTGAATTTTGCTTGTTTTATAAGAATAAAGTATTTTTTCCACATTGAGTTTACTTTTATTTCACCTGAATAAAACGCCGTATCTCCAAATTCAAATAATCAGACTTGACTGAGGAAAATGCGTAACTCCTTTTTTTCGCTCAGAATCATTCAAAATTGAAAAGTATAAAGGTTACTTCGATGATTCAATGAACTTCTGGTTATACCTATGTAGTAACATAAAATTAATTTCATACACCCGACGAAAAAATCAGTTTTTCACGTTTCCTGTAAAGTTATAGGATATGGAGTTACGCATTCTGAGAATTAAGTCGACGATTAGATATCTGGATAAGTCCCGACTTTTCATATATTTCTACAATTCTCCTAAATCTGTGAACGATCAAACTCCCAAAAGTATAATGATACTTGATGAGACGAAAAAATAGTTTTTGAAAAAATTATTTTCTCAAGAATGCCCGCACTTAATTGAAACACGTTTTCATTCCTAACCTGAATATTGTAGTATAAATGATGATTTTCACATTAATGAATTTCTAGAATAGTGAAAAAAACCAAGTATATGTATGATGAGAAGTTCAGAATAACAACTTCTTCGTTATAACTATGTTGAAACCCGATGTGGTCAGGATGTGATACAAGTCTGTAAGTTTTTCAATAAGCAAACTTTCATGTTCCGTGAGCACAAGGAAACTTCCGAAGTTTGGTGCTGTCCGGTTGGTGACAGCCAGGATCTTCCAATTCATTCTGGAGTAATTCGCAACAAATATGAGGATATTAGAAACCTTTTTCTAAATCTTCAGGAAAAGAAGTTTTCATTACGTCGTTGATATGAATAGGTGTGCATAATATCAATACATGAAGGTACCATGTCTAAAAAATAGAAATATTTAAGACTACAATCATCAATTAAGATGAAGGAAAGATTATGATGTAATAAAATGATTTCACAACTTTATCCGGAGGTTCGTAACAAATTCAACTATTATCGGATACCTATAAGTATCCAGGAAATTTGAAGATTTTCCATAATAGGTTGCGGCCTCTGTGAACATTGAGTTTGCTGAAACAGTCCGTTGGTGTCTTTACTCATTTATAGTTTCCTGAAGCAAGTTACTTTCGTAATATTTTCTCAATTGAAATGATTGATCAGCACTCCATATATTTGGAAGCCCTTTAGAATAGTAGGAGTGTCTTAGAAGATGGATACAAATATATTATGAAAATAGTTTTCATTCACTTGATACTTTAGGAGAAGCAATCCCAAAAGCTTTGGTCCCGTGAATTGCTTGTTTTATTACGAGATGTTATGGTTATGATCATAATGTGAAATCTTAAACGTTGTTTACATAAAGGGGAAGATGAAATTAATTTTCAAATCAAATGAGAAGAATTTATTCCCATAATTGCAGAATAGCAAATGGAAGAGCATAAGTAAAAAATTTAAAACTTTCCAGGTTTCTATTTCTATATACCTAACAATTTGTATACAAGGTGAGTCAAAAATGTGTACCAAATTTTAATAAAAAAAAGAATTCAGGTACATTCATACACGAAATTTTAATCTGGTGGCATTCACTGCAGAGATTTTTTTTAATTTCAACAACTTTGGAAGGTTATATCTCCTCAATATGCATTATGGTGCATGAGTTCATTTATCAGACTTCACTTTCTTTCAATGTACTTCTGAACACACCTTGGACTCACTCAGTATATTTTTGAACTCTATAATGTAAAATTCATGAACAAAGTACTCAGATGATATTCGGACAATACCTACATACTCATAAGGCACTACTTTCGAAACTTATCATCTGAAAAAAAATGGAGTCGACATATTCACTCCTGTCAAATTTCTTGCTTGGGTTCTAGTATCTGAAAAAAATTATACCTGTCATGCCGTTTAAGTTTCAGTCAGTTATTAGATTTTAACATATTATCGGAATCTTCATACTCAGCTTTTGCCAAAGCACATTATAACCGTTCATCCGTTGTTCTGGTTTATCCTGAAATTATAACATCGATATGACTATGAGAATATTTCAGTTCTTTGCCTGTGTAGGGAAATCTTTGTCAGTTTCTGAAACTCCCATTGATGCATAATTCGTTTTTACCTGAAAATGAATTGCAATCTATTAGAAAAACATAATACTCTATGAAATTCTGCATGGCCGTGTGGATTGCCCCAGACTACTTTAGTTAGGGCATTCAGGAGTTCCGAGTCGTTTTACCAGACAAGGGACTTTTTTTGTTCAAGTTATGCATTCAAGAGGGTTATGGCAAACAATAGTGTGACCATATTGTATAGTTTTTCTCTATTTCAGTATCGTAATGAGTTAATTACATTAAGAGAGTCTTCCGGGCTTATTGGCCGTGGTCTATTAGGAATTATTTCACCTAACGTTTCGCCCACAACTGCGGTAGGCATCTTCAGAGGATTCTTGGTCTTAGATTGTAACTCGACCGCTGAATTTCCGAAAGTGATGCTGGATTCGATCCGTTGGCTCCACTTATACTCTGATCATTGGCGGGAGAAGGTAGTGGGTTTACGCGCGCGATGTTGATTGGTCCATCGCTTCCACTTCGTATTGGCTTGATTTTAGTCTTTTCCAACACCGGCAACCATGCGCTATGTACCAAAGGAGTTTCTTCCCTTCTGTTCATATTGTTCTTATGTTTATATATCTCAATGGCTTCCATGTTCATCCTAGGATAGAAACTTTTGATGTTTGAAATAGCTTCTGCCTTTGAGAAAACAATATTGTGTCCATCTGTCAGAGCATGTTCCGCTAGTGCGGATTTTTCTGTCTGATTGAGTCGACAGCATCGTTCATGCTCCTTGATTCTCGTATTGATACTTCTCTTCGTTGTACCAATGTAGACTTTGCCGCAGTCACAAGGTATCCTGTAAATACCGGGTTGAGAGAGTGGGTCGACTTTGTCTTTGGTAGTTCTGATCATTTGGCCAAGTTTTTGAGTTGGCTTATAGACAGTCTCTATATTGTGGCCCTAGGATGAACATGGAAGCCATTGAGATATATAAACATAAGAACAATATGAACAGAAGGGAAGAAACTCCTTTGGTACATAGCGCATGGTTGCCGGTGTTGGAAAAGACTAAAATCAAGCCAATACGAAGTGGAAGCGATGGACCAATCAACATCGCGCGCGTAAACCCACTACCTTCTCCCGCCAATGATCAGAGTATAAGTGGAGCCAACGGATCGAATCCAGCATCACTTTCGGAAATTCAGCGGTCGAGTTACAATCTAAGACCAAGAATCCTCTGAAGATGCCTACCGCAGTTGTGGGCGAAACGTTAGGTGAAATAATTCCTAATAGACCACGGCCAATAAGCCCGGAAGACTCTCTTAATGTCAATATATCCGGTCGTGAAAGCCTGAAACTATTTATTGAGTTCATTACAGTACTTAAAGTAGTGCTGTAATGAAACTCATTACAGCATGGTTTTCAGTTATATTTTTCGTTTTGTGGTTGTCAGTACTGACCTTTGATCCTTTCAATTTTCGAATCAAATCAATTCAAATTCCGCAATCTGTCAAATTTCGTTAGTGACACCAACTGCCAAGATACAATACAAAAGTCACTAATCTGAATTTTTATTTGAAATTCAAGAGTTTTCCACAGAACTTAACTGAAATAGAGAAAATATCGTCTAATACTCGTTGCAGAAGGCAATTCCAACACTCATGCTTTCGAAAACTCGCTCCTTCGTCGCTCGTTTTCGAATTTCGCATTCGTGTTGAAATAGGAGCTCATTCTGCAACTTGTTTTAGAATATACTATTGTTATTGTTATTTTGTTGTCGCTTTGTTATGCTGGAATATGTTATGTAAAATAAATGAATAAATAAACAAATAAATCATCGAGAAGTAGTAAATGAACTTAGGAGTTTTCAACTATCGCCAACAACTGTAGAAAAAGTGAATAGGTGATTAATCACTGGAAATCAATACAATCTCAAACCCAGTAACATTTGTGCCGCTAGGTAGCTTTGAGATGAAGTTCAATAGTCTGTTTGTCCTATTTCATCCCACACTTCAAATATCTGCTTTTTTTCTTCAATATCGGTTTGTGTTTGTTTGCGTTCTGTTGAATACGGGGGCTTTTTTGCAAAATGAATGGTTTTCAGTGGAAAGAGTTTCCAATTTTTCATATCTTCCATTTCGTTGTGGAAGAAATCTGAATATTCCCCTGCATCGATACGGGTTTCCATAATTGATTGAATAATTCAAACGACACACAAACTGGTCAAGATGAAAAGAGAACATCATAGCAATGATTCATTTGGAATTGAAGACAACTAGGTGAAAGAATGAAGTACTTCTGTGAAAACAAGTAGAAAAAACAGGAAATATGAGATGTGTAGTGTAGGTGAAAAAAACATTTCGGTCCTGATATGCTCATCGTTATTGTGTTAACTGTTTTTTTTTAAGGTTTCACCGAATAATCACGAATAAAATATTTCTGTTGAGAAGATATAGACTGAGCCCGGAATTTCTTCAACAAACAGAAATACTCACTTTATGAATAATGAACTTGCGCATAAAATTTTCAGAGCCTCAAGATTAGTAGTTAGTTCATAAAATTTCAGATACGTTCAGATATACTGGAATTATTTCATAATTAAGATTGGGGAACAAACGAGCTACTTAAGATTATGTTCAGCCATGTGAAATAATCAAGAAAGAAGGAGGAGAAGGAATGAAATGAGCATTGTTCAAGAAGAGGACATTTCCAGATATCAAACGGCCAATGCTTTCTCCCTATTTCCTTTAACAAGGCAGAGCAATAGCTCCGAACATTTCTTTCGCATTTAACGACACCGATCGGGTGAATTGGCTCATAGATAACGGCGTCTTCCCTTCCCGAAGGGAAGACAGGATACTCTATTGAACGCTCCCACATTTTGGGGTTTATTCGCCAGCTTTCTCCAAATCCGCAATAAAAATTGTTTCCATAAAGTTTATTGCGCCAACCTGGAAAATATTTCTCGGCAGCTTTTGCTATCGACGATGAATTATTTATTGGATATTCAGATATTGGCCCTTGGAGGAAGTGAAATCGATTGGCTGAGTAAGAATGTTATGTAGAGAAACATTTCGGTTTGTTATTTTGGCACGTTATAAAAATAGAATGAATGCCTTCTCACGAAACAAATCCTTACAGTTGAACTGAAACCAAAAATATGCAATTCACTCAGATTACGATCGTTCATGTTGATATGTTTGCTTTATATTATCATCATTTTCTTCTTCTCTAAGCCAAAAAAGTAACATGTTGAATCACAAACACTGAAGGCATGTATGAAGAGAAAAATCTCCAGTTTCAATGAGAATTTTGAAGAAGTGAGGAGAAGTAATTTGGAATATATGAAAACAGATGAACTATCTTTTCCACATCAAAAGTAAGCAAGTTGGTTTTAGATCGCAGTGAGGATGATCAGACAGTCAATGTCCTCACCAACGACAAACACTGCAACAAATACAGCCATAGAGATGATAGCTTTATAAAATAAGAGTGAAATCTCGGAAACTATTGTGTCTACAGGGGCAGTTCTAGTATCATATTTTATTAAATCTTATTTTGTTCTTGTGTTTTTGAAATTTGTGCAATTTAAATTTTGGTCTAATCTCCATTTCTGTTTATGGAAATGAAAATATTATACAAACACTTTTTTCATTGCAATCCAGGATCGAACTACGTTTTTTCTTTATAGGAGAAAGCTATAACAAAAGTTATTAATCTTCTAATGTGAACAATAATCTATTATAACCCAGAAGAAATCATCACTTTTTATATATACATTATACAATATATCATATTATGCGGGGTGTTTCATTGGTGAATGAACATACGAATATTTAATTCAATCTTTCCCCGTAGATTTCTTCGGACAAAATCACCTGTGGGTCCATGTAATCTACCGAACCTCACAAATATATCTATTTACGAAGCAAAATCCTTTCCACGTAGAGAAATTCGCATTAAATTCGTTGGACATGGATCCTCCTCAAGAAAATCTTAAATGAAATTAATTTCATTATTTCTTTTTTCAGTTGTAGATTAATTAAATGATCCCTATCACAAAGTGTTTTCGTAAAAGCTGTTTCACACTAATTTTATATCGATTGGTGTGTGTATTTCTGTGTTTCCGTCGTCTTTTGACTAAATATCTTGACTCTAGAATGTACTCCGCATTCAAAGCATATTGCACCCAATGCTAAAGGAATACGAATTGCCTGTGGACGAACTCTGCAGCTCATGGCCGCCTGTGTTGTAGCAGCTATAAACGCTTTCAGTGGACAACCGGGCTAATGCAACGCGTAACGTAATGCGAATTCTTACTTTGGACGGCACCGCTAACAATACTGTAACGTTTGTCATATATCTAGTTATAGGGGACGTATCCGCAGTATGAAGTGTTTGAATAGAACCGAATATAATAAATAATTGATGGTTTCCAGTTTCCGAAGTGAAAGGTAGTGAGAAAAGATCAGTAATTGTGTAAATTTCTGATGTAATACTAGAAATAAATTAGACATATACCACAGAGAACGATGGGTTTCCCCTGAAAACATTGTTCTTGTGATAAAAACAACCTTTAATCGAATTGGATGAAAATCTCTTTCATTTTAAGTTTAGCAGCACCAAACGTAATATGAACAATTCACTACCAAAGGAAATCTGAAAACGGATATCTCTTTCAGATGGAAACCGAGCGATGCATTCACCAACGAAAAACGAGAATCATACCTATCGCTGGGCTTGATCAGATGAAACGTGAATTGTCGCTATCTCGAAAATTTCCATTCGACATCTGACTCATAAAAGCGGAGCTATGAACGTCGATCGGCCGTGAAGATATTTGAATTTACGTTCTCATGATAACCGTCCCTTTATTTTATAACCTCCATGAAAGTATCGAAAGATTAGAACTTGTATGGAAATATGGATAATGGATCGATGCAGTGGTTCGACGAAAATGAATGTAACGTACCCAGAACCAAATTCGTGTTGATGCGGGTTGATGAATATTCAGAGTTGCTTCCAGTTTCCGACCAAATCCCAAACCAAAACAAATGAGGGGATAAATGCGAATATCATAAAAATTCAAAATGATGTGTGCATCAAAGTGGTGTCGAAGCCTGGGTATTCATGAAATGAATGTTTTATTTTCGGAATCATTCGGTCTTTAGTCCAGTCATTTTGAACAAAATACAGTCACAATCTCGGAATTCGTAATTGGCCATAAACTGGGCAAAACCTCTTGTTTGATATCTCAAAACTTGTTTGAAACCCGACTTCAGGATGTCCGCGTCTATAAAATTCTAAATAAAAAGCTTCATTGTGATATCGCATATGCGTCCAGAACCTAGTAATTTTGTAATATCGCTTTGTTAACGAAATGTGGAAAAAAATTCCTACATTTTGACGTTGAACGAAGATATCGCAAATGTGATTCCCATGCGATGCAAATATTTGTTTTTCTACTGTGACTCATAGCCAAAGAGTGTTGAGTAAGAATTTCTTCTTTCTTCGATCTTTACTTTGGAGAAACCACCGCATCTGTGTTTTATTACCCCTAACTATATTGTGCCAGGATATTTTTCTCTCGAGAACCCGACTTGAACTATGGAATTCGCAGTGGTGACAGGAAAGGGTGGTGAGTTTGCGTCTGACAGACTCAACGTATAACAATTTTCAGACTTGAGTTTTTTTTTTTTTGATCCATTACCATTTTGGGAAGTTCGATTCTAGAAGTTCGCTGTTCGTTTGATCCGATATTTAACGTTTTTTGGTTTTTTGCAATTTGAGTTCATTCATTGATAAGTAAATTCATTTAGTTTTAGTCAAATATTTTGATATTTCATTCCAGTTACATATATTAATCGTATAAGGAAGTTTCTATATGTGTGTTAGCGCAGAACTTTTTGATTTGAAAAAAGTTTTGTTCTGAGATTTATCTTGATTTTTGCCGTTGAATATTTTTTTTTATTGCAGAAAATAAAAAAAAGTAGTCAAAAGTTATCTCGAAATTCATCGTATGATCGAAAGTCTCAATTTTTGCTCAACAAAAACCAATTTTCACCACAGTGAGATTGCAGATTGGACTTGAGAGAGTTTAACCTTCAATCTTTATTGGAGGTATCATAACATCGCTGGATTAACTTCAAGCAATAGTGCAGGCATAATATACAGGGTTGGGATAAAGTATGGAACCAAGTAAATATCTCTTAAACGAAAAGAACGATATTTATGACAATTTGCAGGTAAGTGCAAGGAAACAAAACGCAGCTGATGTACATTTTTTTGATAATAATATACTTCCGGTTTAACCGGAAATGCCATCAACTTCTTAAATTCAAATGGGACACCCTATATATTTTTACAGATTTTGAAAGAGCTTGTTATTTTGAATTCATAAATAGGTACTGAGTTTAGTGTAAAAAAATTTGTAAAAACGAGGAATAACCCACGTTTAGTTGTACAATAGATGTGCATTTCATTATTTTAGAATAATGAGAAACAGAATTGCTTCAAATGTTCAAAATGCTCTCCGTTTTCTTGCTGACAATATGCCATCCTATTAACAAATTCTTGAGTCACTCTTTTCAAGACTTCTCCACGTATTAGTTCACATTCATCAATAATTCTTCGTCTCAATTCCTGTTAGTTTGTTGGTCGTCTAACGTAAACACGTAATTTTAAATAACCCCAAAGAAAAACATCTACCGGGCTAAGATCCGGAGAACGAGCAGGCCACTCTATAAATACTCTACGTCCAATCCATCGATTTGGAAAATTCGCATCCACAAAATCCCTAACCCGTCTATCATAGTAGGGAGGTGCTCCATCCTGTTGAAACCAAATATTTTGTCGTAATTGCCCATTCTGTTGAAGTGCAGGAATAATTTCGTTATTTAGTAGATCCAAATACTTGTCACCGTTCAAGTTTCCGTCGATAAAAAATAGTTTTCTGCTCTAATGCAAAAAACTCAAAGGAGGTTGGTTAAAGTGCTATATTCCTCGTTTTTACAAATTTTTTTTACACTATACTCATTATGTATGAATTCAAAATAACAAGCTCTTTCAAAATCTGTAAAAATATATAGGGTCTCCCATTTAAATTAAAGAAGTTGATGGCATTTCCTGTTAAACCGGAAGTATATTATTATTAAAAAAATGTACATCAGATGCGCTTTGTTCCATTGCACTTACCTGCAAATTTTCATATATATCGTTCTTTTCGTTTAAGAGATATTTACTTGGTTCCATACTTTATCCCAACCCTGTATGTCCTCCCTCACCTTAGCCGGCTCTAGAATCCATACTTTCAGCAGGACAATGCTCTTTCTCATGTAGCCAGAGTTAGTTTAAATTTAATCGGAGCAACCCATGTAAATATTCTGCCAAAGCTTGAAATAGTATCCCTCAAGACAAAATAGATCATCTTCTTACATGAAATAAACATTCAAATAATATCACAAAAGTAAATCGAATATTGAATCATCTTTATATTCATTTCGGGTTACCACAAAAGCGTACCAATTCATTTCGGAAAATCTGAGAGAAATTACAACCATAGTCCTTGAACATTTCTTCCTGAAGTATAATATTTTCGATATCCTTCTTGTCTCTTTCACCATGTTTCCCAATTCCCGAGAAAATAACCGGGACACTGAAATAATTGCCCTAGATATAGTGTCAAACCTCCCTCTGGAACACCGTATATAAATTATGAATTATTTATAGGCCATTGAAGCCTAGCGAAGGTACAGATATCGAAGATCAAACGATAGACCGACAAAGATGGACATCACGTTTGCGCGCCCTTATGTTCGTTTCGCCGGCTGCTTGAAATCTCACTAGTTTTTACCCTCAACCCAATTATTGGAACAGAAAGGGAAACCCTACAGATATGTTTCTCGTTACAAATAGTGCAATGATCTGAATTCCGAAAAGAGGTTGTTTACTCAGCTAAGGTTTCTGTAATTCGCATGTTTGTTTCGGGAAGTTATTTGTGCTTCTGGATCAGAGGCGGTACTATCAGGGAGTAAACGGGTCAATCTAGAGATAAGAAGAAATGCTTCTGCACTGATTTGGCAGGAATCAAATATTTTCAAAAAATGGTGCAATGAAAAATTAAACACTTCGAACTATGAAGCTATGCAATGTTTCGCAGTATATATCAGACTCCTGGGTCAGACAATTTCTCAATTCCATCTTCTCTTCCAAACTGGAAATTCTCATGAAACTGAAAGTCTGAAGTCTTATTATCATGCCATTACTATAATACAATCCTAGCTCATCACGTATTCAATAGAGAACGTCTACTTTGATATTTAGAACCAATCTAATACTGTTTGATGAAGTGTGAAGTAAGTATCAACATCAACTCGAAAATCTTCAGGAATATCATACTGCGCTGAGATAATATTAAGTTAAAATAGGTAATCAATTTTCTAGGTCAACTATCAAATCACGTGGAAAATAATTTCCAGAGAGACGTTTTCATGGTCTCACGGAAATAAATCAATAGTTCATGATGAACAAACTGGTGAATTTTAATGAATTGGGTGGAAAGATTTTCTAATTTGTTGATTTCAGGTTACCGACAAGTGATGGTTACGAATAAAAATTATGTGAACATGAGTATGTAGTATAAAAGTAACTGATATTTCAGTTCTTAACTCTCGAGACTTACCCTATTCAATCAATGGGTTCATGGTACCTTCATTCCGTCCAAAAAAACCATTTGAGATTTTTTTAATACTTATTCTTGATTTTCTTCAAATTGCTTCAAATTTTCTTCTGGAATATTTCGTTATATGATGACAAAATTTGGTATCTATATTTACTTCATCGAAAGTGACCTAGAAATCTAGTTTTCACAAAGAAGTTTGTTTCTATAAAATTTTTAACTTATCACTCTTAGTCTTTTCACCATCATTTTTGTGAGATATTGGACATTTCACTGAAATCACTTTCGACGAATCTAACTGAACAAACTTGATATTGCAAACAAGGAGGAAATGCGTCAAGAGTAAACTCTATATTTAAAATTCTTGTCGTCGGCACAGGACTCAATTGCACATTTCACAGGGTTTATCAGGATGTTCAAGGCACTTGACGCTAGACACTAGATTTATTTAGTGTTAGCAGGAGTTGATTCGAAAAAGTCGAGAATCATGGGAATGCTATATCTCGAGAGTTTCTAGGTCTAGAGAGGAAACATGATTCAAGGGTTTTCTGAGGAAAATAGAGAGTCGATCAGAAAATGAGACGGTAGACATAATTTTCTTAGACGCAGTTGAAATGAATTCAATATACGCACATATTGATTGAAGTGCGTTGAGTGACTGAACTCACGAGTTCTTTGTGGCCAGTATTTACACTTTTATTCATTCATTAAACATTTCATTCAATGGCGCCCAGTAACTTCCCTAGATCAAGTTAAATCCTACCTGTATTTCAGAAAAAAAATTAAAATGTTGTTAACATAATTGCGCAGTGAAGTAGTCAACATACTTATCAAAAATAAGAAAAAACGACCGACTTTGTTTTTTGTGCTTCAAATTTGTATGATGAATGATTTATATGTTATTTGATATCTTCTACTGATAATTCATCTTATTCTTCAAACCGACGGACTCGAAATAATCTGAGTAGTTTTTATCATCAAATGTTCCCATTCTGGTGACTCGTTCATGAACTTTTCATTTTCTTCATGTGTGAAAATTTTTTTATTTTTCAGCACGATTTCCTTTTCTTTCACGTTTCAAATATGCCATTTCCTTGAAATATATTCCTACATAAACATTATTTTCAACAAGGTCGATGACATTATTATGAAAAATTTTTTCTACGTGATTGATCAGTTCCATATTTTTGATTTTTCGAGTTACAGAATATTCACTGAAAAAACAGGTTCACTGAAATTATATTCTAAATTTTTCAATTTACACCAGGAAATTGTAACATGCAATATCGTAATCCTCAGCTGATTTTTCTGGTAGGAGATCCAAATTACGCCCCTTGTATATACAAGTATTACAATATCCAGAGGACCATCCAAATCAACACTTTTTCCAAGTTTTCCAATATCGTCAAATATGTGAGGTAAAATTCGAACGCAATTTGAATGACAGTTGAAGCATAAATGAATAACCATAACATTATCAACGTATTCCATTCACAACAACTCAGTAATTTGTCGTTATTAAAATACATTTTGAAGTTATCCCAAATCGGCCAATTTCAATATCAAAATGAAGCAGTCATACAAAAATGAATGTATGATATTTGTGTTAGAAGTAGTTTCATTCTGTACGTGAAATTTCATTCCCTACCTTATATGGCTCTCACAAAAATCACTTCTAAGATTCACATTAAATGAATATCTACTTTATATCGTTTGGATTGTTTCAAATAATTCGAATTATTTTTTTTTTTCAGATGACAGTCTCTTGTTCTTGGTGAGTACGATATGAAAATCAGCAAATTTAGAAATAATTTTTTTTATGAAATTCATGTTGTGAAGAGATTGAAGTACGATATCTCACATAAAATTTTAATAAGTATGCTAACAAATAGCTTCGACTTTCAAAGGCCAAAAAAGTATTTCATCCTGGTCTTTTGGGATGTCGAAGATTTTCTCATTCTCTATTAAGAAACTTATATTTCAAAAATAAATAATGATGCAGTGATTTCATCTAGGTCATATGTTGTGGTGTAGGACATCCAACAATTTTCGGAGGCAGTGAAGTTGAATAATCTTCGCAGACGTCTTTTCTGGAGAACGGTGTCTTTTGGGAATCGTGGTTCAAGGAATTCGTCTTTTTTCTGAAGTGTTTGAATACTATTGATTTATCTTACCTTTTTTCATGATCATCTGCAAGAATACCAGAAAAATATTTGTAGAAAATGGATCCGAATACAACATTTTTCAAATTTTTGTTCATTTTTACTACTCAACGAATAACTCTGCAATATAAGAAAAATGGTCCAAATTCCTAATATTCAGACAGAAAAAAAAAAAATTAAAGTTCAAACTGCTAGCCCAGAATCTACGGTTCATTTTTGCACTTGACCTCGCATCTATCTTTTCTTAATAAGCTTCTATTTGACGAGAGGCCCAGCAATTTCCAGTACGAACCCCTCTATCGTGTTAGCTAATAGGTGGCAAAAAATAAAATAGGTCGATCTGATGATTCTAGAGAATCATTACTAACTGGATTATTTTTAATTGAATCCCATAATAATCCATTAATTATCTGAATTAACCAAAGAAATATTCGTCCTCCAAAATCGAAGGTTTGATCAAAAAGTATCCTCCTCCCTACATGTATCAATGAAGAAGTCTTTGAAAATGTTTACTCACCCGCTATTTTTTTAAATACTCATTTGATATTTATATGATTCAACAGTCATATTTTCCTACAAATTGCGTGGTACGTTATCGCGGTCTCAGGTCCTTCAATCAGAAATTGTTAATTAACACCACGAGACCATTCATTTCATTACGACCTGTAGGACAAAAATACTACTTAATAGATCAATGTGTTTTCTGACCAACTAAAAAATATCCTACAAGAAAACATGTATATATCATCATAACGATGAAAATTGAAATTTTTTATATTTCTATTTGTTATGAAGATACAGAGGAAATTTTTCTAATACAAATAACTTCATTTTCTAGGAAAATGAAAACATGTACATATCAGGCTCTAACAACCTATTCTGTAATATTCTTTCTCGCAGTTAGTAATAGAAAAAATGATCTTGTGGTATCAACAATTTTTGAGCTCTGGACCTGAGAATGTAACCACGTAATTTGTAGGACGATACGAGTGTTTTCATGAATATTTACTTAGTAAGTAAAAAATAGGAAATCAGCTTGTTACTAATCATTATTGATGACCTCTTTATCGATGCATGTTGAAAGCAGGGTATTTTATATAGAACTATAGATTTTGTAGGACAAATATCTTCTCAAATAAGTCAAATAATCATCTTGGGATTCAACAAAAAGATTCTAGTTAGAAAAAACTCTTTTGCAATCATCAGATAGACATAACTTTTCCTTTCTACCTTTGTTAGATATCATAATGGAGAGGTTCGTACAGAATATTGTTGGGCGTCTCATCAAATGGAAGCTACTCACGGAAAATTAGCTTGATAGTAATCAAGTGCAAAAATTGACCTTCAATTCTGGATTAATCAACTGAATGCTGAATATATGCAAAATTCACGTCGGACTCAGTCATGATGTTAGCAGATATCATCCTTGCGTCAAATCAATACCTTATAGTTCTGATTCTCGTATTGGAGAAAAGCTGCCGTTGTTTGACGAAATTAATTTTTCATTCAATTTTAGGAAGCTGCACTTCAGACGCCAAGCTCATTACGACCAGACTATGAAGACGGGGAATCGAATAACATCTGCGTACTTCAAATTTTCTCCTAGAACTTCGTTTGGATTCAGTTTTGATAGAATCGGAAGAGACACTATATCTTTCTGAAAAATTTACCTTTGAATGGATAGATGTACTCACCTAATTATATTATAGTTTCGTTAAATTATAAAATGAACCCGCTGTGTGAGTTTAAGATGTTATTGACTTTTTGAACTTGAACATCAACCATCAGAAATCTTTTCACCAAGAGTATATATGTAAGGATAATTTTACACCCGACAAACACAAACAGATACCCTTGACCACGTGCGAATCGAACTCACGGTCTAAAATAATTATTCTGATGATTGATTTGGAACAACAATGAATATTCGCGATTTTCAAGTGTTAGAAATGATCACTGGATATTATTTCAAACTCATAAATTTTTTCAATACGTCGTTTGTCGCATATGTAATTTTTTCACTTCATTTTTTTAATCAATCTTCTTTTCAGTTTCACTGTATACTTTGAGCTTTAAATGATTTATTGTTTTCAACTTCTTTTCTTCTCAGTTGCTAATTTTCTCACTTCATTCCAGGCTGCAGTTTTTTCAGTCACAACGCGAAATGCCTAATCCATTCATTTGACATATCACAAGCCATATACATATTCCTATTGAAAAAAAAATAGCGGAAGGGTATGGAGAATGAAGGGTAAAAGATTTCGAATTGAAAAAAATATATGGAATCCTGCCTTCGAAATTTCAAATCCTGAATTCTTGGATTTACCTCAATAATAATTAGTGGAAGAATAATGGAACTCCCCAAATGAGAATTTCAAATTATTTCCGAATTCCTTCATTGAAGAAACGGCACAACCAATTTAACTCTTAGTCACACCGCTTAAAATATAATCAACTGAACTTTCATTTGTATCAAAATCCATATATTGCTATATGAAAATATGAAGTCGAGGGGTGCAGGGCGTAGGGCAGGAGAAATATGGTATTAAAAATAGCATACGATATAGTATATTCTAAAACAAGTTGCAGAATGAGCTCTCGAAATTCCAATAAAAATTCAATTCATTACATCACTACTTTCAGTACTGTAATGAACTCATTACGATAGTGGAATAGAGAAAATAAATTATTTAATCTAGCCATTAAAAATGGACGGGTGTAATGTGCAATGAAACGAATGCACAAAATCAGATATTACAACTGGTATTGGAAAAAAAGACATCTTCCTGCACTAATCGTAAGAAAAAGTATCAAAATAGTCACCATTTACGATGTCCTATTCTCATGTTTCACGTAAAGAGATACCGCAATATTTTGGTCTTATCATGGTTTTAATGAGGCACATGCTGAGATGTGAGGTACTCTCTTACATGATTATCCATATCCATTAGGAATAAGGTTCATCAGATATTTGAAATATCCATTCAAATAAATCTCAACACCTACCATGTTTTTTTTATTCGAGACAAGAAAGATGAACTACACTGCCTCACTTCAGACGACCAATTTCCACCTACCAACATTTTGCTCTCATAATTTCGTCCCAGCTAAAGATTGACCATTCATTTGGAAAAATATTTTCCTCCTAATAATTCCGGAGTGCAGAGATAACATGATGCTAATGTGTTCCGCTGGCGTCCATATTATGTTTCTGGGAGAATTATGAGATGTTTCCCTCTTGTTCATCTGAATATTTCACGCGGGGTTGAAGATAATAAACGATTTTTCACGAATATCCTGTTAACGGAGGAGTCTCCTACACGTTAAGAATACTTATTACCTAATTTTCAGTTCGTGTACTGTTTGCTCTGTGAAGAGGGCCCTAATAGCTTTTTAGATAACGTTTTTCCATATCAGGTGAATTCTCTATCACGATAATATTGTAAATTATAGACCTCTTTTTGTAGAATATGTGACAAACGACTTTTTCTTATTTTGATATAGGTATTGCATATAATAAAATATACAGGGTGTTTCGAAAAAAAGCGGATTGAAAATGGGGTTTCTTCAGAGAAAAAAGTTCGTAACTCTTAAGGATATAATCAAGATTCACATTTTTTACGATTTTTTCGAAATTACTGAAAATATTTTAACGAAACTTTATACGAATATGTTTTGGAAGCTGATACATTCAATGAATTTGTTCACATATTTCGCATAAAGAGCGCTAGGCGCTAGGTACTGGGTTTGTACCAAGTAGTATTATTGAGCATAACTTTTAAATATTGACTTTTGAGTTGTATTCAGAAAACTTTCAAGTTTGATTTTAAACTAAAAAATACTCTGAATAAAACCTGATATTTTGTACCGTTTTCGGAATATATTGATATGAAAATTATGAAGTTTCAATCGATACTTGCATGAATTAATGACGAAATGTATTGATTCAACGAAAAATTACAAACTGAGATTGCAAAAAAATAATTTAATTTGGGAATCCGTTCAAAATATTCCCCTTTTTTTACGAATGCACGAGTCTTCCTTTCTTTTCTGAAGAATCCATTAATCTTCAAAATGGTTATGAGTCAGCTATGAGTTCCGATGAGTGACGATGCATTCCGTCTTTTCATTCTTGGGGTGAATTTATCTCTGTAGCATAAACTTTTTTAAAAGATACAACACGAGTATATATATAATCTGAGGAATTTTAATCCCCATCAATCCATCGATTCGGAAAATATTTACTCAGCAATTTTTGGAACCATTTATCCAAGGGCGAAGGAGTTCCATCGTGCTTATAAACTGATAATAATAACTTTATCAATACTTCATACCAGCATATACTATTACTCTTTAATGTTCAAATAACAATATTCCGAAAACGGTACACAGTACCGAGTTTTATCAAGAGTACCTTGTATAATTAAAGATTTCCAGTTCACATGAAATTTTAATATTAATCCTTGGTACGAACCGTATAACTAGCGTCCTCTATGAGAGTCAAACATACTTCGATTCGGTCCGGGTGCATATTTCATATGCTACAGAATCTTTGGTATTATGATAAAAAATATTTTTAAGAAAGTTTAATAAATAGAAAAAACAACACTGCCTACAAAGAGCTTACAGTCACACTGTACCGAGTTTTATCAAGAGTACCTTGTATAATTAAAGATTTCCAGTTCACATGAAATTTTAATATTAATCCTTGGTACGAACCGTATAACTAGCGTCCTCTATGAGAGTCAAACATACAGAGCCGGACCGTGGGCGTGGCGAAGGAGGCATTTGCCACGGGCGCAAACGACCTAAGGGCGCAAAATGTGAAATATGATATATTCCATTTCAAATAAAGATTGACTACAAGCTCTATATTTCAGAGTGGCGTATTTAACAGTTTACAAAGTTGAGAAACACGTAGTTAACGAAAGCTGCCAAAACGGAACAAAATCCTAGAAAATTATACATGGCGTGAAACACAACTCGGTGCACATGAAAACTGATGATATAATTGATAAACCTAAGCAAGAAATGGTAACTTTTAGTTTATTTATTTCCAAAGATAATATTGATGATTTCTGTTATTAAGTATTAATTTTTTCATTTATTTTGTTGATGGGAGTTATTTATTTACTTTGTTAGAATATCTTTTGAAAGAATTATTTTTTTAGCTATTTCATTCGTTCACTCATTTATTTATTGTTGTCTTCATGTTCTAACACTTTATTTAATGTTTATACAGTGTGTACCAAATTCGACGGCCTATTAGGCGTTTCTGGAGAACTAGACTTATTTGAAATCTGATAATTGGGATTATGATATTGTTTGACATAATCTACCGATCCAAAATATTCTTGGAGCCTGACCACTTTCAGTTACAAAGGGAGTAAAAAAAATTTCAAAATTATTTTTTCTGTTTTTTTGTTTTCGAATTTGATAGAGTATGCAATTTTGAAAACATTCGTATTCGAATTGTTGCATTCGTCACAATACTTTCCAAAATATCGAGAAAAAACTGAAGAAAAAAAGGAGATGAGAGTATTCGGTATTATCTTTGTTAATCCTGACCTAGTTATCGTAAGTACAAACCGTTTTCACATTTTTGTAGGCGAAAACTGTGGAAATATTGTACACTTGTAGAATTTTGAATAACCCGTCACAGGGTGTTCCAAATGTTGGTTCGAAAATTGGGATCAAGATTGGCTCATAACTTTGGTTTTTCAAATTAGAACCCTATTTTTTTATGATTGCGTTGGATTCTACGAAGAAAAATGATGATAATGTTCTAACATGTTGATACTCCTAAAATTAATAAGTTTTTTAGTTATTTAGGATTTTCTGATTTTCTGTCGCACGTAGCGTCAAATTCATGAAATCTGTTCCATATCAACAATGATAAATTGATTCAGAAAAGAGGTAGTCACTAGTGAGTTATTTGAATAATTCTTCTTTGACCAAGGTCATCGTTGATATGAAACAGATTCTATGAATTTGACGGTACGTACGACATGAAATCAGGAAATCCTGAATAACTCAAGAATTATTAATTTTAGGAGCATCAACATTTGGGAACATTATCATCATTTTTCTTCGTAGAATCCAATGCCATCATAAAAAATAGGGTTATGATTTGAAAAACGAAAGTTATGAGCCAATCTTGATCCCAATATATGAACCAACATATGGAACACCCTGTGACGGGTTTTTCAAAATTCTGAAAATGTACAATATTTCCACAGTCTTCGCCTTCAGAAATGTGAAAACCGTTTCTGCTTACGATATATAGGTTAGAAATAACAACCATAATACCGAAAACTTTTATCTCCCTTTTTATTTTGGAAAGTATTTTGACGAATGCAACGATTTGATCACGAATGTCTTAAGAATTGCATACTCTATCAAATTCGAAAACAAATAACAGAAAAAAAATTTGAAAGTTTTTTTTCCCACTCGCTGTTTAACTGAAAGTGGTCAGGTTTCAAGAATATTATAGATCGGTAGATAATGTCAAACAATAACATAATCCCAATTTTCAGATTTCAAATATGTCCAGTTCTCCAGAAATACCTAATAGGCCGTCGAACTTGGTACATCCTGTAGATAACATTATATCGAGCAGTAAGTATATATTATTTTGAGAAAAAAAATAATAATTTTTTTATCGTTTTCTATTCATTTTGTTGATTTAGTTTTTGTTCATTACCTTTTAAGAAATATGGGACATTATTCTAAATAAAAAAGTTCTTCAAAATATTATCAATAAATATCAATTATGAAAAACATCTATTTATTGAAAAATGAATTTCTTCAAGGGCGCATTTTGAAAGTTTGCCACAAGCGCTAGAATTCTAGTTCCGGCTCTGCAAACATACTTCGATTCGGTCCGGGTGCATATTTCATATGCTACAGAATCTTTGGTATTATGATAAAAAATATTTTTAAGAAAGTTTAATAAATAGAAAAAACAACACTGCCTACAAAGAACGCTCGTCAATTCTAATGTGATAAGCTCTCGTCATATGATTTCTAGACTGAATTCTGCCTATTCTTCTTAGTCTGAAAATCGCATTTAACGATTACTTGCAACGTCCATATCATCTGACTAGAGTACGTCTATTCACCAAATTAAATATTCTCCTCCAATCGGTCGTTCTGCGTCAACTTCTCATCTTTATTGTAATTGTCTATCGTTTGATCCCCTGATCGACTATTTCCTGTATGCTTGAGTATCTTGGATGAATAGGTATCAAACACCACAACGAGTTACTTACTTCTAAATTGAATTGTGGATCTCACATGACCTATCCGATGCAGCAAAAAAGGATGTTTTACTTTAACTGGAAATGTAATGAAGACTTTCAGGCATGATGTCTTAATTTGACGGTCCTGATCGATGAATTCAGTTCTAATAGAAATTTAAAAAAATATCGAATATTGGAAAGAAGTTGAATGAGCCAGCTTGTGTTTTTCAGAGATTGAGCAGTGGATAATTCAGTAAATAAAATTTTCAAGTCGGACAGACAATCGAAATGATGTATCCATTTTCTTTGATACAAAGCCAAACTTGACTGACGTCCCACTTCTTGAACAATGTCATTTTATGTCCGGGGTTCATCGATATCGACGATAAGAAACTGAATGTTTTTCTGCATTTTACGACAAACAAATGAATTCTCCACTCAAAAGATTCCACGATTCAATTTGCTCCGATAACTTGAATTCGTGTAATAGCAAAGTAACACCTTCAGTAAGTAAACGATACATTTAAACTCCACGAGAAATAGAAATGGTATTTTCTTCATTGAATTTCCGAAAAACTCCAGGGAGGGTTCTTTCTCCGTTTTATAAAAATGAATAACTAAACTCAGTAATCTTAATCAAACCTTGATTGCAAGTATTTCAGCCCAGGGTATTCCATTGGAAATTTCAGCTCGAAAAAATGCAAAGTTTCAAAAATAATGATGCATGAAGAATTGTACCATTACGAGGAAATTTAACAGTCACACTCAATTAATTTCTATCAACAGTGATTGATAATGTCACACGTAACTTGATGACAGGATTCTGAGATCGAAGCATGCCTGATATATGTATGTACACGAAGGTGATAGCTATTCAACAAGTCCAGGAAATGCTTATTGTTTCGATACAAAATCGATAACCGTGTACATAATTCGATGCAATTTTCAGAGATTGATCGTTTCATGTTATCAATCAATTTGAACAAGAGGGATGTGTTGCCTCTGTAAATGTTCCCGTAACAACTGTAATTTTAGCCCTCGGAAGCGCGCCCGACGGATGGCTGCCAATGAGTGAATTGAACTGGTTGTTGATTCATGACTGAATAGTTTCTAATAATATTATGCTGGCATATGAATGTTCTCCAAATGTTCTGGCAATTCTTTATGAAATCGATCTACTATTTCAATGAATTAACATGTCAAGTATATGTTGTGTCAGAACTTATCGACCTTTTGAGCGAAATGATGACTGAATTCAGTGATTGCCGTAGAAGTAGTTATGAAACCATAGAAGTCGTAGAAAGTTGACCATAACGATTGCTATTGATTGTAAAGTTGCAGTTGTTCTAATTAATTACACCACACATGTCACATTTCTTCGACTAATTTTCCTCACACAGCTCCTGCTCACAATTGCATGGTTGTCTTCTCGTCCCCCTCGAATATAAATATGAACCAAACCAATCATCTACTACGTGTCATATGGACGATCAAAGCTGTCATCAGACTTGGCTTCTCCGTCAGTGAAACCAGTACTACCGCTTGAGCAGACGCACAATCATGTTATTACTTCGCACTCTTAAATTTTATGGGGGAATGCTTAGTATTACAAGAAAAGGAAGTTGTAAGAGTATGTCTTTCAGAAAGTCGGTCCTTGTCTCAAAAGATAGTCACACAAAAAATACCTATTACGATCCAAGGTTGACAGTTCTGGCATCAGAATTACTTCGCAGTTTCTTTTTTATTATTCACAAAATTATCCATATTTGTCGCTTCCAAATTATGTTATTATCTCCTTCATTTCCTAGGAACTTATTTAAGGTTGCAACTAATTTTAAGACATAATTGGTAGTATGAGTTTTTATGACTAAGCGACTTTCATTTCTCTACTTCCCAAAATAGGTTCGTTCATTTCTAGATGACCAAAAACTTGAATTCGAAACACTTGATCTGAAATTTCAACGAGGTTCGTTGCCTCAAACCAATTTGATAAAAATTTCTGTTTGAATTTCCTTCAGAAACTGGAAGAGAAAACCTAAAAGAATTTCAGAAAGATGCAGAAATATCTGATAATTTATTTATATCTTCATTCCAAGACGCAAATTTTTCAGCTTGAATGTTCCTTAAGGAAAGGTGCAGCACATTATATCCTTCGGAAAACTGCATCTACTAATTCATCATCAATTTATTTTCGTTTACAGAGTGTCCCAGACATTGTCGTCGAACGAAAATCGGGCAACAGTAGTCATCAGAAACTTGAACTCCTGTTGCAACGTTTTTTGGTAAACTTCATTTTTCCATGTTACCCTTTACCTTAACCTAATTGTTTCAGTTTCGGAAATATTGTCACTTTCTGCCAAACCTTATATTCGAAATTAATATTTTGACCAACTTCAAGCTACTTCAGAAGTTGATACATGTGATAAGGCTCTTACTATGTTCGACATTATTTCTCAGATCAGTACAATTTCTTTCAACTTGGGATTTCGATTTCATATATATATTAATCAAAATTTGATAAAGGGTATTAAGAACTCACATAATTCTTTCGAGTGACACGTAGATTAACCGTAGATAATGAGACAAGACAGATCCCAATATCGTTTCAATGTTAATACTTATATGTGGACTGGAATCTTGAACGGAATAGTTATAGGACCTTTTGGGACTAGAAGGTAGTAAATGCTGAACATACAATAAAATATATTGTTTGCTTCAATTCAGTTTCAGTTTGTTTCATGAATGAATCCACTCTGATGTCGAAATAAAGCTCTCATACGGAAAGGGAATGTGACGAAACACTTTTCATCATTCCGTGGCTTGTCCCATTCATCGCTCTGGTGTATCCATGCCTCAATTACCGGCTACAGATATATATTAATGGATGCATACGGCTAATCAGGGAGATACGGTCAAAATGATTAGTGTAGTAGATATATAACGGGATGCACGCCAAATAGGCCGAACAGTTATTTGTGGGTTATAAATAATTAATCAGCAGGCCATCGTCATTCCTGCAACGTATGAATCTATTCATCTGACAACTCTCTAATCATATCGGCAATTTAGTCTATTTGTATTCAACATAAATCTGACCCTTGCTAATAACTCCTTCAATATCTGCGAAATGAACCATTTGTTGGAGGTTGAACAACTTCAGCTAGTTTATCTGCGCTATCAATATTGAGTGCATCAACTTCGTCTAGATGTTTCGGGTTATCGATCCAATAGGGGTTGTGGATGTGCCGTGAACATCAATTCCATCATATATGTGATTTTCAACATCGTTATATCTTTTTTGGCTATAACGATTTCGTTGGATACGCAGAGGGATCCCGGTAAATGTTCTCGTTAAAATAATGCTCTAACGTTGAATCGGTTTTTGTTTTAGCCCAATTTTCTTTCTCTTGATTCGACTTTATACTGACTCGATGTTTGAACCGCTTATACATGCAGTTATAGTTGAGAAAGAAGTCGAATACCTTTAGTTTAGATGAATTAGACCTGGGTCCTTTCCTATCTATTCTAGATAGAAATCTGGTATACCAATATTCTTGATAATGGAATATCTGTTGGGACATTATTTGGGCTATTTCCATTATCCATTACAGGGTTCTGTTCTGGGACCGCTCCTTTTCCTATTATTCATTAATGACTTACCTGTCAATTTGAGAAAAATGATGGCTGACCTGACTAATCTTTCTGATCTATCCCGGTTAACTAGGATTATCAGAATACTTCTATTCGCCGACGATACCTTGATGTTGGTTGCTGCTCGGACCTTTGAAGAACTTCAGGAACTGTGTTGTACATTGTTGAAGTGCTTTGTTGAATGGTGTCGTTTGAACTCTCTCATTATAAATATAGAGAAAACTCAGTGTGTTCACTTCACTGTGAGAGGTAGTGAGCGAGTGCTGGTTGTTAGTCATTTAGATGAAGTTATCTCTTCGTCTGAGCAGTCAAAATTTCTTGGAATCTACATCGATTCCAATTTGAGATGGACCGCACAAATTGAGTCTATTTGCAAGAAGCTCAACAGTGCTTACTTCGCAATAAGTAGAGTCAAAAACTCACTTCTCTTAAGTGCTATTATGAACATATACTATAGTCTAGTGTACAGCCACCTGTCCTATAATGTCATGCTCTGGGGGAACTCCACTGATGTTGGTAGGGTGTTTTTAATTCAGAAGCGAATTTTACGGATGATTTTTAACATTCCTCTGAGATCTTCTTGTCGACCAATTTTTATTGAAAAAGGGATTCTAACGGTTGCGTGTATTTACATCTATAAGTGCTTGGTGTATTTTAAGGAAAATGAGGGAAACTTCACCAAACTCTCTAGCTTTCACAAATATAATACAAGAAATGAGGAAATATACCATATCCCCAAACATAACACGACAAAGTTTGAATACTCTCCAAATTACCAATGTATCAAATTATTTAATCACCTGCCGAAATGTATTAAATCACTAAAGATCAAAGAATTTAAAAAGATAATTAAGGACAAACTAATTAAAGACTGTTTCTATACTATTGCTGATTATTATTGTCAGTAATTTCTTCTATACTCTAGTATGTATTATTTTTCTATTTTTTGTTCTGACCTATCCTACACATGTATTTATATGTCTTAAAGGATCAATATATATTATTATTATTATTATTATTATTATCTATATTGTTGGTATTTACCGACAATATAGATAATCGAAATAGCCCAAATAATGTCCCAACAAGAGTCGTTATATTCCTATTTCAAAATTAATATGAATTTTTCTTGTGAGCATAAATGTTTGAATTGTCTTCTGTCGCTAGTATCAGTTGATATTTTCTGTATTTGTCGAGTGCAATGAAGAATTCACATAATTTCTTTTAGTGACTTTCACATTATATCTTGGCAGTTCGTGTGACTGTTACAAAAATTAACAGATTATGCATTTTTACTCGTCATGGGTTGAAAATTCAGACGATTGGTACTCAGGGTTGGCAACCACAAATCGAAAAATGTATTGGAAAAATATGATATAATGAGTTCATTACAGCAATACTCTAAAAACTGTAATGAACACATCAGAACAATCCAAACCCCATATTACCAAAGAATTGTTATTTATGAAACCTTGCCGATGACACCAAGGTATTGATCAAATGTTAGAACATCAAAAAATCAATCGATAACTCCAAGTCTTTTTTCAAGGAAATATAGGACTGGTTCTGTGATAATAGACTAGTACTAAATGAGCAGAAAACTACCTATCTGGTCATACTTCTCTACAGACAAAACGAAGCAAACTTTTCCATCAAGTGTAAATTGTGATGAAAATAAGATGAAGTTCTTGTAAGAAATAGTGTTTTTTTCAAAGAGTCTTAATATTCATCATGCAAATTCTCAATGTTTAACATCTCATCGTATAATTTTTTTGGGTTGTTCATCAAATGATGAAATAGTTTCCGTCAGAAAGGGGTAATTAGGGTAATATTTGGACTCGAATATAGAAAAATTTATCGATCACTGCTCAAGAGAAACTATATTTCAACTTTTCATGGTCTGTATTCATACTTCACTTCTACATATACACTGCGCAAAAAAATTAACGCACTTTATGGAAATCTCAAATTTATTCTACAACTGACTCAATGATAATTATTTTTATCAGAATTATGCATGCATATGTTATCCACTTTCAACATTTTTCTTCATTACAGATGTTTCGTCCCAGCAGGAATAAAAAGAGATGATATTATCAGATTTTGAATGTATTGGCTCCATTCTAAAATCAGTTGTTCTCGATCAATTTAAGTGATCAATAGTTTTTCTTTCGTTTGATTTTCTCTACTGTATGCAACGCGAAACACTCAATTTGACCCAAAAGGAATGTGCCCAAGCGGTAGTTTTGCGAGAAGAAGGGTGGACATACACAAAAATTGCAGAAAGGTTCGACGTTTCCCAACCAGTGTGTCTAGAATGTTACAGCGATTCAGGAAGACAGGTATGAATGTCCGAAGATCAAGGCAGGGTAGTCCACGGGTGACAAACGCCCATTCAAGAACGTTACTTGAGAGTTTCTTCGTTGAGACATCTGTTTGCAACTGCTGGCCTCCTTCAAAATCAGCTTGGGCAAACTCATGGGGTGCAAATTAGCACTCAGACAATAAGAAATCCCCTCAGAGAATATGATTTGAGGCCTCGTGTCGCGGCAAGAGGACCAGCTCTTATCCCAGCCCATCGAAGGGAGCGTTTGGATGTTGCGAGAAAGCATATCCATTGGAAAGAAGCTGATTGGGAAAGAGTTCTCTTCACAGATGAGTCTAGATTCTGCCTCTACCATTGTGATCGACTTTTCCTTGTATACAGAAGTCAACATGAAAAATATGCTCAGTGCAATTTTCTGAATACTACTGGTTTCGGGGGACGATCGATTATAGTATAGAGTGACTGCTCGCACAGACCTAGTGGTCGTTGATAATGGTGCTTTGAATGCTGATAAGTTTATAAGGAACATTCTTGAAGAGCATGTAGTGCTATTTGCCTCATACATTGGTGAAAATTTCATTTTTATTGACGATAATGCTAGACAGAAACATACCTTTCTTTCCATACATAAACAAATGTCATTGAATCGAACATCTTGAGTTTTACACTGAGTTGCAGGAACGTCCATTAAAATTTAATGCCGCCTTAATTCTCCCTTAAACAGAATATCCATAGACGGTAGCCACGGATACTCCGTTTAATGGAGAATTGAGGCAGCATTAAATTTAATGGACATTCCTGCAACTCAGGGTTAGTGTCCTATTTTTCTCAAATATGTAGTATATGTAGTGGCTATGAGGACTGGGGGAATGAAAAAACCCTTCATGAAATGCTGACGTTTCGACCTTTATTTCTGGTCTTTTTCAAGGTTAAATTATAAAATATATATCTGAACATGTTTCATCATAAACAATGAACGATACAAATTAAAAACAACAATTACAAAGGTGACAAATGAATAAGATAGGAGGCGACACAATTGGACAACACAAACTCACCTATTCACATCGAGTAAACCCAGTACGACATAATGCATAAAACTGTATCGTCAAATTGTCCAATACGTCAATAAAGGCTTCATTCAATGAATTAAAAGATCAAAAACTTCGGAAACCTAATTTTTGATAACCGGGAAAGCAGTTAGTTCGTCGTCAAATCCAACATAAAACATTGGAAACTGGTTTCCGTATTTACATATTGTCTGACATAAACAAAATGTCGAGCGTCATATGGCGATTCCACATTTCATGAAACGGGTATGTTCCCGGAATTGATTCAAGAGCGTATCCTCCGTTTGTATCTATCTATAATCTTCTGATAGATTGAACTCAAGCTTTGCATATCAGTCCCCAAATTCACCAAATTCTCGTTTAGAGAAATATATATCATCTCACTTATGCATCTCTTTTTGTAAATGTTCTCTTTTTCCAAAATAGTGACGTTTTCAAAGTCGAAATTGTGATCTCCGTTGAAGTGATGGGCAGCTAAGGCAGTTTTCTCGTTTTTATCTTTATTGATGGGTTTACAATCATATTTGTGCTGGTAGACCCTATTTTTGAGGTACTGTTTAGTCATACCTATATAGCATGTGTTACAATCCATACAGATGCTATATAGGTATGACTAAACAGTACCTCAAAAATAGGGTCTACCAGCACAAATATGATTATTCGCAAAAAAATTATACGAGTAATGAGTTACAAATGATGATAAAGGATGTATCGCTCCTGCTTGTATAATTCTTTTTGTTGGTCCTTGCATAATTCCTTTCATTCCATAAAGAATACTTTCCTCATGCGAACCTCATTCTCCTATCCAATCATATGGAGAGCGTCGAATTTCATTTTGCATCAAATCAACAAGAATTCGTTCGCCTGTTTCAGAACAGTGGGCCCAGACTAAATGAATCCTGGTTGAGCACGCAATCTTCTTTATTATGTACTTGAACCTCGTAGGATAATATTGTGGTGGACTGCCCATCATTAATATCTAAGAGATAGCTATTCCACTCCGAATTAAAATTATGAATCTGAGTGATATTCGGGAAAAGTAAGAATTTGTGAAACTAAAATGGGATAGAAAGAATTGGCAAGTTGGTTCATAGACAATACCGAAATGACATATTAAGATCTGAACCTGAATAGATATAATGTTATCTAGCAGTGATTTTCAATCAATCTGATACATTCCTACAAAAAGGTAAAATAATCATCAATGATTATGAATTATATTCAGAAAATCAAAAATCACTGTCATATCTCGAGGAAAGCTGGATCAAAATATTTTATAATATCATATTCTAATTACTCATTGTAACAGTTTTGATGCTATTACCTTTTATGAATGCCCGAGCTCACTCGGTTTCTAATGGGTCGTGAGCCTGATCACACAATTCTCAAAATGAAAGTACACAATTCAAAGTCAAACAAACAACTCGTTTATTAACAAGTATTCCCTTTACAAATTTATATACAAAATTATGAATCTGGTACCAAGATTCGTTTTCAGGAAAAATATTTACAAAAATATTAAAAAGGTGAGTTTGATCCCAACACTCGTTATAAAAACTTTGTACAAAATTTACAATTTCTTCCAATTACTTTCTTGGATATGTTGGTGGTTGGCAGGTCAGGTGATATGCCAATCAGGATTTCGGTTGACAGGTTGGTGCTATGCCAATCAGTGCTGGATGGTGATGATTTCCAGAAATTCTGCTAGTCACACGAGGTCTCGTGGTTCCGTGAACTCTGAACGTCCTCGTGAATGAAGAAAAATGGAATGAAATCTTTCAGGAAAAGAAACTCCAAAAAAAACTGAAAATTTAGGGACCATGCATAAGACACATGCCAAGATGCAATAATAGACACTTCCGTCTCTGAAGCAACAAAAATTTGAACATTTACGAATTGAAATGAAGGAACACTCGTGTATTCATTTCGCTTTTTCAAGATGTCTAACTTATAAAAAAAAGGAGGAAAAATCCCAAGCAATTCTGATTCGGGTTGCTTCAGAACAGAAGGAAATGAATCGTGCAATAATGAGTGTAAATTAAGTCGTGCAACGAGCAGTGAATATTGAATAAAGCATAAAAGAAATATTTCATGCACAAAAACAATAGCGGAGGCATCCTGTAAAAAAATCTGAAAATATATCTTTCTACAAAGCGGACGATACAATTGGCGGAAGCATTCGTAAAAAATTCTTAAAATACAACAGCACAAAAATGAAACCAAACAAGCGAAAAGAAAGAAATATACTTACCCCTTATCGAAGGGTTCTTTTCTCTATGAGAAAAGATAATCGAAAGATGAGAATTTAAGTCTATTTATAACACCTTTATTCGGATGGAATCAAGAACGAAATGGAAGAAGACAAAATCATTCTTCGCCTGAGCCGCATATGATCCCATATGTCTTCTGCGAAGATATTTACGATGTTTCACATTTCGCTGGCCTCTTCATAAAACAATTAACAGTTTATTCAAAATTCGCCGAGTGGTACGCTACATCATAAAAAGATGCTGATAGAATTGAACTATTAATTAGGCCATTTTTCTTGTGAGCCTCTTTCAGTAGGCAAGTTACACTTTTCGTGTCCAGTTCCGTAATTGTCTTGAGCAATATACACAAAATCACAATTCAACATAACACAAAAATCATTGATTTTAGAGGGCTTAGAAATGCTACATAACTAGCACAAAATGCTCCTGTGGGTTCGCTCATCGGTGTTAGGCCTCTAGACACAATAAAAAACAATTTTGTGATAGTCATTGATATTTTTGGCCAAAAAGGGCACATAAGCAATTTCCTTGCAATCTAGGAGTTCAGACCCATCGTCCTTTGGTTGAGCGTTTCTTTGCGTTGGTTTTTGCCCCATGGAATTCATTCAAACATTTATAAAATAGTAAAAATAATAATGAAACATAATAACGAAATATAAAGTACATGAAATAGAAACAATAACATAACGAATTTGTAATATTTGTTGATATTTTTAGACAAACTGAGCACATAAAACACATTAATCGCAAACAAACATATTGGCAATTCACGATACTATAGAATTGCATACGCGCCCGCAGGGGGGGGGAACAGGGGGGGCCGTGGCCCCAATGACTATGTTAAGCACGCACTAATCAATGCGAAATCTGGCAATACTGTATAAATCAGTGAATTTGTTTGTTTTGACAAAGAAATGCGACATGACCCTATGGTTTTGTGTCGGCACTGTGGTGGAATTCTGTAAGAGCAAAACGAAACGAAAACGTGTCGAAACGATAGTTTTGCTCGGTTTGCAATTCTGTAGCGCGATTCGGCAAATGCCGTGTTTGCCGAAGCTGCACGAGAACTCCTGGTAATTACGAACGATATAAGGGCCTCGTCATAATTACGAATGGCCTGACGACGATCCCTATTGGTTGATTTTCACCTCATGATAAACTCAACTGTCAGAAATTTAATTAATCTCTGTCAGTTGTATCGAAGACTTTTATAGTGGCGAAAAAACTTCTCGTGGTGTTCAACATTTAAATAAAGCTCTGAAAGTAAGTTTGAAACAATATTTTCTATGTGAACTTCAACAGTACCACTCTACAATCATTGTTATATGTTGTGATTTTTTGAATTTTAGAATGGAATCGGACAGAAGAACGAAGACAAATCCGCTGCAGTGGTCAGCATTTTTGGATTATGCCCAAGCAAATCCAGAAATTTTGACCAGGAAATTCAGTTCCTTCAATGGAAAAAAATTGTTCGACGAAAAATGGGTAGAAGTTTGCAAAATATTAAATAGCATGGGATACCAAAAAAAAACGGTCGAAAAATGGCAAAAGGTAGTTGAAAGTTCTATTTCAAGTTCCATATAAAATATTTACTAACTACTATATTACATTTAATATATTGAAGTCAAATAGTAAACATATTTCTAATAAATGGTCATATAATTGTTCAATTTACCAAAACTTGGTTCAAGGCTGTAGCGGATTGGAGGTCGAAAGTAAAAGCCAAAGCAGCCTCCATCAGAAAGGGGCTCTCACAGACAGGTGGAGGTAGCCCAACTCGTTTTTTAAACGAAAATGAGTCGAGGTTGTTGTCCATAATTGGCACCAAATCGATACAAGGAATTACAGAGGTTGAAGGTGGAATTGTAAGTTAAAAAGTATTAATCTGAATATTGTAAGTGTTATAATATCCATTTCGTTATCATCTTTCATTAATATTAAATCCTAAATTTCTTTGTTATAGATTCCTAACGATGTACCGACTACGTCATCGGAAAAAAATGCTCCGTTGTCTCCACCACCACTTTCAGGAATAAGAGAGGAAGAAAGTGGAATTGTGAGTGAAAAAAATCTGAATATTTTTTTTTATAATAATAAGTGACATTAGATTCATTTCCAATACATTGTCATTGTTTCATACCAAATAATGAACAAATGAACTGTCTTTTTGATCTTACGCAGGGATCTCTCTTCTTTAATTCGATCGGAAAACTTTTCCTAATTTTTTTCTGTTTCAGAGACTGGGAGAAAAAACCCTAAAGAAATTTTCACTAAAATGCAAAGAACTCCTATAAAATATTTCAATCGAAACCTCTTTTTGTCGTAGATTGAAGAAGTGACGGACACTCCAGAATTAGCAAAAAAAAATTCTCCACCACCACTTATACCTTTCTCCACCAGTGGATCTGGAGAAAAGAGAACATTGACAGAGGATGGGCCAATCAAATGCCGCAACAAGAAAAGAAGGAGGGAAAACGAGAACTATGAAAATATCAGTTTGCAAAAAATTCATGCAGAAACTTTAGAGAGCATGAAAGAAATTTCTAGAAATATTGGAGCTCTGGCAGAGAGTACCAAACTTCTAGCAGAAGTGAATATGCGACTTGTGGAATTATTACAAAATAAAAACAAATGAACGAATCTGTACATAATTGAAAAAAAAAATTCTAGTTTTAACTAAAAAATATCCAAGTCTACTTTGATTTTTATTTCAGAAATATTAAGATAGTGTTGAATTATAACACACAGCAGTCTATATTTAATTGCGCAGACCGATGCGGGACTGCGGGAGAAGAAATAGGAGCGAAGCGTTAGATGCGGCAACGGACAACGGACATCTTGCATAGCATCCACACAAACGCGATTGTAGCACCACACGATAATTTGTAGGGGTCTAAAATTATGTGTGAAAAAAACAGTTATTCGGATGAAGAATCTCTACTGCTTTAGGGCTCGACTTCCATTCCGCACAAGTTTCTTACTCGCTCCCGCAGTCCCGTTTCGATCTGCGCGTACCTTCACTGATGATGAAAATCCATTATTTATTTTTTTATTTAATGAAGAAACTACAAGAAATAAATATTTCAAATGCTAATGAAAATATCGACGAATAAGAGAATTGCGAATTTGAATTCCTTCTCGTGATATTGGTATAAAACTATGTCCTTCATTTATATCTTCAATTCGAAATTCCTCCTCATGGAATCCCACCCCTCCTAAGATGCACATGTTGTGTAAAATGCAACATGCATATATGATTCCTACAGCATTTTGAGGGGAATACCGGAGCCCTCCTTCAGAAAGCAGGCACCTAAATCGTGTTTTCAAAAGACCATTTGTCCTTTCAATACAATTACGTCCTGAAGCATGGGCCAGATTGAAGCGAGCTTCAGGTGAATTTTGGGCAGCACCTTGTACAGGAGTCATCAACCATGGTTCCAAAGGATATCCAGAATCTCCTAATAACCAGCTATTTATTTCCCCTCTTTGATGTTGATTTTCTAGGTGAGTCTTGATTGCTGATTGTCGCCATATAAATGAATCGTGACAACTTCCAGGAAATCGAGCATTTGCGTTCAATATTAGGAGTTCGGAATCACAGATCAACTGCACATTAATCGAATGATATCCTTTCCTGTTCAAGAAAGAATGTTCTTCTTCTGATGGCATCAAGATTTTGATGTGCGTACAGTCGATTGCTCCTATAATTCCTGGTATCCCACATTTATCATAAAACTTCATCTTATTTTGGGCCTTCTCCGAATCATTAGGGAATTTAATTTTTTGTTGGAATACCTCATTTATCAATTTGGTCACTTCATTAACACATCGACTGACCATCGGTTGACTGACTGCAAGTAAATATTCTTGCCCAATACCGCGTTGGTAATTGCCGCTAGCAAAAAATCTCAGAGCTATCAGTATTCTTTTTTCAAATCGTAGCCTGGTTCTCCTACATGCATTATCCATGAAAGGTTTCAGTTCATCAAATGAAATCCACACTAATTGTTTCGATAAACGAAATAAGTCTTTGAACCTTTCATTGGTCAAGCCAAATGGATCACTTCTATCCCGTAGAAATCTATTCTCCTCTCTTGTTAGAGTTAGACGAGCTCTCCTTTCGATTTCATTATCGATAATCAAAAGCATCGAAAACATGTTGAATTTTAGATACTTTCTTGAAATTAAACCAAAATAAATATGAGGTACGAACAAATAAAGTGTCAAAAGTTGTCTATGATCAACAATGTAAACTACAGAAGTTGTTATTAAGAAACCTTCAAAACATCCCAATAGTTCAAATGACTACTGATATGCAACGTTGTCGATGTTTCTTCGTACGTACTCGGTAAACTCCGAAAACGAAATCAAGAGCGTAACGATGACGAAACGATAACGCGAATGCCGGTTACAGAATACTGCGTAAATTTCGATTAGTTTCGTCTTCGACTTCGTTCGCTATGATAACGAAAATTGCAGAATGGGGCCACTGAGCACAGCGAAGTAAGAAGAACACACGAATTCATAGACGAACAAGATAATTTGTCTATGCATTTTCCCTTTTAGTATTCTGATACAAAGAACGACATATACTTTGGGCCGCTGTCGAATTGGCACAATACAACCAATTTTTTTTATTTGAAGCAAATGATTTGATTCGATTTGAACAATTCTTTATTCGTAACTTGAATGACATAATTCTGCACCTGTGGAATATCATCGAAGTAAAACTTTTCATATTCACAAGAGTGAATAGTACCTGCATAATTATTAATTACATGGGTACAATCAATTGCTCCAATAACACGAGGAAATCCAGCAATTTGATAAAATTGGGTTAGGGTGAAACGTAATTCTGCTTCTGTCTGCGGCATTTTTATGAATACTGAAACTCGAACAACTATTCTTGATACTGTAGATTTGTGGATTTTAATCAAAAACGGCTACAGCGAATAAATGTCCTGCTGATGCGTAGAGTCGGAGTCACGTAAGGAGTTGACTCATCGGTGATGCACTGATTCCTACAATCATCAAATCTTAAACTCCCCTCTGAGGTACTCACATATCACTTGGCAATTCTGAATCATGTTCAATTAATCTCAGCAGTGGCAGAGTAGTTTTGGTTGAATGAAATCGCCGAAAAAATGCGAATTCGTCCTTATCATGGTAGTGATAGCACTATTGAATTCTAGACTTCTTGGAAAGCCACAGTCAATGATATCTAATATGTCTAAATCATCCTCATATAGATCGTCAATTTCATTTAATAAAAATCTATCCATAATAATTATTAAGTTCACGGAATCAAGAACAACACGTCAAAACTGAAGTTCGTTTTTGACGTTTGTATATTTGAGACGGGCTTAAGTCTTGTTTGAGCCATTAATATTCGCGGTTCAAAATAGTCATAACTTATGTGGCACTTAAACTACGGTGCAAGAGAATCGGCGTCTCAAACCCAACTTGAAATTTGAGTTGGACGTAAGTCAGACATATATTTGACGGTACAAGTGGGCATTAGTAATTAAACGGGATAAAATAGTTATTTTGGACCCCAGAAAAAAAAATTATGAAGAAATAACTCTTCAAGAGACAGTGGTGACCTCGGGGGTGACGAAAAAAAATGTCAATGAAGACTGCCGCGAGGTAATTCGTCGTCCTTTTTTCGACACTGAATGACCCGTATCACGGACGACATCATCTGAAAAATGGAAAATCACTTGCTCTAGAGGTAAACGAAAAAAAAATTGGTTGGAGCCAAGCAACTTCAGAACCAATGGGGGATTTCCTTTGAAGCGAATCGACATCAAGCCTATAGTAAGGCAATATTTATCAGAGCGTGGGGTGTCAGAATCAAGGATCATAGGGAACTCACCTGGAAGGGTCTTGGTTAATGATTTTTCTTCAATCAACATTTTTTTTATCGACATTAAACTCTGAGATTATAACATCGAGAGTATAATTTCTGATCGACTTTACCCAATATTAGGGGTAAAATCGATCACACTATGAAGTAAGATTAAAGTTGATAGGAAAAGGTTAAGAAAATAGTGATGAATTGATCAAATTGCTCAATCGTTGAGCAGCTATGATATGAAAACATTCATTTTTGATCGACTTCTCCCCGTACGACGGCATTGATTATTGATCATTATTAATTATATAAAAAAAAGTGTGGTGATTGGTGGGGTACCCATTATATGAATCGCTGGATTGGTAGAGGTGCAGAAGCTCCGATTCATTGGCCATTGGCCTCAATGGTCTTGCAAACCCTTCGATTGAACATATCTGGTCGTATCTTGAAGGAAAATTTTATACTTTACAGGGTGAGTCTTCGACTTGTACATATATTTCAACCGTAGATTCCTGAGGTCAAAAGAAACACTTTTTTCCTTCACGATCTTTTTCGTTTCGGCCTAGAAGAAAAGATATAGCCATTTTAAACTTTCATAATGAGCTATGCCACTCCTGGATATCATGGTCATAGATATAATTTATGCCTGCCATTCGAAACTTGGAAATAATAACCAATTGTACAATAAAAACAAGCTTCATCTTACTTTTTCAATCCTATTCGACGAAAAATGAAGTATGATTTTGTTAATTCTGAATAATTACCGAATGTATAAAATGTACCTACAATGAATACTTATACTTCATTCATACAGAATTTCGTTAGCGGCAAATGTTGAATATTCTTCTTTCGATTTCTTTTTCAGTATTGAAAATGAAGTATTCAGCTTGCTATAATCTATATCTTCAGTATGTAATCATTTTTTATCGTGTTTTATAAAATTTTTTTGAGGTTCTCCAACAGAATCATAACCTTTAATTTCCAAACATAAACAAATGTCATTGAATTGAACTTCACCGCTAAGCTGAACGTAGCCGTAACCATAGATTATAGACCTATTATAAAGTTAGAGTGTGCATAGACTTACTCATAATGATCTTATGTCATTGTGTTTTGATAGTTTGTTTCAATTATAGCGCTGTTCTGAATAATTTGTTATCTAAAATTTGACTTAACATTTCAGAAGTTACTCATCATTATGTCTAATAAACTTCATAATTCAATGAAAAGGAAAAAACTTTGGCAAAGCAGATTTTTCGTGAATCTTCTATGTTGATCGTTGTTGCGCATAGAGAGATCGACAAACAATTCGAATTGGTAATTATCGTGGTTGTTAACAGCAGTTTTGTGAATAATGTGACCGAATTATGATCGCGTGTGTCAAATGTATCTTGAGATTCGGATGGAGGTGCTAGAGACACCAACATAATTTTCTTTGGGTGGAGCATTGACTCTGGTTTTTAATGAGAGCAGGAAGTTAGGGCTTCTAGCGAACAATCCACTTTAAAAAAATGTAACTTGCCTGAAGCATTAGGTATTTATAAAGAAGTGTTAATTTGCTCGAATAAATAAGGATGTAGATCGAAGAAGTAGATGTGAGCTCATTAATATAACTCATCTTCCAAAGTCCGCTTCCCTTTCCATTCATAATGACCTTGTCCTTCCTGAACATAAATTCTCGGATTTAAATGTGATGATTTTCAACGTGAAAACCTAGAAAAATTGGATATTGATCCAAAACCACCTACCTCCTGAAAGTATTTCATGATTATTCTGAATTCACAGTTTGCCAATGGCTGTCATTAAATAATTAACGAAATAATCAATGAGCTGAACTCCATCAACTGTTCAAACTGGGTGGGCGATGCGAGGAGTTGAGCAATCCGATATTCATTATGCCCATTATGGTATATGTTCATTCGTGTGCATATTGTATACAGGCTTCAACGTAGTAGGCAGGCTGCCAACAGGAAGAATTCGACTGGAAAATCGACATCCAGCTTTCGAACTATGGTGTCTGTTTAATGGCCAATTTTTTATCCATTAATTTTCACTTCTCACCATCAAACATCAAAACGAGTTTCACCTCGGAAGGTTAAAGAAATGATTTAGTAGGGCGAGGGCAATAGAACGAAATGGAAGTGTCGATAAAAGTGTCTTGTAGGCTACATTAGAGATGATATATTCCCAATCCAATTTTTATTTTTACATTGAGAAAAGCCCCTCATCGAATTGAAGACATCTCTACCTCCGGTCTGAAATGAGATTCAACACGTATCACCATCACTATTACCAACTACTACTATGCTAGTTAATCCGCTCAAATCGTTGCCACGTTGGTATTCTAAAGGAATACCACCCCCTAACCGTTTCGTCCAGAAAAAGTTTTTAAATAGAAGAAAAAATAATGAAAAAAGAGAATCAAAAAGGTCCTCATATTATGGAATTCTGAGTTTTTTATAACATTACATAACATACTCTTTTGATCTAGTGAGACAATACAAAAATGTATAGGATAAGTCGAAAAAAGAAGAACGATTTAACAATTACAATTTCATGATACTTAATAATACTTTTCATGCTCACCATCTAATACCAAAAAAATCAGCAGAATACTTTTTCACTGAATAAAAATCATTCGATGGTGAAATATTTTTAATGACTGCCGTTGGTTGATTCCTATTCAGAGATTCACAGACGATGGTGATGGTAAATGAAGAACATTCCAATTCAATTTTTGGAGAAGAAGAATATGAAAATTTCTGGTTGGATATCCATGATAACTTGAGACATTGTCTCATTTTGATATAACCGCTCTTGGGCATTAACTAGTCTTTTTCGGGGGATCAAAACAAAAATTTGATTTGGCGCCTTTGACATCAGTATTCCGTTCGCACAATTCCCACGAAAGAGCAAGAGACAACCCGCATTTGAAAAAGAGTCATAATACACAACACAGATTTTCTGCCAATATTTGGCTTGGAACAATAAACGGAAATTTGGTTCGCCCTCACATTTTTGTGGAAAGATTGAATGGTGAATTTTTTGGAAAATATTTTACCAAATCTATTGGTACTTCCAGCATGACGGAGCAACACCTCACTTTGCATTGAATGTGAGAAATCACCTGGATGTAAATTATCCGAACAGATGGATTGGTCGTGAAGGCCCTATTGCTTGGCCAAAAAGATCGCCTGAGTTGAACCCTTTAGACTATTTTGTGTGGGGATATCTGAAAACAAGAGTTCATAGGGTTGAAATTAGAAGTAGAGAACACCTAGATGAAAGGATTTTCGAGTAATGTAATATCTTGAAGCAAAATCAATCCCTTATTAGAAGGTCAATTGAAAATTTAATAAAAAGGGCTCGAATATGTATTCGAAAAGGAGAAATCATTTCGATCATCCTATGTAAATTTTGTTTTAATTCTTTGTTTTGCCGTTCATGATATGTTTCGAATGTTTATTCTGTATGAGTTGAAGATTTTTTTGGTTTAAGTAGGTAGGTATAAAGATATTTTCTGGATTGAATGATTTTATACATCAGAATATGGGTGATTAAATAAGAATTTCGAATTTGGAAGAACTACTTTAGGAAGAGCTTTGTATCATTGGACGACACCTGTTTACATTCCAGTTCAGAATATCGTCACTGCCTTGGAGCGAAATAACGATATTGTTCATCCTTGAAAAATGAAAAATTTTTCTAGGAAAACTGAATGTGTGCAAAAAAAACTGAGAATGCTCCAGTAATGTAAACTTATGGTAGAATCTGAAGCAAGTAGAAAATTTCTGAAAACGGAATGTACAGGGTGTTTTTTCAACCTGCAAACTTAATCTGAACTTATCATAATTCCCACTCTGTATTTTCAAGAAAGTATTGAAATTATTGAAAGAAGACATTCATATTGTTCTACACTGAAAATTTCACCAAGATTGATCAAGCCATACCAAAGTTATGAATGAAAAAAAATCGGTCGAATCGGACAAATCACCCTGTAGACTCTCATTAAAGGCCCCAACCATAAACCAAACATTGTTTCGAAGCAGCCTTGACTAGTGTATACTTCACCTGAAAATCTCCTCCGGAATCACCCTGTATAATGATTGTTGCAACATTTATTCGATATTTATTTATATTCATGAACTGGTATTGAAAAACGAAGTGATGTCATCTGAATGGATGTGTTACTGATAACCGACTTGTGAATGTTATGTATCATTCGGTTTATTGATTTCATTTTATTCCGAAGGTAATAATCAGTCTGTTCGAAAACAATAAATTTAATTTACAATGCGGCTTTTTCATTCTGATCTCTCATATGTCGAACAGTATATAGCCTTGTTAATTGTCAATAACATTAAAAATATCATTTGGCATTTTTAGGTTAGTCACCATTATCTTAGGTCTTTGGCATAACAAAAATCTTAATTTATTATAATAAATTGAGATTTTTCACAGTAGAAGCAGGAGGAATCAAAGAATATTATTCAACAAGAAAGATTTATATATCTATCTTAGACGTTACTCACTTTAAAACGATATATTACGCACTGGTGCAATCTCGACTTCAATATGCCATTTTGAGCTGGGAAAGCATGCTTGATCATCATCTAAAAAAAGCGGAAATTTTACAGAGAAAAATACTCAAAATAATGTATTTTAGGAAGTACGATTACCCATCGGATCGTATCTTCGAAGATTCAGGAGTACTGGATATTCGTCAATTATACGTGTTCAATATAATATTACATGTTTACAAGAACAGAGGAGATCTCCAGAGGATTGAGCATGATTATGAGACGAGAGCTAAGTCAAGGGGCAATGTGCAGGTGGAGATCGCAAAGAAATCTGTTGGTCAACGGACATATAAATATAAAAGTAACATAATTTTCAATTACTTACCTGAAACATATAAGGCATACATATATAAAATTAATAACTTCAACCTAATCAAGAAGATATTTAAAGACTTTGTGTTTACTATGAAGAGACAAGTGGTTCACAGTTTGGTTACAAGCAGCTGACATCCATAATTATTGTAGATGCTATTATTTTCTCATTCATAAGATGATGTGAGAAAGCAGCATTTCGAAGGAAGAAATTTAAAGAAAAAATAACATGAAACTTTTGTAAGAGATTAAAAATGTGATATTCAGTTTAACAGTGGGTTTAAAATCTTTTCTCAATTGTATAGTTTGTTTGTGTTGTAGGAGTAATGTAGGGATGGAGGTGTCCACGCACAACTTCGGTTTTAGTGGATTTCATCTTGTTTATTTCTGAATTGTTTGTAATTTTTCTATTTTTCTATTTCAGTAGGTACCATATCAAGTTCATTCCATTTCAAGGAGACTTGATGTAATGAACTCATTGAAGCAATATTTTCAGTTATAGTTTTCATTTTGTAGCAGTTCGTGCTGACCTCCGATCCTATTAATTTTCAAATCAAGTTAATTCAAATTCCGTAAATTGTCAAATCTCGTGAGGACTACATCTGCCAGTACTTTCACAAAACTAGCTGAAATACAGAGAATATCATGTAATACTCGTTGCAGAGGGCGATTCAAATGCTCGTTTTCGAATTTTACATTCGAATTGGAGAGCAGTCTGCAGCTCATTTCAGAATATGGGCAATATAAAATGTTCGTTCACTACTCTGCATAGTGAATTTGAAATTCAATTTCATCTTTTAGATCAATACATAGTATCATTTACCTTTCTGCATTTTTCCATTTATTACTGTTTCTTATCATGACGAAAAATCATGCTTGTTTCTGCCTATACTTTTTTTCAATTATGGTTTTTATGTCTTTCCTTCATTCATCACGTTCAAGCGAAAGCTCCTAGCTGAAGATTCGTTCTGTGTTATCATATTTCTCCATCTCCCTTATTGAACAATTTTTTATATCCTGGCGTCCTTGGTAAATCATGTGTGAATATTTTTATTATATTATCGTTAATATTTCTTTATTATCCTAATATTCATGCTTCATTATTCATCAAACTCTGATTTTTCATTGGAGAACAATGCTTCTGAACGAATAGTTGAAGGGAACACAATTCTCCAAATTTTATATTTCGATCGCGTATTCGATAATGAATGGGTATTTCGATATATGTCGCACAAAAAAATGCTAATCCATCACGTTACCAAAATGGTTCGACAAACTGACACTGACTGATGGGGATGCTTCTACATCCCGGACAATCTGCAATTTCAACCGATATGGTGATAGGTATCACGGGAAATGTGTTTATTCTCGGAGGTCGTTAACATTACGTATTCATGTGGCTTTTGAGGCTCATGCCGATTTTGGAAAGGGTGGTACTGTACGATGAATCTACGTTTATCACGTTTCAGAATCGCATAGAGCATATCATTGTCCGAAGCTCCTATAAAAATTATTTGAAATTTTTGTACCAGGTTGAAATATTTGAAAAAAATAATTTTCCTCAAAGCTTTCTTACTGCAAACATCATTAGCACTTGAATTACTGTATAGATTATATAGATCTTTCAGAGAATAAAACACGATTTATCTTCTCCATAAGTGTGAATGTGTATTGCGTGTGATAATTAGACGTGGTTTATGAGAAATAAATTGTGAACTTCGTACGGGAAATAACCTGGTCAATTTCTTTTAAAACTAATCAGGAAAGCAATACTTGTGTATTCCATGAGGTGCCCAAATTCAGTAAGAGTTCAATATAATGATTCAAATGAACTACAAATGAGTTAATAATATCACATAACATTTTTTTAAAATTTAAATGATGGGAAAAGCCCATATATCTCTAGTGCCGAAATCCGTCCACGAATTTAGGTTATATTGGATCTGTGAGACTAAGATGGCGCTAAGGGCTTACCCAGTATTACATTTCTGGGAAGAAAAGCGCCCAAAACTTGCATCTTTGACGTATGATCGACTGTCTGAATATTTTCTCAACATCATGTTTTGTGATTTTCGATATAATAATTATGTTGTTTTTTCAGAATAACATCATCAACAAATTGCTGAGGTAAGTGATTAAACACTTGTTCCAATAATTTTATACGAAAATATTAGTATAAGAAGCAAATGAACAGAATTTAAAACAATCACAATTACACAACAAGAAAACAGAAAACTCAAGTTCTGCAACAGTGAAATATTAGGCATACTTATGAATGGATATGGAGGGAGTATTCTATATGAAGTATATAATCAAACCTATTAAATACAATTTCAAGCACACAAAAAACAATCTGTGCTACGAAATGAAAACAAGGATTATATTCGACTCAGGATAATGTTTTCCACTCAAACATTGTTTCCAACCAATTGAACATCACATTCGATTTTCTATATATTCATTTGAAATTAATACCTTTCATATCATATACGATTCACAGAAATATAACATCCACAATAAACTAAAAATTCAAGAAGCACATACTTGTTCTTAAATCATTAGGCCACATTAAGAAAAGTTATCGAGTTGTACCTACAATTCTTATACAGGGTCGGATATGTTAGGCTTGAATGAGAATAGTCTTTTTTATGGATTTGGTATGCACATGGCACAATCATCCAATCCAATAATGAGTCTATTACTGATTGGTGTGAGTGCAACTCCCCGCAAAAAAATTCATTGAACATAACATAAGAAAACTATATTAGAGTTGGAGCACCCCTTCCTTAAGCCATTGTTATTTATGATGAAATTTTTCATATGACAATAAAATAACAAAAATATCCAATATATCCATATAGATTCCAAAATTAAAATAACTAGAGAAAAATCAATGTGAAATGCAGTTTGAAAAATTATTGAACAAGAATTCTTGTTCAATGCTAAGTAGGTTCAAATTGCGACATTGAATTTCTGAAAAATTTCGTGATTAACTGAAGCTTGGAAAAAGAACATAATTGCAAATAATTTAAGAGCTATGAGTTATTCCTGCCAAATAGTTGAGGAGGTCGCGTGCAAAACCGGATATATCCTCTTTTTACACAAAATCATTTTTTTGGGGTTTCGTGATCTGGGTCGTGATATCTATAGGCCAAGATATTCGTTTGCAACCAAAACCCTATAAACCTCTTTAAAATTTTGAAGCAAAGTTGTACGTTTGAAGCAAAACCGTATATATCCAAGAAAACAAGTTTGATCAAGCGATAAAGTCCTTAATTGAGCGATTATTATTATTACTATTTTTAGTCTATGACCGTATTGTGGATTTCCTATCTAAATACGAGGTATTAAAGAATAGCCAACACGGATTTAGGACCGGTCGTTCTACACAAACTGCCTCTATGTCATTCATTGAATATGTGTACAAGTGTTTGGATGATGGACTATGGGTCTGTGGTTTGTTCTTTGATCTTTCTCGTGCGTTTGATTGTTTAAATTTTAAATTCATAATTGATAAGATGTATTGCTTAGGGTTTCGTGGTGTCTTCCTGCAATGGGTGCATAGTTTTCTGAATGATAGATTGATTTGCGTTAAGTTGTTTGAGTATACATCAGACATTTTCAGTCAAACTTTGGGAATCCCGCAGGGGTCAGTCATGGGACCTCTCATATTCCTCCTTTTCATCAACGATTTGCCAGACCATGTGATTTCTGAATGGATAATTATGTTTGCTGACGATACCTCTTTTGCAATTTCTGCTAAAACTAAAGAAGAGCTAATCTCAAGATGTTTAACTCTGATTCAAAGCTTTATGAATTGGTGCAAGGCTAACTCTGTTATAGTGAACATCGATAAAACTGAGTTGGTATCATTCTGCCTCAAAGCCAGAACTGATTCTATTACACTAAACTACGGTGATATAACTATTAAATCGAGGTCATCTATCAAATTTCTTGGCTTGATCGTAGATGAGCAATTGCGATGGTGTGATCATGTCGATTACTTGTGTGGTAATTTGAATAAAGCTTATTATGCTCTTAGCAGGCTCAAAGGATCTCTTCCTATTGAGTCACTGGTTAATGTGTATTATGGTCTGTTTCACTCTCATCTAAATTACAATATTTTACTTTGGGGTAACTCGGTTTCTGTAGAAAGAATATTAATAGCACAAAAAAGAGTTATACGTCTTATGTTTGGGTTGAGCGCTCGTACTTCATGTAGGGATTACTTTATTGAAAACAATATAATGACTGTGCCTTCAATGTACGTTTATAGATGTTTAATACATCTGAAAGAAAAAATTGGCACTGTGCCACATCTTTCTGAGTGTCACAGTTATAATACTAGGAATACGTCGACTCTTTCTGTTCCTGTTCATAGGACTTCCAAGTATGAGTATTCACCTTACTTCCAAGGTGTTAGGTTATACAACCATCAACCATCAGCAATTAGAGAGCTTGGACTTACTTTGTTCAGGGGTAGACTGAGACAAATACTATTAAGCAAGGCATATTACAGTGTCGATGAGTATCTATGCGATGCTGGTTTATAGGATTAAAATTAATAATAATAAATAATATATGTTTATAATAAATATGAAATAAATAAATGCCGTTGTTGTTTATGTAATCTCACCAATTGCGGTGAAATAATTATTCTTTACTTTTTTTATATTCCTTAGATTAAGCAATTTTTGTTTTTTGACGTGCCCATACATATGTATATGTCGAAGGGGATTGAATAAAGTTATTATTATTATTATTATTATTATTATTATTATTATTATTATTATTATTATTATTATTATTATTATTATTATTATTATCATTATTATGATAATTAATAATAATATAATGTAAATATTTCGGAAAATAACGAAACCCAAGAAGATGAACTATGTGACTGTCTGCATGAAGAAAGTGCATTTGTTTTTCATTTGAGAAAATTATTTTTTTTGCTCACCATATGTCGTTTGTGTGCAAAACTGGAGATATCCAATGTTTTTTTGCTAAAAATCGCGAGATTTTCACTTTTTTTACAGAAAACTATATGTCAATCAGTTCGTCAGACCCATTAAATTGGATGAGTGTTCTCAAAACCACATATTTTTTAAAAATAAATACATGGGATGTTTTTTTCATCTCTTGAAAAAATGTAAAAGTGGATATATGCGGTTTTGCATGCGACCTCCTCAGTTGACAGTAACTCGGGAATCGACTATGAAAAATCTTTCCATTGCTCACGAAATTACTCAGTTAGTTTCTTTTCTACTCTAACATATTACCTAATATCGGAAACAGTATTTGATATTCAAACTGTCGTTTTCTAGTTTGCGCATTTATTAATTTTGAATTGGAAAATGAAGGAGGCATTTCTCAACAGCGAAATGGCTATGCAGTTAATTCTAGGACTAACCTACCAAAAAAATCAAACCCTGAATGGAATTTGTTGAACGTTCATATGTTTCATGAAATTCAAGAATATTTTTCAATATTTCAGGAACCCTAAATGTTGAGGTTTTGTTCATTTTATTATCATTCAAAATTTTTCTTCAGTTTGGGGTCCTCCCTTCAGAATCGTGGCACCAGCACCGCGGTACCTGCGTGGCCCTCTGCTACTCTGCTGCGCCTCTAAGACGATAATTCAAATATATCTGGAAGTTTCTCATAGTAACAATGCATAGTACTAATTCTAGCATTGTAAAAAGTTACCATATATCAACATTTGAATTCTATAGAACCACTTATTCAAAATGTATGTCGTAAAACTTTTTCTCTATTTCAGTATCGTAATGAGATCATGACATTACTGAAACTAGTGCTCTAATAAAACTTATTACAGCACTGTTTCAGTTATATTTTTTGTTTTGTAGTTGTCAGCACTGACCTCCGATCTCTTATCAATTTGGCATGTCCTTCTGAGGGTTTCGCTTCTCTGTCTGTCCCATAGCGATTTTCCAGTTATTCTCCGGACTATTTTCATTTCTGCTGCCTCCATAATCTGGCGAGTTTTAGATGTTTCGGGTCTTGTTTCTGCCGCATATTTTAGAATAGGTCTTATAGTGGTCTTGTAAATACGGCTTTTTGTGTCTATCCTAAGATTTTTTTTTTCTAAATATGGTGTCATTGAGTTGTGCAGCTGCTCTTGTTGCCTTAACCACTTGTCTTCTTACTTCCGTCTCGATTTCACCAAAACTGGATATTTCTATGCCCAAGTAGTTGAACTTCATCACCTGTTGTATAATGCTCCCACCAACCATCAGTTTACATCTCCGGGGTATTTTGGACGTTGTCATGCACTTTGTTTTGGATGTGGATATTATCATCCCAAGAGATTGAGCCATTGTGTTGAACACATGTAGAAGCCTCTGCAGATCATCTTCATTTTCTGCTATTAGAACTGCCTCGTCTGCATAGCATATGATCTTAAGTTCTTTATTTCCCATCTTATAACCTCTTTGTGTACAGACTTTTCTTATGATTTCATCCATAATAATATTGAAAAGTAACGGGCTCAGTGAGTCTCCCTGTCTAATGCCTCTCCCTAGTGTTATGGGTTCTGTTAACTCGTTTTCTATCTTTGCCTGTATGTTGTTGTTTTGGTATATATCTTCTATGGTTTTAATAATGTTGTTCGGTATTTGTCTGTTATAGAGGAGATGAACCATATCAGCTAATCGTATCCTGTCGAACGCTTTTTCTAGATCTATGAAGCAGAAGAACGCAGGCTTATTATATTGTATTGACTTTTCGGTTATTTGTCTCACCACGAATGCCGCATCTGTATACGATCGTCCAGATCTAAACCCCTGTTGCTCGTCAGCTAGTGTTATCCGTTCGCTGATAAGATTTGAAATTACTCTAGTGACTAATTTCGAGGTAGTGCATAACAAATTTATTCCTCTGTAGTTCCCGGGCTGTTTTTTGTCTCCTTTTTTGAAGAGTAAAATCATTGTGCTTGTTCTCCATTCGTCCGGAATTTTTTGTTGTTCGAGGATCCTTTGTGTGAGAATGGTCAACTCCTGAATCAATCTTTGCCCACCGTACTTGAGGAGTTCATGTGCAATGCCGTCTGGACCAGAGCTCTTCCTGTTTTTCAACCCATTGCCAAAATGAAATATATAAGTCACAAACCTGAATTTTCATTTGAATTCCCAGAGAATTTCACTTAAATTGACTGAAATAGAGAAAACATCGTTTAATAATCGTTGTAGAAGGCAATTCCAACAGTCATGCTATCGAAAACTCGCTCCTTCGTCGCATTCGTGTTGGAAAAGGAGATCATTCTGCAACTTGTTTTAGAATATACTATTGGGAGCAGAATTTAATGATGAACACTTTTGACTGTAACGAAATTTTTGATGAACTGCTTACTTTAGGAGCTATCCGAAGAAAACTTAAAATAGTCCGACAATTTCGTGGTTGGTCGAACTTCACGGCATACGTTATACTGGGAAATAGGAGCATCACTCAATCTTCTTCTATTAGAGGCCTAAATAAATGATTTAAACATTTTCCCGAACTCCACCAAATATTTCCGAAAGTGATGCTGGATTCGATCCGTTGGCTCAACTTATACCCTGATCATTGGCGCCAATGATTAGTTTATATCATAATAATACCTACTCATTATGAACCTTCAGAACGTCCTTGAAATGAAAATTTACAATGTATTGATTACCCTCTGTACGGAATTGAGCAGAAGCCATACTGAGAATGATATAATCAATGAATTTCCATTGTTAATATGAAAGAGCAATATTTATCGATACAGAGCAAGCACACTCTGAACGACTATTTGTACATTCAACTTGTTCAATGAAAAATAAATATAACTTAGCAAATGGTTCGCACTAATCGAATATCGCGTATACTCTACATAGATTCTCTATACCAGACATTTAATTGAAATATCCTTTGATCATGATCTATGAATGAAAAATCTGAGAGACGAAATTGGCACGGCGCAGTGTAATCAAGATGATTGCGCCCTGATTCGATTTTGCATATATAAAAGATTCGAACATAAAACATTTTATGGAATTCCTAATTGGGAGAGCGCATAGACTATTTCGACCCACTATTGTTTCTGTCGCCGACCAAATTGAATCTCGAAAATCGAAGGCTTTGTCCGATGAAAGCGGTGGAGATTTATAAAAGCTGAAGTTTTTCAATCGGAATATTTAATTCACCTAACCCAAATTGAGTTTTCAATAACCCCAGAAGGAATCTGAAGTTATACTTGGAATGAAAGTATTTTATATTCGATCCTCATGGATTAAGTGTACACTTTTTTCTACAGAGGAGAAATAAGTAGATAGCTTCCGAATATTCATTCTTGTATGAAGAATATTTCTTCAAAATTATTCAGATGCGTTCCGCAATAATTCCGTCATCAGAATATCCCCAAGTATTGTAATGTAGAGTAGGTTTGCTATGGATATGCAATGACATATATAGTGGATAATATTTCTCTATTTTAATATTAACTGATTGAATAAATAAAGCAGATATGGGGATTTCTAGACTGTTTTTTATTTAATGTTTTTAAAACAACCTTGATGTTTCGAAACAAAGTCGTTTTTCTTTCAATGCTAGTTTCTGAACAATATCATTAATTATGAAAATAAAATCATAACTTCTCTAAAATATTGAACCTGTGTACATCGTTAAGCGGGCATATGATATGATCGGCGTTGTTTTAAAAACATTAAGGCTTAGTTAAGATGATCGCGCGATTACGCGCGACTAGAGATACTGAGTAGTCTAGTCATAGAAATGTTTATATGGTCGCGCATCATCGCGCAGTATATTGGCGATCACGCGCGTTCGACTTTGCTATGCGCGACGTCGAGCGATGTCGCGCGTATTGAAGTACAACTGTCAGGCATAGACGTGTTCAGATTTTTCGTGCGATTAGACGCACAAAGCTGAAATATTGACAGGGATTTCAATGACTTTTTCTGTGCTCGGAATCAAAAAATCGCCACAGCACATTCTAAAGGATAGAAGAAGAATATTACAGTAGTCGCGGGCTGCCACGCTATCAACGCGCGACCATCTGAATACATCAACGCGCGTTATCAGCTACAAACGTGCGTTGTCGCGCGATTATGTTAACTTAGCCTACATAAAAAACAGTCCGAAAATTCCAATACCTGATTTATTCACTTTCATAATGGATGATAACCAAAAAATATTAACTCATTCAAGTTCTAAAAGCAGTGCTATACTTAATGAACTCATAACATCAAAGTTTTCAGTTAAATTCTTTATTTTGTGATCGTTAACTCTGACTTCAAATTCCGTAATTTGTCAAATTTCGCAATCGTCGCACCAACTGCCAAGATGCAATACAAAAGTCACTAGCATATATAATCTGAATTTTTATTTGAATTTCTGGAGTATCCTGAAATACTCGTTGCAGCAGGAAATTCCAATACTAATACGTTTGAAGACTCGTTCCTTCGTCGTTCGTTTTCGAATAGGTGCCCATTCTGTTACTTGTTTCGGATTATAATCATAAATATTTATGTTTCAGAGAAACCAAAAATGTATTCGTACCACCCCACTTTTTGTGGTATAATTTTCTAAACCAGAAAAAGTTTATTCCGAGTAATAAACATCATACAAAAGAAACATGCGCTTTTCGATACACTATTCAAAATGATTTCTATCAGAACCTAGTGTCAAAAGTCTGTGATTAATATGGACTGAAATCGCTATCCTTAATCTCATACTAGCCCTGTTATTGGAAAAAATTAGTCGAAAATCGGCAATTCTATTCACAATTATGAAATTTTAAATATTTTGGAAACTGTACATTTTCGATCAACTAATTTTGGTGTTATACAATAGTTCTTGGTCACCTCTATCCAATTGTGACGTTGGTTGATGAATTGATTCACAGTTGTGGAAGTAATAATTTTCAGTAAAATTAGATACTTTTTTTCATTAGAGGGAATGTAAAGCAGTGGATTACAATTTTTTTTTTAGATATGTTCATAATAGGAATTGCTGTCTCAATTCAACTATCACATTTACTCACTACTAATTTCCTTCAAATGCCTAGTCTTCTCGAACCCTTTCAAAGGGGTTTACCCTCTCAACTTATTATTCTTGTCGGAATATGAAGTCTTGAATGTTTTTTCTTATCAATGTCCTAACCATTCGGGCATTTCCTTCTGTATATATATACTTGCTTGCGAAGCCCGCATGTGGAGAACATCAGTTTATCCAGAGATCTTCTAGAGTTCATCAGAAAAATAATTTGTAACTGTCAGCTGGAGAATGGTCTACATTAGCGACTGCATCAGAAGATGTCATTCTACTGTGCATTTAAATCTTAGGAACACGATGTCTCTCTGAGAGTGCTCTCCCGACCAGATGATTAATTTTTATGTAGAAATAACAAGATATTATGGATGGATGCACTTACGCTACTGATGGATTATGCGTCCCCATCTGGAGCATCTGTCTGGATTATTTGTTGATGATAATATTCGTTGATTATTTACAATTCGGTGTTCGATTTGCAGTGAAAGGGACGACGAAGTTTGGAATTGCCTTTGGTCAGGGGGAAATCATCCAGTGTTATTTCAATAGAAGATGCACATTGTAAACTCTCAGTCAAATAATTTCCAAATTCATGGAGAACTTCTGTTTAGACGTTCAAAATACGAAAACTTCTACTGCCAACAGGTAAATGAGGTTCATTATTTCACAAAAGCCATATTCAACCCAGAATATAGCCGTAATCCGCAACAATGGTCAGTCAGTCAAAAATTAAATATATATAACGATAGCTCTTGATGGATCATTTTGGCCATTATATTCAGTATGTTGTTACTAGGTCTGTGACTCAGTCTGGGACTTTAATGCAACTAAAAATCCCCCCTTGTTTCGACCAACTTTTTTTTTGATATTTTATTCATTTTCAGTTATCTATTTTATTTCAAATCATTACATTGTAACCATAACAAATGTATGTGTTACATAAAAATGAACACTCTCTGACTAATAGATTTTTGGCACAATGGGTAAATGTAATCATGTTTTGCCTGCAGCAATTTGAGTAACAAAGGAACACATAAACTAACTGTTTGTGGTGTTGTTGATATTATTTCTGGCCCCCGGCAATCGTATCGCTAATTAAATCTAGACTAAGGTTTATCTGTTAACTTGATGTTAATTCAGGCAACGTGCTTCCACTATCGACTCTTGATAAACAGAATTAAGATCGATACTTCAGGAGCAGACACTTTCAATTCCCTAATAGGGTATATTTTGCCTCATTTCACTCCCCACGTTATTGTCAATAACTCAAAGTGTACTAATTAAAATTATTACTTCGCTAGACTTGAAATTAATTAACCGAATTCAATGCTGCACCGACAAGCAGTGGAGTCCCCGAACTTTATTGGTATTTCAATCTCGCGTGAAAACATTTATTTTATGACCTCTGAAAATTAATTGAGAGTTTAAGTGGAGAAGATGGCAGAGTCACGGCATGTTTCGTCATGTTCCAATGCTGCTTCATCGGAGCTGAATTTTCATTAATTAGTACGATGGTTGTGAATTAATCATCGTCGTATTTACGAAAAGATGAGCGAAAACTTGATCACAAAAAATATCAATCTATCGAACATCGCTGATTATTCTTCGTCTAGCTGTTGGGTAGGATAAACTCAATGGGACAGTGATTATTTTATTTCCAGTGGACCCAGAATATCCGATTGGGATAAATACAGTCGGTAATGTTAAAGAGATGAATATTTATTGGAGAATTTTAAATTGCAAACGACTCCTTCTTTGTCAGGGGAAACTTATCTTTTCAAATTTAGTTAGTACTCTTGGTGCTTGTGAACCTCCATTAAAGAAAGGCTGCTGACTGTTCTTTCAAACCAAAATTATCTGTTGTCTTCCATAACAAAAGTTACTGAAACAGTTCGTTGATCACAGAATACTGGCTAATTCCTCGAGCCAAAGTTAGTCTTACCAAATTTAGAGGTTAACTCCGATCAAAGTGTTGGTCAACAACGACTAATATGTTGATCAATCATAAACAAAATTCTCGTCAACCCCTGATGAGTCTCGATGAGTATTCTTTGTAAGTGTCACGTCTTTCACTGGTCTCTGATAACTCTAATTCAACTCCTATAGTCTCCAGTGAAGGAATAACAGTGGAACATAACAGAGGTCCTAAACGGAGCATTTCGAAAATGTTTATTTCTTATGATTATTGAGTTTGAAACATATTCGTTAATTGAATTCAATACCTCTTGTGAATCAGTTTAGTAGTGGATGTCATTTATTATAATGGTTTTCATTTCTGTATAATTACTTGTACTAATCTTATTTGTCGTTTATATAATATTACTGAAAATGAATGTATCTATCGATCTATCTATCCATCTATCTCTCTACAGAAAATATTTCACGATCAGAGAGTCGGCCAAAATCGCCATCGATTAAGTATCCCTCAATACAATGATATGTTTGATTCGACCACTCATTTTGATTGTTTTTTTGGAAATTGATTTTTATTCATAACTTTATTTTGTAGACTCAGGCGAATGGTTGAAAAGTTTGGTCTCTTTATATGATGATGATCACTCAGATTGTGGAGTTCCATGCAGCCATAGGCATCATTGATCAATAGTATGAAGAATATCTGCCCTAGTACTGATCCTCGAAGAATACCCTTTTTTACACCAGATTCAAGTATTCATCACCAACGATCATTAAAGTACTTCTGAAAATCTGAAGAACCCATCAGAAATAATCACCGGGGTGATGTTAGCTCCCGGCCGGCCAGCTCCAAGCGGCCGACCTGCTACAAGCGGCTGGCCCATTCCACCACGGTCAATACCGAATTGACCATCTCTCGACAAAAATTGGTTCGTTTAAGTTAAACTCAGCGAAGGATCACATGGAAGTGATAAATTCTATAGGGAAAATCGAAGAATTTAATTCGAATATGATAAGGAATTCTACCATGTCATTTCAACATGAATCAAACTGGGTCCATGCTCGGCCGAATTCACTTACGTTTTGGATGTCCGGCCAAGAATTTTGATGGATGCACTTGATAGAGTATATCTTTTCATACAATTTAAAAAAAATTCAACCAATTCTGTGAACCCTTGACCCCCAGCTCTAAGGATCGAACGCAGTTTTCTTCCGTTTCTTTCTCGACTACATCCCGTATCAAATGTTTTTTTTCGTGTTTGGGATGTCCGGCCAAAAATTTTGAGTAATACATTTGATAGAGTATATCTTTTCATACTATTTGAAAAAATTTCAACCAATTCTGTGAACTCTTGACCCATAGCTCCAAGGATCGAACGCAGTGTTCTTCCGTTTCTTTCTCGACTGTATCCCGTATCAAATGTGTTTTTTCGTGTTTGGGATGTCCGGCCAAGAATTTTGATGAATGCATTGGATAGAGCATATTTTTTCATACTATTAAAAAAAATTTCAACCAAATCTGTGAACCCTTGACCCCCAGCTCCAAGGATCAAACGCAGTGTTCTTCCGTTTCTTTCTCGACTCTATCCCGTATCAAATGTTTTTTTTTCGTGTTTGGGATGTCCGGCCAAGAATTTTGAGTACTACAGTTGATAGAGTATATATTTTCATACTATTTAAAAAAATTTCAACCAATTCTGTGAACCCTTGACCCCCAGCTCCAAGGATCAAACGCAATGTTCTTCCGTTTCTTTCTCGACTCTATCCCGTATCAAATGTTTTTTTTCGTGTTTGGGATGCCCGGCCAAGAATTTTGAGTAATGAATTTGATAGAGCATATCTTTTCATACTATTTAAAAAAATTTCAACCAATTCTGTGAACCCTTGACCCCCAGCTCCAAGGATCGAACATTGTGTTCTCTCAATTCACTCTCGTCTCTATCCCACAGTAACAGTCTTTTTTGAGTATTTGGGATGTCCGGCCAAGAATTTTGAATAATGAATTTGATAGAGCATATCTTTTCATACTATTTAAAAAAATTTCAACCAATGAGGAATGTTCACAGGTATGCAAAATCGATCGAAACTTCGTCACAGTATAACCTATATGTATATGAAATCACTAGTTTTTGTTTCAGTCGAAAAGACCTAGTAGTTCGAATTTTACAACCCCGCGAATATTCAATTCCTCGCGGCGATGAGACGTCATAGTACATACGCAAATCGCACTCCGTCAGCCGAGAGGCCCTTATATTGGACCCGGCTGCGTACTGAACCTCGCAAGTCGTTGGGTGTAAAGTGACGTCACACGGATCCATCGAACTCATGTTTATAACTCGATATCTCGGGCGCTATTTGAAGTATTCAAATAATTTTTGGACACAATATTTTCATTTTCTACGGAGAATAGGAATATAAAGAAATTGAAAAATGTGAACATTCCTCATTCTGTAAACCCTTGACCCATAGCTCCAAAGATCGAACGCAGTGTTCTTCCGTTTCTTTCTCGACTCTATCCCGTATCAAATGGTTTTTTTCGTGTTTGGGATATCCGGCCAAGAATTTTGAGTAATGAATTTGATAGAGCATATCTTTTCATACTATTAAAAAAAATTTCAACCAATTCTGTGAACCCTTGACCCCCAGCTCTAAGGTTCAAACGCAGTGTTCTTCCGTTTCTTTCTCGACTCTATCCCGTATCAAATGGTTTTTTCGTGTTTGGGATATCCGGCCAAGAATTTTGAGAAATGAATTTGATAGAGCATGAATTGGTTGAGGCTTTCGCGGCCATCGTTCAATGTGACATGTTCTTTCGAGCATTTAGGCCGTCGTCGTAGATTAGTTCTCGACGTTTCGCCAGTTCGAGTGTCTGGCATCTTCAGGAGTTATATTTCAGGAGATGCCAGACACTCGAACTGGCGAAAAGCCGAGAACTAATCTACGACGACGGCCTAAATGCTCGAAAGAACATGTCACATTGATAGAGCATATCTTTTCATACTATTAAAAGAAATTTCAACCAATTCTGTGAACCCTTGAACCCCAGCTCTAAGGATCAAACGCAGTGTTCTTCCGTTTCTTTCTCGACTCTATCCCGTATTATTTGATACGTTATCGAGTCGAGAGTGAATTGAGAGAAGACACTCAAAATTCTTGGCCGGACATCCCAAACACAAAGAAAACTATTGATACGGAATAGAGTCGAGAAAGAAACGGAAGAACACTGCGTTTGGTCCTTGGAGCTGGGGGTCAAGGGTTCACAGAATTGGTTGAAATTTTTTTTAATAGTATGAAAAGATATACTCTATCAAATGCATTACTCAAATTTCTTGGCCGGACATCCCTAACACGAAAAAAAACATTTGAAACGGGATAGAGTCGAGAAAGAAACGGAAGAACACTGCGTTCGATCCTTGGAGCTGGGGGTCAAGGGTTCACAGAATTGGTTGAAATTTTTTCAAATAGTATGAAAAGATATACTCTATCAAATGCATTACTCAAATTTCTTGGCCGGACATCCCAAACACGAAAAAAAACCTTTGATACGGGATAGAGTCGAGAAAGAACCGGAAGAACACTGCTTACGATCCTTGGAGCTGGAGGTCAAGGGTTCACAGAATTGGTTGAAATTTTTTTCAATAGTATAAAAAGATATACTCTATCAAATGCATTACTCAAAATTCTTGGCCGGACATCCCAAACACGAAAAAAAACATTTGAAACGGGATAGAGTCGAGAAAGAAACGGAAGAACACTGCGTGCGATCCTTGGAGTTGGGGGTCAAGGGTTCACAGAATTGGTTGAAATTTTTTTAAATAGTATGAAAAGATATACTCTATCAAATGTATTACTCAAAAATCTTGGCCGGACATCCCAAACACGAAAAAAAACATTTGAAACGGGATAGAGTCGAGAAAGAACCGGAAGAACACTGCGTTCGATCCTTGGAGCTGGAGGTCAAGGGTTCACAGAATTGGTTGAAATTTTTTCAATAGTATGAAAAGATATACTCTATCAAATGCATTCATCAAAATTCTTGGCCGGACATCCCAAACACGAAAAAAAAAATTGATACGGGGTAGAGTCGAGAAAGAAACGGAAGAACACTGCGTTCGATCCTTGGAGCTGGGGGTCAAGGGTTCACTGAATGATCCTTTGCTGAGTTTAACTTAAACGAACCAATTTTTATCGAGAGATGGTCAATTCGGTATTGACCGTGGTGGAATGGGCCAGCCGCTTGGAGTAGGTCGGCTGCTTGGAGCTGTCTGGCCGGGAGCTAACATCACCTCGGTGAAATAATCCCTCTGAATTTTGCAGCATCTAGGAAACAACTAGGCACGAGGTGATTTAAAAGAGTGTTCATTAAATATAAGCAAAACACTGCAACAAAGAGGGGCCGATTATAGTTACTCCAGGCACTTTTATTAATGGTATGAAAAGAGTCTTCCGGGCTTATTGGCCGTGGTCTATTAGGAATAATTTCACCTAACGTTTCGCCTACAACTTCGGTAGGCATCTTCAGAGGATTCTCGGTCTAAGGTTGTACCTCGAACTCTGAATTTCTGACACTGGCGCGTTCGAACCGGAAACGTCATCTGCGCGCCGGTTTATGGCGGAAAAAAGTGGCGCGTCTACGTGCGCGATGCTGATTGGCCCATCGCTCCCGCTTCGTGTCGGCTTGATCTTTGTTTTTTCTAAGGTCGGTAACCGGGCGCTCTGCAAGAAAGGGGTCTCCTCTTTTCTATTTATGTTATTTTTGTGTTTATAAATTTCAATGGCTTCCATGTTCAGCCTGGGATAGTAACTTCTAATATTGGAAATAATCTCCGCTTTTGAGAAATCTATGTTGTGTCCATCTATTAGCGCATGTTCTGCTAGTGCGGATTTTTCTGTCTGATTCAGTCGACAGCACCGTTCGTGTTCCTTGATTCTAGTTTTAATACTTCGCTTTGTTGTGCCAATATAGACTTTGCCGCAGTCACAAGGTATTCTGTAAATACCAGCTTGTGAAAGTGGGTCAACTTTGTCTTTGGTTGTTTTGATCATTTGCCCAAGTTTTTGTGTCGGTTTATAAATGGTCTCGATGTTGTGCCTTTTCAGTATTTTTCCAATTCTATCTGTGACCTTGGGGATGTATGGTAAGATGGCTCTCCCGTTAGGTGTGATTTGTGATGTGTTATCATCACGGGTGGAAGTTTTTGTTCTTATTGCCCTCTGAATTTCTTTGGTATTATAGCCATTGGCGATGAATGCATTCTGTAAATGTTCAAGTTCATTCTCCAGAAATTCCGGCTCGCATAATCGTCGGGCTCTTTCTACGAGTGTTTTGATAACTCCCCGTTTCTGTTTGGGGTGATGATTAGACTCCTTATGTAGATATCTGTCAGTGTGGGTTGGTTTTCTATAAACCCTGTGTCCTTGTTTCCCATTAGGCTGTCTAGTTACCAAGACGTCTAGAAATGGTAGTGCACCATCCTTTTCAACTTCCATTGTGAATTGAATATTTGGGTGCCTACTGTTGAGATGGGTTAAGAAAGCTTGCAATTCTTCATCTCCGTGACCCCAAATGACGAAAGTATCGTCTACATAACGTAGCCACGTAGAAGGTTCCTTCGATGTCGATTCGATGGCACTTTGTTCGAATTTTTCCATGAAGAAATTCGCAATTGCAGGACTTAGAGGGTTTCCCATGGCGACACCGTCTATTTGTTCATAGAACTCGCCTTTCCACTGAAAATAGCTGGATGTTAGGCAAAGTTCAAAGAGCTTTGCTATGTTATTCGGGAATATCTCCGAAACGTAGTTTAGCGATTCTCTGATGGGAACTAATGTGAACAGAGACACAACATCAAAACTAACGAGTCGGTCATTTGGTCCCAACTGGATGTTCTGCAGCTTTTCTACAAAGTGAGAAGAGTCCTTGACAAAGGTTTCCGTGTTTCCCACATAAGGTCTCAACATCGTCGTTGAGATTTTGACTAAATCGTATGTTGGCGAGTCAATGGTACTAGCAATTGGTCTCAATAGGACATTATCCTTGTGAATTTTCGGAAGTCCGTATATGAGCGGTGCCCTTGCTTCACTCTTACAGATTCTCTTTTTAGTTTCTTCATCGAGAGAAGAAACTTTTATGAGAACCTTTGTTTGTTTGATTTTGGATGAGGTAGGATCTCTTCTGAGTTTAGTGTAGTTTCTCCCTCATTTTGAAATCATAGTCTGACGAATTCATTACTACCGTTGCGTTTCCTTTATCAGCTGGAAGGATCACAATGGATGTGTCCTCATTGAGATTCTTTATGGCTTTGTATTCCCTGAAATTTATATTACTTTTTGATGGTTTAGCCTTCCTGATAATTCTGGAGGCTTCAGTCCTCACTTCCACAGCTGTAGCCTCAGGTAAAGACCGAATTGCTGCCTCAACATTAGCTACTATATTCTCCACCGGAATTTGTTTTGTTCGAATGGAGAAATTGTTTCCTTTTTCAAGGACAGATTTCTCCTCCGGTGTTAATGTCCTCTCGGACAAGTTAATCACAGTTTCTTTTCTGTTCGGAACTGAAGAAGATGATTCCTGCAAGCGTGAGAATTTCTTGCATAGCGCCTGGTTACCGACCTTAGAAAAAAACAAAGATCAAGCCGACACGAAGCGGGAGCGATGGTCCAATCAGCATCGCGCACGTAGACGCGCCACTTTTTCCCGCCATAAACCGGCGCGCAGATGACGTTTCCGGTTCGAACGCGCCAGTGTCAGAAATTCAGCGTTCGAGGTACAACCTTAGACCGAGAATCCTCTGAAGATGCCTACCGAAGTTGTAGGCGAAACGTTAGGTGAAATTATTCCTAATAGACCACGGCCAATAAGCCCGGAAGACTCTTTTCATACCAGTATATCCGGTCGTGAAAGCCTTAAACTATTCACTTTTATTAATATTTGATCAGTTTTCGTCAAATTAATACTTCTCAAAATCTTGCCAACATCTAAACTAGCTTCCGCCTGTTCTGCTAAAGACGCAGTTACACAGTGCGTAGTTCGCCGAAAATAGTTCAATGTTTGCGGTACGTCGCCCGCAGAATCTGTCTGGACAAACCACTAACAACGCACCGTCTGACATAAGTGTTTTGCTAGTTCACGGTTTGTGGTGAGAGGTGTTCGAGGCTCCATCGATTGTCGGTAAATTTGACGAGTCAAAGGAAGCGAACCGACCGGTGTGTCAATTCTCAGAAATATTCAACTCTTGGAGATGATATCATTTCTCAGGTCCTCTAAAGGGTATCGCAAATTGGTTGACTTTGGCTATTTCTGGTACTTCTAGACTAGAAAGGTAAAACGTCGGAAAGAGTTCCGGGCTCGAATCGGTATTGAAAATAGTTCCACGGTATCTTCATTTTTTCAAGATATAACAAAGTTTTGATTAATTATCGATTTTGAAGATGTGTCAGAAGTTTTTCATTTTCGTCAATGTCTAAAAACGAATACAACTTTTTCCTTTCCATAATCTATGAGTTCTGTTGATCGTATTAATATTTCTTCATCATTTTCTCATGCAGCAGGTTCATTGTTTTCCTCTTTAGCTCCACAGATTCATTTAAGTGCGCTTTATAGCAATAGAATTTTACAACTGATAATCAGCATAAAGATAGATGGATGAAGGGGTGTTGGAAGAAGGCAAGCCTCCTGGCTCAAAAATATTCGAGAGTGGAGCGGAATAAGAAATTCAGGACAACTTTTGCATTAAGCTCAAGATCGAGAAGCCTTCTCAATGGTGATCGCCAACGTCGGAGTAAACTGACATGGCACATGACGAAGAAGAAGTATTGCAATATATCTTGACGTCGCGAAGCGGATCGAATAACCTGTGATGAAACCCTTTTTTCATTATCATTATTATTGATTCATTTTAAATCTTAAAATGGTTTCCTTAACGATTTCGCGTCAACGTTGACTAGAAAAAAGGGAGGAAAAAATGCGAACTGTAGCGAACTATGCAGCAAGGTACGTGGTTTGACAAACAACGCACTGTGTATCCTGAGATTCGAGTTTCAAGATTACGTCTATCGTGTATCTTTTCCGACAAGTGTTGTGTATGTCTAAGGTCTAACGCACACGAACCTTTGTCGGTGAACGACTATTTTGTAGGAGGTTAACACACACACGTTGGGGGGGGGGGTATATCCATCAAGAATTTTCCAACTGGACATTAAATTGACAGGAATTCGTTCTATATTTTGGTATACTATTTGTTTCGGTTAAAAAAATTCAAAATGATGAATTTCATTAGAGTGAGGAGTAATTAACTTTTTTTCCATCTACCGAACATACAATTAAGCAGATTTTGTTGAGTTTTTTTTTTCATAAAGAGTATCTTGATGTTGCTTGAAACTTTGAAAAACACTACTTGTTTGTTTTTTCAGTTTTGTAGCTTTTCGTCATTTCGTGAAATCTGGGAGCGAAGGCACGGCGCATTTTCATAAGAGAAAATATTTTTTCGGAGTAAATATTGGGAATCAAAGTGATGAGAAATTAACGTTGATTTTCCAATTACCCAATATTCAGTAATGTGAGTTTCTCTCTTTTATGGAATCGTTTTTTTTTGTGACGAGTACCTTGAAGTATGTTTGATACTTTGAGACGCACTTTTTGTTTCATTCTTTAATTCAGTTCAGTAAGTTCAGTTTCATTATTTGGTGTATATAAAAATTTCAAGCATCATAAAACAAAATATTTTTCACAAAAAAACAGATTTCATAAAATAAAGAAATATATATGATTGAATGTTGGGTAGATGAAAAATCAAAGTAAATTACTTACCACTTTGATGAGATTCAAAATATTGAAACTGCTCATCCCTAACATGGGTCCATTTCACAGGATAAAAGGAACAAAATTTTCAGAAAATATATTTCGTTTGATAAAAAATGAGCCTCACTTTTGCTTACAGAATTTATGAAATAAAGAAAAGCAAAATAACTCCCTAGATTTGGTAGGAAAACGGTTTCAACCTGAATCACTCATATTGAAGAAACAATTTTGAACAAAATATCCTAATTTGAGTTGGCGATTTCGAACTCTTTTGCAGCGTTCATTGCAATTAGTGTTTGGAATTGAGGATATATTTGGTATTTTGAAAGATTGTTGTTGTGACTTGTGACTTCCGATATTCTGTGGTCACTACCCATAATTCTCTCTCAAACTTGTTCTCCTTCGTGCAGTTTCTGTTCATAATTTTTTTTAAAATTTTTTATAAGGCCCCACATAACTCAAACTTCACTTTGAATCTTTTTTAGTTCATTATTTAAATTTATGTACACATATTGTTTATTCGCAAATCTATAACACAATGTACGAAGAGCGTACCTAATGATGATTCTGCTTATCTGAAAGTAACAGCTTAAATTTATGATACCAGATGGTTTTTTTTATGACACAGTCTATGCAACGTAACTGAAAAATTTACAGCTATTTCTTGAGGCCGCATCTCTTCCAACATTTTATGGTAAAAATAATAGGTTAAATACCATTTATTGCCGGCTATACATATATTGTCAACTACTGATTGCAAACTTGCTTTTTATGATTCAGATTCCTTCGTATTTCATAACTCTTGGAATTATGTTTTTCAACTGCTTCAAAATTTTTACCAACTGCTCTAACTTTTTCCAACTGTTTTGGAATTTTTTCTTTATGCTTTGAAATTTTGCCAACTACTTTGGAATTTTTCCAACCCTTATGAAATTTTTTCCAACTGCTTTGAAATTTTTCCAACTCCCTTGAAAATCTTCCAACTGGTTTGAAAATTTCCCAACTTCGTTCAACATTGGGGGGGAAGATCCCCCCCATCCCCCCTCTTGGGCCCGTCGCTGAAATCGGTGGTCAACGCACACGAACAATTTTCTGTCGGTGATTGCAGCGAGAGATGGATAGGAATACGTTGAGATGTGGTGCGGTTTATTTTAGATACTGAATAAAGTAAAGGAGAAATAGGATATTTTGGATGTATCCAGTAATTTCTCAGCGTATAGGTATTGAAAAGTCAATTTTATACTTTATACCTATTTTGAAACTCTTAAGGAACGTAAAGGCTGGGCAAAATTGGTGATACTTGAACTACAACTTTTTAACCGTGAGAGATGAAGGAAAATGAATGACACGTTACGGTGTTCTTATTTAGAGAAACTGATGATGCCATCAACTGCCTTCTTCTATCTTTTTTTGTTTTCGAGTTATATGCGAAAATTGAAATTTGGGAGATTTCAACTTTGGCCATTTTCTCCGTTTCTGTCTGTGCTAGGTTGTTGAAATTAAAACACTTTTTTCATAGCAATCCAGTAGCGTATATTGTTTTTTCTCAAGAGGTTTCCTGGCTGAGCTATAACATAAAGTTGTGTTTTTTCTTATGGAAACGATAGTTTGAAATGACTTAAAAAGAATCGCATTTTTTCCCGTTGCAAAATATGTCATACATCATACATCGCCCCAAGATTAATTCAGAAATCGTGAAAAATATAGTTTGTATGTGAAATTTTATTTATTGAGTATTAAGTAAACTGAATCACAGAAGAATATGTCTCTACTCATGGTGTCATTATTATTTCCCGATTGATTCTTTGAGGTGTTATTTCTGTTCAATTCGAGGTCATTGTTGCTGCTAAATTAAAACATTTTAACGTATATCATGTTTCTCGTAGTTTTCGAACATTTTCATAATGCCGTCAATAACGACGTTGAATTTTAATAATTGACAATTATTTCGAACACATATCAAACCACGGAAAATTGAATCAAGTATACAATGGCAAGATAAAAATGTCGCCTTTCGTAGAGACATATTATTCTGTGACTCAGCCTACTTACTCAATAATTCAAATTTCAAATACCAACTAGGTATATTTTTCATGATATCTGAATGAATCTGAGGATGTGAATGATATATTTCTGAAAAGGAAACAAATTACCGATTCTTTTTAAGCCATTTCAAACTATTGTTTCCATAAGAAATAACACAACTTTATGTTTTAGCTCAGCAAGAAAACCTCTTGCGAAAAAACGAAGTACGCTCCCGGATTGCTATAAAAAAGTGCCTGCATAATGTTTTCAATTTAAAATCTTAGCACGAACAGAAACGGAGAAAATGGTCAAAGTTGAAATCGCCCAAATTTAAATTTTGGCATATAACTTGAAAACAAAAGAAAATGGAGGAATGCACTTGATGGCATTATCAATTCTCTAAAAAAAGACCACCGAAACGTGTCATTCATTTTCCTCTTTCTCTCACGGTTAAAAAGTTGTAGTTCAGGTATCACCAATTCTTCCCAACGTGTACAACTGGAGGAATTCAAGTTACTATTTTGCAAAATATTTCACGTCTTCACAAGGATCACTTTCGTGGTAATACGATAATATGTGATATTAATTAATGCTTTCGATGGAAAGTGTGCTAAATTTTCTACCAGCATTCGTCCTCAGAAATGGCCGATGGTAATTTTTTCCGGATTCTTGATATAAGCGGTGTGATCCATTCTTGTCTTGGAATAAGATAAAGGAAAAAACTTGGAAAATAGAAGAACATGTCACACTTGCCCACCCAGAAGTGAAAAAAAGACATTATATCTTTGCATAATTTGTCATAAGTCGACTTGTTTGGAATAAACTAGTAAAATTTGTAAAAATTGTAGGTGTAATATTTGAGATGTTCACAGCTTGCAATTTTCGTGTTTTTTCGGGAATATATGAATGATTTTCTGTCATTGTAATCCTTGATATTTCTGTTTTTGGGGATACATAATATTTTTATATTTTATAGATGCGTTTTTCATTTATTGTATAATATTTGGTGGTGCTGAGAACATGAACTGAAATTCAAGTTTCGACATATTTCCTTCTCATTGGAAATTCCGTAAAATATAAAAAAAGTGACTTGCTTTCGTCACTTCTTTCATTAACTCTTCTTTTTGTCGAATTGCAAAATACAATAATTTCAGGTTTTTGAGAAAATTCGTCTGAACACTATATATGCATTGAAGATATCTATAGCGATGCTTTGTTCTTTTTTGGGACGTATCAAAATAACCTTATATCATTTGTGAAGCTATACAACGTTGAATTGGATTCTCTATTTTGTTGTGGAAGAAAAGCCAATCGAGAAGCCAATGGTATTTCAATTATATTTTTTTAAAGTTCCGAAGTGAATTTTCTATTAATTTTTCTTAATTCTAATCATGAAAACCAGTTATCAACTGTTATGTTCCGGTTCGTGTGGAATATGAAACGTATTTAATTCATTATTTAAGGTTCAAACGTTACGAATGATTTCCAAATTCCAAAAATTGTTCTCCGAATGTAGACAGAACGGTATTCAATTGCAGACACTAACACCGGAACTTCAAATACATTTTTCTTGCAAACCGTTACTACCAGAATTGTCTCATTGCAAACATTGATGGAGGATGCGATCATTTGAAGGTAAGGAAGCGATAGTGCGATAAAATTTAAGTTTGTATAAGTTAGAGCGAATCTAATTTCTGCCGCGGTCTCACAGACCGCACTACGGTGGTTGAGGGTTTTAATTCATGCTCCTGTTTCGATCTCTTTGGTGATAAAATTAATTGTCTTTTGACAGGATTTCTGAATATTTTGAATTCTATTCAACTATCTGTTATTTTGAAATAATGAATGAAATGAATATATCTGCGGCATATATTTCTGATGGGAAGTGTTCTTTCAGCATAGTGTTCTAACGAATATTTCCCGAGATATGATAAGTCGAAGAAAAACAAATTTGAACTCAAAATTAATCTAACAGTATCGAACGTTTTTTCAAATGTTTCCACGAATTCTATGATTTAGAATAGAATATTTCGTTCTTTCTTCATCGTAATGGTGCCTATTTACGATCCGGCGGCTTGCAGTCCCAGGACTGTCGATGTGAACTGACATCCAAAAACTGTATCGCACTACACACAATACAGTTGAATCGTAAGACCTGATCTGAAAATCGAAAACTGACAGTCCGCGGACTGCAGTCCATCCTTAATTTGACCATATACGTTCAGTTCAGATCTGCAGAGAACCTGGCCGGACAATATTTTCGAACATTCAAATTCAGAGGTCCTATCTCGAATTTATTTCGGCTCAAATTTCTCGATTGCTGTTATTAGAGTTTATGTGATTTGTGCCAGTCACGAATCTCGTGAGATTTCTCCATTTATCGGCTCTTTCTTGTTAAAAGCATTTTTATGGTGACTTTCACTTACGTATCGTGCTCTTTGGTAGTTCTGTTTTTTGTGTCTATCTCATCATGACTACCTTTATGTTGCATCTACTATATAACCTTTCATCCATCCTGTCGTCATTCAATAGTTAGTGAATTTCCGTTGGAAAAACGAAATTCCGGACTAGTGATGGATATGGCTCATTTGAAAATCTCATTTTTCGGTCGAACCGAGATTTTTTTCGGAACAATTTTTATAACTGCTGAGGTCCTGAGAAATATAGTCAATAAGAGTTCTTAAATCATGGAATTAATCTATGCAGGAACGTGAGAATTTATGGCCCTTTTCATATTATAGTCCCATTCAGACTCAGATACTCAGACAAATAAACTCTTGCCGCCTTTGTCCAAAATAAAGTAGAGGTTGTCTTCTTCATATTTTTCATATTCTGTTTCTTCTATATTATTGAGATCATTACTCCATATTAGTTTATCAACATACAGTGAGATGAAACAATTATCAGCTTTTCGCTCGGTGTTGACTGTCTGTCAAACATTTTGAGATATTAATAGTTCGAATGCGTGATGTTGACTCCAGAATGGGAAGAATAGGAAGACGTTAAGATACACTTGTATATATGATCAGGTGTCCCCCAAAGATTGGGATCGCTGCTGTTCATATTTTTCATTCCCGTCTTTCCTGTGCTTATCAGGTCCACCATCTCCTGGTTTGTTGACGATACGAAACTGTTTGGCATGCGCATGCCCCTTCAACAGAAAGTCTTCCACAGAACCTCGATGTCCTCTCCAGTTGGTGTCCAGACTGACTTTAATTTCGTCGTCACTGCGAACTCAGATGTGAGAAAAAGCAAGGCAGATGACATATCTCCTGAGAGGGGCTTTCAGATGTCAGTCCCCTTAATCCGTATACAAGTGGGACATAATTGGCGATACATGAACTACAACATTTCAACCCGACGAGATAGAGAAAAATGAAAAGCACATTTCGGTCGTTTTTTCACAGGAACTTATGATGCCATCAACTGCATTCCTCCTTTTTATTTCGATTTATAGGCCAAAATTCAGATTTGTTCGCCCCCCATTTTCCACAGGTCAGCATGGTTTTTTGCGAGGTATATCAGCAATCACCAATTTGGCAACCCTATCACAGTTCATAACCGAATCATAGGTGATGGTGGTTAGGTTGATGTGATTTATACAGATTTTTCAAGAGCTACTGCTGGTGGCGTACGGGTCATTTTAAGTTGGACTTGTAGCAACAGGTAGATTCTACACTTGTTACACTTGTACGGTTTGTGTTACGGAACTCTGGAAGTATTTAAAGTCTTTACTTCACACTAGTTGTCAGCAGGATGGAGTATGGTACTCTCATCTGCTTCCCCACGTACGATTGTCATCTGGGTGTGCTCGAGCGGATTCATAGAAGGTCTTCGAAGTATGTCTCGTTTCGGCAAACCGGTTTATACCATGATCGTGGGGCTGACTTTTCCACTGAGAGATTACAATTTTCGAAATTAAACATCAAAATTTCTAGCTCCTTCAAGAATGGAGGTTTGGGCGTTGGGCCAGCAACCCAACACCAAATAAAATGACAAAGTTGCTGAATTTCTCATCCAACAAGCCTTGGAATAACAGTGGTGGTATACAACGATGAATGAGTGAATGGACTAACTTGAAATGTATAGGGAATATCAAGCACCAGGGGATCATTATTGCTGAAGAGTTTGAAGGATTGAAGATTGAAAATAAAATAGAGGGGCAGTTCAGAGAAATGCAAAGACTTGAAAGGCTTGGTGAAGTATACAACATAAGGCTGTTTCTTAATGATATGTACTGTACAATGCAATCATATTGTTAAGCCCAGAATACATACATACATACGATTACGAATGACATCGTTGGCGGCAAGACATAAACTCCAATACGCTAGACTCGTCCAGAGGCTGCTCATAGCTTATCATAATTCATCTTTCTCATTGTCAAGGATGAATTTCATGTTTTCAAAAATGGCGTCTAGGTCTGCTCCTGTTTTTCATCTGCCTACGGTGTTCCGCGTGAGTAAAAGTACAAATGAAATTATTCTATTGATTCAAAATTTGTTTTCGTCATTTCGGAATTTGCTCACTTCGGGAATTTTTCGTATAATTTGTTAATTGAAATACTTCACCCTCTAATTGGCAATATTTCTGTTGGATCAATAAAGTTGATTTATAATCATTATTATTATTATCATGAGTCTGAAGCAGGAGGCAAGAACAAAAATTCAATTAATATTTATAATTCAGTTTTCGACGAGAATGAGAGATAATTTTTCGACAGGACTTATTAACATAATCGCTGAAACTGAAAGTTTATCAAAAACAATATTGGTTGATAATATATTATATTCATTTTGGAAGGCTTAATGAATATGACCATTTTGTGCAAAATGATACTTCATTCCTGAGTCACAAAATATGAATAAATCATTGCTTTATTCCTAGCTGAATAAATTCAATTAGAAAAGTTGGCTCAAAAGAACATAATATATCTAATGAAAACCTCTATGAGAATACAAATTGCATTCTGTCTAAACAAGAAGTTGTTTGAATTTAAATAAGACAGACCAGAGAATACTCTCCGGATAACACGGTGCGCATTTTAATACGCTGGAAGATCAGATTGCCACTTTGCCCACTTCTGAAATCAGTGTTGCCAACAAAATATCGATGAATCTATGAATCGTCGGGTTAAGTCATATACCTATTAAACCCTATACTGCTAACGTGAAAATAAAATTGATGCAATCTAGTTGGCATGTCTGTTGACCCATATAACAATCTGCGCATGCGCAAAGTCAGAATTTGACAAATAGAGAAAAAGTGAGGTTACGTTTTTCACATCTGACATCACACAAGTGAATATAACTATTTGGAAATATTTGAGGTAGGGTTTTCGCACATGCGCAGTGCATAGCTGGGAACAATTGTACCACGTGATCGCTGCTTCAAATGAATGCAGATAAGAGGGACAATGCTAGCGGTATAGGAGTTTATACGTATATGGGCTAAGTTAAGATAAACCATAGTTATTCTGAGAAAAACGCATATCTTATATTTAACTATGGTTACAAATAATATCAGTCAAGTGATCAGTGAGTTAAACCACGAACGAACAATTTAGGAGTTGTACTGAATCTGCTAAATCTGACCTTCTGTTCAAGAGTATCCAGAGTTCATTATTATCATGATTTTAAGATATGAAATATATAAAACTTCGAAGCACGTAGATATATCAAGAAACATTTTTCGTGAACTCACATTTCTATATGTATACTCAATTCGTTGCCAATTACCAAACACTCTGTATATCAGACTGCTTCTAATTGAGTTACGTACTATTCCATTAGGATTTCATGAAATTGAATTTTTCATTTGAAACACACAACTCTCGTAAATGAGGGTTTCCATTGGATAAGTTCCTATTAGCTTAGTTTCTGTTGGTAAAAACACTTGCAACATTATTATAACGCCAACTTCCGGAACTGGTTACTCGAACAACTATTTAAACGCTTTTTTCATGTATTCGTAACCCATCCTATGTAATGAATCTGTTGAATTTGTTTTCAAAATAGCCTCTGCAAAACCCATCGAAACAAATTTCCTGTTTGCGAGTTTTACATTCCCCAGCTATTTGCGTTTTGATTCATCTACCTGGCCTCCCGCTTAATCCAATTTTTCGAGTATTCTGCTTACGTGCATGCAATTGACTATAATTGTCCGAAATGCCCTTCCGGCCCCACGTTCCAGATCCTTTCTCTCTTAGCTGAACTTTCTGCCCGAATTAATTTTATTCATCGCCGTAGAAATTGCACAGACCGTTCCGCCCAACAACCGCCAAATAAAACCGGCAGAAGTGTTTCAATTTAATCGTTAAATTCGCAGTGTTCAATTAGCATAATTTTGCTTCATTTTCCCTCCTGTTCATTTGGTATTCCTTTCAATTCCTGGTCTTATATTTCTCACTCCGGTGAATGGTTTATTTTTCAGAAGAGCCGCCGTTTAGTGCCTTCTCCTAATACCTGTCTACATCCTTAATTAAAACGATACATCTCGGGTTCTCGGAATTTGGCTTTGAACAAGTGGGTTTTCTAGCTCTGCTTGAGTTCCTCCGACAATGAAGTGAGGAATAAGCAGGGCACCCAGATTAGGCCTTATTCAATATAACAATAGAAATTCGGGATATGATGTACTGTCCAACAGAACTTGAATAATACATCTACTAACTTATCATTCAATACTCTTAATAAGCAAATGGATATACAGAGTATTCCATGAGTCGTTTTCCTTAGGATAATGGTGAATGCAGGACATCCAGGCCTTTTATTAAAAATGGCTGTTTTGTATCCTGGGACCATTAGTTAAGGTACAACGGGGTGACTCATGAACATTGGCCTGAATTCGCGACAGCTATAACTCTGGAAAGCAAGGTCCGATTTTAATCAAATATAAAGGCTTTGTTTACTTCAAAAAATCATTTCAAACAGTTCTTGAAATATAGATATTTTTGGAGCAGTTCTCAGAATATTATGATTTTTCTTTCAAGCTTCAAAATCTATACTTTTTACATTCTTCACAGAAATTCCGTTTCTGCCTTCCATCAAAATGTAGGCACATAATTTATTTTCTCTATTTCAGTGTCGTAATGAGTTCATTACAGAACTAAAAGTAGTGCTGTAATGAAACTCATTACAGCATTGTTTTCAGTTATATTTTTCTTTTTATGATTGTCAGTACCTCTGATCGAATCAAGTTTCGAATCAAATCAATTCAAATTCCGTGATCTGTCGAATTTCGTATGTCACACCAACTGCCAAGATACAAAACAAAAGTCACTAATCCAAATTTTCATTTGAATTTCGAGAGTATTTCACAAAAATTGACTGAAATAGAGAAAATATCGTCTAATACTCGTTGCAGAAGGAAATTCCAACACTCATGCTTTCGAAAACTCGCTCCTTCGTCGCTCGTTTTCGAATTTCGCATTCGTGTTGGAATAGGAGCTCATTCTGCAACTTGTTTTAGAATATACTATTAATGGTTGTCAGTACTGACCTCCGATCGAATCAAGTTTCGAATCAAATCAATTCAAATTCCGTGATCTGTCAAATTTCGTATGTCACACCAACCAAAGATTATAGAGTATAAAGATGGGAAACGAAGCGACTACAGTGATGTCAGCGACATCTGTTTTTCAAAAGTAATCGATCTATGGTTAAAATATTTAATTAGGGTCCATTGGGCATAGATTATATAGAGATTATTAGTAGGCTGTTGTCAATTTTGAAAGAAATACTTGAATAAATATTTTTGCTGAATGATGATTGTATTTTCTCTCGTATTTTCTACTGAAATAATTCGAAATCTACAAGTGTACCAACTAGCTCACTCCACAATCTTGGTTCGTGTGTTTTTCTGTTATAAATTTTGTGTTAAAAACTGGCCGACATTCGAAATGCATGGTGAATTGCAGAAATAATAATCTTGAGTGTGCATTCTTTTCATTACCAAAGAGAATATAAATGTAAGTTTTGAAACTCTTATCATGTAATTGTCTTGTTCATTGCTTTTTATTTTCAGTGTTGTCAAATGGATAGAGGTTTCGGGGTAAAAATATATTGTTCTGGATAATTTGTTTACGAACCGAATTTTCTTCGGTCTCATTCATTAGATCAAAAAGTTCCACTCATAGAGGCAATGGTGATCAGAAGAACGACTTATAGAGGTGGTGGTTCTCTTGACGACCCTTCCAGCAGTTCGACTCATCTGCTAGACATCTAGACTCATTGAGGTTAAAATACACTGGGTAAGATATGTATGAATCGGGTCCAGAACAACTGTTTGACTTATCGATGTTCGATTTATCGAGAGTTCACTCACAATATGTTCTTGAAATTGTTATGATAATTCTCTAATATGTGAACAAATTTTTGAAATGTACTCAATTTCATAATTATTGTATTGCAGTTGATTTCACACAATCATTTCAAATAAAAATATAAAGAATCCAGAAGCGTATTTCATTTGATTCAAAGCAATATGCAGAAGAAAAGATCAAAAAGTGGAGCCTTCCTTTTTTTGTCGATCAGGATATTTTTTTAAAAGCTCGACAAAGTATTCAATTAAATGAAAATTTATGAGAAATGTGTTTCGAATTTCGCGCCTATTGAAATAGTTTTCTGTACTGAATAATGTTTTCAGCGTCATCTATGTGTCACAAGTAAGAAACTAGCCAAAAATCGTAGTCGGTTTTTAGTACCACAGATACAAGGGCGTTTCCTATCTTTCTAACTCTATAATCTTTGACACCAACTGCCAAGATACAAAACAAAAGTCACTAATCCGAATTTTCATTTGAATTTCGAGAGTATTTCACAAGAATTGACTGAAATAGAGAAAATACCGTCTAATACTCGTTGCAGAAAGCTATTCCAACACTCATGCTATCGAAAACTCGCTCCTTCGTCGCTCGTTTTCGAACTTCGCATTCGTGTTGGAATACGAGCTCATTCTGTAACTTGTTTTAGAATATACTATTCTTTATTTCAGTGAGTCCATGAGAGTACTGAAAGTAGTGCTGTAATGAAACTCATTACAGCATTGTTTTCAGTCATATTTTTCGTTTTTTGGTTGTGAGTACCGACCTCCGATATAATCAAGTTTCGAATCAAATCAATTCTAATTCCGTATTCTGTCAAATTTTGTATATCGCACCAACTGCCAAGGTACAATACAAATGTCACTAATCCGAATTTGAATTTCGAGAGTATTTCACGAAACTTGACTGAAATAGGGAAAATATCTTCTGAAACTCGTCGCAGAAGGAAATTCCAACACGTATGCGAAATTCGAAAACGAGCGACGAAATAACTCATCCTGCAACATATTTTAGAATACACTATTAAACAATTCAATTACCTCTTTGAATGGCACTTTCGTTACATTCGTTTGAGTGTTTTGAAATTGTCTCTTGACGAGATTCAGAATTATATCGAATACTATTCGAGTCTCCTTTCTTTTGGAACCTCAAATTCTACTGGGTGCGCGTGTAAAAGTTACTATTATGCGAAACTGAGTTCTGAAATCTCCATTTCGAACACCTCTCATGACACAACATATTCGTTGTTGGTTTTCGAATAAAAAATAGGTTGGAGATCACTGAAATGAGGGAACTTCGCAGAATAGCTGGGATATTACTATTGACTAGAGAACGACGCGAAAATATAAGAGAAACCTGCAGAGTGGAAAACGTCAACCAGTGGTTTCTAGATCGAAAGAAGGAATGGAACCATCACATTGGTTGAATGGACGAGAGTAGAATGGTCCAAACTGCAAGTGACTAATCTTTAATAGGTCGCAAAAGTTCAGAACGTCCCCGAAAACAATGAAGAGACAATTCAACAGCGTAGGCGGGGAAGCGATGGAAGATAACAGGTGAATCGTCTAGATGAAAGAAGGAAAAGGAAAAAAAAATTGGTTGCAAGTGTCTCTGAAGAATTAAACTTGACACTTATTTGTATTATGAAGCATTTGTATATTTTGAAATGATTTTCAGAATGAGCTCCTATTTTAACATAAATGCCAAATTTCGAAAGCATGAGTAGAGAAATTGCCTTCTGCAACGAGTATTCGACGATATTCTTTAATTTTAATCAAGTTTTGTTAAATAATCTATGAAATCAGCTGAAAATTCGGATACGTGAATTTTGTATTGTATCCAAGCAGTTGGTGTGACTTTCGAAATTCAATGGATTACGAATTTTGAATTGATTCAATTTGCAATGAGTTCATTGCGGCAATATTACCAGTACTGTACTGAACTCATCATCATACTGAAATTGAGAAATACGCTGAATGTATTCATTTTCTAAGATGGTTTATATCAATTATATCAAAATTCAATATGAAAAATAATAAGATTTCACATTTTTCAGCTCAGTTTTCCATGCTTGAATTACTTTTTCATGAAGACCCAGAAGGATTGAACAGAATTCGAAATTTCCGAAATGTTTACTAGAGAAAATTAATCTGAATAAAAAAATTTCAAAAAACAATAAAATGAATATAGGTCTCCGGGCTTTGAAGAAATATATCGATATTATGCCCTTGAAATATAGTTTTCATGAACTGTTTGGGAGAGCTTCCTGAAAAGAGTAAGCCTATAAAATTTGATCAAATTCCAATCTTGAATTTCAAAGTTATAGCAATCGCAAATTAAGGCCAATGTTCATGAATCTCCGAAACTAATGATATTAGGATAAATACAGCAGATTTTTCTGAAACGCCTGCATGACTGCATTCACCATCAGGCTATGGATAACGACTCGTGAAACACCCTGTATAACTAGGGAGCCACTGCTAGCGCTGCTATGAAGCGTCCTCAAAGTGTTCGTCATAAGAGAATAAAATTATGTTGCACTGATGTAAGTGTAAGAACCCAGATACCGGTCTGTAGCTATTCTCCGACCGCAACTTCTCCGCAGCTTGTTCCCAGTCTGGATCTCCAACAGTCGACGGTAACAGTTCGAAAATTTATTTTTCAGAATTCTGACAATAACTTCGTGATAATCGTAATGTTCACATTAATACTCAATGAAAAATTTCCAATAAGCCCAATTGTGCTTAACGTATGGTGCTGCGGAAGAATGATAAGTTTTTCATCGGAAAACCAGATATTGCTGCCCTAGTTTCCCCAGACAAATGTAAAAGCCGGCCGTCAGAGTTTCCGAATCAATAATGATGCTGCTTCAAATAGGAAGTTAATAGGAGACGGTTAGTCTATCAGACAATTCGATACTATGAGTATTGCAATCCTCGAGTCATTTTTTATCCAACATGAATTTGAAATTGACAATTTGAGTCGCTTAAAGAAATTTAATATTGAAGGCTCACTGGGTTAGTGATAAAATCTATTCGAATTTAAAAATATTGATGTGGAAACTCCGGTTAAAATTTATTCCGCAAAAAAAATCGAAAGTTTGAATGAAAAACTATTTTCTCGTTTTCTGACGACTAAAATTTTATATGTGCTGCTTTTGTGCTCAAGCAAGTGGGTTCAAGATTCTTCAGAAATGATACCTCGTGGTTTGTCAGATTCACAGTATTCGACGACCCAAAACTTTTTTTTTTAAAAGTGTGTTTATCAGTGTTGTGTGAGTAATTTGTAGAAGGAATGAAAGCCTGTGGTTCGTCAGCTCCTCAGTATTCTATGAGAACGAAAAAATTCTATCGCTTATTTTTTTTGCAGAAATGTTTTCAGGATTTCAATATATCGGTCCAGAAGGGATCTTTGGGGGGCTGTGAAATTGTATAATAACCTCAGTTTTTCTCCCAATATTGACGAAGGTATAGTCTGTTAACCAACACATGGCAGAATGGCATTTTCTTGCTTTTTTTTCACATAACCGATATAGGTGAAAAAAAAGTTTTCTCGATTAAGCATAACTGACAGTGGTAGGAAATTTTCTGCAGAGAAAGAAACCGGCAGTCGTTTCGATAGCCCTCCAGTAATTCCAGATATATCAGCAGTTGAGTGAAAAATGGTCCTTTAATATTCAAAATGGGACATCCCGAAGACAATGGGTCATTTTCGAGGATGGTAACAAATCAGACCTGAATAAACAGGTTATGCGGACTCTGCATCGGTCTAGCTCAAAGAAATTATTCTTTGCGGGTAGAGCAACAATAAAAATTTTAAAAATAAAAAAAAAAGTTTCTCGTGCTTCATCCGAGGATTGCATAGCTGCTGGTACTCTGAAAAATTGTTGACCAAAAAATTCAGGAACAAGAGTATTCAAGCTTCAAAAGTTGATTATACTTCCTCATTCGCCCATTTTTCACTGAAATACATCTTGTTGAAAAACATCGAAAAGTTTGGAAAATGTTTTTGTCCTTTTAATGGATCCGAGAAGTATGTATTTAATGCTCATTCTGAATATCAATATTCCGAATGGTATGCTTCAAGAATATATTTTTGATTTTCATAAACCTACGAAAGAAATAACTTTGAAACTTTTACACATTTTCGCTTTTTATGTATTTCGAAAAAAAACAGGACTTGAGAAAGCAGATTATTCCAAAAATTACTAACAAAACGATTCCTACTTTCTGATCTCGATATATCATATCTACCATAATTCAAACTTCACAGTGAAAACAACATCACATAATTCTCGGTATATTGATATATTCTGCATTTGCTTCAAGCTTATCATAGATTCAATATTCCGGTGAAATATTGTACGCAATCATTCCGAAATTATTCCCAATTCAGTTATCTAATTCCACATGTCAATCCAACGAAAAATCATGAACAAGATATGTCGGTTTGTCTGGTTTTGGCATTACTTTCTGTCGAATATTTATTTCATATCGATAACCATAATATGCTGAATCCCCAGCCCGAAATGCAAATTCGTTTATGCAATAAAAAATGTAATGGGACGAAGCTCATTAATTGTTGGACGAAAAATTCTCTATCGAGCAACAGATAGTAGAAATTCATTGAAATTTTATTTCACTCGAATTGAATAACTGAGTGAAACAGAGTGGGCGGAAATGCGAATACTCTCTTGTAACCAAATGTCACGTTCACTCTGATAATAAGGATGAATACATTTTTCAGATTGCTATTTCAAAAAATCAAAGTATTTGAAAAAAAACCTTCTGGCCGGACTGCAAAAAGTGTTACTTTCGTATTTTCATAAAACTTCTATAAAGTTTTTTTCCGAGTCCCTGCGACAAAATCAATGAAAAATTTAAATAATAGAAAAGAGTTATTAGTCAAACACCAAATGATTCACAAATTGTGAAATGGAACACTTTGAACTAATAACTTTTCAATGTTTCCGAGTCTATACCAGTCTACTTCATCAACAAAATTCTTATATTCATGAAAATATTGAGAATTTTGAAAATATATAAGGTGACCATTAATTGAAATAACTTTGAATAAACATCTGCACTGGTACTGATGAGAAGTAATATTTCAGAAAGTGGTCTACCTGCTATGCTGGTTCGATGACAGCATGTTCTTGAAGTTTACTCCAATATCTTGGTTTCCACTACTCCATGTTGAGAGTCACTCTTTCCAGTTTCAAAATTAGTTTAGGAACCCTCCAGAAAAATACTCACCTTTGGAAATATCAAAAATGAAACTAAGTCTCAATATTAACAAAGCATTGCCACAACCGAAACTATAACCTCTATTATTTCATAGGATTTAGATAACCACTGTATAATATACAATCATGGATAGTCACCCATCACCCCAAATTGAATTCAACAGACGTGAGATATATTTTCAATTAGTTATGTGTATTTTCTCACACTTCCATTGTCTACAAACCTATTCATGATGAGACAGACATATTACGGGGCTTTTCATCCTTTAAAACCCTCTGCCAGAGGAAAAGTCACACTATAACATAATGGCGAATCTGGGAAGCGTGAAGTGTCAGAAACACCACATAATCCATTCTCGGAAGATTAAGTCATCATCTTTCATAGCCTCGTGAAATTTTAATCCTCGAAAATCTCTCACGGAGGTCCATAAATGAAAATTCGATATCACAGAAGTCGACAGTGAACTCCTCTGTCTATGGTTGTCGAGATAATGAAGTGCGCGTTAATAAATGACACAAAGAGCAAAACAGCTTTAGTCGTTGCGAGTGGTTTATTGTTTTCATTTTCTACAAAGAAAAACTGAGGACCCTTGATCATAACGAATATCTCACTGCCGGGAAACTTGAGAACTGGTTTATGTAATATTCATCCTTTTTATACAGATGCTGTAAGCGCTCCGTTTTCTTAAGAATTTTCGAATGCGGAAAGATTATGTTTGCGAAAGTTTTGAATATTGATCTTTCATTTCGAACACGTCAGTGTCAGAAATTCAGCGTCCGAGGTACAATCTGAGACCAAGAATCCTCTGAAGATGCCTACCGCAGTTGTGGGCGAAACGTTAATTTAAATTATTTCTAATGAACCACGGACCATAAGCCCGGAAGACTCTTTCAATATCAGTAGATCCGGTCGTGAAAGCCTCAAACTACTAATTGTCGTTTGGATTATTGAATCTTTTCCCTTTCTTCGAAATTCAATTATTCGAATTGTTCTTTGTAAATTTTAAGCATTACTTGGAATCATCACAATTATTGGCATCCTAAGTCACATTTATTAAAATAATTGTTGCTGTCAAATATATTTCAAACTCCGTCCTAGTCCTCGTTCATGAAAATATTCTCCCTTTCTGATGTTCCCACTCGTTTCTTCGAATAATTCCTTTACCTTTTCACGACACCTCCCCGGAGGTAGTTCCAGACGAAATAAATTTCATCCGCTGACACAAAACACAATTATTTCGCTGTATGTAAATTGAACTGGGAACTCGCGAGTTGTCAACCATTCCTAGCCTTATTTTTTTTACCCAAAGGAGTCATGTTTCACTTCCCTATTATCTCCTCTAATTGAAAATTGTATGAAATTTATTTCTTTCATGCTCTTTCCGTCTTGACGAGCTCGCATAATTCTTCACTCAAATGAATTACCGAGCACTTTCAATGTGAAAATACTGAAAATATCCAAAGCGAAATGATTTTCTGAAATTGTTCGAGAGTTACTTTAATGAAATTTGAGGCTAACAAATATTTATAAGTGAAAATATTAAAAATTCGGTAAATAATTCATTTTTCAACCCAAATAGACCTGAAAATTTTTTTCTTTCATTTCAAAGAAAATTGTGTCAGATTATGATTTGAATGGAGCTTTTTCATATTTTTCATATCGATGTGTACTTATTTTCTACGAAAAGTTGAAATTTTCGGTGTTCTTTTAAAGGAACGGTAGATTTTTGAGCTACTTAAATTCATTCTATGAAAAATGAACATTGAATTATAATATGTATGTTGTAATTATAGAAGCAATTTTTCGGATGTTATGCTATTTTATATTTAATACTTATAAACTATTGGTTTTTATGCCACACTTCACAATTTTTTTATTTTATTCTGGTAAACAATGAGATGGTCTACTCTGACCTATCCTGAAGATTGATGTTAACTCTTTGATTGTTTAGATGGTCCTGTTTTTGTTGTTTTTCTATTAGTTTTAAGCAATCTTGTTGCGATGATAGCTAGTCAGCGTTTTAAACAACCATGTCAAAGCAGTGTGCAAGAAGTGGGAAATACAATTTCTGACCTTGTCGAAATACGATTCTAACTCATGTTTTTACGGGATCAGTCAACGCCTCCCATATATTCTAATGTTGCATGAGTTATAACTTTGTTTGGTGCATGGAAATACGAATTATAAATTAGTATGCTCATAGGCAACATTATTGTTATTTCAGTTACAGAAAACTATTGAATTATGTGCAGAAGAAAATTTTGCTATCAGGTAGTTCTGAAATCATATCTAGATTATCTGCATGATGTAGTTTCTCATGCAGAGTCAGATTATTTTTCCAATAGTTATAACAATATATTCCGGTAATATAGTAGGTGATAATTAAACCGTTCCGTTAAAAGAACGCCTTCATTTACGTAGCAGAAATCAGGATTTGAAATCATGGAGAAGATGAATTCGTCTCTTATATCATTCATCCGACCATAGATATAATTATTTTATTCGCAAACGCGATGAAATAAATACATATGAAAAAATACACCACCGGACAAAATGAGGTATTTCAACAATTTATATATTTATGAAGTTAACATGGCTTTAAAGTGAATTTGAATACTGAAGCACTTTGTAGATTATATTCAGTGTTGAAGAAAGCATTAATTTATATGTTTATAATGACGCCTTCTGTTTCTTTATTTCGAGCATGAATAGAAAATTTTTAGATAGGTGTTCTTTATACGGAACGCTAGGTTTATTTGGGTTAAAGTCATACAAGTTTTTATAGGGGAAATGTCCTTAAAATGGGATACTTAAGGTTTAAGTAGTCATAAATAATTGATGAATCTATAAAATCCCACTGAAAACGTGAAAATACATTCTCCGAAGTAATTTACATTATATGCCAAAAACATTTCAACAACAGAATATAAGTATCAAAAATATAATGCGTTAAAAAAAAAGTGTAACTGTCCCATTTTAGGGAATATTGTAGTTAAAATGAGATACTTTTCGTTTTTAAAATGGGATGGTTATTCATATGCTAATTCGCTCAATGAAGTTTTTGCGTATTGATGGAAAAATGAGGAAATTTAAAAAATATATATTTTATTAGACATAAAAATATGAAAATAAACAAAAACAACTATCCACATTCGAGATGGACAAATAAAAAATCTCAAAGAAGATACTCTTAAAAAAAACAAATGAAAAAGAAATCAAGGAGAAATACAGTAATCGCAAAGAAAGTTTTCCTGATCTTCCTCTGCTCCCGCGCAAGCATCATGCACCCATCTCTTGCAACTTATACATTGAATCCAGCCTTCTCCTTTTTTACTCTCACTGAAATTGTTGCCACAATAGAAGCATTCAGGATTACTGTCTTCTTCAGATGCGCTGGAATCCTCGAACTCTTTAATTTTGACAACAGCTTTTTTCTTGCCTTTACCTTTTCCTATTTTCCTCTTTATATTAGGATGTTTTTCAATTTCTTTCAATCGTTTTCGTTCCAATGATTTCTCCAATTCTGTTTTGAAAGGGGTGCTGGTTAAAACAACAGTCTCACCAGTTCTTGGTTTTTTGGTATGTAGTGTTTTTTTTGTCGCTTTAGGATAAGGTAGAATCGTTTCCGGGGAAAAGTACATGGCTTCACTTGAAGCTTCTTGTTGGCATCTCGACGTTGAAGGCTCAGAAATATGGAGGGTATCCTCTTTTGACATTTTCGATGACCTTGGTGGAGTTTCAGGTAGAACTTCTCTGATATTATTGTTAAAATTGAGCTCTTCAGGAATATCAGTAGGTTGTGCAGCAGAAAACATCTCTTCGGTGAACACGTTACGATCAACTGGATATATACCAGTCTTTCTGAAACCATTAATTGCGTTCGAAGGGGTACTTGCCCGTAAATAAGCTTTACCAAAAATTTTTGCGATTTGATACACCGTGACTACTCTTCCAGGATGGTTTCGTAAAAAACATTCAACTTCTTGACTATAAAAAGTTGAAAGAGGAGCCATGCATGAGACATCCAGAGGCTGCATTCTGTGACTACAATGCGGAGGTAAACAGAGAATGGTAACAGAATACTTTCTGGCTTTTTCTATAACATTTAAATTTTGTGTGTGAGTTTTATGTCCATCTAATATTAAAAGTGTAGGGCTATCTGCGGAAGCACCAGAGAACTTCAAAAAATGATCAAACCATTTTTCAAATAAATCAAGTTGCATCCAGCCTGTAGGATGACAAGCACAAATTGTTTCCGGAGGTGCACCATTTAAAAATTCAGCTTTCATGCGAACACGTGGAAATATCAGCATGGGTGGGATGTAGCTACCAGCAGCATTCATACAAATAACTGCTGTACACAAAGTGCCCCGTTCCGCAGAAGTGAGGGACCCTACTTGCTTACGTCCTTTAAATGCAATCACTTTCGAGGGACGCCCCTGTACAGTGGTGACCCCCGTTTCATCGACATTGTAGATTCTTGATGGTGAATAGTTATTTTTTTGTTGCAGTGGTTCGAGTAGGTCAAAAAATTTTGAAACATTTATTTGGTTGAAACTTCTGGCACGTGCAGCTGAGGTCGCTTCAGGAATTCGAGGTGATAATCTATTTCTTTTAAGGAAATTCTGTAACCAATGCCAACCAGCTTTCTTCTTCACATTGCTGAAATGGTGCGGTATATTATTTTGTACAGCAAACTGATATGCTAAACGTCGCACTGAATCAGTGGTAAGTCCAAACATCATTGTCTCCATGTTAGTAATGAACCGAACAAGTTCCGTTTCTTGCGTTGGGTTAAACGTAACAAGTCTGCTACCTAAACCTTTAAGTGAATCTTTACTTATCTTGTTTTTTCCTTTCACACGACGTTCTAAAGTACTCTTTGGTACGTTGCAAAGTTTAGCCGCTTTGAGATAACCACACTCTCTATTTGAAACCATATCTATAGCTTTTTTCATGTTCTCTTCGGACCACTCCTGTCGGTTGGTTTTTCTTGAGTATCCGCCCGCCATATTTTATATGGTTATCTATTTCCAGCAACTACAACAACAAAAATCAGGTAAATAATATTACCAAAATATATCAGGTAAAATGGGATATCCCATTTTAAAGACTAACTACATATCCCGTTTTACCTATAACTTAACCATTGACTTCAGTGTATTCTACAAATTTAACCTTAAAATATATCACCCACATTTCATGCTTACATCAACATTCAACATCCCTTTTAAACTATTATTAATAATCAACACATTCTCTTCACATATACTGAAGCAATGCCTTCTGTTATGAGTTAATAATATTACAACAAAATACTGAAAAACATAAGAACTTACATTATGTCAAGAACGGCATTCACTATGGAACTGAAATTCTTTTAGCAGGTTACATATGAGTACAGCTTGCACTTGCGCAATACTTCCCTAGAAGGCAACCCAAGTATCACGTTAAATGGATAGTATCACGTTTTAGCTTACTGTCCCATTTTAAAGACACTTCCCCTACGTATAATATTAATAATTATCATTTTCCTTTCATCTTTGTTGTTATTGTCCTCTGCATCATAAAATACAGCGTGATGCCGTCTACCCATCTATATTTTCATTCCTATTCTACACCGGAAGCTCGTTGAATATGAATATAGCAAAATTGCCAAAGTAATTGTTGTTAAGTTGCAGGCAAAAAGCAGAAACTTCCATGTTTGGAGAAACTAGAATTTTTAATTTCTGAATTGTCATTTCGACAAAGTATTTTTTATACTCTTTAAAAATTTATGGTAATAGACCAGGAGGCAGTGACTGAATTTGAATAGTCATTTCAAAAATCTGAGAATGTACTCACATCCTGTTGAATATCTGCTCAACTTCAAATTGAGACCAATCAGATTCAAATTGAGAATAAACAATTTCAAAATGAAAATAAAGAACTTCAAATTGGTAAGCACAATTGAATTGGAAATAAACACATTCAGAATGAGACTAAACATTTTCATATTGGAAAATGATATATTTTTTTTTTGATATATCGAAGATTTTTTCCGATTCTGAACTAATTGAAGAATAGAATTTGCTACAATTTTTGAAAATTTGCCGTGTTATTTCCTTCTTTCTAAGGTAACCAGGTTTTGAATAGGTTTGGTCTTAGACCAATTCATGCACAAGTTTTTCACAGTGGTATTTCTTCTTTCATGTATTCACTCCCAGAGACTGGGAGAAAAAAATCTTAAGAAAAATTTGGAAGAATGCAGAATTTTTATTCTCATTATCAACGAAATTGTTCATGAATTTATGTACACCTCTGCATTATTAAATAAATTCTTTCCTTATATTCAGAACGATTTTCTCGAAATACGAAATAAAACACAGAACAGAACGAATTTTTTCAATGTGGATTTTCATAGTGACGATATGAATGCGTTTAATTCCAATTTGTTGATTACCATTCCGAAATTGTTTGGTCCTATTTTGAATGTGTTTATTCCCAATTCGATTGTGTTTACCATTTTGAAGTTGCTTATTCTCATTTTTAATTTATTCAAGCCGAATTTGAATGCTATTATTGAAACATAGATGAATTCAAAATAGTTATCATCGAAGTGAATACAATTTTCAATTCTCAGGCTCAGAAATCTTTTATCATGAGGTTGGAGAAATGATATTAGATTTTGTCACTGAGATGAGAGATATACCAGTTTCGGCCTTGTTTGGCCTCATCAGTATCTCATACATCTCAGGACAAAATCTTCATTGAGAACTCCGATATTTGAAGCAATTGGTTGTGAAGTATAAAGTAAAATATTACAAATTACTAGGGTGGTGACATCCAATTGCGTCAAAATGAAGTTTCACATATCCAATCAAATGCTAAAATGAAATCTGTAGGTACTTCCTTTTTCACTGAATGAAATTTTAGCAGTGGCTAAATTATTTTTACGACAAAAATTGGGCTTCTTTCATCACTTTGAGAAACTGGCAAGCGGGCCCTGAATAGAGCCACTGCTAACATCTCATTCAGTGAAAAAGGAAGTACGGAAGATCAAAGATCATTTTGTCAAAGTATCAGTCATAGAATTTCAGAGGATAATTTTGAAAATTGACTGAAAGTGAAAAAGAATATATCAGATTATTTTCTTCCTTCCCTATTGATACCAGAACTCAATGAATATTGATAAAAGAAAGGTTGTTATTTCATAGGTCTTCAAATTTTCACACATTGGAGAAAATATGTTTTAAAAATATATTACTGTGTGTCAGAAATAAATTTCTCCACCTAACTATCTGACAGGAGGAAAAACTTTACCGTGCGAGTGCTGGCGAGAAAGCTGAACTCGTATGAGTTGAAGAGGCAACCCAAATGGACAGTGAGGAGTCAAGTAAATACGATTTGACAATTTGATTTTCAAATCAGGAAGCTGAATTCATGTGAAATATGAATTATCATTTTTCACTTATCCTTTTCGTTTCATTTCTCTTGTCATTGATATTTTCTATAAACATCGAATTATTCGATATGATGCTCCCAATGTTTTCATCTGTAAATATAAGTGTCTTACTCAAACTTGGGGCTCAGCTGGTGCAATATTTCAATTTGACACGGTACTGATAGGTCCGCAAAACCACATTCATGACCTCTCATCGAAGGAAAGGCAGAGGCACGTGACTAAATGACAAAGCTATCTCTCGTAGATTCAATAATTTCTTTCTCTAATTCACATTCGTTCGACCTGCGGTAATTTTTAGAGTATCCATTAGAAAACTATACTATAAAAAGTATTTTTCATTTTTCACCCTGAATATTTCGATTCGATTGGAATCGCTCTTTTCTCACCATGTTGCCACGTCAACTGTTTTTATTACCCAATAAATCGTTCATCAAGTTGCTTTCTCAATTAAATTATCCTCCGTTCAACCAGCCCCAATCAAATCAATCAGTCTTCATTCCACTGGGATGCAAGACATAATTCTGCTCTTATTAAGTTTCTTCTGGATCCACACCCCTTTCCTAAATCATTTTTCTAAATCCTTCGTTTATGATCCCTCCTTGTCAAATTCCCGATGAAGTTTATCGCAATCAGCTCGTATTTATATAATTCGATGACTATCCTCACATTCCTCACTCATAATAATTCCGCCCTCGTAACATTTACGAGGAATATTCTCTTTAATATACAGTTGAGTGATGATAGAGTGATGTAGGAGCCTTGTTTTTTCCCGTTTTTCACTTCGTGATTCCGCTGAGATAAAAGTCAATATACTCCTTGGATGATGGAAGATGGGAAACTCAAACATGGCCTAAGTTGTGGTCATTTAATACGGTCCTTAATGGACCCTTCTCCCGCGCCAAGAAGGCCGAAGGCGGCGGTTGTTCGGGGAGAGAGAATCACGCTCTCGGCTAATACTTCGATATGAAATGGGATAGGTGTAGATTCAGCCTGAAATATTATCAGCCGATATTACTTACATAGCTGGAAAACTGTACAGTTGGCTCCACTAGATGATTCCAACATCACTTTTATCTATGTCCTCTCTCTATAGATATGCAATTTGTCTTGAATGTAAGCGAAAACAAAGGTGTCAAAAACCCTTCATGCTAGGATAATCATTGTTTGTACGAATGTGGTGAAAAAGGTTTGAATAGAATATATGTAAGAAAGCTAACTCTTCCTCAATCTCATTTTGTTATATTTTCAAATATTGTCCCATTAAAAATTGCGAAGTTGTCGTTGTATTAAAATCTGTCAGAATGAAATTCATAAATTTTTGAAAAGTTGGAAAAAGGATATTGAATGTAGTTTCTTCATTTCAGGTTTGTTGAATTTGTATTATTGATTGTATTGAATAAATATTCCTTCATTTCAAGATGAGAAACACATCTTGTTTAATATTCAAAACATACCTTTAACATTATATATATATATTTGAAGATGGCGTGGTCGAGTAAAGACGCGTGCGATATTCCGCCAGTGCATAATTTAGTTTGTCATAAAAATAGATCATGTGGTATCGTGGTATGCATTTTATGTGACAACCCATGGTGTAAAACTGATTTCAATAAAACAGTTTCTGCAGGAAGGGCTTTTATGTCTCAAAGAATTTGATGATATGTCCTACACACAGTGAAAACATAACCTATAATATTATAGAAACCTTGCACGTCGATGGAAATACTGTAATTGAGAATTTGGAAAAAAAGCTGTGTCTTATTAATGCCTACAAAACCATAATTGAAAAAGGAGAAATGACAAAAATTGATGTGGAAATGAACGATGAAGTATCGTCCGTAATTTCAGATAATGATTCTGTTACATCTGGCAAAAAACGACAACGCATTGAGGATGGAATAGTAAGCGACTGTGAAAATTGCTCCCTATATTATATTGAAAATGAAAGTTTAAAAAAAATGAATGCAGAATTAACCAGACATAATAATGAATTAAGAGAGAATAACACCTTTTTGAGATCACATATGGCTAATGGGGATGTCTTATCATATGCACAAGTAACTAGTAATTTTCCAAGAAAACGTAATGATAATAATGCCCCTGCTATTATTCTAAAAAATCAGAATGCTGATGGTATTGAACCACTGCTAAAGAAAACCAAGAATATATTAACCACCAAAAGTAAAATCCAAATTGAAAATGTATTCAAAACTAAAGATAAAGTTATTGTAAAATGTTTTAAATCAGCTGATGTTGCAGTAACAGAAAAATTGCTGCAATCTCTTAAATCTGATGGCACCTCAATTATGCAGGAAAAAAAAGTGATCCGAAGATCAAGATTGTTGACGTTGATCAGGATACAGCTACCCTATCAAATGAAGATATTGTACATGATATTAAGCTGAGGAATGGCATCTTGTTTGATCAGTATCAAGCAAAAATTGATCATAATTATCAAAATAACAAAACTGGAAAATGGACGCTTTTGATTACAGTGAATGCTTTAACTTATGAAAATATTATGCGAAGAAATAAACTATTTATTGGATCGAGTTATTGCAGAGTGTTCGATGACTATAATCTTACTATGTGCTACAAATGTTCAAAACATGGCCATCACAGTCAGAAGAAGTGTAACTCTACAACCTTTACCTGTGGAATATGTGCTGAGTCGCATTCCACCAAAGTATGTAATCACAAGGATAGAATAAAGTGTTGCAACTGTATTGCCTATAATAAAAAATTTAATAAAAACAGAGATTTCAACCACAAGGCTGATGACAAAAACAAATGTGAAACATATCTGGAAATTCTCAGGAATACTGTCAGGAAAATTGATTATCCTTTCAACCCACTGAATGGTTAGCCTAGTAGCATATTGGAGAACTTATAATTTTCTGCTTTCAAAATCACTGTCTACCAGGGGATTTCCTGTTAGTATGGGCAGGTTGAAATTAAGATTACTATGTTGTTGCCTTTTACTCCTTTTAATGGAAATAAATACATGTGTGTATAGTTATGTTCGGGGTGGAGCACCGTTCACATTACTGTCTGTACTAATTGCTAGTTTTGATACAGGTGGGGAGGTTGTAACCTTGTTCAAATTTCTGTTTAACAATGTAGATCATATTAGAAATCGTGGAAAAATTATGAGAATCTTATCATCTTTATCTATTCCTATATTTGAACTATAATGTCATTTTCTGTAACTGAAGAAGAAGACATAAATATTGAATCTGAATCTGATTTTTCCACTTTAAATAAACTAAATGAGGGAATAAAGGACTATGACTGGCTAATTCTAACTGTGAATATAAGAAGACTGAGTGTGAATGCTGCTCTACTTGAAACCTATATAGCTGGATTAAGTAAAAAACCCCAAATTATAGTCTGTTCAGAAGTTGTTGAAAATCCGAGTGTTTTCACTATTGAAAATTATATATCGTACAATAATGGTGGAAGCATAAATGGTGCAGACGGGGTTGCAGTTTATGTGCGCAATGACGTTGTACATAAAACCAATATAATTGAATATAACTCACTTAAAGTCTTAAACTGTAAAATATTTTTAGATGGAAATGAAAGCCTATTAATCACAGCTATTTATCGTTGTCACGACTACAGTAAAACTGACTTCATAAATGTAATAAAAAAAATTATTGATAACAAAGAAAACAATCACATAATTGCAGGTGACTTCAATATTAATATCTTAAAAAATGAACCTGAGTCTGAAGAACTATTGAATGAATGTTTCTCTAATGGCTACTTGCCCCTATTTAATTCGATAACTAGACCAAATGAAAAAGGAGGTACCTGTATTGATAACTGTTATGTCAAATCTCATTTCAACCTTAAAGCCATTAAACACTCACAAGTGTTTACAGATCACTATCCACTTTATTGTGGTTTCAATACAAACAAACTCTCTAGAAATAGTACAGGTTACTTTCATAAATTAAAATATGATAAACTGGTTGCTGCATCAGAGAGTGTTGACTGGAACAAGTGCAGTTTAATTAATGATCCTGAGGTCGCTACGAATCTTTTAATTTCAAATATTCAATATTGTATTAATAAAGCAACAGTAAGGATTAATACATCAAAATATATATATAGAAAACCCTGGATGACCTCTGAAATTTTTAAATCTATTGAGCATAAAGAGACTTTATATAATGTCTGGAAAAATACTAAATTGGTTGGTGATAAAAATAATTACAAAAATTATGAAAAAGTTTTAAACAAGAAAATAAGACAAGCAAAAAATGATTTTGAAATAAAAATGGCTGTTAAGAATACTAGTAATTCAAAAAATATGTGGAAATATATTAACAAAAAACTGGGTAAGAACACTAAAATGAAATGTCCTATTGAGAAAATTAAAATTAATGATAACATTGTTGATGATGCCGAAACTATTGCAAACCATTTTAATGACTTCTTTTCAAAAATTGGATTGGAACTAGCTAATAAAATACGTTCTTCTAACCCAACCAGAAATAAATATTGCTATGGAAACAATCGCAACTTCAGGTCAATATATCTGATGCCAGTAGCCAGTACTGAAATAGAGGGAATAATAAATAACCTGAAAGACAAAAGTGGTGGCTCTGACAATATACATTCACGAGTGCTAAAAATTATGAATCTTATAATAAGTCCAATTCTTGCGGATATATTTAATAAATGTATTCAGATGGGTATATGGCCATCTTATCTAAAACAAGCTGATGTTGTACCTATTTACAAAACTGGTGATGAAACCTTAGTTACTAATTATCGTCCAATTTCATTGATATCAAATATTGCTAAAGTCTTTGAGAAACTGATCCACACCAGAATATATACTTTTCTAACTAGTTATAAAAGAATTAATAAGAAACAATATGGCTTTATAAAAAAATCTGGTACAACTCATGCACTTGAGAAAATCTTGGACATTATCTACAAAAATATTGATAATGATAATGCTGTTATTGCCACCTTCATTGACCTTAGTAAGGCTTTCGATACCGTCAACCATAAAATATTGTTGGAGAAACTGGAGTATAATGGCATAAGAGGAGTTGCATACAACCTAATTGAGCAATACTTATCAAATAGGACCCAACGAGTTAAAATTGGTAGTGTCACCAGTTTATCTAAGAAGATTGAAATAGGGGTTCCCCAGGGTACTGTCCTGGGACCACTATTGTTCTTGATTTATATTAATGATATCTTCGAAGTTTGTGAGGACACGTATGCTTTTGCTGATGATACAATAGTACTCGACTGCCAAGTGACTTGGGAACAGGCTCAAAGTAGCATGAATATAAAATTGAAAAAACTGAATGACTGGTTTCAAGAAAATGAACTGACTTTAAATATTACTAAAACAGAACATGTTACTTTTGGTTGTTATGTAGATAGTGTTCCGCATAGTACTAAAATTATAATAGACAATAAACAAATAAGTAGAACGAATGTCACTAAATATCTAGGAATTTTCATGGATTTTAACCTCAGATGGGACTGCCACATTCAACATGTAATTAAAAAAATAAGATATTTTCTATACTTAATTTATAATCTTAAACATTTGCCTAAAAAAATATTAGAGGTAATTTACTATGCGTATGTATATAGTATAGTCAATTATGGTTTGATTATTTGGGGAGGAGCTTATATGTCTGAATTAAAACAACTCATTAATCTCCAGAATAAATTCATAAAGTTACTAAAGAATGATAAAATTCCAACGATTGAAATATTATATGCAACGAGGTGTGTTATGTTTTACTATGATTCTCTGAGTGCCACATATTGTAATTCTGCAAGTATAACCAGGAAAAGGGACATTCCTGTACCGAAACATGAAAAAACAATTTATAAGAAAAACTGTATTTACACCGCTATTAAATATTTTAATTTGTTACCGAATAATTACAAAAATCTGAAGATGTCACATAAAATAATCAAGCAGAAGGTTATGAATGAAATTAAGAATAATATGACAGACTGAGTGTGCATGTGGCTATACCAGTAGTATGCCACATCTTTTAGTTTAAGTTAGTTTTAGGTCTTTAGTTAGTAAGCTGGCTCCTGAGCACAGAGAGATTACTCTCTCTCTTCAGGATTTACATGTTTCTCCTTAGGGAGAATCTTTGTAATTAAATTGCCAATAAATATTATTATTATATATATATATATATATATATATATATATATATATATATATTTAGTGTTGAAAATAAATGTATCAACATCGAACAGCCGCTACCTATTCTAGTAAAACAAAGGTGATGAATCAGCACGCAACGTGCCTTTAGAAGCTTTAAAAATGTTTTACAACAAATAAAGTAGTCGGATTTCTTGCGATATATACAATTATTCTGGAATTCGCATCAAGTCTTAATAAGCTAATTTTCCTGAGAGGACTTTCAGAGTTCAAAGTAAGAAGGAAAAAACTGCCGATTCCTGATTCAAAAGGCCACGAAATGGAATATAAGGCAGTCCGCAAAATCACCGATAAAAAAATCGGTGCAAATTATTTGCAGGAATTGGTCGAAGTGATGTGCACAGAGTCTTGTGCACGGCGTAATATTTCACGAATAGAAACAGAAAATTCTGAATAAGTCAAGAATTAGTAATTTAAGTAGCATCAACATGTTAGAACATTATCATCATCAAAATAGGGTTCTAATTTGAAAAACGAAAGTTATGAACCACTTTTGATCCCAATTTTTGAACCAATATTTGGAACACCCTGTGATGGGTTATCCAAAATTCTGAAATCGAATGATATTTCTACAGTCTTCGCCTTCAAAAAGATGAAAACAGTTTGTGCTTACGACATCTAGGTTAAGCATAACAAACATAATACCGAATACACTTATCTCCCTTCTTTCTTCAGGTTTTTCTCGATATTTCGAAAAGTATTTTGACGAATGCAACGATTTCAGTACGAATGTATTCAGAAGTGCATACTCTATCAAATTCGAAAACAAAAAAACAGAAAAAAAATTTCAAGAAAAAATTTTTTCCAGAAACGCCTAATGGGCCGTCTAACTTGGTACAGCCTGTATACAATGCAAATGTAAACAAAGATGAAGAAGTAAATATCATATGGTGACAAAGTTATTACTTCAAAAAGCAAAGAACAGAGAGAGAACAGGTTACAAATATTGGTTTCTTTCATTCGGATGGAGAGCGACTACTTCTGATACGAATGAAACTTAAGTCGATGAGACACACTACGATACACTAGATTACACACTATACTTGTTCGAATTTGTACAACCTTATATTATATACAATGCAAATGAAAACAAAAGGGTTTGTGTGGAAGAGCAGGGGTGTATGACCGCTTCATCACCATCTGAACTCCGCCCTGTGGTTTTACATCTGGTGTATTTTTTTTCTAGTTGTAATATTTTTGTTGGTAAATAAAGACATTATTATTATTACTAAAAATTAAGAAGTAAATATCATATGATGACAAAGTTATTACTTCAAAAAGCAAACACTTCAAGACAACTAAAATGAGATGACGTCATGAAAGCGAATTAAATGAGGTGAGCAGCTAGCGTATGTTAAGTATCAGACATAGATGTGCAGGAAGTAGATGGGGTATGTAATAATTAGGCGGGTTATATGAAAGAGTATGAAAAGCATACAAAATGATCTTTTCTTTCAAAGAGGGAAGGTGTAGTATGTATCAATTGGAACATCCTGTATATTTATCATACTTGAGACAACAAGGTCTCAACTGTTCCAGTAACCTTACATCATCCTAAAACGTGATGAAGATCTATACACATTGTTTGTATTATTGTTTATACCAGGTATCGAATACCTGCTATTGTTTAATAACAGTAACCAATGTAAATATATAAAATATCTTCCTAACAAAACAAAAGCAGAGTTGAGAGTTAAACTGAACTCATTGAATGAATGATTCATTCATTGTGTATCTGTGTCTAAGAAATAAACACCCTCGATGAGACTCCAGTGTATAATTTATCATCCCTCTGCTGTATGATGATTGACCGAACCAACCCTAGCGGGGTACATCACAACTTCATTGACATTATGGATGTTGACAGAATTGCGAAGATCGACTTTTTTTTGCAAAACTCGAAATTTTCAACTGCTATATACCTTTTTACCTCCACATAAGTACAATAAAGAAAAAATAATAATGTAATAATAATGAAAAAATTTTGTTTTGCTTGTCTGGAAATTATTTCAAGAGAAAAATAAGAGAAATCTTGACAAAAAAAGTTGAAAAATTTCCTTAAAAATATATTTGGAAAAGTAACGGATCTGTGAAAGGTTTTGTTACCTGCATGTGAAATTTCGAAAACTCTCCCGGTCAAACTTGGTGCAATTCAATATACACACTTTTAGTGACGTAACCAGAGTTGACTCAGATTTTAATAAATGAGAGTTATGTCCCCAATAATTCCCTTTTCTTCATTACGTCTATGGACTCATCTGTACTCACGTATTTCATGAACGTTTCTTTTCCGTCGAACTCGAAATGATAGTCAAGTTGAACACACACGAAATCATCCATCAATGACCCTTCTGACGGCTTATGAACGTGGTTTATCTCATTTCATCCTTCAAGTAGTTAGAGATGTTTTCAGTCTGAGAATGTTCAACTGAAACCCAACAATCCAAATTCACCAAACTGATCAAGATTGTATTCTGGATTTTTCCGGACAGTTATTGAAGTAATCTAATGTTCATGTTTAGAAAACGTACGAAATTACTTATTCAAACTACACATTTTCAGTTTATTGCTTCAAAATTGAATAGTTCTTGTTTAGAATTTGGTACCATGTCTTCATCTCAAAAATATTTCATTTGGATACTGCAGAATATATTACCTATACTGAGGTATAAGTGAATCAAAATAATCTGTGTGGCAGCTATTTACTGGAAAACCTTATGCTAGGCTTAATATATTCATAATGTAAAATGACTGAATAAAGCAACCAGTACAGATTCATTCATCAATTGGAAAAAATCCCACTTTCAATTGGCCGATATACGTAATGTCTGAATTAAATGATTAATAAAACCAAAAAGAGTACTTGTACTGAACTCTCGGTTACTGTACATATTATACATTTCGTACTCGAACTGTGATTGGTTTCTCAATTCGTGCTCGTCTGACCTATGACATAGCGCTATGCGAGCTAGGTGCCAAATCCAGGTACGGTATGTCTAAATGCTACCGTAACCTTGAGCCACTCTCAAGTGAGATCGGACCCAAAAATAATAGAGGAATTTCTGCAGTATGGCTTGAGTTTTTATTAAAACAAAACTGCATATTTTCCAGTGAAAAAACGCTAATTTCAGATTGAGTATATCGATTCATACGTATAACTGAATATAGTCGAAACAAAGTAACATATGAATATGTACTCAAGTAGGCAGGAAACCAAAAAATATATAATAATAATAATAACAATGATAAAAAAGTTCATCTTCCCTTCTGACAAATCAATGTATAGAACAACTCGTCAATATACATACAAACTGAACAAATAAGTCCATCATCAACACTATAGAAGCATGTTTCCAATAAAATCTCTCTCACAGCTTTCTTGTACTTAAATTCACACATAAACTTAACTGTACTAGGAAAGTGGTTATATAATTTAATTGCTTCATATGATTGAAGTAGGAAAAACTCGAAAAATGAGAAAGGTGGCGTATGGGAAAATTTCCCCATACAAAGACCATTGATCATCGTCGCTTCATAAAGGGCGCTAACACTTCTAACTTCAATTCGTAATTGATGGAACGTATAAGAAGATCCTTTCACAAACATAATTTGTGATGGTTATATTATTTTTTTTCGGGATGTCCTGACAGGATTCGACGCCCCCCGGGACGTGCCGCCTGTGTGCAGTGCACACTTCTCACACTCGCTTACATCGAGCCAGGGCCCGTATTCTCGACAAATGAGCTTTTAAACGTATACGTCTCAAAACGAATGGTTCAAGTGCGAGTACTTTTCCGGATCGGTTTTCTTGACGACCATTCGTTCCATGAAAGGCATACGTTTGAAAACGTGTGATCGAAACAGCCGACACATTTCACTAATGACATAAATTGTTCATTGAGGTTTATGAATTCTTATTGGAAAACTACCACGGATCTTCAATCTGGTAAAGTTTTCAACCAATTCTCAAAAAAGATGCCCAATAGAAATGGTCAGGAATAGGTATGATAATATATAATAGCATGCTAGGTGCAATCAGAGATTGTCAGAATTTGAGAATGGTAAGATTACGATCCATAAACCCATTTTGTTTAATTATAATATATCTCTGTAGCCTTTGCAAGAAATGGAGTCAAGATTAACGGAGGTTAGCAATTCGAAAAGGCCTGCCAGAGGAACAGGCGATGGGCCTCATGCCCACTCATGTTCACTAAAGATTTGTGAAGTACTTGTTATTTGTTGGAAAAGATATCATTTCTTTTTGCAATAAATCTATAATGAGAGTGTGTATATGTTAATTGAATGAAATGAAATATCAATAAATTTATTAATCATATATTCATGAAGTGTTTTACATGTGTGAGCAGACTCATCACTCAGGAGATTGGTTATAATAATTGTTGCTTGTAATTTTCCATATTCAATATGATCGGTTTTAATACGTTCTCCGACGTCATTGATACCCAGTCTCTATTGATCTCTATATTCCTATAAAAGTTCAATAAAACTTCTCTCATTTCTTTTTCTCCTTCCTCAAGCTTTTTCGAGCCTCTTCTGCTGCCAATTTTCGGTTGATTCTCATTATGTTTTCAATGGGTGACCCATATATTCGTAAGACAGCCAGTGCTACGTCCTCACTATCATTATCTGGTTCAAGAACATTATCTCCGATACGAAGATTATGAAGCCCGACACAAGCATTGATAATTTTACTTGCCGTCTCTTGAGCATAGTGAAGCACTCGGTGTGCAAGCAGACAACGCAATCTCATCTCGAGAACACCATTGTATAACCCAATAAAACTTCTGCTTGTTTTGCGATATTTATTGTACAAATATTCTGAAGTACCTTCTTGTCAAAACTCTACACAATCACAGAAAAATCAAACTATAACACGAAAACGAATGATTCAAAGCTCTCGCTGTAAACACTCGCTTTGAGAACGTATGCTACCTTATAGTAACGAGTCGAGAATACCAAAGCGTGTGATATTCTGAAAGTTCGCATACGCATAGAAAGTTCACTTGTTGAGAATACAGGCCCACATAAATTTTCAGTATCCTTTCATTGGCTGGTTGTTCTTTCAACTTTCTTTCATATGTTTTAATAGTATTTCCTCTATAGATTCAATATTCAGTTCTTCCTGTGTCTGTTTATTCCTGATGCATAATGGAACACCTTGTACTGATTCCTCCGTTCAAAGTTGTGTATCCAAAAGTATAGCAGCAGTTTCATGAGTTCAACTTGAATATCAATTTTTATCATTATTCTTATATTGAGTTTATATCTTTCTGCAAGTTTCTGGCCCATGAATAGGTAGGGGTAGACTTTTGAATTGGAACAACCAAATTATTCGTGTCCTTCCTCTAAGAGTTCCACTATTTTCCTTCAAATCACAGAACACTGTTCACTTTTAAAAAATGTGTTTTGCTGTGAATGGAAATATTTCGTTTGTTTGGATGCCCTCAACTGGCATGTAATAATAATAATAATGATGCAGACTTCAAGCACAGCATTAGTTGTTCCGATTTATATGAATCCACAGTCACAAGTTTCCTGATGAAGTTATTTGAAATGTTTTATCGACATTTAGGTACTTTGATTTTGAAACATTACAGATAATTTTGTCAATCGGTATACTGTAATTTCATCATAATTCTACATAGGAAAGGAAACAAATTTCAAAGGTTTTTTCTATTTGAGAATTACTTACGAAAGGGTTTGAAAATGGTTCAATAAGGTATGCTGAAGGACCATTTACATTGGAATTATATTCAAATACTTTTTCAACGATTTTGCAGAGAGAATCAACGTACACCAACTACTCACTCTACAGGGTCTTTCACGAGGAACCTCACCCATATTTATACGGGAAACTACTGAACGTATTTTCATGAAATTCAGCACTTATAAGTATTTCACGATGCTGATGAAATCTAAAATATTTTCAAGGCATGAGCACCTCCGGTTTTTCCGGAAATGACGTCAACTTCCGTTTTTCAAATTAGAACACCATTTTTTTATTGCAGAAATAGATTCCTTAGAAAATTTTAAGTTATTTTGATGTAACATTTTTCAGTTTTGGTTGGAAAATTCTCTCTGAGCGGGAAAATTCGAAAAAAAAATCGAAAATAGAGCTCCGCTGAAACAAGAATAACTCCGAGGTTTTTTGATGGAAAATTTTCATTTTTGGGATTTTTCAAGATGTAAGATTGATGTATCCACTTTAAAAATCGAAATCGCGATTCATGATACAGGGGGTGAAAAAATCGCTTTCAAAGTTAGGGATGACAAAATCGTGAAAAATCAATTTTTTCAAATTAGAACCCCATTTTTTTATGGCAGATATTGAATCTACGTTGAAAAATAATGTGAGTGTATGCATCACACCCTTGCCCTAAAATGGATATTTTCTGAGTTATTCACAAAAAACTGTTTTTCGTCTTGAATTTTCAGCTATTTCTTTTCCCTTCACGCCAAAAAGATGAAATTTTCAGGAGATAGATATTCTGACATATTGACTCAAATAATTGAGCCGCTAGTACAGAACCATAATGACTTATGGTATCAACAAGATGGCGCGCCTCCACACAATTCACTCAATGTGTCAAATATCCTCTACAGGCTATTTGAAGATCGATGGTTGGCGAGCAATGGTCCACATCTTTTGCCACCACGTTCTCCCGATTTCACTCCTTTAGACTATTATGTTTGGGGTAGGATAAAAAATATTGTCTACTCAACTCCCCTGACTGATAAAGAGGACTGCATAGAACGAGTCAGAAATGCGTTCAGGTTTGTTTAGATTTCTAGATTCATAGTTTTGAAACTCAATTTGGTTTTTAAACACTTTTGCAGATCTCCCGATGAAATAAGAAGAGCAACGCACGAAGCATTCCTGAGACGTATAAATAAATGTCTAGAAATTAACGGTCAAAACTTTGAGCATCTTCTCTAGTTATATCTGCGAGTGTTTGCCATGGTTCTCCTAATAGTAACTTGACTTCGGTTTCAAGAAGGGGTGAAAAATCTACAGCATGGTTCAAATAACAGTTGCTGAAAATTTCATCTTTTTGGCGTGAAGGGAAAAGAAATAGCTGAAAATTCAAGACGAAAAACAGTTTTTTGTGAATAACTCAGAAAATATCCATTTTAGGGCAAGGGTGTGATGCATACACTCACATTATTTTTTAACGTAGATTCAATATCTGCCATAAAAAAATGGGGTTCTAATTTGAAAAAATTGATTTTTCACGATTTTGTCATCCCTAACTTTGAAAGCGATTTTTTCACCCCCTGTATCATGAATCGCGATTTCGATTTTTAAAGTGGATACATCAATCTTACATCTTGAAAAATCCCAAAAATGAAAATTTTCCATCAAAAAACCTCGAAGTTATTCTTGTTTCAGCGGAGCTCTATTTTCGATTTTTTTTTCGAATTTTCCCGCTCAGAGAGAATTTTCCAACCAAAACTGAAAAATGTTACATCAACATAACTTAAAATTTTCTAAGGAATCTATTTCTGCAATAAAAAAATGGTGTTCTAATTTGAAAAACGGAAGTTGACGTCATTTCCGGAAAAACCGGAGGTGCTCATTCCTTGAAAATATTTTAGATTTCATCAGCATCGTGAAATACTTATAAGTGCTGAATTTCATGAAAATACGTTCAGTAGTTTCCCGTATAAATATGGGTGAGGTTCCTCGTGAAAGACCCTGTATACATAAACCCTTCAAAGAGCATCGCAAGCTTTAATGTCATAAATTTCGCACAAATGAATTATACATCAGAGGTATAATGACAAAAATTTCGAAATGAAGCTACTTTCATCGACACCCTATTGCATCTATTATTTTGCCTGAAATATGGCATCAGCGGAATATTTCAGCTTTGAAATCTCATACTATATGTCGGTAAAATGAGGGCGATTGATCAACCGTGTCGGCCGATAAATAATCCGCATAAAATTTGACAGGAATCGGCAGACGACATGAAAAATGCTGCTCTCGAAAATGTTTTTGAAATTCAAATTAATTCAACCCGGAAAATGAAGACCAGAAAATGTAAATTTCCATAATACATCTTTCCCCCGCATGTGGTGTCCCCTGAAGTCGTTATGTGCCGTTTATTAACGATCTGTGCGCACCAATGTATAGGGTATCCGCGGTATATGCATCAATCTTCAGTCATCGAATATGACAGTAAGCCCCTTCTCCTTGCCAACCTCTCCTTTCTCTCCAACGAACGCCTGCCAAGAAGGGCCAAATCCCCGGACACCTTGTCGAATCTCTAACGTGTGAGACATTATTTGGCTGCTGCTGAATGGAAATGAGCCCTTTTGATCTCGAAACCGTATTTTGAAAATAAACTGTGTCAGACGGGAAGGGTCCAATAGATCACTCTGAAGGGGTTGCTCATTCAAATCCACGGTATACAATATCTAAGTTGCCTCAGCACATAAAACTCACCATTCTGAGAACCCGAATTCCTTGATATATTTGCTAGTTATATTTCTTCAGGATGAAATTTTCACTTAGGAATACATATATTACAACAACAGATTCCTTATGTGCAACGAAACACTTTTAGTCACAACCATTTTTGCAATTCGGTTCGGTTCGATTGACAGATACATGATGTTGAGAATCGATAACAAAATTCAATTTTCCAATATATCCCGTAAATGACTCAATAGAATGGAATGATTATCAGAATATATGTTTTCATTGATATGGTTAACCCAGATATGCCCGATATCCTATATGTAGTTCACCTCAAAATCGTCATTTGTTGACTATGACCGGCGACATATAGCAAAAAAAAAAGCTTTCTTGGGTGGTGTAGACACAGACTTCGCCGAGTACTATCTGGTGGTTGAATTTCTTGTCATAATTTTAGCAAAAAAATAAGCTGAAAAGCACTGGTGTCATATATGTAGTAACATTGGGCAGATAGTATGCTATGAATATTAAAACTTGTACAAATTTTGCGTAGCATAAAATTCATGAAGCTTATGGTCAGATCTTCTTCTGGTGTTTTTCAGTCTTGAAAATATAAATTAAAAAAATTAGAAAAAATTTTTTTTCTCAGGGGAATTTTTCTTACACGGGGCTCTCGCAATGATTGAGGATGAGAAGTTGAATACAGAAACAATTACTTTATATTCTCTCAATAACGCTTCCGATAATGTGACCGATGATGAGTAATGTGTCAGCATCGAAAATGCCAAGTCAAGTAGAAGTTACTGCGAAATTCAATTTTGATGAAGAAAAAAGGGGGTCGGAAGATGAAGTTCCTTTGTCTAGACTGAAAAAGAAACTAACTGTGAAAACTCAAAAGAAAATGAGGAGTTTTCATTATGTGAAGAAGTACTAGGTCCCAAAAAATATTTGATTCGAAAATTCGTAAGTTTATATCGTAACTAAATATATAAAAAAAATGGTAGTTTCCACTAATTTCTGATTGCATTGACATGGCAGCATAGAATGCTTGGCAGATCCACAAACTTAATGGGGGTCAGAAGAACTATCGCCAATGTATTATTGACTCGAAATGAAAGAAAACTTATGGATCAAATAGGTCATGAGTCAGAAAATCCACATTTAGAACTGAGACATGATGGGCTGGACCATATGGTGATTCCACAGAATAAGCAAACAAGGTGCGCCGAATGTTATCTGAAGACAACAACAAGATGTTTAAAGTGTGATTTGGGTCAAATTTTTCTTGGTGTATGATTCCAAATAAAATTTTTTAATGAATGCTTATTTGCTCAATGTCCTATATATAGGTCGGCCTCAAAATTACTTTTTTAAAATAATTTTTCTTTCAAAAATAACATGAATGTATTTCACTGGATGCTCTGAAGTAGTTGAAAACAAAAAAAATTCAGAAAATTTGCTGAATTTTTTTTTGGATATCTGGGTTTTGATCCTCTACTAACGGAAAATTTCTTTCACATGGTTTATATTTTCATCATTACCATCACATAGGCACCTATAATTAAATTGCAAAATTATACCTGAATTTCAAGAAACCCAACCATTATATGAAGTTGAATGCTATATTTGGACATTTTGTAAATGAAAGTCTTCATCTTGAAATCTCGTATAATATGCATTTTTCGAGTGTTTAATCTATCCAGTGAAAATCTTTATCAGTGGTATTTTTTCTTTGGTTGAATGCAACTCTGTCCGGAAATTCACAGAATTAAATTTCTGCTTTTCCAAAGTTTAAGCAAGTATTATTCGTATTTTCTCGTTATAAACGTCGTTTACGAGTGATTGCATATTGAAAAAAAAAATTCCGGAAATATGCACATTATTCAATTTTTGCTACATTGTCACGTTGAGAATAATCACGTATAAATCCAAAATTTTGTGTTCTGGATAAGGTTATGAATAGAAAGGAAACTAGCAGACTTTGTAAATGGAGTTTTATTAATGAGGTCACCTCTACTTCTTCGACTTGGATCCTTATGTATTCAAGCAAATTCACATACCCTTTTCGAAATATCTATTGCTTTAGGCGAGTTACATTTTTAAAGTGGATCGTTCGCTAGGAGCCTCAACTTCTCGCTTTCATTAAGAGCCAAAGTGAATGCTCCACCCACAGACAATCTTGTTGTTGTCTCTGGCTCTACCATTGGAATCCAAACACACGCGAAAACAATTCGGCCACACTATTTACAACACTGCTGTTAACAAGTTATCTCAAGGCTCATGGAAGCCTTGTAGCCCAAGCCAATGCCTCCTGTTGAATTTTTTTTTCATTGAATCGATTTGCTGCGATGAAGAGTACAAAAATCAGAAGGATTTTGACCTCTAAAAGTGATTCTTTACTTTTTGAGCCAGAAAAGTATTTTTTCGGCAATTATGAGAATTGGGTTCAGCATGGTTGAATCAAGTTTTTTCAACCTTTCTAATTTGGGAGGTGAAGTACCTACTGAGCCATCGAAATCTGACCAACTTTTACTGCAACAATGCAATGGCGGCTTGACCTATGAGGCAGGAGAGGCAGTGCCTCATCAAATAAATTCTGGAAAATACAAGTACTATATCAATTCCTCGGAATTTTTATTAATCCATTTCATGTTCCATTGATTACTGTTTCGTCTTAATTATTCATCATATGGCCATTATTTTCAAGCTCAATATCCCATTCTCTTATATTCATCTCACTTTCTCTTAGAAAAGTAAAGGGTGTGAGGTATGTCCAATACTGGGAATGCAAGACGTCACTTAACCTACTCGGAGAAAAGAATCAGGTCAACCTCATCTGGGTGCCTGGTCACTCCGGGATTCACGGCAATGAAGCGGCTGACCAACTGGCCAGGGAAGGAGGGACAACCCCCTTTACTGGACCTGAACCGTTTTGCGGCTTCCCAGCCAGCCATCAAGCAAAGGCTATTAAGGACTGGGAACAAAAGAGGAAGCTCATGTCCTGGCGCACGACCAATGGTCAAAGGCAAGCTAAGTTACTTCTCTCTCACTCGACGAGCTGGACCAAAAAAGTCCTCTCACTTAGCAAATTGGAACTGAGGAAATTGACGGGCGCTCTCACTGGGCACTATCCCGTGAGGTATCACTTAAAAAACATGGGAAAGGCGCCCGATAGTACATGTCGCTTCTGTCAGGAAGCCACCGAGACAGCCAGTCACCTACTATGTGAGTGTGAAGCTGTCCACCAGAAACGGTTACGGCATCTTGGCTCCTGGTTCCTAAAGCCTGAACAAGTAATGGATGTGGCCCCCAGAAAGGTGGTGAAGTTCATCGAGACTTTGCTGCCCGACTGGTAAACAGCGCGGGGATGCACAATAGATCTTAAGGTCAAGGTGCTCGCAAGGTCGGTTTTGATCTGTCGCCCCTCCTCTAATCTAATCTAATCTAATCTAATGTCCAATACTTCATTTCTAGTCTAGCAAGATTTCTACTTCGCCAAAACGGGTACATCTTCCACGAAGAACCTTCACGTTTCGAATGCGACTTCTACGATGAATTTGGGGCATGCTTCGGTCCTCGGCAAACTTCAAATACTCGGCACTTGCAATTTCGGGAAGCTAGAAATAGATTTATTGTGATTTGTTCGGACCACTTTTGCTGGTTCTCGTGTTAGATTGTATCAATGATCTTGTCATTTTTATCAAAAATATGAAAGTAATTTGAACTTTCAGATAAAACAAAACAGGTAGGACCATTTTTTTCAGTATATTTTTCTTATGAAGACACAGTTTAGGTGCGATGACAGGGCCGTTCCTACCGTGGGTGCAGCGCATGCTTCGCACGCTGGCGGCAGCCAGGGTCGCCACCAGACATTTTGCCGCCCCGGAAAAACAAAATTTCGCCGCCCCTGTTCTCTTATCATTGCTTATTCCTGCTCTCGTATGTAAGAAAAATTCAAAACATCCGGGTTACATGTAAAATTTTTTACTCTTCTCGTTTTTCGATTTGATATTTGACCTTATAACATTGTTTCCCAGTGCATTGGCCGTATTCTGGACTTGAACATTCGAAAAAGCTAATGTTAGATTTTAATATAAATATTGAATCGAATGGGCTTAACAGATCATGAGCCCATAGGTTCCTCATACTATAAATGAGGCCCAAATTTGAAATTTCATATGCAAACCCATCTCTTTTGAATGGTCAAATTTTTTAATGGAATTGGTTGAAAAAAAATTTCGATTTCTCACCTGTTTCTCAAAGTTGCCAGACTTTTAAAATACCCAGTATTTCGCTCTACTCGACTTTTATCAAATTTAATTTAGGCATCCTTTCAACTCATCCCAAAGAGCGTTTTCAAATTGCTTAAACGACGGCGCTTTATCATCAACATGTGTACTTGAGACATTCGAAAAAAAAACAGAAAGAATCACCTACTTACCAATATTCGGATTTTCGTTTGAAGGTACGGTTTCGCTTGTGCGTCGGACGCCTGCAGTGAATGCGAGCAGCTACTGCTCGCGTCCGCTGTGACGTCGGAGTGGTTTCCTTATCTGCAGCAGAACTACTCGGCCGACAGTCGACAGTGAGAATTCGAAGATAGAGTGAACTTGCGCTTCATATATTGGAAGAAGAGGAGAATGAAATTATTTTAAAATATAGTGTGACACAGACTCATGGTACACCCCCATTTTCTCCTTTGTTCTGTAGTTATATTTTTGAAATTTGGAACATTGAATATACTCACTCTAGGGCACTTTTTGACATATTCAGAAAAAAAAATCCAACTTCTGGTTTTTCCGGAAATCACATCAACTTTCGATTTTCAAATGGGACACCCGGTATATTATTACATATTTGTAATCTCTATGATTTTCTCAATCTAATGATTCCTTATAGTGGATATTTCATTCGTCAGAACGCCCAGAGAGCCATTAACTCCCTAAAATTATTCCAAATAATCAAAATAATGCTACACTATAGTAATTTCGATTTAAAAAGTATCGTGGTTCGAAATACGTGCCAAAAAAGTAAACCAAAACCTTTTTCCACTCGAAACTCCGTTTTCTCAAATGGTAGCATAATGGTACTCTGACGTCATTCGAAAGTAACATCGGTGGGGTATCCATCCATATCAACTATTTTTCTGTATAACTAATACGAACACGATAATGGAGTTTAGACGAGTTTAAGTATCTTCTCGGTTCAATCCAAAGTTGATGTCATTTCCGGAAAAACCGGAAATTGGATTTTTTCTAAACATGTCAAAAAGTGCCATATAGTGAGTTTATTCAATGTTTCGAATTTCAGAAATATAGCTACAGAAACAAGGGAGAAAATGGGGGTGTATCATGAGTCTTTGTCACCCTGTATATGAAAAGAAAAAATGCTGTGCATTTGATGTATAGGAGGATTTGCCAGAGTAGTTGGATTCGCAGTCCGGGGGTCGAATTGCCTGGCAAGAAAAAATAGTTACAGAAACGTAGGGTTCGGAACAATTAATATTCAATTATATGAAACTGTTTTATATTCACATAAAGAGTTCAAATTAAAAATGATAAAGGAAAAATTTCCTTTTACTTGTTTTTCCTTCTATTTCTGTCGCGATCTTTCTCCATACACTGTCTTTCAGCATGGGATGAATCATACAAACCTCTATTTGTGGAAACTAATTCAATTAGTTTCATTTCTTCATCCGTCGAAAACTTTTCAACACTCATTTTCTATAATTTCGATAAATAATAACAATTTTAACCTCTATATAAATGAATTCACGCTGCAGCGACGTCGCACAGACTGGTACCGCAAGCAGTGGCCGTTTGGCTGCTGCAGCCACTGCTGCGTTGACTGCAGAAGCGGAACCGCTTCTTCGCTGTTCCCTATGAACAGTCTATACAGCAATCGCAGCAGCCACTTTCGGCGGTCGCTGCATGCGTCCGACGCACAAGCGAATCCGTACCTTTAATGTAAAATTCCGCAGTTGAAATTGAAAAATGTTGGAGTTATAGACTGTACCTTCAATTCAGGTAATTCAGTTCAATAAAGTGACGACACTGACGAGTTCATAGTGTTGATACTCTTTTTTTAAGTTTTTGAAACCTTCCTAGCAATAAAAATTTTTAATTTCTGATCGGCATACTGGCAAAATGAAAATCATTCAGATTTAAAAAAACTATACATTTTCCTTCTGTCGGTGTCACTCTATAGGTTTAATTTGATTTTTATTCAGTTATTTCCCCGTCCCGTCGAAAGACATTTTTTCGATTTCATCCTGAATAACAGGTGACTTTTCGATTTTAAAGAAAAAAATTTTTGGACTGAAAAATCTGATTTGCTGCTTCTACAATTTTCCGCCCTGGTGGTTTGTTCGATATGCCGGCCTTAGCAGCGGCCCTGGCGGCAACCAGCTCGGTTCCTTTTCGTACATAGTAAAAAAAAAAGGGCTAAATCTTAAACTGACGTGAGCGGCACATACCGCCTTTTTGATGACATTGAAAGACTACATTTCATCAATCTATTAAATAATTCAAAATTCTCCATTTGTGAAAATGTGCCACCTGCTCTTACAGAACTATATTGAAGTTTTTTTCATTAGAATTACAACTGGACAGGCGTGATTGAGTAAAACGACAAACATTTTAGAAATATACGGGTAAGAGGTCAGTGCCGGGTGTTTTTGCTCGAAACGAATTCGAACATTTATAAATCGATTTATAATCAATATTTCTTTACAACTTCGAGAAAATATCCGTTTTGATACAATTCACGTAGATTTTTATTGAAAAACCAAATATTGAGAGCAACGCAATATGTCGGAAAAAATACAGAAATCATCTTTTTTGGTATTATACCAATGGTCGATATATTACTTGGTCGATATCAGCTATGATACGATGAGGATTTAAATAATTCAAATTAAAAGTAATTAGATTGAGCATAATAACTATTTTTTGATGCGTCTTATGATATCACTAGCAGCCACTCCAGTAGTAGTGATATCGGATTTTTGGATATCTGGATGAATTCTCTGGTGTGGTTTGTGATCTTGAACGTCTTCGAGAATAGAAAAAAATGTCTATTCTCATTTCTAAAATATTCGAATACATTGAGTTAACGTTCATCGTTCATGTAGCATTTCGTAATCTCATATTATGATACATCTTTCGAGCATTGCCGTATCTGCAGATTGAACTGCAATATTGGGACAGCATCGGAATTTCAATCAGAAAAGAGGGGTTCGGAAGTCGAACGGAATATCGCCGTTGTTGAAAATGCCGCATGGCGGAGTTTTCTCGTCAACTTGAATTTCGAGAATAACTCAATTTTCCACTCTCCAACGGTTCCTGAACATGTCCAATTGGGCGACAAAAATTTGCGAGTGAAATGATGCATTGATTGCCAGTTTCAAAATTTCTTTCTCACGCAGCGATAATGGGTTGCTGCGTTACGAATATGAATCATTTTTCGGGTGGTACAGTGCCGAAGCATGAAAGAATTGATTCCACTATACGTCAGCTACAAGATTTCTACTTTGAGTTGACTCGAAGCTTGAATCGAATGTAAAAAACTCAGTTTATTTTTTTTACATCATATTATGAAAATAATAAAATGAAACAATCTATAATTCAAGAGCAATACTACATCTTGAATATATTGTTTCCTATACCCCATCGAATTTTGTTGAATTATAAATTCGATTATCAGAGGGAAGGCGCATGTTCTCAATCATTTTCCTTGTATGATAAAATACAATGAAATAAAGTGAAATAATTTCTATTGATCCAGAATATCCAAGTGTATAAAACAAGTCATGCAGGTTATTAACATAAATTTTTAGAACAATACAACTGTTAAGCAAAATAACAGTATGAAGAACAAAAAACCAGTGGTGGGTTTCACAACTCTTTAATTGTGCGATTAAAAAACCTTACGTGAATTTGAACCAATCGCATCACTCCTCTTGAAATTTCAACAAATCGCGGTGGCTCCATTCAATTTAACGGCACATTCAAAGTTTTGTGAATCCTTGGTATTCCAATTTGACGCACCTTTCAAACTTGTTGATTCAATGCTTTAGAACAGCACAAATAGATTCATAAGATGAGAATTTCATTATAATATTCATTATTAATATAATAATATTAATAATAATTATATAATAATATTATAATTTATTTGTATCAAATTAATCTTATTATGAATTGTTGAATATTACTTGTGACAGTAAAATAATTTGTGTATATTTTACAGATTGTGACTCCCCTCCTAGATTTTTCTCCTTCTCCAGCAGTATTGAGAATGAAACGATGAGGGTGAGTATAAAGAAAATTAATTTTATTGGAGGATTATAATGGAAAGTCGTTTTTGAAATAACAATCACTGCTGTTTTCGAACTGAAAAGAAATGCATCGAAAAAAATTCAAATATACATACTACCATTCGACATCTAGCATCTAAAATTATGTTTTTAAAATAGGTAGGCAGATAATGAAAGTTTTCGGCAATGCACTGCTGCATCATATGGTCGGTACAATGTCACAGGTAGGCTTGCTTTTCGCCTATGTGTACTATATTGGATAAACGTCATTAGTCTTGGTATCTATCAATGCCAAAATTGCGAATTGCTCACCCCACTCTCCGTCATCAGGAAGAAATCTATGTTTATAGCACTGTCTTCAATTTTTAAATCACGTTTTTCTCTACTGATCTCTCATTCTCCCAGCATTATATGTGTTCAGTGCGCCACATTACTGTTTGGTTTGAACTTTGACACCTAAAATATATTTCAATAGGAAAGAAGAACCATTTGTAATGTTTTTGTTATCCAGAATGATTCCTAAAAATCAAATATGAAAACTGAAAATATTCACCAAACACGAAAACAATATGAATACTAAGTAAATCCTCGATTCCAAACACTAATATCGATAAACGCTGCAAAAAAATATCAAATCAACAATCCAAATCTGAAAATACTTGTCAATTATATCTTTGGTACGTGTTATTTGGATCTTGAATGTTTCAGTTTAGGAGTTTCAGAAATTTGACATCCGTGGAATCACTTGCCTCCGACCAAAGATTATAGAGTTAAAAAGATTGCAAACGCCCAAAGATTATAGAGTATAAAGATGGGAAACGAAGCGACTTCAGTGATGTCAGCGACATCTGTTGTTTCAAAAGTAATCGGGCTATGGTTAAAATATTTGATTAGGGTCCATTTCGCATAGATTAAATAGATTATTAGTAGGCTGTTGTCAATTTTGAAAGAAATACTTGAATAAATATTTTTGTTGAATGATGATTATATTTTCTCGCGTATTTTCCACTGAAATAACTCCAAATCTACAAGAGTAGCACCTAGCTCAATCCATAATCTTGGTTTGTGTGTTTTTCTGTTATTAATTTTGTGATAGAAACTGGCCGACATTCGAAATGCATGGTGATTAATTGCAGAAATAATAGAAAGAATAATCTCGAATGTGCATTATTTTCATTACCAAAGAGAATGGAAATGTAAGTTTTGAAACTCGAATCTTGTTCATTGTTTTTTATTTTCAGTGTTGTCAGATGGATAGAGATTTCGGGGCAAAATTATATTGTTCTGGATAATTTGTTCGCGAACCGAATTTTCATCGGTCTCATTTATTATATCAAGAAGTTCCACTCATCGAGGCAATGGTGGTCAGAAGAACGACTTATAGAGGTGGTGGTTTTCTTGACGACCCTTCCAGCAGTTCGACTCATCTACTAGACCCTCTGGACTCATTGAGGTTAAAATACACTTGGTAGGATATGTATGAATCGGGCCCAGAACAACTGTTTGAGTTATCGATGTTCGATTTATCGAGAGTTCACTGTATGAATAAGTTCTTGAAATAATCTTCTTGAATAATTCTCTAATATGTGAACAAATTTTTGAAATGTTCTCAATTTCATAATTATTGTAGTGTAGTTGATTTTACACAATCATTTCAAATAGAAATATAAAGAATCCAATACGTATTTCATTTGATTCAAAACAATGTGTAGATGAAAAATATAATCCTGATCAAAAAACGGAGCTCTCCTTTTGTTTTGTCGATCAGGATGTTTCAACTGAAAGCTCGACAAAGAATACTCATTTTAATGGAAATTTATGAAGAGTATAATTCGAATTTCGCGCCTATTAAAATAGTTTTCTGTTCTGAATTATGTTTTCAGCGCCGTCTAGGTGTCGAAAGTAAGAAACTACCCAAAAATCGTAGTCGGATTTTAGTACCACCGATGTAAGGGCGTTTCCAAAGATTATAGAGTTAAAAAGATAGGAAACGCCCTTACATCTGTGGTACTAATAGTATATTCTAAAACAAGTTGTAGAATGAGCTCCTATTCCAACACGAATACGAAGTTCGAAAACGAGCGACGAAGGAGCGAGTTTTCGATAGCATGAGTGTTGGAATTGCCTTCTGCAACGAGTGTTAGACGGTATTTTCTCTATTTCAGTCAATCTTTGTGAAATACTCTCGAAATTCAAATGAAAATTCAGATTAGTGACTTTTGTATTGCATCTTGGCAGTTGGTGTGACATACGAAATTTGACAGATCACGGAATTTGAATTGATTTGATTCGAAACTTGATTCGATTGGAGGTCAGTACAGGCAACCATAAAATGAAAAATATAACTGAAAACAATGCTGTAATGAGTTTCATTATAGCACTACTTTTAGTACTGTAATGAAGTCATTACGATACTGAAATAGAGAAAATCCTACTACGATTTTTGGCTAGTTCTTACTTTTGACACCTAGACGGCGCTGAAAACATAATTCAGAACAGAAAACTATTTTAATAGGCGCGAAATTCGAATGATACTTTTCATAAATTTCCATCAAATTGAGTATTCTTTGTCGAGCTTCCAGAGAAACTTCCTGATCGACATAACAAAAGCAAGGCTCCGTTTTTTGATCAGGATGATATTTGCCATCTACTCATTGTTTTGAATCGAATGAAATATGCTTCTGCATTCTTTATATTTTCATTGGAAATGATTGTGTAAAATCAACTACAATACCATAATTATGAAAGTGAGAACATTTCAAGAATTTGTTCACGTATTAAAGAATTATAACAATTTCAAGAACTTATTTGTAAACTCTCGATAAATCGAACATCGATAAGTCAAACAGTTGTTAACCCCAATGAGTCTAGAGGGTCTAGTAGATGAGTCGAACTGCTGGAAGTCGTTCATCTGACCACCATTGCCTGCCTCTATGAGTGTAACTTTCTGATCTAATATATATATATTCTTTTGAATAAGAGAGCTAAAATAATACAATAAATGTTGAAACAAAAAGAACCTAAGCTGAGGTAAAAAAAGGAACGGGGTACCACAACATTCTTCGTATGATACTATAGTATCATACGATACTTTCATCATAATAACCAGTATCATACGATACTATAGAGCCAGGGGAAAAAACCTCAGCCGAAAAAACCTGTCTCCCCGTTAAAAAAATAAAATAAAATTGTTGTATCTGAATATTCTATATAGAAGGACATCACGATCAGCGGGACGGCTCTTCGGAGGAAGGATTTCCAAACACAAACTCCAACCTGAAAATAAAAAAAGCCAGAACAGCAAGAGAATTCAATTTATACTTCATCAAATTGATCTGAAATTTTCAACCCATTGCAAAAATGAGTTTGATATATTGTGTATGGCTCTAATGCCATCTTGGAATTTATAAATCGAACAATTATTAATTAGGTGTTCAACTGTTTCCTCTGATTCACCACATTCACAATTAGGACTATCAACCGAATTCCACTTGAAAAGCATGCTGTTGGTACGACCATGACCTGTTCTTATTCGATTAAGAAGGGACCATATTCTCCTGGGAAGGTTAAAACCAGGAACTTTATTCGATGGAACAGATATTAGATCTTTATTAGATAAAGAACATACATTCCATTCGGATTTCCAGATTTCGTTGTAGCTGAAGTTCGAATTCAGAAAGTTATTCGACCAAATAGGTTTACGAGATTTCAGTCTTGAAATTCTATTTTCTGGAACGTAGGAAAGTATCGGAAAAGAATCCGGAAATGAATTGAATTTATTCCAAGAATAAATCTAATGAATGTGACCGAAGAAAATTCGGTTCGCAAACGAATTATCCAGAACAATATATTTTTGCCCCGAAACCTCTATCCATTTGACAACACTGAAAATAAAAGCAATGAACAAGACAGTTATATCATACGAGTTTCAGAACTCCCATTTCCATTCTCTTTGGTAATGAAAAGAATGCACATTCAAGATTATTATCTCTATTATTTCTGCAATTAATCACCATACATTTCGAATATCGGCCAGTTTTTAACAAAAAATGTATAATAGAAAAACATACAAACCAAGATTATGGAGTGAGCTAGGTGCTACTCTTGTAGATTTCGTGTAATTTCAGTTGAAAATACGCTAGAAAATACAATCATCATTCAGCAGAAATATTAAGTATTTCCAAAGATTATAGAGTATAAAGATGGGAAACGAAGCGACTACAGTGATGTCAGCGACATCTGTTTTTCAAAAGTAATCGATCTATGGTTAAAATATTTAATTAGGGTCCATTGGGCATAGATTATATAGAGATTATTAGTAGGCTGTTGTCAATTTTGAAAGAAATACTTGAATAAATATTTTTGCTGAATGATGATTGTATTTTCTCTCGTATTTTCTACTGAAATAATTCGAAATCTACAAGTGTACCAACTAGCTCACTCCACAATCTTGGTTCGTGTGTTTTTCTGATATAAATTTTGTGTTAAAAACTGGCCGACATTCGAAATGCATGGTGATTAATTGCAGAAATAATAATCTTGAATGTGCATTCTTTTCATTACCAAAGAGAATAGAAATGTAAGTTTTGAAACTCTTATCATGTAATTGTCTTGTTCATTGCTTTCTATTTTCAGTGTTGTCAAATGGATAGAGGTTTCGGGGTAAAAATATATTGTTCTGGATAATTTGTTTGCGAACCGACTTTTCTTCGGTCTCATTCATTAGATCAAAAAGTTCCACTCATAGAGGCAATGGTGGTCAGAAGAAAGACTTATAGAGGTGGTAGTTCTCTTGACGACCCTTCCAGCAGTTCGACTCATCTACTAGACCCTCTAGACTCATTGAGGTTAAAATACACTGGGTAAGATATATATGAATCGGGTCCAGAACAACTGTTTGACTTATCGATGTTCGATTTATCCAGAGTCCACTCACAATATGTTCTTGAAATTGTTATGATAATTCTCTAATATGTGAACAAAGTTTTGAAATGTACTCAATTTCATAATTATTGTATTGCAGTTGATTTTACACAATCATTTCAAATAGAAATATAAAAAATCCAGAAGCGTATTTCATTTGATTCAAAGCAATATGCAGAAGAAAAGATCATCCTGATCAAAAAGCGGAGCCTTCCTTTTTTTTGTCGATCAGGATATTTTTTTAAAAGCTCGAAAAAGTATTCAATTAAATGGAAATTTATGAGAAATGTGTTTCGAATTTCGCGCCTATTGAAATAGTTTTCTGTACTGAATAATGTTTTCAGCGTCATCTATGTGTCACAAGTAAGAAACTAGCCAAAAATCGTGGTCGGATTTTAGTACCACAGATACAAGGGCGTTTCCTATCTTTCTAACTCTATAATCTTTGAGTATTTCTTTCAAAATTGACAACAGCCTACTGATAATCTCTATATAATCTATGCCAAATGGACCCTAAATAAATATTTTAACCAAAACCCAATTCCTTTTGAAGAGATGTCGGTGACATCACTGTAGTCGCTTCGTTTCCCATCTTTATACTTTATGATCTTTACTTCCGACCGTTCGCATGAAGGAACCCAGGTTACAAAAAGAACTCCCAAGCGAACAAACCTATTGATATGCTCCTTCCCTCATATTCTTTGTTCTATTGTCATAAAACTGATTTTCTTTCAATGATTTCTTGAACACAGATTCTGCTTCCACTCCACTTTATGAAGAAATAAATTGTGAATTGACAGTTTCTACTTGACAGCGATTCAACCAAACCTTTCGTTCATTGAGAATTCGAACCTATCAGAACCAACCGCTGACAGCACCGATTGTGAACCGTGCGGCTTACCATTGACCAACACAAAGAGCTATTCGAAATTGCTTATTCTTCTTCTTCTTCTATCTCAAACAGACAGGTCTGCAACCAGTAATGTCCCTGATTAGAGGAGTCAAATTTTGACAATCACTTCTGATAATATGATATTATATGATTGATAGTTCGAAATCATTCACCCCTGTCTCGTTTGTGGTTTTTCCGAATCTTGTGATTCATCATTTTTATGCATAATGTCATATTGACAATGAAAAGTTTCCTTTCAATAATTATTATCAATATAGAGAAAGTGAAAACTTCTAAATCTACTCCAATTCTGTCATCTAGAAAATGAAAGTAGGACATACTGTAAGCTGCCTCATATTTTCATTACTGCAGCTCTGCAGATACGTATGCTTCGCCACGATAGACATTAACATACCGGAGCTCCACTATTTAGCAGATCATTTAACTTCGGAGGAATGCAGAAAATTGGTGGCAGCAGCGCATTTCAAGAACTACGAACTTCCCACCGCTCTATCTGAGGCGGAATTGAAAGTAACGAAGGATTTATCCTGCTTCGAATTACTTTTACATTGGAACTCTTCTCCAGGCGAAGGAAAGGGACAAACTCATGAAATTTTAGAACACAGGTTGCGGCAACTTGGAAAGTATCAATTAGCCGACGAGTTTGGAAGAACCGTATTCAGGCAGATCGGTAAGGATTTGGAAAATGCTTTGGAGAATGGACTGAAGAGCGCCGATAACGAGAGTATCAGTGAGGACTCCTTGGATGACGCTACGGTCAAGTACGAAGACCCAACAGAATGGACATCAGTTGACAGCATCTTGTTTTGTCTTTTATGTATTCTGATTGTTGCTTGTGTTTCTGTATGCTGCATCGTTGGTTTCTCTTATGCTCGACGCAAACTGAGCCAGTGCAGAAATAAACCACCGAAAACATACAAAAAAATTGAGTTGAGTGAATCGTCTGAAACAGAATCGGAAGAAAAATTCGATATCCGCAACGCGAACATTTACATGTTCACAGACTGAAAGTTGGAGCATCGAGAGATTTTGGATCAATCACTCCTTACTATACTTCGAATAAAGGAGACGATATCATAATATGAGCGGGTTGAAGAAGTAAAAGATCAACAACATAATAAACAATACAAACTTTATCACTCTTTTTCATGTGAAAATCAATTGATGAATGAGAGAAAACACAATAAACAAAGTTGTGGGCTCCTATGGATATGAAAAAGAAAAGATACGCTAAATTCAGAATCATTGTGTAAAATTCATGGATGGACGAAGAAATATTTTGTATGTATTATGAATATACACATAACCTCCTATGAGCTTTTGGCTTCGTCCCAATATCATCTTTTCATTTCTATAAAACCAACGAAACAGTTTGTTAGATCGGTTCCAATCCTATCCTGGAAAGTTTAACATCATGAGTAGATTCAAAACGAATTATTCAGATCAAAATGATAAAATGGATTAGGCTTCAACATGAATAAAAGAATCTAGAGACTGTTCATAATTGAAAAATGAAAAGCGTTTCCATGTTTCAAGATCTTGTGAATTAAAAAATAATTCAGATATACTCATTCCTTAGTTGAAAAGGTGAATGCTCTCATGAAATTAAGATGGGGTTTTCCTATAAAAACATTTCTTCAACCCATCTCTTTCCAAGATATCACCTCGAAGGGTGGTGACTGAAATCAAAATTAAATTTTTCTTCAGAAATTCCGGTGAAACTAGTAATTGTGTAATTTTTATTACTCGCAAAAATTTAACGAATAGAATTTCAAGAAAAATTAAAATTGAATCTTTGTCTCCACGACTTAAAGGTGATATCTCGGAAAAGAGTGGGCTGGGGGAATTCTATTATAGAAAAATTCCATGTTAATCTCATACAAGCATTCACATCCTGAATTTTGACGCATGAATAAAAAGACATTTATATGTATAACCGATTTGTGGCAGATAAAGTTTCATAGTCTAACTGCTCATTCTTATATATTGAATATCGTTTTTTCGCTGGTAAAACTATGATTATTCAAATCATTCTAGGAACACTAATTTATTTTTTATAACATCAATATGACTTTTCCGAACTTACATACTTATTTTCAGGAATTTTTATCGTTGTTTCTGCTCTTCCAAATGCTAGTTTCAATGTTTTGCTTGATTCACAATCGACGTAACTCATACGTAACGTAACACATACGTAAAAGCCAAAAATTCAAATAGAAAGCAAACTTGATAGGAATAGAAATGTTCACAATATGTTACGTTATTCCTACATTCACATTCTACTTATGGAATTCAAACACAAAATTGAACCTATTTGGAATATTTTTATATAAGTTTTGTAGTTTCAACTTTGATTTTTACGTATGAGATACAGGATTCTTATAATAGAGTTCATTATGAATTGGCTATTCGAGAACAGCGTCATTTATGGAATTTTGATATGGATCCATAGACTAATCATAAAATTTTAATGTATCTATTCCTGAGTTGCAAGAACGTCCATTAAATTCAAAGCTCCCTTTCAATTCTTCAATAAACTGAGTATTCATGTCTACCGCCTATGGGTAGTCCTTTCAAGGGAGAATGAAGAGAGCATTGAATTTCAATGCTGTAATGTTTCTAGTGTCCGAACCCCAAGAATTCTTGCTAATGTCAGTATCCATAGTAAACTTCTTCGTGAAAATGTTCCATTTTATCTACTGAGAAAATAATATTTCTACAACCGTGTTTCTGCTTCGGAAAGTGTTATTTTCTTTTCAATTTGTAAATGAGAGTACCTTTAACATGAGATCAATTAATACGATCATTTATATATCCAGTTGAATATTTCAAATTTTGCGGATTCATCGATATTATAACAGTTTATTAACGTACCAAATTATTCGTTTGAAAAATACATTATCAAAGATAACTTGACATCCTTTATAATTCATGAATTCCTGTATTTATTTCTATGTTAAACAAACCTGTTCATCGATCAGTCATTATATGATTGCCAAATTTATTTCAATTGAAAAAGCATCAAAAAACTAGATCGAAGATGCAAACAGCTACCAGAAACCAGAAAATATTCGAAAAACAGCAAATAGAACAGGAAATCTGTCGCTGGAATAATTAATGAAACTTAACGATAGTCAGTGTACTTTTTTTTATTGTCAGATTCTCGAAGCGAACTTCATGAATCATCGATAGCATTAATTAATCGGAGTATTTTCTATGTTATGGTCTACCAACACCATTTCTATTTGTAATTCAGAAATCGTCAATTGACACTAAGCAAACATCATTTGTATTTCAGATTAGTCAATTGTATCTCAGAAAACATCAAATGGTTTTCAGATATTTCAATAGAATTTCAGAAAATGTCAAAATACATTTGATGAATTCCGAAATTCAATTGACTAATCTGGAATTCAATGGACGTTTTCTGAAATTAATGTGACTAATCTTTGAACTATATTTGACAACTTCTGAATTACACTTGGAAATGGTGTATAATTTTTCATAGACACCGGTTAACCAGTGTCAAAGCAAATACAACAAAGGCACTGATGAACCTCTTTCCCTACCACCAGCCAGATAGCGCAATTAATTCCCGAGAGAGTATAAGAAATCATATCACCAAACTGGCCTACCTGAAATGGTCCCTCGATAACGTTGAAAGCTCTGAGACTAATACATATTATAGGTATGTATTTTCTGACAAATTCTACCCATCGGAGTAATTTTCTGACCTACCAAAAGGTAGTGTCTATACATACATACACGGCGCAAAAAATTAACGCACATTGTGAAAATCTCAATTTTAATGAGAGTTAACTCTAAATTGATTTCATAACTTACTTTTTATGTTCTCTCAGGAAGTTTTTGAAAGAAACAAGACACATTCAATGGAAGAAAAATTCAGGATTTCACCGAATCTTATGTAGAAGAAGAGGAATGAACTATTGTCAAAATACTGAAAGTAATTTTATACTTGGTAATTCGACCACTTGCGAAACTCCAAACCTTTATGCAATTTTTGTGTATTTCCACCCTTCTTCTCGCAAAACTACCTCTTGGGTACATTCCTCTTGGGTCAAATTGCGTGTTTCGCGTTGCATAGCGATCGAGTGTAGAAAATCAAACGAAACAAAAACTATTGATCACTAGAATTGATCGATATCAACTAATTTTAGAATGGGGCCAATACATTCAGAATCTGATAATCTCATCTTCTTTTATCCCTGCTGGGAGAAAACATCTGTATTGAAGAAAAACGTTGATAACATATGCATATGCATGCATAATTCTGATAAGAATAATTATCATTGAGAACACCGTCACTTGAAGAATAAATTTGGGATTTCCATAATGTGCGTTATCTTTTTTGCGCAGTGTACACCTTCAGAGTAAACACATGTTTGATTTTCAGATTAAGGTAAGTCTCACAAGTTATGAGACAGGCTCAATATAATAGATACATGCAATGAAATATGGTTCCATGTTCCCTGAATGAGATTTCGAAGGTTAAGCTATCCCTTATTCCGTAAATTTAACATGACGTCATTAGTAGGAAGCTTTGGTAGGGTAATTCATCATCCATCCTTCGCCGTCGCTCTTTTTATACAATCCGGGTTTGAGCCTTATCTCATATTCATCAAATTGATTCACGAAAATCTTGATATATTAGTTTCATTTACATATCTCGAATTCCTCACGGATATCCCTATCCCAAGGGATTTGCGCCTATTACTCACAATTATAATACATTAGCGCCGTTTTGGTATGCCTTCATCAGGGATACCTTTCATGTTTTCGACAAGAGTGAAGGCGGAATTTGTCATCAATTCTGAAGAGAAAATCTGAATGAAAAAGCAGTCGTTGAAACATGATTAGTGTCGATGTGAGGGGTATTTCAAGTAGAGAATTACGTATATTCGAATGAGTTTGGACATTTCTACAAAAATAAAAATTTTATAATCAGTTTCGTTATCATACAGGGTGTGTCAAAGGACTATCAGACGTTTCTGGCTAACTGGACTTGAACTGCTTTACATGGGTTAAGGATATTGACTGAAATTGCAAAAAAAATGGCTTGAACGGGGTTTTATGATGAAAATTCATATTTTTGATTTCAAGTTGCAGGAAATGAAATTAATTTTAGCCTAAAGGTCTGCAGCGTATACAGGGTAGTGAAGAAAAGTCAAGTAATATAACGAAATTATATTCGCAGAGAAGTCAAGCATTTCAAGACTATCAATACAATGTATGGCCTCTACGGATATCAAAAAAGCTTGACATAACGTTTGCATACTTCACACGAGTTTGTTGAACATTTCTACATCTTTTACAGTTGTAATTCAGAAAATCAAAGTTGAATTTCAGAAAAGGGAACATGTATTTCAGAATAGGAATATGTAATTCAGAAAACAGACATTGAATTTCAGAATAGTTAATTCAATTTCAGAAAAGCGAAATTGAAATTCAGATTAGGAAGTTGGAATTCAGAAAAACAAAGTTGTAATTCAGAATAGTGAATTGAAATTCAGAAATGGCAAATTCCTTTTCAGAAAAAGCAAATTGTAATTCAGAAGTTATGAATTGAATTTCAGAAAATGTAATATGTATTTCAAAATAGTATTAGATATATGTATTATATAACATAACTATAATAATAATAATAATAATAATAATAATAATAATAATAATAATAATAATAATAATAATAATAATTATGATCAAATATGGAAAACTTACAGAAAAAATGCCATATTATAAATACCAACCGAAAGATCAATTCGAAAACGAAGAAGTCAGAGTATACTGGGACAAAACGATCATCACAGACAAGCAGGTTTTGCATAACAGACCAGATATACTATTAATTCAAAAGCTGAAGAAGGAGGCGCAGATTATAGACATCACTATTCCAAATGATCATAACATAGGAGAGGCAAGAACAACGAAACTCACCAAGTATATAGACCTCGCACATGAAATAAAGGCCATTTATCAGCTGAAACAAGTTTCCGTTCATCCTCTGATAATCTCGGCAAATGGACTCGTTGAACTGAATCTGAAAAAAGAACTGACAAAAATAGGATTGAATGAAGTAGAGAAGACCATACTTACGGCACAGAAGGCTGCAATCCTGGGAACGTGTAGAACTGTCCGGCGTGTGTTAACGAACGATTGAGCTGTTGATTCATGCGAATCCCAGCTTAGTTGGAAACCACCCCACGAAAGTGTGATTAAAAAAAAAAAAAAAAAAAAAAAAAAATAATAATAATAATAATATTTATTTAATCCTGCTGACATTACATGAAATGTATAGGACAAGTCAAGTTCAAAACAACAATAATCATACAAAATTTAAAATCAAAGTTATACAAACTCTCTATCCTCTAAATATTCCTCTATTTTATAATAGGCCTTTTTCAACAAAATACTTTTAATAAATTTTTTGAATTTTATTTTATTTAAACTTTTCATGGAATCAGGTAATCTGTTGAAAAGTTTAATGCCCCTATAAGATGGGGAAAACTCAAATTTAGTTGTTCTGTGCTGTGGTAGACATAACTTTCTGAGATTTCTGGTACCATAATTGTGGAAATCAGATAACCCTGCAAATTTTTGTACATTCTCTTTTATGTACAAGAGACACTTATATATATAGATACAAGGAACAGTTAGTATATTGTGTTCAACAAAAAATGGCTTACATGAGTCTAGCGGTCTTATGTTGAAAATCATACGAATAATTCTTTTTTTGGCTACAAGTATGCGGTTCACTTCTACGGAAGTGCCCCATAACAAAATATTGTACTGTAAATGACTGTAAACTAAGCTATAGTAAATATTTAGGATTGACTCTATAGGCAGAGATCTTTTCAACTTACTAATAGCAAAATAAGATTTATTAAGCTTTTTACAGAGCTTATTTATTTGTTCATCCCACTTCAAAGTATGGTCCAGATAGATTCCCAAAAATTTAACATTTTCACTGGACACAATTTCAGTATTTTCGAATCGAAGTAACAGCGAACTGATATTTCTTACCCCAAAAGAAATACAATTTGTTTTTTCAATATTGATAATGAGCGCATTATCATGACACCACATACTAAATCCCTGTAGAAGCTCATCACAGCAGGAAATTAATTTACTACTATCTTCGCAAGATACAGCAATTGATGTGTCATCTGCGAATAAAATTAATTTAATGAAGGCACTCACATTTAGATGATCTGGCAAATCATTGACAAAGAGAATAAATAAAAGAGGTCCTAATACTGAGCCTTGAGGGACCCCAATATTTAAACAATGCTCTTGTGAATACGATTCACCTACTCGACAAACAATTTTCCTATCTGTTAAATAACTATGTATCCATTCCAAGAATACTCCTCTAAAACCAAGGTTATAGAGCTTTTCCATCAGGAACGGTATACTAAGACAATCAAATGCACGCGATAAGTCAAAAAACAGTCCAGCAATGCAATTACCATCATCTAAACTTTTATAGACAAATTCTACGAAGGAAAGAGCCGCTGTTTCAGTAGAACAACCAGATCTTGGGGACCTATTCTTGAAATCATTCGCAACTCCACGCATACGCATTTTTACGAATGGCGATTTGCGTTTCAAAAGCGGCATTCTTGACTACTTCGGAAGGTTTATGGCATAGATTTACATATCAGCAGTACTGTGAGCTCAAATTTCGAGCTATGCGGACAATATAGGTAAATATCGGTGAAATCCAACAGCTTACTTTCAAATTCAATGTCAATGATATCATTTGAACTGTCAAATATTTGCGAGTTCTCAAAACCACTCGCAGTGAAATACGAACGGTCCTAAGCACAGAACATAAAAATGTACGTCGTATGTCATGCGGACGGTCAAAAATACAGATTCATCTGTCATTCTCAAAGGTAATAGATGCGAACGATCGTATAAATTGCGAATGGTCAAGAATAGGTCCCATGAACCCGTGTTGACAATTTGTGATAATATTAAATTTATCCAAATAATGAACAATTCGCGTTAAAACTAGTTTTTCAATTACCTTTGATATCGTACTCAGGATGGATATAGGTCTATAGTTTAGTACATCGTTAACGTCATTTCGTTTATGGACAGGAATGACAGTACTCTTCCTCAGAATAGATGGAAAAGTTCCTGATGATACCGACATATTTAACAAATGAGCAAGGTGATCAGCAACATAATTTGCCGACTTTTTCAGTATTCTTGAAGAAATTAAGTCGGTTCCAGTACTTTTTTTGTTTTTCAAAGAGATTATTACAGTTTGAACTTCATCACTAGTAGCCGGAAAAAAATAAAAACTATGCAACACCATTTTCGATGTTGTACAAGATTGGGATATAGTATCCCCATAATATTGCTGAAGGCTAACAGTCGCAATTTCCGAGAAATGCTCAGCAAAAGCCTCTGCAACTATCACAGGTTCTGCACACAGATTTCCATTCAATTTTAAAGTGATTACTTCTTGTTTTGTACCCTTTCTACCAGTTTCCTCATTGACAATCTTCCAAACAGTTTTATTCTTATTCTCCGATTTTTCTATGATTTTAGCATAGAACTGAGATTTAGTATGTTTTAGTAGTGAATTATAATACCTTTTATACGTGTTATACATTGTCAATGTTTGTTCGGATTTCAATTCAGAGTGAAGCCAGAATAAATTTTTCAAATGAACACTTGCATGCCTAACTTCCTCTGTGATCCAGTTTTTATTAGAAGTGATTACAGATTTTAATGGAAAATTTTTATCTATCAGATATGTCATAACATCTATGAATAGCTGAAAAGCAGAATTTGCATCATAACTTTGATAAATATCATCAAAATTAACCTTGGAAAGACTTGTAACAAAATTCGTATATTGATGTTTTGTAAATTTTCTAACAAATTTTAAATGGCTCAAACTCGGATTTTCAATTTTTGTAACATCATTGAATACATATTCTAACGAAAGAACTTTATGATCACTAATATTTGGTTCGAGTACTCTTGTTTTACATGAGCCCTCGTTTGTATTACTCAGAATGTAATCAACTTTTGATATTGACGTATGACCTGAAATATTAGTGAATATTCTAGTTGCATCCTGAGACGTTACATGGAGATCGAAGCAAAAGAGTAAATCAATTAATGATTTTCTGAAATTACAACTAGTTTTCAGAAAATCAACATTAAGGTCTCCACATACAAATAGTCCATCAACCATCTTACTGCATAGTTCCAAAACTAATGTGAATTTCCCTAAAAAACTCTCAAAATTTCCCGTTGGGGGCCTATAAACACTAACAACACCAATCCCGAAATTATGACAGAGCACCTTAACACCACACACTTCGAAGTGGAGTTCATCTGCATACCTCGAAACTGGTAGATTTTTCACCTGAAGGTCAGATTTACAATACAGCATTGAGCCTCCATGCTTTCTAGTGGGCCGACAGAAGAAGTCAACCAGCCGATATCCAGGAAGCACCATCAGCTCAATATTTTCCATAGTGCACCAATGCTCGGCGATACTTATCACGTCAGGATTTTCTTGTGATACAAACACTTCTAAGTGGTTCAATTTGTTGGTTATACTTTGACAATTAATCTGCATAATATTAAGTTTACGATTTATTTGTTCTTTGGATAAGTCTGAGATTAAATTGTCACCACCACACCTTTTCAAGTCGACTTGGGTTGTAGGGTGCGACGCTGAAAAAAATGGTGTACAGTAACGTTTTTTGGCCAATAAGATGCATCAAGGGCTTTTTCAAGTTGACAGGAATCAGTACATATTCCTGTTCATTATTTCGGGAGTACATGCAAACAATTCTGAATGGCATTTTTTTTTCTGAATTACAATTTCCCATTTCCGAATTTCAAATCACCATTTCTGAATTACAATTTATATTTTCTGAAATTCAAATTACCCTTTCTGAATTACATATCACTATTCTGAAAATCAAATTACGCTTTCTGAATTACATATCACTATTCTGAAATTCAAATTACCATATCTGAATATCAATTTACTATTCTGAATTACAATTTCCATCTTCTGAAATTCAATTTGCTATTCTGAATTACATTTTACGTTTTCTGAATTACAATTGGAAAAGGTGTAGATGAATTTGGTTTCATTACCGGGGCAGAAGCTTTCTCAGATTATTTAAGGATTCTGAGGTAGGTTTATGATTATCTATAACTTCTTTGGAGCATATCCCAGCCAGTGGAATTATGACTTTGACGGGAAAAACCTGAAGATGGCCTTTTAATTAGACCGAAAGCACTCGGTTTTTGACAAATGAAATAATTTCAAACCGAAGTAATCAAATCAAATTTATTATTTCAATTCATTCTGGATTAAACATGGCATCAAAGCAGTGATTCATAACTATTGTGACATAGGCTGAGGGCAGATTGTTTGGACCAAAATATGTCGATACGACCAAATATACCTCAATAAAATATTCCTGTGGAAAAAGATAAAAAGAGTTGAATTTTTTTTTCGTTTTTTGCTAATGATTTTCACGGCTAATTGTATAAGGAGACAAAATGATATTATCTCCGAAGCTTGAAAGTCCCTCATTAAAAGAATTTGAAAAGGCATAGAAGGTCGAAGGTTTACTTTTTTATGTTATTGTTTTAATTATGCTTTATCGTCGAAATAAATGAATGAAACAAATAAATCTTCCGATGCTCTGAACTGTTCAATTCTGTTTTTCTTAAAAACGAATTAAGGAAAAAACAGGAAAAATAATTGCGAAAAACGAAAAAAAAATTCAAATTTAACGCCTTGTTTGCACGTTTGTGTACTTCCAATATTAACTGATAGAGCTATTGAGTAATATATAAACAATCACCCTGTACATACCTATTTCACTGAGGGTTAAACATCGACGAGGTTCAATTCAAAATTTGTCATTAAGGATTGTAGTCTTTTGTTGAGGTTGGAAATGTATCGAACGATTATGTGAGATTTTTTGACTGCGTTATGTACCTTTTTTCTGTTTGTTTCATTATGGAGGCCGAAGTATCGTCTTTTCTTTTAAAAAATCCTGCTGATTCCGAATCAGATACACTCCTCCTACAATTGCACCAATCGGTCCCTCCTGGTTTCAGCTTCTATACAGTGGCGAAACTTACACACCCGCAGACCCCGCGGTGCGGGGAGGGGGGGGTAGGCGTTGGGGGGCCCGGTCTTCGAGAGAAAATTCAAATAATTTTATCGTTAAAGAATATGAACATTACCTCAGTTCTGACCTTAACTTCCGAGAAAACTCTTCTAGACTCAGAAAAGATCATCAATACGACAGTTGCTGATCTCCTGTGTTTAAAAAAAGAGTTGATCTCTTTACTGCTTTAATGTCATGTATAATATAACCTGTTACTGTAGAAGAGCAGAGCGATCAGCGATCCTTCTGAAAGTTGAAGTTAATAAGAATTATTTGAGAAGTACGATGACCCAAAAAAGACTCAGCGGTCCCAGTTTGTCAAGAATTGAGAATAAACAAGCCAGAAACATGGACCTTCACGAAGAAATAAATAAGGTATTGCTCTATTTCAGTATCTTAATGAGTCCATTACAGTTCTGAAAGTAGTGCTGTAATGAGTTTATTGCAGCATTGTTTTCAGTTATATTTCTTGATTTTCGGCAATTCCAACACTCATGCCATCGAACTTCGCTTTCATGTTGGAACAGGAGCTGATTCTGCAACTTGTTTTAGAATATACTATTGCAACAAATAAATCAAGATGACAAGGGAGATTCACCCAGGTATTCGCTCATTTACATCGAGTAACAAAGTATTTTTTAGGATTGATAACTATATTTGAAATAATTATTTACCTATATTTTGTATATTATTTAATGCAAATTTTGAAAGTCTTAATTACTTCAAGTAATATTTTGGAGTTATTCAGGTGGTGTTACACCTGAATCACATACTTTTATAAAATGAATTTTATTTCAATAAATACGAATGCTCGTTTCAAGGGGGCCCAAAAACTAATTCTGCGGGGGCGGTCGAAATCGGTTACGCTACTGCTTCTATATGAAAAAAAAAACAGTACGGGCCTGGCCGTTGGTGAGAATCGACGTTCGTCATCATCCCCTTTTCCATGGTTACATATCAAGGAAAAGACGGAATGGGATATCCGAATATCTATCATATTTCCTTCTACAGTGGACGCTTGGGTTCAAGAAAAGAAGAACAATGATTATCTCGGCGACCCGACAATATGAAACGGTGCTCGTTCCTTTGAACAGTTTTGTGGAGCTTGCAAATGGCCGCTGGCTAGGCGAAATTGGATGCCCGCCGCGACGCCGTTTGCCATCCGCCACATCTCTGATAAATCCGGAAAAGCTACCGCCCGATAAAAGGCATATCAAGCGGATGAGAAGTATCACGAATCAAGACAAACCGATGTCAACTTGGACACTTCTTCTGGAATATTCGCAGACAATGTGATTACCGGAATAGATGTTCTTCTTATGTGCCTCTTCCTTCCCCTGGACTTTCGCGTCTCGTACGATATTAAAGTTCCCGCTGCACGTTTTACTGTTGTCCCGCAATTCCTGCCTAGAATGTCGACGTAAAAACTTCATCAAGTGAATTAGGATGTGAGAATTTATGTAGATGCTTTTGTTCGAGGGAAATGAAAAATTTCTGATTAAAAGAATAAAAATTTCGTGTTCTGACACTCGTGATGCGAAAATGAATAGGAATAAGATGGATGAGTTTGGTCATCTTAAATTCATTGTACTGTTATCTTTCACAGAAAAGCAATAAAGCCGTTGATATGCACGGTTTCTTTATTTATAATTACTCGATCAGTGATGGAATTGAATGCAATGGTGATGACATTCCTAGTGAACGATATCTCAAGGCATTTGCCAAAAATAAGAAACAGTAAATTTACCCATCAGTATTCATAAAACCTTTCTGCATCTTCCTGAGTTTTGAGGTGCGTACAAAGTACAAACATGCTCCGAATAGCGCACCGAACATCCTCGCGCTCAACAAAAGTTCGCCAATATCTACATCGTCATCGCGGCGAGGTACGATTACGATACGCCGTTGCATTCCGTCGTCCACACTTGGGTACTCGAAGTCAGTGGCGGCTTTAGGGGGTGGCGAACGAGGCAATGGCCCGGGCCTCGCTTTTGGTGGGGCCTCGCGCGCAACAACCCGAGCAAATTTCGATATTGATTTAGATACCTAATTATTCATAAAGGTTTAAACATAAGGGTGAGTTCTTAAAAAGTTCGTCGAACAATTCATTCGAAACAAAATTGAAAAAAACATGATGTAAACAAGTATGTAATTGAGGCACCAGATGTCCGATTCACCAGATCGTAAACAGTAGGAAAAATAGAATTTAGAATCACACAACATAATAAGGGGATATATTATATATTAGCGCAAAATCTATTTTTTTCTCGAATCTAGTGATTAGAGATGAGAATACTGTAGCATTGGGTGCTGGCGTTTTCCCCTGCACTCAATTAACATATAAATCAAAAAAGGAAATAATAAAATCCTCGGTAAAACCACAAGCTCTCTTGAAGCTTCTTCGGCTTGGTCTTCGCCATTACATAAGTGCACCTCTAATTGGTTAATGTGAACACCACGAAAATGCACTCATTTGTATTAGAATTTTCCGCTCTCCAACTCTTGTGTGAAACTTTTCTCGATATACCTTCTGTTTCCGAGAAAACGAAACTTTTTCGATATTTTCACGAATTTTCCAAGGTTCCTGAAGATTTGGAAACCTGCATTTTTGACCATGAGTTCTTTTTTAGTGGCAATCATTATATCAAAAATGAAGCTCTTTCTGCAAAAAAGTGATTTCAGACCTTCTTTTACTGGGCTAACTGGGTTCAGTTTCGTTAGATTCTATTTTTTCTGATGACAAACTTCCATTGTTTTTGATTCTTCATTCACATTCAGAGGTCATTTTAAAATGTCCGAATAAAATGTTTTTTTGGTTTGCTACAAAGGTTGTACACTCTGTTTGCCGGCTCAACTCAGAGGTGGGTGATTTTAAAGGATCACGTAAAAGCCTTATCACTAACACCGCTTTGTGAAATTATATTAACGAAGGAAAAAGGGCCTCGCGAAAATCTCCCGCCCAGGGCCTCGCAATGTTCAAGGCCGCTCCTGCTAGACGTGGTGCGATACGGCGTATGGAGTATGTTTTCACGTACCTTAACGCTTAGGAGTCTTAGAAACTCCAGAAATATTTCGAGAACAGCAGCGTACCTACCACCAAAAATTAGCCAAACAAAAACATCAGGAGTAATTATTGTTCAAATGATTGATGAAGAATAAGGGCCCCTAAAGATATCCCTGAAAAACCCCCATTTAAGAATTGTTAACTTAGGTAGACAAATTGTTATTTAAGCAGAACTAGCTGGCCCGGCGAACTTTGTGTCGCCTCAGAGATACATAAAGTTGTATCAACAAAACATTGGTATTTTGTCAAGTGGGAGATATATTAGGCGAAATTAAAGTACAAAATATACAAAAAATTTGATAACTTTGAAATATTTCTGAAACATAGACATCGAAATGAATACCATTTTCAATTCCCAGGCTCAGAGAATTGAAAATGGTATTCATTTCGATGATTTCTATTTTGAATTCATCTATGTTTCAAAAATGTATTCGGTGTGGCCTCCGTAAAGGCAAAGAATTCTTTTGTTGACCGTTTTATTTTTTTTCTTAAATACATTGAAATGGGTAGGTATGTACATTGTGATTAACTCATCATTATTTAAAAAATGTCTCATTGTAGTATCTTTTTTTCCCGGGTGCGAGAATAATAAAAGCAGAAGGTTTGCCGCCTCGTGAACACGCAACATACAACTGGCCATGAAAAAAACAACTATTTTCTAGATTTATGCCACACACACTCAAGGATTGGCCTTGGGATTTGTTAATTGAACGGTCGGCTGGAACAACGTTGGATGTTACACTAAAAAATGATACACATCCAACGTTGTTCCAGCCGACCATAAATTTGTCATAGCAAACGATAGACGAATTGGAAATTGAATTATCCTTAACGCAAATGGCATATCTGTTGGAATTATGGGAATAAGAACTTCCTCACCTTCCCATTTTCCTTCGAGTATTGTGCAATGTTCAACTATCTGTTCTGGTCGAATTCTTTCTACTGACCAGATGAGAATGTGTGCATGTGGAAGGCCCCGTTTTTGCCATTCAATTCAATACATCCAGTATCAAGTTTCTCCGAAGACATGTTTTGTAATAAAATTCATTAGTGACTTCACTTTTTGTTTGAATACTCGTGCAGTTATGTCATGTCGATCAATTGATGTTTGTCCGGGAAGAAAGCAGTTGAGTGATTTCTTCCCATTTTGGATTGCACCCTTCGTCTGCAAATAAATCTTAAAATCTTTCTCTCCATTTGCCCCAACCTGCTTGTATTGTCAACGTTGTCATTGTTGCCGAGTGCCATTCCACTCTGTCTATAAATAACCTTAAAATCTCAATCTTTGTACTCTCTTCCCCTATTTCAAATCTCACTCATTCTTTTTCAAATGCTTCGAGCCATTGCCTTGCATTTGAGTGGTTACACTTGAATTTTTCCACAAACCTCTCTGCGATGTTTTTGAGATCCAATTGATTTTGTTTCTTCTCCATGGACTCCAATAAATGTGATTAGATTACCTCTTCTTCTACCAACTGTTGCAAATAAGTATCTTTAAAAATTACATTATCATCTTCATCAAAATAAACTCTTTTCATTTACTCCGTTAATGTTATCTAAACTGTTCTTTCTTGTCGTCTCTGGTTCAGACTTTTGACTCTCTTGAAATGTTCTGTTTTACCAATTCATCATGCTCACTCACGTATTTATCTTCTCCTGAGAGTATATATTTAACCTAGTCTTGTAATATAAGATATTGCAACTACATTTGTCCTTGTATCACTTGGAGATAAGTACTACTAATTTGAAAGTGAATTGGATTCTTTCTGCCATGATAACAAAATTTTGTCGTTTTGTAAGACTATCTTTATCAGATGAAATTGAAACCAAATGTGTCTCTCTGTATACAAAGTTTTCAATTTTATTCAACATTTCTACTTACAATATCTAGAATTTTACCTCTTAACAAAGAAACGACAATATAAGTTTCTTATACTATTTTAAATTGAACTAAATATCAAACACTTCTCCCAATAACTAGACATGAATTCTTCTCAAACAATACTCATGACAGTAAGCGTCAGATCATTGACATTGACAATGGTCGTCAAACCGAAATTTCTCTCTGATTAGAGATTACAGGAATCTCATTTCCTTACATAAATTAAGAAGAAGAAAAAGATCGTAGTGACATCTATTGGCGTTATTCGCAAGAAGAAAAATTATTTCCTACTTTTTTTCATCAAGTTTTTTCTAGTTTTAATGTATTATATGTTCATTATTTATCTAAATGATATCTTCGACTTACCTACAAGTGGAGATATTGTTAGTTTTGCGGACGATACTGCTGTGTTCTATCACGGAAAATCTTGGGAGAACCTAAAAAGACAAGTTGAAATGGACTTCGCCCAAATTGTAGCATTCTTCAATTCAAAGTTGTTGACGATTAATGTTGAAAAAACTAAATTTATGGTGTACACGAGCTATGTAAGATACTTACCTGACATAACATAATTGGATATACAAACTGAGGACGGTCACATGAAAATAAAAGCGACAAATGTTATAAAATATTTAGGTCTTTATATTGATAGCCATTTGCAATGGAAAGATCATGCAGCATCGATTGTCAGGAAACTAAGAACCATTACTCCTAAAATAAAATTGTGTAGTAGTTTCTGTACTGTAGACAAGATGAAAACATTGTACTATGCTTTAGTTCAGTCTCATCTTGTCTATGGAATATTAGCTTGGGGTGGTTTGCTAAAGATTTTCGAGAAAAGTGGATATTGAAAATAATGCTCAGCAAGCCATATAGGTATCCATCAGAACAATTGTATAGTGAAATCGGAGTATATGATATTAGGCAACTATATTTTAGAGCTTTGTTGATTTATCATCACCGGAATATCAGGGATCACGACCGCATTTCGCATAGCTTTAACACACGGTATAAGCAGGGATCTACATGTGTCCCACAGATCAAGAAGTCCATAGGACAGCGGAGTTTTGTGTTTCTGGGTTCGAGGATATATAACATGTTGCCGGGTGTACTTAAGAATATTAGGTCAACGAATAGGTTTGGAAAGGAGGTGAAGGAATTCATAAGAGCTAACAACAGATCCTTTATACGCTCACTTGTGGAGGTAAAGAACTTCTGATGAAGGAATTTTATTGGTTTCCATATTTGTGTATAGTTGTTGTTAGAATTGTGAATTCTTACTTGGATGCATATATAAACTGTGTAATTATATATTACCCCTCGAGCGGTTATCCATGAGGGGAGAATTTCTATTTATTTGTGTAAATTTTGATGTGGAATATCTAGTGAGAATTTATTGTGTGATTTTATTTTATTCCAAATAAATATTATTATTATTATTATTATTATTAACCCCACTGTAGAAGAATCCAACAAAAAACTTTCATAAAAAACAGTTCATCCAATCTTGAGTTATAAATGGTGTAACCAACAACATGGCCGACTGAGTTTTATATATTAAGATATAGTGGTTTTCTCACTCATAGTACCTATATATACTCCTCAATACGCTTCCATATACCGGGTGTTCCAGATTGTAACCAAGAAATTTTAAACACGTATTCAACATAAAGAATAAGTCCTAGTTTGTCGTATAAACATATGACGAGAAATGTTTTTTCTCTACGGAGTGTTATGATTATTTTTCATCATTAACTCACACACTTCTCGAAATATATTCATTAAATTTGAAACATAGGTTTTGAGCTTCAAGGAGCACTTTGTATGAATTAATGTGTTTACTCAAAAGATTGCTTGGGAGCAAAATCATTCGACGTATTCGAGAAATTTTCGCAATCTTTATGGCATAAGAAGTATCTGAAGTGGCTCGTCTGAAATGAAACATCATGTAGTTGTGTGTGTATCCATGAGTCCATATTCTGAAAATATGGGGAGGAAAACTAGAGTACCAAATGACTTTGGAGGGCGAAATTAAACGAGTTCGTTCTTTGCTCAGCAACATCGATTTCTTATGTGATTCAATCTTAATCTTGATGCTATCTAATGTTACATGTGAAATGATCCAATCAAATGAACCGTAGCAATGAATGTTTTCATGTTATGAAAAAAAGTCGGTCCCCAGCAACGTGCGTGGTGATGAAGAGAGCTTCTTTATCTAACAGGATCATTACTACTTAGCATTAGTGGAAAACTTCGGAGATAATTGAATATGTCCAGCGGTGATGGATCGTGATTAGATTCTGGCCGAACTTTCGGAGGCACGTAACTTTCTGAAATAGAGGATGAAGATTACTCTCTACAAGGATCTTCCTCGTTATTCCCCCTCTCGCAAATTGCAAAAACCGCATAGTAATTTCGCTCCAATCACGTATTACGGGGAATTCTTAAATATGCTGTCGATGCCCCGGCTAACTGAAAAATTTCCCGTTCCTGAGTGTATTTTCGCATTGGAAATTCAACTCTCGTAAGTCACGGCTGCAACACTTGCAATCTGCAACGGAACGATGTTATTGAAAAAGTCCACTGAATTTCAGCTTTCTCAGAATTCAATATGTATGAATTCGTTTTGTTGCGAGATGCGATAAACCGGAAAGTCTGGAAATTGTTTAGGAATTTATGCTGTACATACTTCGTGATGAATCCTTCTGATAATAGAAACTTCTGACGGTTTTGTTATTTAGCTGAATATTCTCGAGTTTCACCTGTATGATTCAAGAAAGAAATATTTCAAGTTCAAATTGGAATATTGGTAGGGACCATGTAATTATTTAAGCAATGCAGCTGCTCTCAAATTAATTCTTCTGGTTGTACTTGTTTGACAAAATTAAATCAGATACTATGAAAAGTATAGCTGAATATTCCATCTACTCTTGAAGGTTGATAAAGAAAAACCATGGCCCTACTTAATTTCTCTTGAAAGAAATCATCATTTCATTGTAAATTATGTGGAATCTGTGCAAATATTCAACAGCTGCATTATATCATGAACAGTGGTTTCGGGAATTTCATAAAATAGTTCCATAAAAACAAGGTTAAAATTCCCAACACCGAAAATGATATATCTTGAATAAACTCAATAATGAGAAAAACAGAGATAAACAATGACCCCAGCTGCCGATGCCGTCAAAAAAAACAGAGATAAACAACTTATAATTTTAGGTTGAAACAATTAACCATTCATTCGAGATGATTATTGCTCAGAATTCCACATATTTGAGAATTTGGAACAGTCCGCAATATTTTGAATTTTGTTTTATTTTTCATTTTTTTCTGTATGAAGGGAAGCTTCACGACTCACTACATGAACTTTTGGTTCTTCGGGATGGCCAGATCTATCCACGATCATATCCACATAACAGTTGTTCATATTCAGATTTTCATCATAGATGGGCAAATTCACTGAAGAGACCGAGATATCATTCCTACAAGAGAAACAGAATAAAAGTAAATGAATGAATACCACTAAAAGTTCAGACAACCTAATAGTCTAAGATCTGAACCTACATCAAACTTCACCGAGCTTATATTCGAATGAAACCCCATAATGAATTTCCTGTAGTAGAAAATATATTAAAATTTGATTTTCTAGAAAAAATCTTCGACAAAAAAATTTTTCAATCATTATCATATTTTTTCGATAAATGATTATTGTAGGGAATTTTGAAACCAATTTCATACTAGACTTGAAGTATGAAACATGTAGAATGTGCATACATGAGATTGTCTATTAGTTAGCTGGACCAACAACTGCGTTGCCGAGTATAAACAGGTTTGTCGAAACTAGCTACTTCATCTTGTGGGTATACACTTACCACTCGATCAAGCGCCGAAATTTCAATCTTCGAAACTCGAAAACCTGTATTAGGACCAAATTTTCTGTAAACAACAGTAAAACAGTGCTCATGCTGATATGATTTTTTTCTATTATCACACTAGTGCAAGTAACAGCTTTCTACATACTTAAATTTCAAGTCCAGTATAACAATAACTCATCACCATGACGAAGCAGAAACTTAAATAAATCATTTCTCCAAAACGAATTGAAAATATCAAAGACAACTTCATTTTAATATATTTTCTAATATTTGAGATTCATTTCGAACTAAGTTTTATTCTATTAGTCAATGTACGTTGGGATCTTCTACTATAACCAATATGATTTCGAGCGAGTAACCAGTAATATTCGCAGTTATTGTTGGTTTTCCCCTCGATTATAGCCATTTAGGGATAACCACGAATAATCAGCTTGGGCTCGAATACAGTAATTTCACATTTAACCTCTCAATCTCAACCCTCCTTCAATGTTAGGTAATTTTAGGTCACCTGCGGTCCAAAACGGTTGCGCTGAAGGACTTATTCATAATGAATATAATAATGACAAACAATGGCCAAGAGCGGTTGGATGTAGCTGGTTCTTAGTGGTAATCAACGATGATGTGCGAATTTTATTATGGGTGCTTCATATGATTCCAAATATATTGATTCGATGCTTGGTGGACCAATGAATAAGTACGTTATATACATTAGGGACTTTTCTGTGTTTCCCAAAGTGTAATTATTGATGTTACATTTTATGTAAATGAAACGTTCAATTTTTCATAACTGTCTTGTTTGGCATTTGTTAGCATTTTATTTCATTCACTCTGAAATTATCTTCCTTCTACAATCACATGATTGCAATCCCACCCAAACAAGTCTTTGACCTGGAATCATCCTCTCATCCTCATTCCTCACTTGCTAATTTCCTTTGAAACCCCGAAAGGTTTGAGTTACCCCGTTGAATCAGTTTGTTATTAGGAATCTGAAGCTATCAAACTGCTATTACTCGGTATCCAATATACGACACTTGTAGAACAAGTTCGGAGGCATCAGAAAAGTTTTGCAATTTCAACTTCTTATTACTCCGTACTGCCTGATAAGGGTCTGAAATTGTTCTGTTCAGTTTAAACGTCGCCACTTATTTCGAATTGGACGATTTCGTATTGGCTCCCAGGATGTGGGAATGATGGAATCGCTATGGATTGTGAAGATATCGATTGCGATGAGGTGATTCATTTCGACTTGATTGGTAATATTATCACATTATCAATGCTTTTCGCTCAGCTGCGGATTACTTTTTCCAAGATATTTTCGATATCTAAGTATGGAATAGTCCTCGAGCTTTTTCACATGAATTATTCTGATTTAGGATCTTTTGTCACGTCTTGAAGAACGGAATCGTGCGGAAATATCTTAATTCTGTTGACTAGTCATGGGTTTATTTATTATCTGTCAAATATGTAGGTGAGAAAACGCCAATGAAAATTTCTCAACAATTCAACACAAAAATAACTGAACGATATATCGAAATATTATATTAATTTCAATGAATTAGAGACAATAATATTCGTACAGAAAGTTAAAGGTGAGTTTCACAAAATTCTAAACATATAAATTGAATAACACTTGTCTATAATCTACAATACCAAATCAATGTCGAGTTTTATTATCTTTATCCAACTCTTCATTGAAATAGAGCAATTGGATGTTTTACCTCTTCATTACCAGGATATTGAAATTCACAATTTTATTTATCAATATATCGGTTTTATAACGTCTTTCGTCGTTGTCCGATGCCTAATTTCCATGACCTATTGTCACTCCATACGATAAAGAACTTTTCATCATCGTGACATAGATGTTGTATTTTCGCTTTTTTCCTATTTCGCTGCTCCAAAGGACTCCTTTCAAACAAGATATTAGACCCCTGGTTTGATTTATTCGTTTTTTTATTTCTCTATCATCCTTGCTTGTAATGTCAAACTCCACACCCAAGTATGTGTAACTGGTGCAAGCAGCGATTTCATCTGTATCGAGTTGAATGTTAGAAAGTTTTCCTCCAATAGGTGGATTTTTGGTTTTCTTTGTATTTAGTTCTAAACCCCACGCTGTGTACTCTTCTTCCAACTTTCGGGTCATGTATTCTAGGTCTGTCTTTAGCAATAATCACTTGGTCGTCTGCAAACTGTAATGTGAACAAGCAGGTATCCCCTAGGTTTTCTCTTCCAGAGATCCAAAGCTTTGGCCACGTAAATTTTAAATAGCGTGGGAGATACGCAGCAACCTTGGCGTAACTCCTTGTTGACCGAAAAACTTTGTGATAGTCGTTTACCCACTTTTATTTTTGATGTTGAACCATTATATAAATTTTGAAACAAGGTTTGGTTGATATTGGACTGCTGTAGTACCTTCCAAAGTTGCTTAACAGGTACCGTGTCGTATGCTTAGTGGAGGTCGATAAACATCAGATGATTTTCCTGGTTTGTGTTTATTATTTTCCCTATGAGTTGTTTTAAGCAGATAACATCATCGGTGCATGTTCTATCAGCCTTGAACCCGGATTGTTCTTCCTCACAATTTTGACGAATTACTTTTCTGATGATGAAAACGTTAATAATGGTTTATGTTTGTCTGTTGTTTTGACTTGAAGGAGTTCAAACAAGAGTATGAATTTCATTGTATGCTATTGGATGAATAAAATAATTATTATTATTATTATTTTCATCATTAATATTATTATCCTTCATTATAATTATTATTATTTATATTATTTTTCACTATAATAATTATTATCATTTAGTGAATACACATGTTAAATGTCTGTATAATGAAAACCAGATTACGGAATCTTGAAAATAATATATATTCATCAATTCGCATCAGAATTATGTTGAATTGAATGGGTTCTCCCAGTTTATTCTATCGTTTTATCAAATCTTATTTCTGACAAAAATCATTGATTTCATTCATTTACCCCAGATAAACTTTGAAACGTTATTTTTTTCAAGATGAGATAAAAAAATCAAAAAACATGGTCATAATGACTCAAATATATTTCATTAAAAAAACAAACAAATTGAAATTTTTCCCACAACAAAATAACAAACAACACATAATTTCAAAAATAAAGAATCCCGTCATTCAAAAGACGATGAAAAAAGGGAAAACGAATAAATCAGGTGCATAACATTTATCAAACATCCCAGATGAAATTTGAAATAAACATTTTTTCACATACGAAAACTTCCATAGCTAGAGCCTTCCGGTTTTTTACGTTCGATTTGAACGCTTACCACATATTCAAAAGTTATTCTTGGCGTACTTATATATTGACAATATTTGAAAAATTATTAATTTTAAATTATTGTAAGCAATTTTTCATCGCGTTTCTCACTTGTTTTCAGGTTTTCGTCACTCATGGAGGAGAGTAACCTCTCACCTTAATTCCGTCCTTCATTTTGTCCTTCGACAAAATACCATATCTTGAATAAACCCACGAAACATCAAATTTTCGTTGTTGATTTTTTGCTCTCTATGTTCATATTTTAATTAGATAAAGCATAACATAAAAATAATACTGTTTATCCCTTTCAGTTGAAGAACATCTTTTAACACTAATAGCGATACCAAGAATAAGAATTTTTCTCAAATAAAAAATATAGAATGCTATGATATTTTTCAATACTTTTCCGATTTCATCAAATTCTGAAAAAACACTTGTGGCTTAACAAAATTCAAGCAGGCTAGTATTAAATCAGTTACCTTGTAAATCATGATTAAGATTAAACATTTATTATTTCAAATACCCTTCATGGTAGAAAAAAAAGTTTCGAGAAACGGTTCTGAAATATGTTTACTTGCATTAGTTGCATTCAATAATATAAGAATTGATAATTAATAATCAATCAAGAAATAAATGAATTAATAAATGAACGAATCTCTAAGAGAGGATTTGTGGTTCAGCATTTTCACAACAGAAATCATCTCCATTTGAAGCGCTCACCCCGAAATCATTCCAGAAATTTGCGGGAATATATAAGAAATCACCCCCCTTTCTTTGCTCATGTAGCCAAATAATTCCGTGAAAAAACAGATCTATCACCAAAATCATCGCCACTCAAGCTGACTACAAACTGATTCAGTGTTGCCGATGGCAATTCACGGAAAAATCCGAAATATCTGACAAAAAATCCGAAAAAATCCGATGGCTCCGTAATTTAATCCGAAAAAAATCCGCTCGTTCATTGAATAATTCAGAAAAGAAAAAACTCGATTTTCTATTCTGAATATTCCTATACCTATACTATTTTTTTAATGTGAGAACATCTAGTGTCCTCTAGTACTAATGAGCAACAAAACATGATTTGAGATTTGAAGGATTTTTATTAATTTTATTACATGAAAAATACTATTTGAAAGATCCCCATCGATTCAGCTTGAATTGTTTTTTCAATTTCAGGTCAAAGGTCTGAAATTTTTGTGAACCTAAAGAAAGTTTGCAGATCGTAAAATTCTCTACAAAAAAATATTCGAATCGTATGAAAGTCGCATTTCAAATTAAACGCACACATTTTCGCACCACTCCTGAAGTGGTATAATTGGCGATTTTTTAAATGGTTTCCCCAGTTCCTTGTAGAAATATTCCACGATATCATACTCAACTACTGATTTAAATTATTCAATCATCTAGTGGAAAAAATCTCAACTATTGCTTCATTTTATTCAGTGATCTAGTGGCCAAGGCCTCAATAATTGATTTGAATTATTCAATTTCCTCAGAAAACCTTCGAAACTGTATAACATGAAAAAAATCCGAATTATTTTTGAATCCGAAAAAAATCCGCAAGAGCCAAAAAAATCCGCAATTCGGATAAAAATCCGCGGATTGGCAACACTGAACTGATTTCAAGCAGTCCGACGCTTAATGCCGCCACATTTAACGTACGATCCCTCCTCCGCAAGATCTCCGGCTAATCGCCCTGCCTTTGTCGCAAATAGATACCTATTTCTCAACCAGGAGTTTATCGCAGCAAAAAATTGCTTTCGGTTCAATTCTTACAGGGGTTTTTTCCTTTCCTGCGGAAGGGAACATTACGGTCCGTCATTGTTCAGTCTGAAGGCTCAGATTTTTTACTGCTAAAGGAATATATTATCTACGGATTTCATCTTCCTTGTGGAATTAGGTATTGGAGGATAGTCAGATCTAAGAAGTTTGACAAAACAACGTAGCAAAAACAAAACAAACATAATGATATCTATTTTTGAAATGAATGCTTCCATAGTATGTTTTTTTAAATGTTCGTAGAATAATGAATGAAACACACTCTATAATTCTTTGGCTATCGATTTCGATCAGATGACCATCCTCAGGCCAGCTGAAAGTATACAATTTCAATATTAAAAATAGCAAATTTTGGATTTTTTGAGGTGCAATCGTCTTTCATTACCGTTAGGTGAAGTTCCTTCTCTCAGAAATACAGGGCCGCCGCCAGACATTTTGCCGCCCCGGCAAAATGAAATTTCGCCGCCCCGTGAAAATTATATTTTGCCACCTTGCTGTGATATATTGAGTTTGGGATTCATAACAAACTCTTTTTACCATTTGATCAAGGGGAAAAAAATTCAGAAACGAAGGATATATATTTCGTTCGTTTCTGAATTTTTTTCCCCTTGATCAAATTGCAAATAATTTTTATTGGAGATGACTTCTCTTGTATAATCACATCAACTTGCTAAAACATAAATAAAACTCAACATATCATTTCAGGAACTGGAAAGTGTAAATAGAAAATATAACTATAAATATGTATCATACAAAGAATATATCAAATAAAAAATAACAAAAAAAACATATATACCGGCTATCGTATGTATAAAAGTGAACTAGAACCATCACACCAAAATATTCGAACTCAAATAAATTTGTTCCTTCTCACCTTCATCTCGCAAAGTCATGAATTGATTGAAATATATCGAGATTATTGACTCTCTCATATTCAATGGGTATAATGACTAGATCAGATAATCTATCTTGGGCCATTGTTGATCGTAGAAAATCTTTTATTCGTTTCAACTCTGAAAAGCTTCTCTCGCCAAAAGTATCCCAAAAGTATTTTCCATATTTAATGAAATCATTATACGACAATTTCTACGATACACGATACCGATAAATATAAATGCGTATGTAAAAATTCTCAATCAGGCGGTAAGGTATCATAATAAAAATAAAATGAATCAATCGATTCAAGTACGAATGCATTTGTATATGTCAAATGAAAATTCAGAATTTTAAAATGCATTCACATACAAAATATCGAAACAATGAAAACGCTCTCTGCTTTGTTAAAGGAAAAAATTAAAGGTTTTGGTTTTTGATTATTCTTTATTCCAAAGCAGCACAGCTTTCGTATGTAAGAAAAATTCTAGACAATGATATTCGGATCAGAATAAGGTACCTACATGACCCTATTTCATTCATGACCTGTTGCGAAGTTCTCAAACTCTGACATCTGATTAAGTAAATGAAAAGAGGTCAATATAAATCTTAGGTATTCACCTGTATTTTATAATGATTAATATAATAAAATTGATATATTTTTCTACTATGACCATTATCCAATAAATCGAGAACACTAATCTGCCTCAAATTTCAGGGGGGCATATTTTCAACTCATACAAAGGCGCCTTTTCGAATTATTGAAACGACGCTTTATGATTAATATGCGTATCTGAGGCGATCCTTGAAAGACTGAAAAAATCACCCACATCACTGTTAATAAGCAGAGAGCGCCTTATACTTATTATCGTTTAAATGAGATATCCGACGGTAAAAAATACGGAATTATAGAACTCACCTTCAATTTTGTAGGGTAATTCAGTTCGAAAATCATAACTCCGAAGATGAATGATTTCTATTATGTAGCACTATATAGTGTTGCAAAAATATTGAATATTGTCAGGACACTGAGGACTAACGAGTTGATACCGTTATTTCTCGAGTATTATAAACCCCTCCTGAATATTAAAATTTTGAATTCCGATTGGCAAACTGAAAATAAAAATCATTGCTGAATTATCCCAGAAAGCCTTCCAAAAACTTTAGTCCCAGATGTTCATCAAAGGGACCGACCGTCTTGGTAATAAACTCATAAACAAGGGAGTGTAACTAGGAAAAGAGGCCGCTGAGTAGAGGCATTGGCGAAATTTACAACCTGACAGGGATATTTATATATGAGTAGAATGCTGCATCTTCAATCGTATTACTCTTGTATTGGTTTAATTGCATTTTTATCTGGTTATTTATGTACAAGTGTGATATATTTGGTTGGCCAGGCTCAAAAAGCCGCCCCTGAGTCTGGTCGTGCTTTTCACTTTCAATAACAGGCGGGTTTTCGATTTCAAATGAAAAAAAATCTAGTATGACGAAACTGATTTTGCCGCCCCTAGAATTTGCCGCCCCGGCAGACTGCCCGGTTTGCCGGTCCTGGCGGCGGCCCTGCAGAAATATATTGTTGTCCATGATGAATCTATTATTTTGGTCCGGAATTCCTGTTTTCTTGTAGTGATGATATTATTTCACAGTTTTTCTTGGCTGGTTTAATAGTATTTTTGGAAACGTGAATCGGAACTGGTTGATTTCGCTGTCTACTCTCATGTGTGTCTTCGAAGGGAGTGGGGTATCAGAGGAAATGTGAAGTTAGCGGGAGCTTATCAATTTAAATATACTGATACCGCGGTCGTTGAAGTCTGTTGTCGCGTTCAATAAGTGTTGACTTTCTCAAAATTTCATGATCTCGTACTTTTCCAATAATGTCATCCTGTAATAGTTGTTATCTCTATGTAAAATTTCTAGTTGATCAAAGTTTGTATTATGATTTGTCTTCAATAAATGGCATCCCAAGGCTGATCTGGGTTGGTTTTTCTAATGTTCTTGAATCATTTTGCCATGGTTCTCGTTGTCATTCCAATGTGAAATGAAGGGCAATCTAAACAATTCTTCTTATATGAAGTTCGTCTTTTTTGATCTTAGTATAATTGTTGAGTAATAGATTTTCCAAAGTTCTATGTCGACGGTTTACAAGTGTGTACTTGTATTTTGTCAAGATTTGGTCGATTTATTCTTGAAGTCCTGTATATTAGGGTATAGCTAAAAAACGTTCCTTGATTGAGTAATAGGGGTAAACTTTTTTGAGAGTTATTTGTTTTTTTATAGTTGTTATAATCTGGTCCATAAATTTTCTATTATATTGGTTATTCTTACCTATTCAATATATATTGTTCATTTCTTTTTGATAATTTCTGGGTGATAGAACGATGTTCAACATTTTATGTATTAAAAAATTAAATGCAGTTGTTTTCATTGAGGGTGCGTGGTAGGAGCTGTATGGTATGATGATGTCAGATTGTGTCGGATTTCTGTATATGTCAAAAGAGAAGGTATTACCGTCGTTCAAAGTGATCTTTAGATCTAGGAAGTTTATATCTGTTTGATATGGACTGTTCTTAGGTAAACTTATTCCTGAATTTGCTATTAATCAAGTTGTAGAATCTTTCAAGGTCTTCATCTGTACCTGTCCTTATGCAGAACAAATCATCCACGTATCTTTTCCTGAGAATTATATTATCTTTGTATGGAAGTTGCATGATTAGTTGTTTTATATGGTCCACATATATATCTGCCATTAGGCCACTGGATGGTGATCCCATGGGTAAGCCGTCTTTCATTATGTATATAGTCTCGTCGAATTTAAAAAAGTTCTGTTCGATTATAAGATAGCATAATTGGAGTATATTTTCTGTCAATTGTGTTTAGATTAAGTTCGTTGTCTAAGTTGAAATGATATCATCATACCATACAGCTCCTACCACGCACCCTCAATAAAGAGACCTGCCTTTAATTCTTTAATACAAAGAATGTTGAACATCCCCCTATAACTCGAAAATTATCAAAAAGAAATGAACAAAATATATCAAATAGGTAAGAATAACCAATATAATAGAGAATTCATTGACCATAATATAACATCTATAAAAAGAAAAATAACTCTCAATAAAGTTTACCCCCATTACTCAATTAAAAAACGTTTTTTAGCTATACCCTATTATGAAGGACTCCAAGAATCAATCGATCGAACCTTGACAAAATACAGTTACACACTTGCGAACAGTCGACATATAACATTAGAAAAACTATTACTTAACAACAAGACAAAGACCAAAAAAGACTAGAAGTAGAATATATAAGATGAATTATTTAGATTGCCCTTCATTTAACATTGGAATGACAACGAAAACCATGGCAAAACGATTCAAAGAACATCAGAAAAACCAACTCAGATCAGCCCTGGGATGCAATTTATTGGAGACAAATCATAATACAAACTTTGACCAACTAGAAATTTCACAAAGAGATAACAACTATTACAGGATGACATTATTGGAACTGTACGAGATCATGAAAAATAGAGACAGTCAACACTTAATGAACGAGACAACAGACTTCAATGACTGCAGTAACACTATATTTAAATTGATAATTTCCTGCTAACTTCATATTTCCTCTGATACCCCACTCTCCTCGAAGACACACATGACAGTAGACAGCGAAATTACCCAGCTCCGATTCACTTTTTTCAAAAATACTATTAAACCAGCCAAGAAAAACTGTAAAATAATACCATCACTACAAGAAAAACAGGAATTCCGGACTATAATAGTAGATTCATCATAGACAACAATATATTTCTGAGAGAAGGAACCTCAACTAACGGTAATGAAAGAAGATTGCATACTCTAACCTCAAAACATCTAAAATTTGCTATTTTTAATATTGATATTGTATACTTCCAGCTGGCCTGAGGATGGTTATCTGACCGAAATCGATAGCCAAAGAATTAAATGAAAATATAAAGTGTGTTCCATTAATTATTCTTCGAACATAATGATATCTAATCGAAATTTAGAGAACGCATATGATAGCCTCAACAGAGTGTGATGGGTATAGTGAGAAGATCTTTGTTGTTTGGACCGATGAACAATGAATTCGCAGTGGACTGTTACCGTTTCTAAAACATACTTGACTGAACTAATCTTACATGGACTTCTGACAAAACCAAGACTAAAATATAATATATAACTCGATCAAGATGATTTCCAAGTGAGCACCAAGAAATTACGATAGATCAGAACCTAACTTTCGGTTTACATGGTGAAGTCTTGGAAGTTATTTTTTCGAAAGCCCAAAGAAGTCAGATAGATAAAAACACATTGGGGACAGTCTACTTCTTTCATTCCGGAGTCATTTCTTGATAACAGAAATATTTTCTGGGGAAACTTGTCTTAATCCGAACTAATGTTCAAGTGTTCATTACTCAGAAAATGGCCACAAGGTTGATGCTCCTGATGAAATATAAAAAAACTTGTGTAGATACCGGAACAAAAATCTGGGATATTTGCAATTTGTATCATCATCAGTAAAGAATTCAGGTTAACATTTAGTACGTCCAGGCTGAAACAAGGACGAGAGGCTGTAAATTAGTTTCATGTATATTACTCTTGACCGTTGAACCATTTCAGAGGAGTCCACATGGTGCTGCGGCAGATCGATTGATTCAAGGGTTCACATAGGATATTTGAGAATTCATTCATCTGAAACTTGTGGACAGTAATTAGTAATGAGTTATAAGAGCTGAACACTAGAGAAATTAAATGAACTGATTAAGAAAATGAGATAAGCATGAGAATAAAACAAGTCGATATCGTAGAGGAAGACATGAGATTATTCAATTCTAGTGTAACTTCCCATTACCATGTGAAAAATCTAGAGATTCATGTTATTTATAAAAATACAAAAAAATATCTTCTTCTTCTTTGTGTGCATGTAGATGAAGTGAATGTGAGATGTGAGACAACTAACAAATTATTCATATGGTTGGTTTAACGTTTCCATTCAATCAGCTGGATACCATAGAGATGGACTAGGAGTCGAACTAGCGATAAGCGAAAAAAAAAGTGGAATTGATGGGCTGTATAGTTCAATTTTCAACAGATATTAACTTTGAATGATACCTGCTTTAGGAGAATTTTGTTATTTCGTTGTAGGTAACAATTTTCGCGAACTGATTATATTCGGAATAGAAGGAATTTTTGATTTTTATCATTGGGAAAAAAATTTGTTCGATAGTGAAAACACAAAAAAAGTTCATGAAATAGGAATTTTTTAAACGTATTCAATCGATATATCCGCAATTTCTATTCCCTTATACGTCTTTAGTAAATATGGCGAATCGAAATTTTCTCAGAGATCGTCATTTCGCCTCTTGAGTCATTTTATTGCTTCATACATAAAAGCTCAACTATATAACATTTTAGCAAATGACGTAATCGTCCGAATTTCATTTTGCGAGAAATGTCCAATCGTAAACTCCGATGAAGAAATCCTTTCTACTTGTCATAATTTCCGTGTGAATTCGGTGGAACCAGCAATTTGATGGTTTTACCAAGACCATAAAATAGTTCACACTTTAGCCATATAACTATCGTTAACTTCATGTGCGAAAATATATCGGTGGTTTAAAATGCCCCCTCTCAAACCCGGTAGTAATTCGCCCTTTGTAGGCGGTCGTAACTAGTGGCCATCAACTTAACCAGAGTTTTGATTCGAGTCCAAACGGCACTTTGCTCGACGACAATGTTGTTGATATCTCGGATCCGGGTTAGAATTTTTTTTCGTAATATTTAAAGACCGATAATGTGAGTCTCCGGGATCTTTGCTATGCCGAAGGTTTATATAGCTGTTATAAACCAGATATTGTTCCAAAAGCATTTCGCACAATGGGGTGTGTTGGATTTTTATATTCGAAGGTATTGACGTTTTATGACATTCCAAGTCGTGATTTTCCCCTGGAGGTTTCGATGTGTTCCACACTGGATTGCCGGCGTTTCTGTATTGATCCTGGAGCGTACTGCATGTAGTCTGGAATACCGCAGACGATATGGGAAAAGCCGGTACAAATCGCGGTTCTGAATAGGTTAGACGTTTTCAAATAACTTTGTTGTTGGTGAAAATTACCTTTTTTCCACATTTTCTATGAAAACCACGTACGAAAATATGTTTAATTCATGAGGGAAGCATTATTGTTTTTACGATTTCATTAATAAGCGCTCAAAACACAAAGCTAACATCTTGTAAGCATCTCACAATATGTCGTTCACGTGATGTATTGTATGAACGCCATATCCCACGCTTTTTCCCTCCTGGAGATACATCAGGCATTTATCTATATAAAACCATCAATGCAAAGATTATAGAGTGAGAAGGACAGTACTAAGATCTGACTAAGATTTTTGGATAGTTTGTTACTTTTGACAACCAGGGGGCCCTGAAAATATCATTCAATAGAGAAAACTATTTTAATATGTTCGAATTCCGAATTATACTTCTCATAAATTACTATTGAATTGGGTATTCTTTATCGTGCTTTTAAATAAACATCCTGACAAAACACAAACAGGGCTCTGCTTTTTGATCAGGATGATATTTTTCATCTACACATTGTTTTGAATAAAATAGTCCTGTATTTTTTCATTCTTATCTGAAATACAATACAATATTTTAAATTTGAGAACATTTCATATATTTTTTCACATATTACAGGAGTATTATAACCATTTCAAGAACTTATTCATACAGTGAACTCCCGATGAATCGATAAGTCGAAGTGTTCTTCTGGACCCGATTCGTACATACATATATTACCTAGTGTATTTTCACCTCAATGAGTTGTACTATTTTCTTGAGTCAAGAGGGTCTGAACTGCTGGAAGAGTCATCAAGAGAACCTCTACCTCCATAAGTGGTTCTCCTATCAACTATCATTGCCTCTTGCCTCCATGAGTGTAATAGTTTGATCTAGTGAATGAGACCTCAGAAGATTCGGTTCGCAAACGAATCACCATAAGTAATGAATATCATACGATTTTTCAACCTCTACGGACATGTTTCCAGTGCTCAGACGCTCGGTTCTCATCGAAGTTGTTTTCGTGTTTACCTGAGTGTTTCTCTCAATGAAGTTTCACCTCAATAACTCGAATGTTTGGTGGACCGGAAAATAAATGAGTCGAACAGTTTTTTTGGTCCCTATAGAGGTTCGACACATGTTGATTACAGAATGTTTGAACAACAATAAAAGGAAAATGTTTAGAGGTTAGTGTTGATTAACTTTTTAAAGAGGCGGTACATGTGTCCCGGACACAACACAGAAATGTAAGAGCGGCTTACTTTTAAAAAGTGAATCACCCCATTTCAAATGTCCAATCAAGCGACTACGCATCGGTGGGGCGATCGAGGAGAACCGAAAGATGCGAGATGTGAGACCGACCCAGGTATTCCGAGATCCCGACCATCATGTTACATGAACCTTGGCAATTGTAAAGCAATTTGATAATCAGATGTATTTAGCCGAACTGAAGTACTAAAAATACAGTGACACCATAGTAGATTGCTTTTATGTTGATAGAAGGTACTTCCATTCATTCCATTCTTACCGACCGAATATGGATGGAGTTTGTACTTCAATGAGCGCTTCAACTCTTCATGTAATCTCGTTTCACATCAGGCACATGTTAAAAAAGACATTGAGGGAGACATTCCAGGCTTATTCGCTGTGGTCTATCAGGAAATGAACAACCTACCGTTTAGCTTACATCTGCGGTAGGCATATTTAAAGGATTCTTAGTCTGAGACTCTAACTGGGATGCTGAATTTCTGACAGTTATTCCGGTTTCAATACGGGGATGTAATTCATACCCCGGTAAATGAAGAATGATTAAAGTGAGTCTACGTGCGCGATGTTGATTGGCTAATTTTTCCTATTGCCTATCCTTTTGATTTTCTTTTTTTTTCATGTTGTCTTCATGGTTATGAATCGAAATGGCATCTAGGATCCTAACTTTTGAAAATAATATAGTTTCCATGTCTTGAAACAAGTTCGGCCGGTGCAGATTTTTCTGTCTGATTGAGTCAACAGTATCGTTCATGCTGCTTAATTCTCGTCTTGATACTTCGTTTTTTGAACTGATGTAGACTTTGCCGCACTCGCAGAGATTCATGTAAATACAGGTCAATTCAGTCTTTGGTATTTCTGGCCAGGTTTATGTGTTGGCCCATAAACAATTCAATCTATGACTTTGGGGATTTATAGTAAGGCTCTTTGATTGGGGGTCAGTTGAAATGTGCTATGATCACAAGTCGAAGGTTTTTGTCCTATTGTCCTCTCTCGTTTGCATTACATTGATTGGCATGCTGTAGATATTTAGGTTCGCATGAACGGCAGACGCTCTCTCTCTCTCTCTGTGACTATTTTGATGACTCCCCGTTTCTGTTGTGGGTGATGATTGGACTTCTTGTATAGATATCTGTCAGTGTATGTTAGTTTACTATGAACCCGGTGTTGTAGTTCCTCATTAAGCTTTCTTGGAACTATGATGTCTAGAAAGGGTATACATAAGCATATACAGTAGAACCCCGATTATCCGAGCCTGCTTTATCCGAGGTCGCGATTATCCGAGTCGCGTGGATAGCAACAGGATAGTTCAATTTCACACGGTCAAACTCTTCTTGCGCTGCGAGATGTCTGTGCTTGTCATTTGTTAAGAACATATCTACATACTTGTGTATTATTTTTATATAATATATGTATTTACTTATCTTTTTAGTAACTGTTTACGTAAATAAAACTCAATTTGATTCAAAATATCATATTTTTTCAGAGTTATTTTATGAAGTCCGTATTATCCGAGTTTTCGATTATCTGAGGTCGGCTCGGTCCACAATAGCTCGGATAATCGAGGTTCTACTGTATTGAAATTATTCGTATGTATACCGGGTATTCGACAACAAAGATATAGATCAAAGTGACACTTTTTTCAATGTAAAAACCTTCAACTGAATTAGTAAATCGAGGAATATGAGTAGTGATTTTTCAATTCATTAGTCTGTTTCTTTCAAGTTCACTTATTCAATATTGAATATTATGAAGTACTCTGAGAAAGAGGAGATATGATTTCCAATTTGATAGACTTTTACAAAACATCTCATCACTAGATTCCAAGATTCGAGCTCAAAAATGCACAGGAATGAAATATCTCTCAAGATAAAACATAAATTCCTATAACATATTCTGTGATAAACTTCAAACATTTTGACAACTGTTATTGTTTCGTTATGAAATATGCTTATTAAAGCTCCAAACTTTTGAAATTTTTCCACTAATACTTTTATATTCAAACATGTAATTATCAGTTATCTGCATGGTGAAAAATTCAATTTTTCGAGCTTTATCCCAATTCAAAAATTCAAAAAAAAAATTGTTGATGTGACAACTTTAAGCGATATCACAAATTAAAGCATGATTCAGATTTTTTCTAAAAAGCGAATCAGTTATTTGTTTCGAAATACGATGTAATTTGACAAATGGCCCTTATAGCTCTGAGAAGCATTTTTTGGACTTGCTTGATATTTTCTCATTGTTTTATGCTGAAGTACCACAAAATTCGTATAAATTATGTTATCGGATAGATAAACTATATTGATTTAAAGCTTCATTTGAATCCATCCATCAATTCACACGTGAAATAAAAATCTTCACATCCTCACAAACTTTCGCATTCATAATAACAGTAGGATGAAAAATGTAGGAGGAATAAAACCCAAAAAAACTGATTATAGAATGAAAAATATAATTTATTACTCAAATGATATTCGAAGATTTCCTCAAGTGAAAGCTGAAAGCGCACATAATACTCTCAGCCCACCAACATAATGATTTCTGCAAAATCTCTTCATTCCAAATTGTAGACGACAACTCAAAGCACCTTAGATTGCTGGAGATGGAAGCCGAGAATAAATATACCGCTTTTAATGAGAATGATCGTATGAAACTTTCAAGAATCTTGTTAATTTTGGGGAGAAGCGGGAAACGAGGGAAGGAGAATGTTTGCGGTGAGAACATTGACAATTTCATCCGAAAACAGGTGCCGATGTTTTCGAGTAGAAAGCCCGCTTCGATACCAAACAAGAAGATTGCCTTTTTCAGTGCTATGAGATGGAAAAACGTTGAACGAGGCAGGGTCGCGGAAAGGCGGAGGAAGATGCGGAAACCCAATACTGGATCTGGGGCGTATTCTGAAATTCAGTTACGTCCGTGAGGATGGAAAAGATTCGATTAAGACTCGGATAAATATGTGTTGCTATAGCATGCTTCTAGGCCAATAATTCGATGAAAACAAAAATCAAGGAATACATCTGCCTCCGGTTCTTTCACTTCAAGACAATAACATTTGTTTTTCTTTACACTCAATAACCTTGCGAGTATTGAATTTTCGAATAATGGAAATTTTTTCATTTAATGTATGAAAAGTAGTCTTTTCTCATGTGACGAATATACAGGAAACGATATCTGGTCTATCTAGGAGGAGACATGGTTCGGAATCATCCCACCACCATCGGGCAAGTGAATAAGGCGCTTGTGACGTTGCAATATTTTGTTTCTTGGCTGGATCTTGAGTTTTTTTTTTCAATATTACACAAACGCTGCAGTTGATCATAGCGTTTTTCAATGTTACCATTCTCAATATATCCTTGGATAGAGCGATGAAAAAAATTCCTCATCCAATTGTTATTTTGGCGGCGGTCGACGAATTTTGATAATAGATTTCCCTCTATTGAATCAACACATTACGTCAAATTTTGACTGCGTTCGGTTGGAACGTTCGACAGTTAGATGAAGACGGGGAGTTCAATTGCTGTTCCCGTTATACAGAATTATACAGGGCGTTCCTAAATTGAACGTACAAACGAAAAGGGGAGATTCCTCAAGTGAGTTCAAGAAAAAAAGTCCCATAAACATGGGGTCGCAAACGTTTCGTTTTCGAGATACAGAGTGTTGAAGTTTGAATTTTTTTCAAGTTTTTTTCTCATATTATCTACACTTCACAAGATATTCAACTGAAATTTGGCATAGATATTATATTTGAGAGTTCTCACCAAGTGATATGGCAATTTCGATAGAAGATCTACAGGGTGATATTTTTTCTGGAACACTGCCACTTGTTCTTCTGCAGAACTTTTTTCTGGTGAGCAACTGTTAATTTGAAAAAATGTGAAAAGTGGAATAGTCAAACCCTGGAGGCTTTGGCCAAAGTGTTCAATTTTCAGTTTTCTCCTTCTCCAGAAACTCCTTCTTGTAAGTACTTTTATTTCATAACACGGTTGAGTTCTGGTCTAGTGAGGCCTCCCTCTTGCTAGCAAGTGTATTGACCTGTTTGTTTATTTTCTCACCCGAACCCATACAAGATGAAAATATGGAAAACTCAAAGTTTGAGTGCACTCAATTGTACCAATTGGATTTCACAGAATGGTCTTGTGAATCAGAGCAGGAACGAACATTATTATATCATTTCTTGAAAGTAGTTTTTAAACTAACTTTTCAGTTAGACGATGAAAATTTTAAAACAATGCGAATCATATTAATGTAACGAAAGCTCCGAATTCTTGGAAATTATTGTAGTCGTGTTTATGAATTGGTCCCCATAATATTGACTATCCACTGCGATAAATTGATACAGTGTGATTCGCTCTGTGAACACTGAATAGATATGTTGATGTGAGTATAATAAAGGTATTGTTCCACGCCAATTTCGATATTAAAATATGGCATTCATTCTGGCCTATTAGCTCATCTGTACAGTCAGTATTTGTAGCTCAGAAGCGCATTGTATATTGCTTATGAATATGGGTTTCAAAGAGTCTGCTAGGGGTAATTTTAGAAGGCTTGAAATATTGACGTTTTATAGCCTGTGTCTCCATGAATGAGGGCGAATTTCTTCAAATTAATACAAATATCAATCAGAAGATCAATAATTTCAGCATCAGCTACATGAAACAAAGATTATCACTAACTCAAAAAAAAAAATCCTTTTCACATGTATATGAAAATTCTCAGGAAATAAAAATCATAGAAACTCACAAACAAATGAAAATTAAAACAGAGAAGCTGTCAATTAATTTATGGCTTTGTGAACTGGCTGAGTGTTTGAGTTAGTGTATATTGTATTTCTCTGACACTGTTTCATTTTCAAAATATTCTGAATTCATTTAAAATGAAATTGCATATCTAATTATTTATTATACATATTTCTCTGGGTTTCTACAGAATCTGCTCGCGAATCATTTTTCATTTCTGGTATTTTTGAGAAAATTCCTGAAAACATCTTATCTTAACACTATCAAAGTTTTCTCGCGGAAAGAATTCGTTTCTGCATATATGCATATATGGTCCCTCCTCGGATATTGTTCTCAATTATGTTTCACTGTTGTCCGTCGCCAGTGTTACCTACTATATGAAAATTGGTTACCCAAGAACACTAGCCCATTCAACAGTAAAAATCAGTATTCATGAATTATCTTACTACTGACCCTGTTACTGGGCTTTTACACGAGCGTGAAACTGAGATTATTGGTTGAATGCCAATTCCGGGAAAGTTCAAGAAGGAATTCTTCCTGCTTCCTGTTGCGTCACCTCCTACACATACAGAGTTCCTCTTTCGATATGGATTCCCTAATTTTCAAGAAGAAGCCAGTTTCTCAACTAGGTCGAATCTCTAAGAGATAAATACTGAGTTACATCCATGAAAGACCAAAGACAATGAATTCCTCTTCTGGAAAGAGAAGAAATAAATACTATAAAGTATTTGTCTGAGAAACTCTGCTGTTTCGAGTCAAGTTCAGCATGGAGATAGAGTATCTTGAAGGGAAATTATTATTATCTTATGATACTTAGCATCCTTGTATCGTTATTATTTTTCCGCATTCTCAATAGAACTCACAACGTATTCTTGAAATATCACATTATTCAGTAGCACCCAAATTCAGAACGGCAATGAAAATGGGTGAAAAAAGCGAGATTCAACAAGAAAAGAGTTCATTAGGTAGTTTCTTATTATCCATATTGTATTCGTGCTGATGATTCTAGATGAATCTGTTCAACCAGATTAACGATTAGTACAGATTGAAAAATAAATACAAAAATTAATTATTGATGTATTCATTAAAGCACACTAACTAGATATTTGAAATTATTCGGTTTTCTCCAGTTTTTTATTCGGAAATTGGCAAGGAATAGCGATGAACTATAGGAATTCGAGTTTTTTACGAGGTAGAGATTTCTTCTACTAGTTTTTCAAATAACAGTTGATTATAACAAATGAACTAGCTTTCATAGTATATATAAATCCAACATTTTTTATAGTCATGCCAATTCTAGTGTTAGATAAGATAACATCCTGAACTTCCTCATGAAGTGAAATGCATTCAGAAAAAAACGCCAGGAAAAATCCCAAAAATTTTTCACATTCATCTCTAAGTAATGAAAAATAATTCGTATTCATTCCAAATACAGGGTGAGTCTTAAACTCACTGTTGATTCCGAAGGTCGAAAAAAACAATTGTTTTTCTAGAATTTTTTTCAATTCGTCTCAGTTGAAAAGATACAAGCTGTTGAAAATTCATGAAAAAATTGAATTTTCTGATATATATTTCGATTTCATCGAATGAAATGATTTTCGAAATAATAAAGAGAGGGTTAACTCTTCATTAAAAAGCATACCATAAATAAATGCAATGAATTCACAATTCGGAAATTAATTTTTCTGAATTTTGAACATTTTAGTGCATTTCGAAATAACACAAAATGCTACCCCAATAATGATTATCAAGTTCCATAAATACAGCAGAAATTCAAATAGTCTAATTGTTACCAGTATATTTATTGTGATAAGATGAATATTTAACCATCAACATGCAGCTTCTTCGAAGTATGATGATTTTGAATCGAAAGTGTCAATTTTTTCCTAACTTAAATAGCGACTGCTCCATTGCTACTCTTTTGGATGAGCCATCATGTACCGGTTAACGTTCACAGATAAATGCCGTTTGTTTATGTGTGAAAATGAATGGTTATGTTTATATCTGATGATTCTGCGAGTCTTTCAAAAATGTTATAGACAACGATAAATAAATGATGACATACTGAAGTTAAATGTCAAAGAAAAGTATTCATCACTCGATTCATCATTTGTCGCAAACAGAATTTGTTTAATAGTTTTCATTGTAGGTTCATATTTTAAATAAGGTAATTATTCAAAACTTAAGGATTCGTGCTTTATATTTCGTAGAATGGGATTGCTTGTTTTTATAATGCAGTTATTTATTATTGCAAAGGTTTGAATGGTAGGTGTTATTTCAATTGGTACTATAGCTCCTCAGTTTCAAATAGTCACATTTTCTTATCTAGGCCGAATCGTATCTGATGGTACGATTAAATTTTAATCGTGTAATATGTACACTGCGGAATATATGTCCTCAGCTATTATTACAGAAAAAGACATTCTTCATTGCAAAAATTTCAAATCCACAAGCAGAAATATTCCAATTACTTTTGTTTTTACCTAGAAGTCAGTGGCACAGTTTTGAAAGCCTGTATACCTTGTATATTTCAACGTGAAATTTAGTTTTTTTTCAAAATATCAAATAAAACTCTTCAACTTGAATATAAAAATATCGGAAAAAAATCAGAACACTATTATTGATATTTTTATGCTTTCATTTAATTTTTCTTGAAATAAAAGATCAGGTTCAGAAACATCAATGTTTTCATAATGCAAATATTTGACTTTGAAATATACAGGGTGTTCCATTCGAAATATACCAAGTGTACACTTGGTTTCTTAAAAACCAAGGGCCCAGAAAAATATTTCAAATACGCCACTGAATTCTACGGAAGAACAAATTTCATATAGATGAAATATTTTATTTTTTTCATACTGGGCCAGGGAAATGAAAACATATCCAAAGGTGTACATTTTCGTTTCTGCTCTATAAGTGCAGACACAAAAGCATTTGGAATATTCCTATTTTCTGAAAGTTTCACAAATATATCGTTCAGGATCGTGAAAACTGCATGTCTTTTTTTTCAATAATACGAGTAGATGAGATACAGTGCAGTCTCAACCAATTTCGGATACAGTGCACAAATCAAGACTCACCCATCATTTGAACGGAATGTTTAATTGTTTTCGTTTAATTATAAATTGTAATACCTGAGATGAACATCGAACTTGCCCTGGAACTGATCAATATTAAAATAAAAATCAAATTTCACACATATATTTTCTCTATTCATTTTATTCTTCGAATACAAACTCATTTACGCTCTCAACAGGTAAATTTCCATTGAAATTAATTAGGTTCAATAAAACATTTCAGTTCTGCAACTGCATAATACAAAGAAGAAATTCTTGCGGAAATTAATTTCTGACCAAATCCAAATTGTTCCAGAAATGAATGATCCCTATCAGTTGATTCTCTAAATTACTCAATATCTTCATCCCGGGAATAGCGAAACTGACGAAATGACAAATACGAAGACGAAGTTTCAATTTGTCTTGGGGTCTGTCAGGGCGAGACCGAAGTTCGAGAAGACATAAGTAAATTCATTGTAAGAATCGTTCATGGAATCAGCCAGAAAATGGGCGGGAGTTTTTCATGAGTAAGATCCGGATGCTATCAAGTTTGATCAAATTTGAATCTCCAAGTTAAAATATGGGCCCCTTAGATATTTCTGAAGAATGAAAAACATAATTATTATGTTTGGATTCGAAAATTGAAAACAAAAATCGTTGCTGAAATAACACCGAAACCTCCCCGAAGCCAAACAACAAGAATCTACAGCCCTATACAGTATCTAACAGTATGATAAGACGGTGGCGCCTCTGATGATTTGATTGTACATTTCTGATCATTTCCCTTCACAATTGAATATTTCTTTGATCCCCACCTAGATCCTGAAATGCTACAACAGGTCAGTTTCTGCCCGATGTACACTCCCCGTCAATAAATTCCGAGCAGGCAAAATTTTTGTCAAATTCAACACCCTGTACTTTTTTCGTGGTGCTGCTATCTAGTTGAAATTTTCACCAGGTATAATATTGCGTCTTGTTATATCAACCTGAAATTTACTTCGCAAAAATATCTAAAGTTTATCCGTTATACAGGGAGACACAAAACCTTGTTTGACACCCCCATTTGATATCATTAGATTTTAATTTGAAGTGTATCTCTTTTCTAGGATAATGTTTTTCGATTTCCGTCAGTATCTGATTTTAAAAATAAGATAATTAATAGCATGTATCTCCACCTCGCTTTCTCATCACTTCTACCATACGACGTAGCATACTTTCAACGCATTTCCGAATTGCTTCTGGGGGAATATTTTCCCGTTCTTCATGAAATGCTGTTCGTAAACCACGTCTACCTAGCATATCCACTACATGTTCGATTGGATTTAAATCCGAACTCTAGCTGGCCACACCAATCGTTGAATATTCCTCTCTTCTAAGTATTCTGTTACAACAAGTGCAAAGTGAGGCCTAGCATTGTCCTGCATTAACAGAAATTGTTGGGGAAAAATTTCCCAGAATAAATTCGAGACTGCATTGAAAGTATGCCAAGTCGTATGGTAGAAGTGACGAGAAAGCGAGGTGGAAATACACTTTATTAATTTTCCATATCTGTTTATGTTTGGTTGTCAATGAGGTATTGTAATGTTTTAAATTGTTGTAAAAATTAAAAAACTGCAACACTTTCTTTGAAAATGTATATCTTTTTTTTAAAGCAGATACTGACGTAAATCACAAAACATTTTGTTGAGAAAGAGTCACACAAATTTTCCGCCTCAAATTCAGAAATGGGGGTATTGAACAAGGTTTTGTTTCGCCCTGTATAACGGATAAACTACAGGTATTTTTACAAATTCAATTTCAGGTTGATATAACAAAACCCAATACTATACCTGGTGAAAATTTTAACAAAATCGGAGAACCAAGAAAAAAGATACAGGGTTGAATTTGACAAAAAATTTGCCTGTCCGGAATTTATTGACGGGAAGTATAGTTTACCGACTGAGCATCCCAATTAGATGTTTCATATAGTGCACATCGTTTTTGAACGAGTACAGTATATACTGTGGTTTCGGACTCATTAAATTAGTTAATTGAATCAGTTCTCATATTCATTCAAGGTGAGTATTAGATTCATTCTTTATTCTTATATCGTACTGTCATGAATTATCCTACTAATAACAGAAACATAATGTGTCGTATTTCTATTAATACAGTGTCACAACCAAATTTCAGTTTTGAAGAAGTAAGTAAAGCCGAATTCACAAAATGCTTATTTTCGGAGCGAGGTTTTCAGAAATTGGAGTAACGTACAATTGTCATTCTGCTAGTAATTAAAAAATTTTCAGTTTCAACAAGTTCTTGAACTCAAACTAAATTTCTTTTGAAATCATTGGAATTAAAAATCTTTCCGAACCTATACCTCATCTTGGCGGCAATCACCTTCAGATTCTTCCAATTTCATGAACATCTAGAGTTCGAATCGATTCGGAGACATGCTTACTCAGTGAAGGCAAACATAAAATGATAATCTTGCTCCAGTATCCTGAGCAGGATAATTACTCTGATGATAATTGAATAAAGGCGCATTCGCCAGTTTGTACCTGGACTGCTTATACAGTAACTAGACCAATCCCCGTCTGAAATCTGAACGAGCTAATGATTTGGACGTCATGAAACTCAATTATGAATACATTCTTTTTCCCGCTAATTCATCCTTCTAATATAACTCTATACTAGGTGGGCAATTTTTCTGCTTATGGCAACATTGATTTCGAGGGGATTCAACTGTTGTATCAAACACTTCCAGTTTTTCTGGAATGCAGTGAGGCATTATCAGTTTTTGAGAATTGAAACTTTCAACGTCTCATTTCAATAAAATCTCGAGGTAATTTTTGAAAAAGTTTTCTGTTCATTTCTTGACGAAGCTGAAGTATATTTGAGGACTCATTACTGGCACTCATATTGGGATACATGTTTCAAATTTCATTCTCAAGCTCATCAATTGTTTAAGGCTGAGAAATGTACACTTTTAATTCCACGTACCCACACAACGAGAGTATTTTCTCAAGAAGCAAATCAGTAAAAAAAAAAATTTCTGTATTTTTTTGAGACTACCGAAAACATGCTCGAAACATAGATGAATTCAGAATTGTACTCACCAGGATGAATATCTTCTTCAATCCATGGGCTCACAGATATTTATCTTGTGGCTGGGGAAATTATAGTTGGTCTTGAACCATTCTCGAACATGTCTATAAACATGCGGAGTTGCACCATTCTCTTGGAAATTTCATTTGGGGTTTCTCGCATTATTGTTCAAATTATTTTATCATTATATACAACTAGCTGACCCAGCGGACTTCGTACTGCTTCACGAAAACGGTATTAACCGTAGCGACACCTAGTGGCGTTATTCGCAAGATGACCCGGCAGACATCGTACTGCTTCTCGAAAACGCTATTGACCTTACCTACTGGCGTTATTCGCGAGAAGAAAAATTATTTCCTATTTTTTTCTCCATTTCATCAAATTTTTCAAAGTTTCAATGTATTTTATGTTAACCCCGCCATAGAAGAATCTAACAAAAAATCTTTCATAACAAACAGTTCATCCAATCTTGAGTTATAAATGGCGTTACTAACAAAATGGCCGACTTAGTTTTATATATCAAGCTTTTTTTTAAACTCACTTAGATTTTCATCATAAGAAAGGGGTCCTATCATTCTGAAACGTTGGGCAAATCATTACCACACTAAGAGAGTGAAAGAGAAAATTTTATACGGGGTGTTCAACAAGCTCTTTGACTTACACAGAAGGTAGCTATGCTTCTTCTGAACATTTTAACTAATGAACATAGGTCCGATTCGGATCCGTTTTGGAGTTACAAGCTGAATGAACATTTCCGGAATGAATGGATAAGGCAAGAAGGTCATCTCGTTCGCCTGATCTAAATACGATTGATATAATTCAACATATCGCGAACCGAATATGAAACAATCCAAATCCAATCCGCCAAGTAACATCATCTTTAATTCGTCGATGTGAAGCTGCATTCAAGCCGAAGGTGGACTTTTTGAACAATTTTTGTGGTCTCAAAATTTCCATTTGTTATTGTGATTTGAACATTAAAATAATATTTCAAATGCTCGTATTTTCTAAACAAAAACGAATCGGATATATGTTCATAGGAAAAAAAATGTTCAGCATAAGCATAGCTACCATCTGTCAATGTTCGTCATAGAGCTTGTAGAACACCCTGTATAAGGAACCATTCGATTATATATATATGGAATTTTTACCTATACATCGTGTCAAAAACGTAATGTTATTCGTTTTTAATTCTTGCACGCAAATAATTGAGGAAAATATTCGCATCCCTCGTTTTTTAATCTCAAAAGCAATTTAGCATCATGATTTTTTGAATTTGCTCATCGTTACATTATTTTTTTACATTGGAATACATAAATTGTGAAACATCGAGGAAAAAGAAAATTTGATAACCTATTCTCCAATGTGGCTAAAAGTAGAATTAGATGTATGCATGTATGAATTATGTAGATGCATTCAAAATGACGGTGGTAATCGATAATCATCAATACCTCGAATAAGGAAGAACGATTTTATTTTTCGTCATTCCCATGAAGAGAAATTCATAGACTATGAGTGAATTACATATTATTAAGTTACGTATTTGATAACAACATGTTTTGATAAGATGTAGCAAGAATTAAACGACTTTGATTGTCTTTTTAATTACTCTGTTTGAATCTACCCCATTTAGTACTAAAGTCCCCCATCTACTGTACGAAGGTACCCCATACATTGGGTACATTCTTACAATCTTTTCGTAGAAAAAGGACTATAATTCTCAAACCTTTTGATACAATAGGTAGTTTCGGAACGGGCTTCTTTGTAACAAACTACAATATATGTTTTACACTTTGTTGCAAAAACTAGATAAAATTGAATATCAATTATAGAGTAAAAAAATGAAATCTGAAAAGTGTACGAAAGAAGACCACTTTTCCCTAAAGTTGTGGCAGATTGTTAATTTTGCAGTAAGAAAACCCATTTATTCCTATTTGAAAGAAAAAAAGAGAGGAGTGTGGAGCGAAGGATGAGATATTTCAAATTGAAAAGAGTAAAGAGGACCTGCTTTCAGGATTACGAATCCATGAATTCGTAGATTTTCCTTAATAATATTAAGTAGAAGATTGTAGTATTATCCCATCACGAATTGTAAATTATTTACTAATTTTAAATTACCTTTCATTTGATGTATCAGAATTCATATATTTCTATTTGAAGAAATTGAATGAATTAGGGGTGTGAAGCGCAGGCGGTGGGAAATATCAAATTCTGAAAAGCTTACAATGAATTGTTGAAAATTGACGGTTGCGTGGAATCTCCTCAATAATTTTTCGTACAAGAATTATTGACGAGTCAGGTTACTTTTTCAGCACGAGAATGAAATTCATTCGAATTCAGAACTTTTTCAGAAGAATTTTCATTGAGTCTGCCAAAACTACGAACCGAATTTTTCTCATTATATTCTGAAACTTCGGCTTTTAATTCATATTAAAATAAATGGACGTGGAGTAACTAGAAAAACCATTTTCGCCAAAAATCGGATTTGAAAATCCAACCCAATAATCCATTGAAACCGAAGGGATATGTCCCTGATAATATTTACGTACACATATTCACGGATGGGGAAACCAAAAGTTCAAACGCGGTATCATTCGCCAATTTGCAGCGGACCGACGTCCTCGCTCCCAAGCGCCGCTTTCAGCGAACGCCGCGACGCCGCAATTGCGCGGAGGCGGCAGTGGAAAACCTAGGGAGCCGAAAAATAAAGTAGGACCGCATGGGGTTCGGAACAGATACCGACATATCGGGTCGAACAGAGAGATATCCGGAAGCCGCCGGAATCCCTGTTTGTTGCCTGGCATCTCCGGTCGTTTCTCGCATATCACGGGAGCGGAACAGATCTGAGAATGCTGAATCGGAATTAGCTTAGCGTGCATTAATGGCAGTTGTTGCGACCGGATCGCGGTGTCCTTTGACTCGGATAGTTCGACCGTTTTTTATAATTAGGTTCTGTCCCCTTGCTTTTGAACGGCCTAATGAAAAGGGCTTTTTATTTTTGACGTTACATCGACGCTTTTCGAGCTTGTATACAGGGTGAGTTTTTATTGGAATATGAACAATTAGCATGTTATATATGAGTATGTTGAGTAAGTTTGAAGTCCTGCATCATTCGAATCTGCCTTGAATAATCACAATTGAAAACCTTATAGTTGAATTATCTTTCGATATGAAGTTTTTGCTGCAAAACGTTAAAAACTTATATATTATTTCATCAGGTTTCTCTGTTTTCTTTTTGAAGTCATGAAAATTCGTTCCAGATGTTTGAGACACTTGTATTGTTCCAAAGAATATTTTGAAATATGTTCAAATATTGTTTTTTCAACGTAGAAGTATTTGACAAAAATGATCGCCTAGATTCAAAAATTAATTTTCGTCACATCTTTCATGAAAGAAATTTCATTTTGAGGCGGCCGCTGCATAAGTTGGAGAAAGCAAACTCCATCCATTCAAGAGAAATAGAAATAGTATACGTACAGTATAGGTACCTCACTTTTTCGATATTGCAGAGCAAGTCCTCTTTTGAACTTTCACCACTCTATGAATTAATGGTATTTACAAGTTTGACTTTGATAACGACATCTAGTTATTATATCGTCGACCTAGTTCGTAAACCTGACAAATCCATTCTGAAACAAAAAACTTAAGAGGTTTACTAATTAGTTAACCTAATCAATCCGAAGATATGAGATATCTTCATGATTTTATTTTATATAGAAGCGCCGAATTGGTTCAATTGGTCGAAAATTTTGAGTATTTTTTGTTCATCGTGATGATACCAAAAAGAGTCTTTTTGAAATCAACAATCCAAATTTCTGTGAAGTTCGACAAGTACTCTTAGGTTTTCGAAAATTTGTTTGTTGTGCTGCTTTGTGTCGTTTATTTTTTTTTATTTCAAGAATCGGATAACTGAGGCAGACAGCACTTCTCGAAAAATTGGAATCGAATGACTGAAAAAAACTATGCTTTATCTGTACTCTGTTGTACTGTTCGAATCTCCCCGAAAAATCGAAATAGAACAAACAATATCACAAAACTTTCGTTTTTTTATTTTCGTGAATCGGAAAGTTGTGTTGTGCCGTGAATATTAACAAGAAGAAGATAAATGTCAGCTCAGTATTTTTTTTGTCGATGGAAATTGTTGAATGTGATTGTGCCGAAATTGTGCCAACTTGTGACATTGAGATTTTCGGAAAAAATTAAGCTATTCGGAATTAACTAAAATTTCTTTGTTGTGCTGAGTTGGGATTTGTGCTGCTTTGTGCCGTTGAAATTTTGATTTCATTCTCAAGAAATTTCACTAAATGTGTTGTACAAAAACATGGTTTTCACAAGACGTTTTGTGAAATATCTTTAGATTCGTAGAGAATGAAAGTAAGTTTCAACGGCACAAAGCAGCACAAATCTAAAACCCTCCAGTGCAACATATTTTTTCGCGAAAATCCAAAAGTTTTAGGCCACCGTCACACACACTATTGCCTGTTATACTGATGTTTCTACAATATATAGATTTTTTTACTTTCTCCATCAGAACAAACATTTTTTCATAATCTGACTGGCACCAGTTGGTCCAATTATATAAAAGAATTTTGTCCAAGAAAAAATGTGCTTGGGTGACTTTTCTCTGATTTCTTTAGGTTTTCCGTGAACAAGAGAGGTATTAGTGAAATCAACAATTGCACAACCGTTTCGAACACATTTTTCTGAAAAAATTTGCAGGGCTGTCTTTTCCTTCATTTTCGTAATCTGGAAGAAAATGCGGACTATTCATTTTTCTAAAATAGATTAATTCAAAACAATCCTAGGCTCACACGTCCTCCATCATGAGGTTGGATAAATGATATCATATTTTGTCACTGAGAGGAAAGATATACCGATTGCAGCCTCATTTTGGCATAATCTGAATTGAGCGGAGAAACTTGCATCCGGCTTTGATTCAGGCCTTGATTAAGGGCCACTAAATCTCATGGGATGAAGAAAGATGTGATTGAAAATATAGAAGTTCTCTTTTGACACAACTAGGAGTCGCCACTTTGTTATATTTCAGTTTTTCATGAAGATTTTGTCCCTGAGTTGTATGGGAGACGGATGATGAGCAAAAAAGTTTTATACTAGTAAAATAACATTTCCGAATAGTATACAGAAGCTTTCTTCGTCTTATTGAATTCGCCCCACTTTATTCTCCGTAGTTGAACGGTATCTCGAATTGGTATATTCATTGATGACAGGTCGAGTTTTGGTTCTTCTATTTAAGAAACTAATCGTTATAGTTTCTTCAGTATGTTCAAAAACAAATGTTCAATAATATCTATTGAAATTATTTTATCGGAGTTCTCTGCATTATTGTGAAAGTTTTTCAATAGAAAACATTCTTGTAGATTATAAAAGAGAAGCCCCTTCGTAAAACTTGACATTAAATTCGTCAGGGGAAAATCTTTTCAAAACATTTGCTACAAACCTAAAGAATTTCACATGATCATTATATAGCTGCTATGAAACTATTTCATTCGCGTTTCTCGAAGTTTAAATATCAAGATTTATATAAAATGAATTTTCATCACGAGTTATAAAAGGGACTAAATTCACAAGGTAACGAAAGACCTTCATCTCTGAGTGGAAGATTCGTCAATTGAAATACAATGGTCCATTACAATTTTAATCCAACATTAAATTGTACACGGTAGTCGTGCATATTCTGTTTAGAGAGGATTCAAGTTTCAAAAGACCTTAAGATTTTAAATAACGTTGGACACATTACAGAAGATCAAATTGGAATATCTGAGTCGACAGAAAAGTTCGTCAAATCGATATTCATTTTTCAAAATACTCTCAAAGTTTAGGCTTTTGAATCTGCACCTTTGATCTTCATCAGCACCCTTTCATTGAACTTCGTCAAAAGTACTTCGTTTGTACATAATGTTGAACAAAATTCGAGTGTCCAGCTTATGGTATCGCTTAATAATCAGCGTTCTGGGTTTTAATCTCAGCTGACTGGTTCTAATATTTTATTCGTTTATTTTATTCGTTCGTCATGTGTAATCAGCCGAATGAGTCAGTTTTCTCACAACCCAGTGTTTGTCATTCCCACCATTCGTGTCCTCCTGTAATTTTCATTAGGCCTCTACCATTCGTTTGAATTTGCTTCGGACTGTTTATTTTCCGCTCCATTTAAAAGGAACGTCGTTTTTACGCCTTCTTCTGTTTCTGATGAGTCTATGTTACCCTGCGTTTCCTCTATCAATTTGAATAAGTATCATCGATTCGAGATTTTACTTCAACCTTGCAGAGAATGAGGTCCCAATTAACCCAAAAGAAATTTTCCACTCAGATGTCTTCAGAATGCAATAAAAGTTCATTATTTCGGCCTAGAAATGAGTTGGATGAACTGAATGTTCGATTCGAAAGAGAGGAGGTAATGTTTTAATTTTTATATTCATACTGTTTTCTACTGACCCCAGAATAACGATATCTATATGTGGCAGAGGACTCTCTCAGGTGCATTTCATTTAAGACCACCGTTCAATCTACGAGTATTCCACTCAAGGAAGAATGGTGAGAGAATTTACGATTTACAATAGATGCAAATGGCAGAACATTTTACTCTATCAAAAAAATGAGGTTTGTTTTTGAATTGAAGCTTAAATGAGAAGGACCTCATATATGCATTAATCATAAGTTACAGAAATGAATGAAAGAAATAAATATGGACTGATTTAAAAAAAAAACTTTATTTTATACTTCAATATATCGTTCCGCAGTTTCAACATAAATGAAGGATAACGGTCAAAGGGATCATATATGCATTTATTATTCTTTCAGCATCTGAGGCTTGATAAAGGATACATATCATCCAAAATGTTGCTGAAAGAATATTAAATGCATATATTCATGTTATTTTGAAATTTCAATTTATTGTTGGATCAAGTTCAATTTAATGAAAATCAATAGGACTTCTATTCATAATCTTTTAATTCATTATTTCCTTTTGATCTTTATTCAAGAATATACAAATCTGCTTCTCCTTTCGAATAATACGAGTTTGTTGAGTTAAATAAGAATTATTTTTTTTTCAGATCTTGTTGAAGAGGTCCCGAATGAACTTTTGTTAGGTGAGTTCTGAACATGAATCGTTTTTATATGGAAAAATACGTCGTTGAAGTATCTATATGAGAAGTTTATGGGTGTAGTATCACTGGAGTAAAAAAATGAAAACTTGTATTATCACCAATCTTTTGCAATTCATTTATTGCCTTTTCAAAATTACAGATATAGTTAGAACATGAAATGTATTCCGAACATATTGATAAATTTTTCAATTCAAACATACAGGTGATCCAGATTTCAACTGAAAACTCGTTTTGACGTTTTCTACGTCTCAGAGAAGCCCTTATTAGTCGAATAAACTTATGTTGATGAAAACTTCCTATGCGAGACAAGGTGTTGAAAAAATCTGGAGAAATTTTTTTTTTCATTTATAACTTTTTCACTGCTAATATTCATTTATATTATATATTATAAAATAGTTAATTTGTATAACTCATGATTACGGCAAGAGGATATCGTCAAACTGAGTAGGATAATCGTTGGGGTGATCTATCATTAAATTTTCCATGACTCGATTTGTTTTACACTACCGAAAAGCCAGATTCAATTATAATAATATTTTGCATAGAAACAAACTAAATTTTCTCTTAATATTTAGTGAATTATTGTGTGATCGTGTCTTCTTTCCTCTAAATATTTAAGGTTTCCAATGAGTCCAGACTTATTTCATTTGATACAAGATACAAGTACAAAAGATGCGGTACATAATTTCTGATGATAGTAATGAACACTTCGTGAGCTTCTTTGGGCAGTTATGGTAAACAAAAAACTCGAAAAAAGTACAGCTTGATATGTTTTCTGAACAATTTGTGATACATATAATAAATAGTTTCAGGCTTTCACGACCGGATATATTGACATTAAGAGAGTCTTCCGGGCTTATTTACCACCAATTATTTCACCTCCAAAGGTGAAATAATTCCTAAGCCCGGAAGAGTCTCTTAATATCGATACATATAATTTCTTGTGAATACTCAGGCTTCTTAAGAAAGAACAGTGAATGTAATTGTTTGAAATTAAAAAAAAAATAATATTCTCGAAACTCTCATTATCTAACTTTGAAATTCAGGGGGTTTAATCTTTCATTCAAAAATAAGCAATATCTACTCTGCAGTAACAAAATCAAAACAGGGTTCGTTTCATCCTGAAAATTTAATTGAGTTTGCGTTTCCATCAAAGCCTTGAAGGTATTTGTACATGCATTAAATTTATACATTTACTTTAGATGTAATTAGAACCTCGCTGCATCGAGACTTAGAATTCAAACTTTCAAATCCAGAAGTTCTCCTAAAATAAACTACTCCTTCGAAAGTTGATTCCTGAATTATTCATCAACCCAAAAAAGATAATAATTGAATTGGGGATCTCCACATCAGCAAGCGGATCTTCCTTGCCAGCAGAATAAATTCGTTTTCCTATAGCAATAGGACATGAGTTTACCAAGTTTTCGTTATAACTCCCTAACTCAGCTCTGAAATTTCCCTTCAAGTTTGACCGTCATTTACGTGGTCCAAGAAGTTGCAGATATTCTGGGAACATGTTTCAACCGTTCGACTTGCAGCTCGATATTGGATCGGATGGAGTCCTATCCATATTTATGAGTTTGAACTAAGTTGATTTTGATGCGGGAATAGATTCTGGAGACCGTTTGATGATCCATTTGTTGGCAGCGATGACCAGTTGCTGAATGCTAAATTTGGCGAGGGTGATCCATATCTCACAAGGGAGAGGGATTCATAGATTTTAAAGTTTCTTGACACCTTGATTACATTGAATCACAGCCGTATTATTCTCCTTCCCAAAGTTCATACACACAATACACCTGAATATTCGGAAATTGTTAGTCATTGTTTCAGATATGAAAAATAAATCCACTATCGCAATAAATTATTTTCTGAAACAAAATGCAAAAATTAATATTAAAGATACGGGAGCTTACTTCACTGATCTGAAGATTTTATATATGATACGGCCATTACACAATTTTTTCTTTTTATTGTTGGGTTGGTTTCAAATATTAGTATGTAGATATAAGGACACTAGAGCAGATAACATTATGCAAATACATTGACTCACTACTAATCAGCAGAATGACTTGATATAAAAAAACAAAACTCTTACATTTTTCGGAGTCTAATATACTAAACATATTTGCTTCATCGATGAATGGAGAGCTCAACTGTGAAATATATAAACTCGTTTTTCTCTCTACTTCACTCCAACGTTTCGAAAACACTCACCGAAATCGTCAGGAAGATGAAAGAATCAAAAACTATACAAGGAAAATTAAAACGAAACTAATGACACCGTCAAATCATTCATTTTTATGATAGTTATTAATTTAATAATTATCTAAGGGTATAATACGTCCCAAATATATTCGTTCTGAAGATTTTATTATCATTCATTCAGAAGGTTTTATGTATTTTAACATACAAAAATTGCTATCATTTGAAGTATTTTTCGGAATTTATGAAATGTTTTCTTCGGATTATTTTCAACGAATTGCAAAAGGAATTCCGAAATGTTTGCAGTTGGTTGAATACATCCGTGTTAAATAATCGAAAATTTAAATTTCTTGATATTGAATTATATATAAAACATATAAATGCGTAGTGTGCCAATAGCTCTGCTTGAAGGTTTTTTAGTTATAGAGCAAATTTTTCGGAAAACTTCTTGAAAATTCGATGCCTATGGGGTGTTTCACAAGATGTCGAATAAAATATATTCTTGCTATATAAGTCTGAACCTGTGCTGGACAAAAGTCATTTTGCGCGAATATTAGTCATTGTCCTATCCTCTTTTTTTGAAATTTTTATGAAAGCCCATCAGGTCCTTCAATCTCCACAAAATATCTTGCATTGACACTGAAACACTCTGTATATGAACATTTCACCATATTACTACCATGTGCTTCATGACATTCTTGGTACAAATCACCTTTATGATATAACCTTGACCATTCTAAGAGTAGACACCCTGTGTAAAGTAGATCAGAGGGGCGGATGCAGAAGTATACCTACCCAGACGGCACATAAATATTCCATTCATATTCAGTGAATATACCGCTGGCATATTGAAATATTCCAAACATATTCCATATCTCACGGGGCATGAACTTGGCAGACTGTAGGAATATCCAAGGTCACCATGAAAGATCTGCCAGAAATATCTTATGTTTTATAAAAAATTATCCATGGAATATGCCATACATATTCATCTATGAATTATCTACCTTATATATAAATGCTGGCAATATCTTTTCATCTCCTGATTTGTCCATGCCAAATGATGGTAATATTTTTGTTTATATATAAATATATGTGAATTTTTGTGGTAGTACTAAATAATGATTAATTGATTACATTATTTAAAAAAAATTTATAAGTTTTTAAAATAATATTTTGTACAATAACATTTATTAACAAAATTATCACATTAAAATATGAAAATGAACATAAAGTAAAAAAAAAATATGAAACAACTAGGTATTTCACAGAATAAAACACGACAAATAAACTCTGAATAAGTAAAAATTAATATTTGATGAATTAAACTATAAAATAGGTAATATTTTAAATGGTATAAATATTGAACTATTTACTCCAATTATTTGGTTTGTGAACTAGCAGATTATGGGTCAGTTTCACAAAACTTCAATTGTGCGATTAAAAATTCTACACTAAATTCGAACCAATGGAACACATTTTTGACTCCCTAGGTATATCAAGTCGCCAAATAATGGCAGTACACATTATTTTCGACCTGTTCAGCCTTTTTGCTTGCAGGAACAAAATTACGATATACAGCTTGACTGAGACTTACACCCAAGAAGCTCCTCCACTCATGCTCTTGTAGTTGTTACGTTTGGATTGAAAGCAGAATTTCAGTTTGAGCAGTGGTGTTAGGCTATCTACACAACTTGGAGTCACTTTTCAGTAACAAATTTAGTATTTCATTCTGCTCAAGAACATCTGAAAATATTTATAAAACAAAAATATTGGTTTTATGATAACTGAAGTTATTGTCAAAATGACAATTTTCGGAATATGTCGTAGTTTTTGGTCCTGAAAAATATTCTTTTTTCTTGTGATATAAAGTGTTCGGTTTATCTATGGGAGATGATTTCCTTTCATTGGGGTCCCGTAGCGGTCTTCAAACATCTGAAGTGCCAAAAAATCATCACCTGGAAAGTCGTATCCGTACCCTCACGACCAGAGAGCAAGATTTTGTGGATTTGGAATTTGAATATCGAAGGAATCTCGAAAGACAAGTGTGTTTACGTTTCCAAATTAGCTGATGAACAAGGTATCGAAGTGATTCTTCTTCGAGAAACCCACACGGCAACAGAAAAAAATCTTCGTGAAAGGGGACAGTTGAAAGGTTATGTGTTAATTGAATTTTTAAGAGTTTCGCTTGTTATGTTTAAAAATTATCAGTTTCTTAATTTTCAACAGATTCGGAAGGGGGAAATTGATGTAGTTTTTTTCATTTCTTTCAAATTTTGTGACATTTCTGTCTTAAATATTTATTAACCTCCGAACATTATTTGGCCAAGAAATCTGAATGTTGATGTTTTTTGAAGTAGCAAATACATTTCTAAAATGCATTTGATTTATTCTGAATGAGCGGTTTCTTCCCTGCTTTTGTCTTTTTTCATTCCAGATTAGGAATTGCGAGTCGTTTTGGGAAGAATCTGTTTATCCGAGCCTATCGACGGACAACATTAGGATGATCACACTGATTTCTTTCAAGATTTTCCTGATATATACTATTTTACAATATTTTTTACGGGGAGACAGGTTTTCTCGGCTGAGGTTTTTTCCCTTGCCTGTATAGTATCGTATGATTCTATAGTATCATACGAAGAATGTTATGATACCCCGTTCTTTTTTACCTCAGCTTAGGTACTTTTTGTTTCACCATTTATTGTATTATTTGAGCTCTCTTTTTCATAAAAATATCTATATTATCTATACTATACCTTTGAGATATTGCACAATTTCATTGGGGATGGAAAATTTATTTTTGCCTTTTTCCCAACCCAACTGAAATATTCTTGCAATACTTCGTGATTTACTATCTCTGGAAATACCCTTCCTATCATTTCTCCAATGTTAGGTCCTTGATTCTTCGTCCTGAGAAAAACGTAAACATACATAACCAAAGATAAAGCACTGACAAAGTTATTGACGTAACGAGGGTACGTTACGCAAGATAGTATTCGTATACATCAGTTCTACAACAGCTGATGATAGTATTGCTTGGTTGATGTACTTCGATTTTTCACAGTTTCACCAAGTTGCCTCGAATCGATCGAGGTTAAGGATCATTTTAGCATACCATCGTAAAAATAACATTTTATGCTCAAATACATAAATGTACAAATTATGTTATTCAGATAAATGAACTATATTGATGTGAAGCTACATACTTCATATGAATACTTTCGGTAGTGCTCACATGAAAGAGTAACAAACATCTTCACATCCTCACAAATTGAGCATTTATAATATTAGTAGTATTATATGTTGGTCTCCAGCAAAAGAATGTCCCATAATCTATCGAATTTCTGACGAACAGTTCTGCACACCAACATTTTTCAATTCAAAAATCACTAACAGATATTCATAAAAATTTCAATAAAAAAACATTGAGTGAGAGAAAACAACTTATCATACTCATAAAGATGGATCAATCTTAAACTCACTTCGTGGCCCGTTTCTGAATTTTGAGCAAGTAGAAAAATTCCAGTGCCTTCTGCTCTCGCATTATACTCAACTCTTCTCGTTGTATTTCTTCACGAAATGAAACATTATTTGAAGTTGAATTCACTTCCAGGTTTTTTGCGGAAGCGATTTCTTCTGTAGAATATTCGGACATTGTTTTTCCCCTTCGGAATTGAATAACAGGTGCACAAAGAATAACCCCTAACGTAGTCCATAATAGCATTTCTCCTCTCCTCATTCCATAATAAAGTGGCATTCACTAGAATGATTCGAGAAACTTCAGTACTCCTAGAAAATTAAACGAAATAATTTTATGTAGAACAATGGGATTAAAAATATTTTTCCTGTGCAATTTTATGGAAATAGTCGAAATGAAAACAAATTAAATTAGATTGTTTCTTCAGAATGGTTATTTGATTGAGTACATATTCTGAATCAATTTTATGGTAAATCATTGATATTGCATCATCTCACAAGATGATAGTCGTCTATTCAAAGCAAAGTAGATGGGATGTGAAGATGTGAAACATACCGTCGTTATACTTAAAATAATTATTGATTAAACGAAATCCAAAAAAAATAATTTTTGACAATCTCGATTATTTTCAACGAATTTTGTGGGAAACGATAACTTAAGAATTCATTATCTTGTAAACTCGAGAAAAGCTTCATTTGTATTCTGCCTCTCGAGGTATGGTCATTTGTACCTTTTCCGCTGTGAAAGGATGAAACGGAAAAACTGTGAATTTCCATTCGTTGATGTTCAAAATATTCTCCTGCAACCTCCCACCCTAGCGTCTCACGTACTGCAGTAGTTGCTAAAGCTTTTAATTTTCTCCAATTTCTCTGAATACGCATCATGACCTGAATGCTTAATTCATTTATGAACTGCACCTCACTTTTCGTTCCAGCATATCCAGATTGCGCATGAACAATATGAATTATATTTTCCACTCGACAAACTAGAATCTGGTGAGAAATAGACTGACGTATGAATATTTACAGGGCGTTCTTGAAGATTAGCTTTTTTCGACTGGAAATAGAGCACATCAATATAAGTTATGATCATAAAAATAGTTCCTTATGCACGAGACTTTCAGAACCAAATCTACGCGCGATTCTGAAAAATCACTGGATTCGACTTATGCTTATTGAGATATTCATTTTTTATGTGTGTCGATTGTCAGGCGCTCAGATGGCGAGTGTTCAATTCACTGAAAACGAAAGACCATAGAGAAGGAAACGTACATACATAGTATCAAAAACCGACTAGGATGTTCCGTTGTTGAGTAGTTTAGATAGCGCCCAAATCATGCTTACTGGGATTGAATTTTTGAGCAATTAAAATAACGGCTTGTATGACAAAAGTAAAGTATTGACTACAAAATTTCTCCTCTAGCTGCTGACTTTTAACTTTTCAACTTCACGAGGCCTGATTTCACGAACTACATGCCTTGGTCGAGATAAGTGACTTGGCCTTTTCTCTTCCGCCACGTGGAGCATGAGGTGAAAAATTAATTTGATGTTCATATCTTTTCTGCTATAAAATAGTTCGTATAGTTACAAAACGGCCAAGTCATTTATTATGATCCAGGCATAAAGTTTGTGAAATAAGGACTTGAAGAGTGAAGAGTTAGCAGCTAGCAGCTTGTTCGGCAGCTTGGCTGCACGTGAGATCTGATAAATTTTTTACAATGTGAGAAATACCCATGAAAATGTTTTTGGTTGGATATCGGTTTTTTTCACGTGCTCGTGAAAAAATCTATTTATTTTTGTTTTTTCCCAATAATAATTCAATAAAATATCATCAATGAGAGATGAGTCAAACTAATTCACAATTCATGTTCAACATTATGTACGAAATGGAGAAATATACCTTTACCTATCTAGGTACAAACTGCGATCGCGATGTATATGCGAGCTGCCATCAGAACCATTGTGTAAAAAATCATATCTCTATACAATGAACAAGACAAGAAGTTGCACTCAATGTAAGCTGTAGTTGACGTTATCACAGAAAAATTGTATTTGGTGTAAATAAATACAGAAGATTCAAAATTTGAGAGTTAGTTTCAACAGAACTTCTTGAGTACTTTTTTTCAACATTCATATCTAGAAATCCTCCGTTTATATGAATTTTCAAACCACCAGCATCAAAGTTGACGGAAGTCTCATACAAACTCATACATGCCCTAGTTCTAAGGGTTGGGGTGGAGGGGAAGTTTCAAGTTTCGTTGTTTGTGCACTAAAAACAGCTCACATACCAAATTCCATCTTCATAGGACATCCGGAAGTACCTACCCTAATAATTTTTGATATCATCAGTGAGTGAGTGACGAAATCTAGGGTTTTAAGATATCTGTAAAATTCAAAGTGAAAATTTGTTCCATAATCATAAAATTGCATTATGAAATAATATGCAATCTTATTCTGCTACTACCGCTGTATTATTTTTTTCGAAGAAAAATGCAAAATCCAATGCTGAAATCACTCCAGAAGGATGAAAGTTATCAGCTCGGATTAGAAAATTCGTGATATCGGTCTGAGGAACTCGAAAACAAACATTTTATTTTTTCACCGAAAATATGGAAATATGAGTATCCTTCCTTATACTACGAAAAAACAGCAATTGCAAACAATCTCGCTGAGCCGCGATAAATCAAAACAACAGCTACTATTAATCAACCCTTTCAATACAAATATTATCAAATTACTATCATACCTTACATCGTCAGAATGACAAACTAGAATACGAAAATTATGAAAATACTTGAATAAAACACAACACAATGAAACCTCATATACATAATCATGAGTCAATCGATTTTTCATATTAAATGATAGCTAACATATCATGAACATGTTTGTAATTATTGTTATTGTTATAGCCTCATTTCATTCATCAGATTGCAACACACCGAGCTCAACTTCACCTTCCGTAATTTTTTTCATTAGGCAATCTTTCTGACAAATCATGTTTCCTGAATGAAAAATTTACAATAACGAAGTCAAAGTGGTGATATTTAGTTAATAACCACTAACTATTCGTATTCACGAACAATCACGACAATCCACGATATAAACGAATTGGAATTTTTTTTAATCCCAATCTACTGAAAAGCCGTCTCATGGTGTTCTTATAGGCATCAACCGAGTATCGCCTTACCGTCCGATTTCATCACTCTAGTCCACTCAACTTTGGAACATATACAAGATTAAAAAATTTAACTCGACGGGGACACCTCTTGAAAGTAAGAAAAATGAACATTTTCGATATGCTTTTACACTAAATAATTATGTAAGTAGGCCATCAGTTGTTTCGTCATGTATCATCAGAGGTTTCTTGTTTTTTTTCTTCAGTTCTTCTGAAAAGTGAAGAATAACAGATTCTTATTCAATTATGACTTCATGGTGATGAATTTTTTCTTTCGTATAATCGACAAACGTCAGTGGAACCCTCAAGAAACTTCTCAACGAAAAACAATCGAGAAATTTTCCAGCATATGAAAACGGGAATTTTACTGATTTCAAAGGACATCAAAGAGTTCATTATGAACCTCTCCCCTAGGAAGGATCAAAATGAATTGATGCATTGTTTCAAAAGTTGCCGAAGCAATCCGAGTGCCCCCGACGAGAAAATCAGAATGCCAAAACATCAATTCAATCCGGTGAATAATAAAGTGAAAATTCATAACTGTTTTTCCGCTCCTTCCCATTCTTCAGAATTTCTGGATAAAATTGGTTTGCCGAGGTTGAAAGCGAAAGTATTCAGAAAACGATTTGCGAGCCATACCGTGAAAGTAAAAAAAGTCGACCCTGATTCTCATAGAATCAATATGATATGAATCTCCGAAAACGGAGATTCGATGGTTTGATTTATTAGCCTCTGGAGGTAATTGAGAGTTATTGGACCTTCGCGAACTTTGATATCCATGCATGTACCTTTTTAACAATGACGTCAACATTGGTCTGTCCAATAGACTCCCACTACCCACTATACAGGGTCTTTCACGAGGAACCTCACCCATATTTATACGGGAAACTACTGAACGTATTTTCATGAAATTCAGCACTTATAAGTATTTCACGATGCTGATGAAATCTAAAATATTTTCAAGGCATGAGCACCTCCGGTTTTTCCGGAAATGACGTCAACTTCCGTTTTTCAAATTAGAACACCATTTTTTTATTGCAGAAATAGATTCCTTAGAAAATTTCAAGTTATTTTGATGTAACATTTTTCAGTTTTGGTTGGAAAATTCTCTCTGAGCGGAAAAATTCGAAAAAAAAATCGAAAATAGAGCTCCGCTGAAACAAGAATAACTTCGAGGTTTTTGGATGGAAAATTTTCAATTTTGGGATTTTTCAAGATGTAAGATTGATGTATCCACTTTAAAAATCGAAATCGCGATTCATGATACAGGGGGTGAAAAAATCGCTTTCAAAGTTAGGGATGACAAAATCGTGAAAAATCAATTTTTTCAAATTAGAACCCCATTTTTTTATGGCAGATATTGAATCTACGTTAAAAAATAATGTGAGTATATGCATCACACCCTTGCCCTAAAGTGGATATTTTCTGAGTTATTCACAAAAAACTGTTTTTCGTCTTGAATTTCCAGCTATTTCTTTTCCCTTCACGCCAAAAAGATGAAATTTTCAGGTACTGTTATTTGAACCATGCTGTAGATTTTTCACCCCTTCTTGAAACCGACTTCAAGTTACTATTAGGAGAACCATGGCAAACTCTCGCAGTTATAACTAGAGAAGATGCTCAAAGTTTTGACCGTTAATTTCTAGACATTTATTTATACGTCTCAGGAATGCTTCGTGCGTTGCTCATCTTATTTCATCGGGAGGAAGAGATCTGCAAAAGTGTTTAAAAACCAAATTGAGTTTCAAAACTATGAATCTAAAAATCTAAAAAATCTGAACGCATTTCTGACTCGTTCTATGCAGTCCTCTTTATCAGTCAAGGGAGTTGAGTAGACAATATTTTTTATCCTACCCCAAACATAATAGTCTAAAGGAGTTAAATCGGAGAACGTGTTGGCCAAAGATGTGGACCATTGTTCGCCAACCATCGATATTCAAATAGCCTGTAGAGGATATTTGACACATTGAGTGAATTGTGTGGAGGCGCGCCATCTTGTTGATACCATAAGTCATTATGGTTCTGTACTATCGGCTCAATTATTTGAGTCAATATGTCAGAATATCTATCTCCTAAGGGAGAACATTCTTTAAATAATGCAAACATGTGTGGTGTTCTATCTTACCAGTTAAAGTCCCATCATAAATGTGAACATCGAGAATTGCATTATTTTTGATGGCGCAAAAAACATTGAAACTCCAGGTCTCTTGAAAGTTCCATTGTCTGAAGTGGTGGTTGTTCTCTTCATCCCAATAATGACTGTTATGCCTATTGAAAGAACCATTCTTTGTGAATTTAGATTCATCTGTCCAAATTATACAGTCCAAAAAGTTTTCATTCTCTTGAAATCGAATCATCATAGCTTCGCAAAACTCTGTTCTCCTGACGAAATCAGTTTCCTTCAAATGCTGTACCCTATTGAATTTATATGGGTGCATTTTATGTTTTTTTTAATATTCTCCAAACACTCGATTGAGATAATCCCAGATCAATCTCGGCATCTTTGAGAGAATTTTGAGGATTCACACGAAAATATGCAAGAACTGTAATTTCGTTGTTCTCATCTTCTACTACACTTTTTTCTCTGTGTATAGTTTTCTTAACGAAAGATCCGACATTTCTCAAGTTTGTCATGGTTCTGTTAATGGTATCTCTCGTTGGTCTGGGTCGGTCAGGAAACCTCTCAATGAACAGTCGAATTGTTCTATCTACAACTTTATTACATTCTCCATGAAGTAGAATGAGATTTAAATAATCTTCATTGGTAAAATTAGGCATAGTGATCGATTTTATAACTTAATACGAATTATCACCAAATTAATAGTAAACACAAAATGCTACTGAATAAAGAGGAATTTGGCAGATGTAATTAATGATATCTATCATTAAAAAAAAAGAATGTAAAACATGGTAAGTTTTTGCATATGGTTCATAAGGAATTATTTATTTATCACTGGAGAGAAAACCGATGGCCGATTAGTTGAAATAAAGTGGTTTCCGATACAAATTCGAATCAAAATTCGCCATCTATTTAGGAACAACCTGTAACTTTTTTCTCTTGCATATAAGGGTAGTAAAATCTAAAACATGGTTTAAGTAACAGTTGCTGAAAATTTCATCTTTTTGGCGTGAAGGGAAAAGAAATAGCTGAAAATTCAAGACGAAAAACAGTTTTTTGTGAATAACTCAGAAAATATCCACTTTAGGGCAAGGGTGTGAGGCATACACTCACATTATTTTTTAACGTAGATTCAATATCTGCCATAAAAAAATGGGATTCTAATTTGAAAAAATTGATTTTTCACGATTTTGTCATCCCTAACTTTGAAAGCGATTTTTTCACCCCCTGTATCATGAATCGCGATTTCGATTTTTAAAGTGGATACATCAATCTTACATCTTAAAAAATCCCAAAAATGAAAATTTTCCATCCAAAAACCTCGAAGTTATTTTTGTTTCAGCGGATCTCTATTTTCGATTTTTTTTTCGAATTTTCCCGCTCAGAGAGAATTTTCCAACCAAAACTGAAAAATGTTACATCAAAATAACTTGAAATTTTGTAAGGAATCTATTTCTGCAATAAAAAAATTGTGTTCTAATTTGAAAAACGGAAGTTGACGTCATTTCCGGAAAAACCGGAGGTGCTCATGCCTTGAAAATATTTTAGATTTCATCAGCATCGTGAAATACTCATAAGTGCTGAATTTCATGAAAATACGTTCAGTAGTTTCCCGTATAAATATGGGTGAGGTTCCTCGTGAAAGACCCTGTAGAAAGGTTCGAACAAGATATTGTTGGGTGTCTCATCAAATAGTAGATACACACGGAAACTCAGCTTGATAGTTATAAAAAAATGGACTATGAAGTATCGACTAATAGTATGAATATACACAATTTCAATACTAAATAAAAAATTCCAAAACACAATTCAACCAATCATATCATATTGAAATATGATTTAAATTCCCTATGAAGTTTTTTGAGAACAAGACTTGATAACAACATTTGGATAATTATTCAAACGGATATACAGATCTGGAAGAAAATCATGGATACAGGAATATTGATAAATTCGAATGAGCTCCGAGTCTAGTAGAATAGTGAAATAAACGAAACCTCATTGCGATATGATAACGAATAAGAAACTATATTGTTGAATCTCGACAGAAGTGGGGGATCTCTGCTGCTGTTTGGAATCCACACATGAGTAGTTGTAGTTAGTCGCAGGGCGGTGAAACTGATGGTTCTATGTTCCTAAGGGATCCTACCATATATGGCTGCCTATTGTTTCCGGTTTGAATGACATTTCGCGATTCCACCAGAATTTTTTGTAGACTGACTAGACTTTGGTAGGATGACATTTTAAAAATCACTCGTCAACTTGAGGTACGACCAAATTTGATTTCAAAACAATCATCAATCCAAATATCCAGGTGAGTTATTTTCCTCATGAGATTTTAAGTATTTTATAATCATTTTTGTCGTTTATCAAAATAATATTTTACATTTTTGACAGGTTAATTCATCCATCACTTATAGAACTCAACAAAATCAAATGACTACCAGGGAGCAGTATTCACAAAGTCAAGGGAATATAATTATTGACGACTGAATGTATAATATTCTAATTATTCTTATAATTAATGTGATTGGGTAAATTCTGATACAAAGGATTTATAAATTGGTTTTCATTCACATTGTAAGTTAACAATGCCAAAAAAAAAGTTGTTTGTTCCAATGATTATTTTAAAGCGGCAGCTCGGGAGCAAGCTTTTCTCATCAGCTGATAAACTATTAATTTTATCATGTATGCAGTCATCATTTTTACCATTGTGATATTGTAACTCAAGGGTGCCTACCCATATCTTAATCATGAGACTGTCGCTAGAATCTTGCCAACTGTTACTGACAATGATGATCGTTGTTGTGGAAATAAATCTTTTTCTGCATATCAACAATACCTCGAGTTTCAATACTAATCCCCTCAAGGATAAGAGAGCCTGAAGAAAGAATGTCCGGCTGATGCTGACTCATGAATTCTGTGACCTACTCATAGACAAACCAACAAACACAATTCAAATTCTTTCTGATTATATATTTTGCAATGGTATGAATCTATAATTTTAAGAAATATTTCTTAATTTGGTGGGGAATCCATGAACAATAAATAAACTGCTAAAGTTCATCATTGTTCTTACTTTCCTTTTCTCCAATCTATTGAATTTCAATGTGATTTGTGGCAATCAAACATCAATTCTGAATACACAATCAGGATTTATGATAGAAGCCCCAAATTCAAATCGGAAATTAATATAAGAAACACGTAGAGTGGGGTCCGCTAGTGGTGTAAAGTGAATTCAAAATTCCCGCTTAGATATTATTTGAAATTCCCGCCGTTTCATCACAATTTCTACCATATAGGGCGGCCAATCTGTTACCTTGGATTAGTAGGGAGTTTTCTGTGGTTTGTCGCATTCGAACGAGAAATGCGATAGCTAAAGTGTTCGATTAGCGTACATCAAAATATTCACGGTTAAAGAGAAAATTCTCATCATAAAAAGGTACTTCGGGGGTCCATCTATTGTGAGGACAAAAAATTCGTTTATTGTTGCCTTTGAAGATAGGCGATAGGCAAAATTCGAGCAATGTTGATGGATTGATAGAACACCGAAGACGATTCAGTCGTTCCACGAATGAAGTGAATGTGTGTTCTGGTCAACACTACATATTTGTTCTAGTAAACAGATTGATGAAAAATTTGAACCCTGGGACTGATCGGAATATTTTGAAAAGAAATGGTTACCGCTGTTATAAGGTGCGAATCTCTCAAGAAGACCATTTGAAAAGAATGGAACACTCTAACTATCGCATCTGTCATTCGGATGTGAGGATTGCACATTGCAACTTGCGGCACCAGCACAGTTTCCCAACTCCTTGCGAGATCTGCATTCCAACAGTCCAGTTCTTCATTCATTATCGAATCGCAATGAAGTTTTGATTATTCCACTGTTCTAGTAGACTCGGAGCTCATTAGAATTTAACATTGAAATTCCTATGTTTCCATCATTTTATTCCAGATCTGTATTTGAAATCTTTGTGTTTTCTTTGTTTTCGTTTCGCACACTTCATCAAAAAAGTTCCTACTTTTGATAATAATTTTTTGCGGTATACAGGGTGTACCAAGTTCGACGGCCTATTAGGCGTTTCTGGAGAACAAGACTTATTTGAAATCTGAAAATTATCTACCGATTTAAAATATTCTTGGAGCCTGACCACTTTCAGTTATACAGGGAGTGAAAAAAAAATTTTCAAAAATTTTTTTGTTCTGCTTGTTTATTCTCAAATTTGATGAAGTATACAATTCTGAATACATTCGTGAGCAAATCGTTGCATTCGTCAAAATACTTTCCAAAATTTTGAGAAAAAAGTGAAGAAAAAAGGGAGATAAGTGTATTCGATATTATGTCTGTTATTCCTAACCTAGATATTATAAGCACAAACCGTTTTCACACTTCTGAAGGCGAAGAATGTGGAAATATTGTACATTTTCAGAATTTTGAAAAACCCGTCACAGGGTGTTCCACATGTTGGTTCAAAAATCGGACCAATATTGACCCATAACTTCTGTTTTTCAAATTAGAACCCTATTTTTTTATGATTGCGTTGGATTGTGCGAAGAAAAATGATGATAATGTTCCAACATGTTAATGCTCCTAAAATTAATAATTCTTGAGTTATTCAGGATTTCTTGATTTCATGTAGTACGTACCGTCAAATTCATAGAATCTGTTTCATATCAACATTAACCTTGGTCATAGAAGATAAATTACTCATATAACTCACTAGTGACTCTATCTTTCCTGAATTAATTCATCATTGTTTATATGGAAAATATTCCATGAATAGAAACAGAAATTCCTGAATAACTCAAGAACTAGTAATTTTAGGAGCATCAAGATGTTAGAACATTATCATCATTTTTCTAAGCACAATCCAATGCAATCATAAAAAAATAAGGTTGTAATTTGAAAAACGAAAGTTATGAGCCAACTTCGATCCCAATTTTCGAACCAACATTTGGAATACCCTATGACGGGTTATTCAAAATTCTGAAATTGCACAATATTTCCACAGTCTTCGCCTTCAAAAATGTGAAAACAGTTCGTGCTTACGATATCTAGGTTAGGAATAACAGACATAATACCGAATACACTTATCTCCCTTTTTTCTTCAGTTTTTTCTCGATATTTTAGAAAGTATTTTGACGAATGCAACGATTTGAGCAGGAATGTATTCAGAATTGTATACTTTATCAAATTCAAAAACAAACAAGCAGAAAAAAAATTTTTGAAAATGTTTTTTCACTCCCTGTATATCTGAAATTGTTCAGGCTCCAAGAATATTTTAGATCGGTAGATAATGTCGAACAATAACATAATCCCAATTTCCAGATTTCAAATAGGTCTAGGTCTCCAGAAACGCCTAATAGGCCATCGAACTTGGTACAGCCTGTATAAGATTACTGAAACAGAATATCAAGTGATTTTTCGTCTGACGCAAACTATTTCCTTCGTTGAAATACAAAAAGAAATTCAAGAGTTCGAGTAAGCTCGTGTCTTATACATTTTATTCAAGAACAATTTAGTTTCACCGCATTTGGCGCCTCCGGAGGCTCATACACGGGTCATTCGACATCAAGTGTGCGTTGGCTCAGTTGTATTCGAGAAACCACTCTGCCTGATGGAGATCTGGAAGAGGATCCACGAAGAATTTGTCCAACGACTCGTTGCTTGTTTTGTATCTTTTCTGTGGGGAAGTGGATCGAAAGATTTCTGTCTGCTGCCTCGTTTTCCCTCTTCATCGTCAATAATAACTTTTTATTGGTGGATGAAAGCTCAAGGTATTTCCCGTGGACACGCAACAAGAGGAATATTCAACTCGGATATTGGGACTCTAGGATGCCATTCCGGGGTTGTGGCATCGAGATGGGAATAATAAATTGTGCGATAACACGAAGAACCTCAGAGCTTTCAATTCCTTTTCCTCCAAAGTTTTGAATATTGAATTACAAATCGGACTTGAAGTAAAAGGAATGTTTCCTTCTCTCAAATTTAACCCGAACGGATGAAAACATGTAACGGTTTGATATTCAGGGCCGTAGCTAGCCATTTTACATTTTACCGCCATGACAAAATTCCTTTCTGAAGAGTGCAAAAATTGAATATCAGATAATATAGGTTTTCAACATCGTGAACATAGTATCATTCGTTCCCCTTGAAGATAAATATTGTAGTTCAAGAGTTCTCACTAGGGATGCTTCTCTCTCCAAAACTCCACTGCAGTATTTTCAAAATTTTCTTTGTCGATAGTTTTGTCGCTTTTCAATCACAGTTCCAATTCCTTCCTAGTAAATGATTAGAATTAGATTCATGACTTCCCAATCTAGACGATAGATTATTCCTATCGTTTGCTCCTTTGCAATGAAATTTTCGGCCGATTTACTAATTAGTAGTTCAAAGAGTTTACAACAAGAAGAGAAGATCGTATCTAGCGATTTGTAATAGATTAACCACCGCCGCTGAAAACTTTCTTTATGGGCTGGAACTCTTTGAGAATGATTTACTGAAAAACGTATTTTATGAGAATTTCACGGGAAATTATAGTAACTAGCAACTTGATGATGTTGATAAATCAGAATAATCTTTATGTTATCATCTATAATTCGCCATTCATCAGGATCAGGCAAATCTGAATCATAATCAGTTCTTGATTATTTCGGTCAATCGGGTCTCTATAATCTCAAAGTGACGGTCTAGTGATCTGCTGGAATAAATTTCTGGAATGAATGAAGATATAAAATATTAATGATTTTAAATAGTTGGAGGATTTGTCTCTACAAACGGTTGTATTCATGAATCATCCATGACTTCGTCTATATGAAGTCATCGATTCTTCTGAAATCATGACATCGATCCGAAAAAAAAATTTGAGTTCAAAAATAAGTAATTTTGTTCATTCACAAATATTTACCTTCACAAATTTTCTTTTACTCCAGAGGAAATTTAGAAAAAATTTAATAATAGAGTAAAACACTCACTCTACACTTCACAACAAAATTAATAATGCTTATATTGATTAAGGTAAAGCACTTCTCATGATTTTCTCACTCTTAGAATTCTTCTATACGAATGAAATAGATTCGTTTCTACAGTGATTTGCATTCCTAAAAATGTAACATACTAATTCGCCGATTGAAAAAAATATATTCCTGAGATATGAAGGAAGACGCCACTAAAAAAAATTAACATTTGGTGCCATATATCAAAGAAAAATTTCGACAAGTTCGTTTGAGTCACAGCGTCAATAAAAACGTGGCCACCAGCAGCTTGTAGAAAGGGCAATTAATATAAACTAAAACTCGACTGTTTATGGGTGTATTGCGTTAGTCGGTACTTCCGATTATTTCCAAGTTGTAAATAGTTGTGTTGTTGCGGACTTGATTGCATTCTCATTCATTTATTTCGACTTCGACTTTTCACACATGAGATATTTTATATTCACCTGGCTATAGTATCATACGATACTATCACCACTAGTATCATACGATACTATAGAGCCAGGGAAAAAACCTCAGCCGAAAAAACCTGTCTCCCCGTTAAAAAAATAAATTAAAATTGTTGTATCTGAATATTCTATATAGAAGGACATCACGATTATCGGAACGGCTCTTCGGAGGAAGGATTTCCAAACACAAACTCCAACCTGAAAATAAAAAAAAGACAGAACACCAAGAGAATTCAATTCATACTTCATCAAATTGATCTGAAATTTTCAACCCATTGCAAAAATGAGTTTGATATATTGTGCATGGCTCTAATGCCATCTAAGAATTTATAAATCGAACAATTATTAATTAGGTGTTCAACTGTTTCCTCTGATTCACCACATTCACAATTAGGACTATCAACCGAATTCCACTTGAAAAGCATGCTATTGGTACGACCATGAGCTGTTCTTATTCGATAAAGAAGGGACCATATTCTCCTGGGAAGGTTAAAACCAGGAACTTTATTCGATGGATCAGATATTAGATCTTTAATACAGAAAGAACCTACATTATACAGCTGAATGCGGGTGACAGCAACATGGACACTAAGTTGAATATTCGTTAGTGGATATAGGTTACCAAATATTCATGCATGAATCACAACTTTTTTGACAATACTGCCATTTTTAATATCGTCATGACCTTCCTACGTCATTCGAGACTCCTAGCTGTATGAATCCAGTGATCCCAGCGTGACGTGGCTGTCTGTGGTGATATACAGAATGTACCAAGTTCGAGGACCTATTAGGCGTTTCTGACGAACTGGACCTATTTGAAATCTGAAAATCGAGATTATGTTATTTTTCGACATTTTTGCCGAGCTCAAATATTCTTGGAGCTCGACCAGTTTCAGTTTTGCAGGGAGTGGAAAAAAAAATCCCGAAAAAAATTTTTTCTTCTTGCTTTCGAATTTAATAGATTATGCAATGCTGAATACGCTCGTATTGAAATCTTTGCATTTGTCAAAATACTTTCTGAAATATCGAGAAAAAATTGGAGAAGAAAGGAAGATGGGAGTATTCAGTATGAGGTTTGTTGTTCCTATTTAAAATATCTTGAGCACAAACTGTTTTCACATGTTTGTAGTCGAAAATTGTGAAAATATTGTACATTTCCAGAATTTCGAAAAATTCGTCACAAAGTGTTTCAAATTTTGGGTCAAAAATTGGGATCAAAATTGGCCCATTACTTTCGTTTTTCAAATTCGAACCCAATTTTTTTATGATTGCTCTAAGAAGAATTATGAAAACGTTCCAAAATGTTGATGCGCCTAAAATAAATAATTCTTGAGTTATTCAGGATTTCATGTCGTACGTAGCATCGAATTAATGAAACAATGATTGATGAATTCAGAAAAGAGGTGTATCACTAGAGACTTATTGGAATAATAATAATCTTTTATGACCAAAGTCATTGTTGATACGAAACAGATTCTATAAATTTGACCTAAATTACTCAAGAATTATTAACTTTTGGAACATCAACATGTTGAAACATTTTCATCTATTTTCTTTACACAATATAACGGAAACATTATTCTTATTTGAAAAAAGAACATTATGGACCAAACTTGATCAGAATTCCTGACTTTACTTTTCAACATACTGTGTTCAATGGGGTGGGACTGAGATATAGTTAGAAACTAGCTGACCCAGCAGACTTCGTACTGCCACAATAGATAAAGTATTAAAAAAGTTTCCTCTTTACCTCTTAAATAAAGAGAATTCTTTTGATGTATGAGTAACAATGTACATACATATTTCAAAGCAATTGAATTTTTTGTATATTTTGTACTGTTTTGTATTCCACCGAATATATTTCCTTCTTAAAAAAAACCAATGGATAGAGTTTATTTATCTCTAAAGCGAAACAAAGTTCGCCGGGTCAGCTATCTTATCTAATTACCAATTGCCACAATTGGTCCCACCACCAGATCCCCTACGCTCTTTAGTTTCTGGGATAAGAAATGATTCTGAACAATTCTTGGCCAACATTACACTATAATAGTTAATTTTAATATTTATGTTTCTTTTTCATTTATCGATTGAAGCAGTACAGAGTCTGGCGGGTCAGCTAGTTTTGTAATAAAATTCTTTAGTGACTTCACTTTTTGTTTGAATACTTGTGCAATGATGTCATGTAGATCAACTGATGTTTGTTCGGGAAGAAGCAGTTGAGTGATTTCTTCCCATTTTGGATTGCAGGTAAATGTAATGAATAAAACAGGACGCCTATAATTTCGAACGTATGTCATTGCATTTTGTGCATATTCATGCATATGACACGGGCTGCCAATATACATTGCTGGTGAAATTGTCAACGTAATTCAGATTGATTCAGTCTGATATAATTGAGGCGCTCTGTTTCAATTTTACAATACATGTCCACACAATACTGCTGCAACAATTGAAGAAATCTCAGCAAATAGTTATCAGCATTTCCACAAACCATTAAACGAAATGAATAATAATTCATTGAGCTAACTTTCTTGGTGGTTTCTTGACCTAAAATCAAATAATTCAAATTTGTATTAAGAAGACATTTCAAATTTTAATATAGGTACCCACCATCATAAACCTCTCCAAAACTACAATAGTAGAGCATCCTATGAACAGTGCTTCATATATTCGTTACAAATCTCCAGTATTGCGACACGTAAGAACAATATCAAGCGCTTCCAAGTTTTCACCAACAATCACAATTGCCACTTCGTCTATTGTAGCAACAGTTGCAAATAAGTATGTTTGAAAATTACATTATCATCTTCATCAAAATAAACACTTTTCATTTCCTCCGTTAATGTTATTCAAACTGTTCTTTCTTGTCCTCTCCAATTCAGACTTTTCTTCACTCTCTTGAAATGTTCTGTTTTCATCATGCTCACTCACGTATTTATCTTCTTCTGAGAGTATATATTTTACCTTGTCTTTCGTTGTAATATAAGATACTACAACCTCATTTGTCTTTGTATCCCTTGGAGATACTACCAATTTGGAAGTGAATTGCATTCTTTTTGCCATGATAACAGAATATTGTCGTGTTGTAAGACTATTTTTATCAGATGAAATTGATACCAAATGTGTTTCTTTGTAAACGAAGTTTTCAATTTTATTCAACATTTCTACAATACCTAGAATCTTACCTGCAAACAAAGAAACGACAATATAAGTTTCTTATACTATTTTAAATTGAACTAAATATGAAACACTTCTTCCAATATCTAAACATAAATTCTTCTCAAACAATACTCAAGACAATCAGCGTCAGAACATTGACATTGACAATGGTTGTCAAACCGAAATTAATTTTTGAATAGAGATTACAGAAGGTTTCATCTCCTTACATATTTTATATTTGAAAGAATGAAAAGGCGACATCTATTAGTGTTTTTCGCAATAAGGAAAAATATTTCCTACTTTTTGTTTTCTTTCATCAAGTTCTTCATAGTTTTAATGTATTTTATGTTAACCCCACTGTAGAAGAATCCAACAAAAAAACTTTCATAAAAAACAGTTCATCCAATCTTGTGTTATAAGTGGTGTAACAAACAATATGGCCGACTAAGTTTTATATATCAAAATATAAAAGTAGCATAAACAAAGAGGAAAATCACAAAAATAAGACGCCCAACTAATGTACGCCACAACCCACCAAATGATTTACTCTATTCGAGCACTCACATTGAACCGTACTAACGAAATTTATAGAGAAACTCCGAATACAGAACGATGTAATTACTCTCTATCAGAGCTGTACCGAGCACTGAATATTAGTGCTTCGAGCACTCCCGAGTCGCGAACACTCAGCACCGGTTTCCACAAAATGCTCCGAATTACTGAACAGTTTGTGAAAGTAATTCGATATTTCGAGCACCCAGCCCTCAGCACTTTTCTAGGAACTGTTATATGTGCGGTGATTTCAATCGGAATGAAAATTGTAACTATTCAGTATTGGCAGGTCAAAATGGATGTATATGGTGTTTCCGTGGCTTAAAACATTTGATAGGAGAAACCTAGATATTCCATATATCCTTCAAATTTGTCTGAGAGACAAGCTTTATCTTTTCAGAAATTCATGACAAAAATCAATTTTTTGACAAATTAGCGGTTATTCTATTTGTCTAAAAAAACAGCTACTTAACAATTTTTTCGGGTTCTAGAGAAAACAAAACTTTAACGAATTATCCCAGATACATCATTTTACGGCTCCTAGAAGAAGTTACTTTGAATTTTTCATGGACATGAAAACTGTTATATGTGCGGTAATTTCTATCGGAGTGAAAATTGTTACTATTTAATATAATGTGAGATTATTGGCAGGTTGAAATGGATGGATCTATATGGTTTTTCATTTGAGGTTGATGAAAACTTTAAAGTCCTCTTTCAAAAGCGATCAAATAGGTCAAAATATCTGGGATCATTTATTGCAATGGTTTATTCTGTAGAAAAAATATTTATCTACCACCTATGAAAAAACTTTCTTCGGTCGAAAATTTTACTTTTCTCATCGATTCATCGAAGAATGAACCTCAACTCTAATCTCAGTGAAGACAGTGAAGACTTAAGAATGATAGGAATGTCAGGCAACAGGTTTGACCATTCTATTACTCTCATGTTGAAAGTTATGAAGCTTTGCAATTACTGGATTTCATAGTGAACCACCTTGCATTGATAATTGAAAACAGACTTTCACGAAACTCGAAAGCACGTTCAATAAACTTACTAGATATTTGCAACTGCGCACTTACGTCACACACAAACGTGCGATGTTCATCGCTCGACCCTAAATATCGAATTTAGATCCGATTTTTCAATGCGTAGGCCTCGATCGCGAGGATAAGTGCTTAGTATTCCGCAGAAGTGCTCGGGAGCACTTAGAGAATTACTAAGCACTAAGTCTTTTGATAAAGTTCCTCAATTATTGCTTTCTAAGAGGTTTTGGGAGCACCAAAGGACATCAAGTGCTTTCACGAGCACAAAGCACAGTGCTCTGGCTCAGCTCTGCTCTCTATCGAGATGATGTAAACCACTGCCTGTCAATAATACACCCCAGACAAACACTATTAAATATATTTGTAATCTTAAACACAAATATTGCTGTCTTGTTTTTTTTTTTTCAATTTGAAATACAAGAAATAGTGTATCTGGTTGAAAGTATCAAGAACACAAGGTCGAGTGCCATTTTCTCGATAATAAAGAACAGTTTTCTGCATTTTTATCTGTCATTCATATAATTGGTTTGAAATCAGTTCATTGAGGAGATTTGAAATATATGAAAATATTTATATTTAAAGGGGGGAATCGTGCGGAACTCTCGTGAATAACCCTGAATTATCATATTTATGCTCAGAAATCGTACTACATATTTAATTTTATCCACATGAATCAAGTTAATTCATATTATCAAATTAACAACGCTTTTGAACATCGAAATCATTATGAGAGTAAACAAGTGTTGATTTTTTTCAACAGAAAAGCTGTAATTCTGATTTGCGTTCTTCCTAATAATGAACCGGTTCGATATTAGGACTTCTGGGAACGAAGGGTTAATTTGCATTTCATCATCAGAGTGATCCCCAGGAAACACAATCAGTTTTTCGTCATTTCTAATAAGTTCCTCCTGAATCAATCCCAGCATTGCAGTCATCCAACTAACATAATTGTGGTCAGAGCGCAGTTGTGTACGATGGGGCTGCTTCCCTTGTTGACGGCTAATTGACATATCTCGAATCGGACGCGAGTTAATTAGTTTTTTATTGCATGACTTCACAATAATGAACACATTTTCAATAAGCAAGGTTCAGCGCGTTCTGTGCTGTTCGAATAACAACAGTTAAACGCGTTATTACTGAAGTCGTGTTCGGAGGAATGTGCCGAAATTGTCGTTGGAATTTTTATTGCATTCAAGGGAGGCCATAGCGATGTGTTTTTCAATTCAGGGAACGGATGTTTGTGATTTTTACGTTGAAATCGTTAGAACAGAAAACTGGGTTTCGCATATGTTTTTCCCTATCCTCTGTCCTTATTCCGTTTCGTTCATCGCAAATATTAGGGCCAATTTCACATTACGTACAGAAATTTATGGCGTCCTAAAGTCGAATGAAACGAAGCGAATTCTGAACTGAGCGCTTCTGTTCATTTCCAAAAATTAATCATTTGTGAACACCCTGTATGTCGGAAAATAATTTCTGGAAATGCAGAATTGAAAGCGCATAGTGAAGGCTCCTCTACTTAATGTTTAAAACGCCTGGTTTGGCCGTTATGAAGCCTATCCATAGAGATAGTATAGTAGCATGATACAAGGAATACAAGATATGATCTTGCGCATCTTGCTGTGACGTCACCTGGAGAGTAAACAATCCCGACAAATTCAAACATCTGTCATCTGCAAGATTTGTTATGGCTTTTCTCAGGAATAATATTATAAAATAAGTTATCGTCGCTAACTTTTGAAAGATATGGAAGTATTTTTACAGTTCTTTCTTATTTTTTGTTCTGAAACGGCCACGACAACAATTTGTTTCAGCAAATTTCAAATATGAGATGTGAAGTAGCTTTGTGTACCAGCGATAATCAGCCCAAAATGTTCGATCAAAATACCATATTCTCTCGATTTCCAAGACACCCAGAAATCATCAAAATCTGGGATAATGGCTGTAAACAAAATGAGGTAGTTATTCCTTCAATCAGCAGAAGATGTTCGAAACATTTTTCAGGAAAGAGTTATGTTACAGATTTGCAGTTTAAGCCCACAAGATCGTCATCTAAAGAGTGTCATTTTTTGAAAGAAGATGCAGTACTTACAGTAAATCTTTCTTTTTCAAAATAATCATTGAGTTACAAAAAGTAAAATCATGTTGACAGAAGCCTCGATAGAAGCATACGTTATAAATTGGTTCATATCAAATTCTTTGGTTACTAAGTGAGTAATTAGAAAATTAGGGGATTGAATCATTAAGAAATTATAACAATATTTATTTGTAGTGATTACTTAAATGCTGATGATTGAATAAGTCCAGAATTCATCACCACGAATACCTATCAAGACTATCAAGAAAGTTGGGTACGAATGCTCATAAAAGGAAAAGGTTAATGCAAATTCCAGATTTATAGAATATGCTGTTTTCAGAAGGATACATAAAAAAATCTTTTATGATGTCACATCAGATTCATTTGTTAACTAGGTGAACAATGAAACTGTACCGATCGAATCTTTAAGAAACTACTTGCTCTTGCTGAAGATCAGAGCAGATAAAACAGAGAAATCACTCAAAATGGTTGTGTTTGCTGAAAATGCAGGCTTTTCTATCAGCAATGGTGTCAGAGCTGGGTGAAGAAAATTGAGCACTTCATAGGGAATTAACTATTAACTTGTCGAATACATATTTCGTTCATATGACGATATCATTAGCGGGTGGAAATAAATTGAATGTAGATCACAAAATATCTTCTGAATCATTGAATGGGAGTGGGTCAGAAAGGCAAGCTTGCTACAAAACGAAACTTTTTTCACATTCAAACTCTAGGGCAATTTTGAGATGTGGAGTCCTAGGAAAATTTGATGATAATAACTGGATGCAGTGCTGTTTTTTCTTTAATTGTAAGAGAAATTTTGTCACATTTTCTCTTATGATTATGAAACGATTTGTTGATTTTAGGTCAATGACTGATGGTTTGATTACTGTAATGCAAGAGTGCCTGAAGAAGATGCAAGGAATAGAATCAGCATAAGGATTATGCTTCTTCGATACGATATTTTAGAGAAAAAGGCATTCTACTGAAAAATGATTCTTCATTCAATTGTTTGTTGAACTCGAGATTTCAAATGACATCAGCTATTATTGGATGAAAATGTGTAGAATTGAAAAATAAGAACTAGAATCCAAGAAGACAACATGTGTTTATCTCTGAAGAGAACAGAAGGACAAACTTATTTTCTAAATGAAACATTATTTTATTTACATTCATTCAACATTGTATATATAAATATTGATATTGTTGCTTACAAATTGTGGAATTTTTCAATTTTGTGCATTTTGAAGGAAAGAATTAATGAAATATTTGTAGAATTGTGATTCTGAACTTGGAAACAATAGTTTTAGGAAATTCTTGACTGTCGGTATTATTCGTTTGATAATTTTTAATTTATTTTCCATTTTTTAATTGAAATGATTACTACATTTATTTGTACAATGCAGTTCAAGTGTTGGCGTTGGGAGCCTGTAGTCTGAAACATTTTTTAATTGTGTCAATCTTCTTACAGCAATATAGGAAAATATCAAAATATATTTGTTCTTTCTTCTGTTCCTTTGTCTTTAACTACAATAATCCTGAAGTACTTACTGTAGATAATAAAAATAGAGAATTCTTGAGAGCTCTTTATGATACGTCTTATGTACTACTTCTAACAGATCTTTATTGACAAAGTCAACAGGCAATCGACCGAGGTCCTTCAGCCGGTCTCATATATTTTCATGTTATTTTCAACAATTAATTATCTTAAAGACTGATTTGGTCAGTGCAATATAATGTCTCAGAAAACAAAGTTTGTCAAAAATAAGCCAGATTTAAACAAATTCAATTGTATTAAAGACTGAAATTTTGATGACAATATCAAATTCAATTACAATAATGGCTGAGAATTTATTACATTCATTTATCAGTGGCTAAATGAATATAACATTGAGTGGAGAATAATATGTACATCATAAATTAAGAAAGAGTATTCTTCAAATTAAAAAATTTGTCGTTCGAAATCAGACAAATGAGTCACAAAATATGAATAAATACTTGCTTCATTCCTGGCTAAATCAATTCTATTACAAAATTTGCCTCATGAAAAACAAAATAATAACAGTTCTTTATTGGCCATCGAACTTAGGTCCTTCAGCCTCATGAAAAATATAATTCAAATGAAACCAGAATTTTTGTGTTTAAAACCTGGAATGATACTCAAAATATTAATCAATTATTGCTATGTTCTTAGCTTAATCAGTTCAATTAGAAAAGTTGCCTCAAAAGAACGTATATCTGATAAAAAATCTCTATGAAGATACAATTCGCATTATGTTAAAACCCGAAGTTGTTTGAAATTCAATTTACGCGCCCGAGAATACTCTCCAGATGACGCGGTGCGCAAACTGGTCTCATTTTCGTTCGCCGGAAGATCATATCTTGTATTCCTTGTATCATGGTATAGTAGTATACTATCTCTATGAGCCTAACCGTTGATTGAAATATTCTTGAAAAGATACCCAACCATACGGGACAAAAACGAGTGCAAAATTGAAAAGACGGATAGATGGCGTATTGTGTTTTACCCAAAGACACAGAGATGGCGCCGCGCAACAAAATAATTGTGACTAGAGGCACATAGATGGCGCTGATCCATAGCTATCCCAAAACACAGAACCATAGAGTACGGAAGAAAATGGGATGCAACTCTTTGCTTTCTTCTCCATATTTTTCGTTATAATTTTAAAATTTTAACATAATAACAAAATATTAGTGTTCTGTGATCAAGATCAACGGTTTAATAGGTATATGGTTTATTCATATCCGATATATGACCATTTGTCTTCGAGATCCGATTTTGAATGCAAAAAGATCCTTTTTCACTCAATTACTGCTACTGATCGCCTAGCGAGCCAACAGGCGGTTTCTGTTTTAGCAGAAAATTTCCTACAAAAATCTTATATGATTAGTTAAAGTGAATGAAGAGCAGAAAAATGCAATTAATGGATTGTATCTTCGTCAATATTGGGGGGAAATCTTAGGTTATGAGGAAATTTCACAGCTTGATGTTCCCCAAAGATCCCCCTGAATCGGTAGATCGGTGGACCGATTTATGGAAATTTTGAAAAAAATTAATAGAAAAAAAAATTTTTTCATTCAAAATGGATATCTTGAAGACAAATGATCAAATTCGAGGGACGTAAGAATAAACAATCTGTGGGGCCTTTGCATCGGTCTAGCTCGAAAAAAAATTTCGATGCGTATAGAGCAAAAATAAAAATTTCTGAAATGAATGCACATTGTAAATGGGAGTAATATTTGTGCAATGAAAATATTTTTGCATTCAAAATCGGATATCTCGAAGACAAATGGTCATATATCGGATATGAATAAACAGGCTATGCGTTCTTTAATAATAATAATAATAATTTATTCATGAATGTACCTACAGTATATTGTACATCATAAATAGTCACCGTCAAATAAATTACACGGTTTGTCGTTTAAAAAAAACTCTAAATTAAATAACAAATCATATGTCACTGTCACAAAAAAATCTTAGACAAAACACAAACATTTTAAAATTCATCCAAACTATAGATCGTGTTCTGCAGTAACAGCTCCTTTACTTTCTTGTTAAAATTTAGTTCATTCAATTTTTTGATGGAATCAGGCAATTTATTATATAATTTCAAACATATAAAATTTGGACCTTGCTGGGTTTTCTTAAGTCTCGCATGAGGAAGAGCAAAGTTATGTCTTTCGCGTGTGTTGTAATCATGAAACTGAGAGTTAGTTGGAAATTTGTTTCGGTTTTGATGAACATATTTCACACAGGTAAGTATGAAACATGATACAACTGTAAGGAATTTTTCCCTCTGGAAAACTACGCGACAGCTCTCAGTGCTTCCCATCCCATATAGAGTTCTTATGGCTCTTTTTTGTTTCAGGAGAACCTTTTCGATATAGGCACCTTGTCCCCACAAAATGATTCCATAGAGCATTGGACTGTGAAAGGCAGAATAATAGGTGAGTTTAGCTGTTTCCACACTCGATATCTGTTTCATCCTTTTTATCAAGAATATAGCCGTTGAGAGTCTTCCACACAGCTCATCGATGTATTTACTCCAGACAAGCGAAGAATGAAATGTTATCCCGAGATAAGTGAGAGTTGCATCAGTGTGGTTTCTGGTGGTAAAAGTAAGCTTCTGGGTTTTCTCGGTATTTATTTGTAGTCCATTTGCATGATACCAGTTTTTAGCCTGTTCAAGTGACTTCGATGTCCCGCTGTCTAAGTTATGCCTCGATTTATTGAGGAGTGCTGTGTCGTCTGCGTAACAGCAGATTTGATCGGCTTCTACATTCACATATAGATCGTTCGTGAAAAGAATGAACAATATGGGTCCCAATATGGAACCCTGTGGTACACCAGTCTGAACTTTTTTGGTTTTCGAGAAAGAGGTTCCCCATTTGACTCTTTGGGATCGATTGGACAAGTATGATTCAAACATATCATATACCCTTCCTCTTATACCGTAATGTTGGAGCTTTTTTAACAGAATCTCATGTGGAACGCTATCAAAAGCTTTACTGAGGTCGATGCAAGATAGTTCGACATCCTCACCACTGTTATATCCATCCATAATCTGATCGAGCACATCTATCATTGCCGTGACAGTTGAGCGTCGGCGTCTGAAACCATGTTGGGAATGATGGAGTAAAGCATTTTTCTCAAGGAATTCTATCAGACGGTTTTTCAAGACAGACTCAAAAACCTTAGATAAAGCTGGTAGGATGGATATTGGTCTATAGTTTTCATGTACATCTGGATCTCCTTTCTTCAGTATTGGTGTTATCACAGCAATTTTCAACTTTTCCGGAAACACTCCCTGCTCGAAACAGTCATTGATGATTCTGCACATAGGCTCCTTAACATATGGGATGATCTTCTTCAACAACGATACCGAAAAGCCATAGACATCTTTGCTCCTCTTGTCTTTCAGAGATTTAGTTACACTCAATATTTCCTCCTCCGTAACCGGCCAAAGATACATCGACGAGGAACGATTCACTTTGAATTTTCTTAAATATTCAGATGATAACTCTGAAGATGGTTTTATCAAATCCTGAATTCTCTGCCCAACCTTCGAAAAATGGTCATTCAGACAATCAGCGTCTACAGTCGTATTTGCTACAGTTTTATTGTTCTTTCCTGTTTCTTGTTTTATTAATTCCCACATTGCCCGTTGTTTGTTACCTGCATTTTTGATGTTTTCTGTATTTTTCGCCCTAATTGATTTAATTATCTCTTCTTTCAGTAAGTGTCGCATGGCTTTATACAATCTGATACTCGATTCATTCTTTGATACGTACGCGATGGTTTGAGCTGCATCAACCTTATTTTGTAATTCTCTCATTCTCTTTGAGCATTTATATTTTTTTCTTTTTTTAATCTTTACCTTTTTTTCAGGAAAAGATGCGTCGAAGATGGATATCAGTGCCTCATGAAAACTGTCGAACTGTACTTTTGCGTCATCGTTATAAAGAAGTCTCCAGTTTTGAGAATTTAGTTGTTCTATAAATCCTGAAATATTTTTTCCATTTATGTGTCTCACTATCTTGAAATTATCCTCTTTTTTAGTTTTTATAGCATCAACTGGACATAATAGAATTTGTGCCCGATGATCTGACAAGTTGGGATCCCAGGTGTAATTTTTATTATCTATTTCGGAGAAATTCACGAACATATTGTCGATACATGAGCTAGACTTCTTACTCCTCTGGACGGTTCATTAAACATGTGTCGGAAATTGAAAATCTTAAATAATTCGCTGAGTTCTGACTTTTCTTTACTCGACTTGCTAAAATCTATGTTGAAGTCCCCGGAAAAGATAATTTTGTGGTTTTCGTATCTATCAAAACAGTTCTCCAATATTCGAGAGAGGGTAGACAAAAATAGCTGAACATCGCCAGAAGGCGGTCTATAAAGTGCAATTATTACAAGTTTCAGATGTACGAAACCAGCAGCAGCCTAGTTCTGAAATATTTCTCTTTGCGCGTAGAGCAAAAATAAAAAATTTTAAAACTTTTTTCCTGATTTATCCGGGGATTGCAACGCTGCCAAGAATCCGTAAAATTGTAAACCAATGAATTGAGAAACTAAAATTTTCAAGCTTCGAAAGTAAGTGTATTATCATTGATTGAAGTATACTTCAATCAACCGAATCCTTTCATCTGAAAATTTCAACGAATCTTCACGGTGCAATCAAACTTTTATAATACCGCCGTCTTATAAAAATTAAAATTCCAAACTCTACTATTCCTGTTTGAAATTTAAGTATCATGTTGGAAAATTTGAGGGCTCTCTTTAAATTCCATCAACAAATATTCAAGCAAAATTAATCTCATATTTCAACAGAATATTGAGTATCAAGAAAATATATAAAAGAGGAAGTGAAGGTACTCAAATCATTTTTTGAAGTACGCTCAAATACTAAGGCAAAATGAAACATCTGTTCATCATATAAATTCCACATCTGGTATTATGACTCATCCAAATCGAGTTTCTGTTTGAAATTTACCGAGAGTTTAGAAATCCAGAAATCTGTGTTTTAAAATACATTCGGATTCGATATTTTGCGAGGGCGCCACATTACGGCAGTGAATTAATAGACGAGGGATGCGAGGGGAAGGAGGACTGAGAACACATTGGTTGGGTATCTTCCCAAGAATACTTCAATCAACGGCCTAACGCACTATTGCAGAACCCTGTATAATCTTTGGTCTGAAGCATTCACGTTTAGCTGTGGATGCTTCATGCCGTCGTCTATTCTACTAGGTAGCGTCGTTAAGATTGATATCGCGAATAAAGCTGACGAACTGGAATGAGTAATCATCTGAAAATAAAAGCGAGCTCTTCATTATTGTCCCCTTCTTGATTCAATGAATGTTGTATGGAAATCAATTATTTTCTTCAAGTTCACCTTCCTGCTATTTTATTGGCGGAAATTGTCCAACTCACTTCTTCGGTTAGACAAAACGAACATACTCGTGGGACACTATGAAGGCTGAATTGGGAAACAAAAACCCAGAGTCCCACCTTTCTCCTCTGAACCAATATATTCTCTGAAGTTCCAAATCTGTATTCCGAAGAGCTAGCGATTCCGGCAGATATAGATCAACTTCAGTGAAACAGTGCCCAGGATTTGCCCCTATCCCCTGGCACTGATAGGATTATCCTCCCCATTCATCTCCTACTGCTCATGGTCAGCACAGAAAATAATGACGATATATTCTTCAAACGTATCAACTTTTTAAATAAATTACGCTTGGATGGCGTTGGTCAGTAGAGAGATACAGATAAAACGAAGTAATATATTTTTTTCGAGATGATTGCTTGTTGAACCGAGAATATCTCGTCCCTTTTCGCACTTCAGGAACTTTCTCGTTGTTCCGAGCGTTTTTCCGATGTGTCGTGGTGTCGTGTAGAGAATTTTCCGTTCGTTATGTTCCACAACAATAGTTTGAAGTACGTTGCACTTCGAAATGATATGAATTTCAAGGAAATTCCAGAATTTTCTGTTCATCGAAAATATCTATACTTCATACGTTCCAATATGTAATATATAATATAATATGATATAATATAATAAATAAAATATAATATAATATAATATAATATAATATAATATAATATAATAACAGGTGATATGTAATGGTCGTCCCTGTGCATTGCCTGATATTCTTTAGCACATTTCATATTAATTTTTAATTACGTTTGAGGCATCCACAAATTACGTGAAACATTTTTCAGGATTTTTTTATCGTGCCCCTTTTAGTGATTTCTGTCATTCATTTCTGAGCGAATACCTACCTCTTCACTCCAGCAACCCTATAATGAATACCTCGAAAACATCACCACTTCATTTCAGAACACTTAATTATCAGTTTCCACTTTTAATATGGGTAATATATACAGGGTGTCCCAAATTACTCGATTTTGTCTGTTGTTGGTACTTCTGCACTAGATAGGTGAAAACGTTGAGAACAGTCCTGGGCTCCATTTACGTTGAAACAACAATAGTGAAAACCATTTCTCGATATCTTTTTTCGTTTTGGAGATAAAACGAAATTCTGATATTTCATCTAGTTCAAAAAAGTGTCATAACTTTTTGATTTTCGGAAATATCTGAAAGCGAATTAAACCTTCTTCATGCTCTTTTTGACAAAAAATCAGACACTATTCAACTTTTTTTAATCTTTAGTATCAAGGGTGAAAAAAAATCAACTTATATCTTCCAGGAAACATCAGCATGAAAGTGAAATTATTATAAACTTTCGTCTCTTATACATTATTTCATGAATGAAGCAGACAACCTTATAACAAAGGAAAGTGAAAACTTTAATGCATTTTCTGATTCCTGGTCAAAAAGTGCCTGTAGTGAGTTTAATTCGTTTTCAGATATTTCTGATCATTGAAAAGTTATCGGTGAAATATCAAAATTGGGTTATATCTTCAGAACAAATGAAGATATCGGGAAACGGTTTTTACTATTGTTTCTTTGCGAATATCGAGTCCAGGATTTCTTTCAGCGTTTTCACCTATATTTTTCAGAAGTACCAGACACAGCAAAAATCGAGCAATTTGGTATACCCTTTACTTCAGTTGCTGAAACATTATATTTTTTGAAAAAAAACACTGATCTGGAACTACACACTGTGAAAGGTATATTTATGCAAGGGCGTCGCTAGAAATTTTTTCTGGGGGGGGTAAAAAAACTTAGAATAAAGTATATTGTCATGATATGTTCCTGTGTAATGATTGTACGACTTATATTCCGAAAGTAAATATTTTCCTGGGGGGGGGGGGGTAATTACCCCCATTACCCCCCCCGTATCTACGCCAGTGTATTTATGGAACTATTCAGAAGCTTCTCACAACTTGTGGAAATTAAAAGGATGAGGGAGTTGTGTGTAGGCTTCGATACTGTGTCTCAACGCCACTAAGACACAGCAATGTTGTCTGTTAACCCAACAGTGAATGGTTCGGCGGATTCTTTATTATTATAATTAACGTTTCATTCATATTCATGTAATTGTTTACAGAATAGGTTCTGATAATTGGAATCAACGTTCACATTCACAGAATTACTGCCGAATTAAAAAAAAATATAAATGATTTTCATCTGAATAATTGTTTGAGAAACTAGAAAAAGCATTTTCAGTAATGGATAGATTTATCAGTTATAACGTTTTCTAATAGGAATAAACACTACCTGAATAAATTCGTAATAGGCGGTTTCAAGTGGAGAAACTCTCCTAAATGAAGAAAACTTAGTAGTTAGATTGTGAATGAAATAAGTATTCATTCGTCTGAAAAGACACGAATAAATGATAACTGATAAGGATAGCTATTTATAATGAACCCCCTGGAAACTCCACACTTTCGAAGGTGTTGTGAAAAAATCATCTTGAGAAGGATTATTCGTCTTGATAATTTTTAGTACTTCAGATAGTTTACCAATTCCTTCTGCTATGGTTTGAGTTAAAAGTGTAATAGTTTCGTCGGGATTTTTTGACTTCGGAATATAATTCTTCTTTTCTTCATTTTCAAGATAATCTCCATCCAACCATTCATTCACTTTTTTCTTTGATGACATTTCAGATAATAAATCAGATCCACTAGTGCTTGATGATTTTGATGCTCTCTTCGACATTATTCTTTCTAATTGAATGGTATTTTCACTCATCTTCTTCAGTAAATCCATTAGATCTCGTTGGTTCTGTGACAACCTTCTAATAATTCGGCTTTCGATTTTGAAGAATCTCGGCTTGTCTTTGTCCTTTCAGATTCATCGTCATTTATATTGTCTTTTCGGGTTTCAGATGGGCAAAGTCTGTTAGATTGCCTTCCATTCGAACTTGGAAAACGAATTGGAGCTTGACCTTTATTTTTTCTTTCACTTCTCCTTAATTCGTTCATGTTCCCGTGTTTCGGCACCAAATGTTCTGTCGTCAAGAACAGGTCAGTAAAATCTTTTAAAAAGGGTCCCTGGGTCTTAAATATATTTACTTTTTAAATTGACAAATATTCGACTGTAAAACATTTAGGTATGACATAAACTAACTTAATTTCGAATTGCTGTCATCGGTGTCTGGATTTAAAATTATATGTGATTTTTTCACAACAGAAGGGACAGATGCAATAAACCTTTACTTCTTCAATTTTTGTGTTAGTTATTTTTTCTCAATATGTATGTTGACGATTTATCAAAATTATTAATAAAGGAGGTGAATCAAATGAATTTTTAAGAAAAAGAAAATTCTTTGCCTTTACGAAGGCACATCGAGAACTTTTTTGAAACATAGACGAATTCAAAATAGTAATCATCGAAATGAATACCATTTTCAATTCCCAGACTCAGAGATCTTTTATCATGAGGTTGGAGAAATGATATTAGATTTTGTCACTGAGATGAGAGATATACCGGTTTCGGCCTTGTTGGGCCTCATCAGTATCCCGCACATCTCAGGACAAAATCTTCATAAAAAACTTCAGAATTTATAGCAATTGGTTGTGAAGTAATGAGTTAAATATTACAGTACTAAGGTGGTGACATCCAATTGCGTCAAAATGAAGTTTCACATCTCCAATCAAATGCAAAAAAAGAAATCTGTACTTCCTCTTTCACTGAATGAGATTTTAGCAGTGGCTCTATTCAGGGCCCGCTTGCTAGTTTCTCAAAGTGATGGAAACGCCCAATTCTTTTTGTGACTATGTTTCACAAATGAATTTCATTGAGAATTCATTCAGTTATTATTATCCTCACGAAATTTTGCAGGGTACAATGGGAATATTCTCTATCATTTATTTATTAGCATCAATCAATACCAGATGTGATTATATTTTATACCGGATCTCGCACTTTATGTAAAAATCGTCAATCGACCTACTTGGACGGATTTGAAATATAGTTGAAATGAAATCACATATAAAGGGGAGCTGTTTCAGATTTGATTCGAATTATTAACATCCATATCCGATGGGTCGTAATAAGGGACAAGAGTAAATCTGTATCTACATGAATGTGACTGAATCCCAAACGTCGTAAATTTCAGCAAAACCTGCAGAGCAAGTGGTACTTTACCTCTGTGAATCAGTCGTCAACCCGCGGTTGGCCGGTTTAACCAATTAGGATGTTATTAATAGTGTCATGGAATATTCGCAATTTTGGAAGAGGACATAGAAATTGTGTCAATGGGTTTGCCGTGTCCGTTCGGAGACCGTTCGGCTGCAATGAAACGTTGATGATATTAGTTGGTGGGGTAGGTAATATCTATAATTGTGTTGAACGCCAAATATCCATCTGAATCAGGGCTTCGAGCTGTTAATTATAATGATTTCAGGACGATCGTAATTACTGAGGATACTGCGGTCACCACTCAACGATTACATCATTTCACTTTGAACATTTCACATAGTTATTCATGGGTCGATAAAAACGGGATCGATGTTATCATTCTAAATTGATCGTTGAATTTCTCTCTACAATAACTGTTGTTTATGACTAATATTTTTAGACTGAGAGCCAGCGTTCGGCAGACTTACGGTATTTTAGCAAACTTCATATTATTAATGTTAGGTATACTATGACACCTACCGTAGGTGAAATGGGGATTCGCTATGCTCGGCGATGGTTAATTGGAGCGTGGCCGGAAGTCCAAAAACAAGAAAATTGGGGTTTTCAACGTGATAGTAGCATGTCTGCCTTTTTGATATATTGTAGTATACACTTTTCTATATCCAACAATTCAATGGCAGACATTTATTCCGGTTCCAAGTGTAATTTCTAGGTTCATGAAAATCGAAAATTTCATAAAAAATAACTTAATTTTAGCAAAGCTGAAAATTATGTATGTTATTCATATGTTCATCGAATACACATATATGACGAGGCAGACAGATAGGTCGGTTCTAACGTGCAGGCAGACTACATAATACTTTCGGTGTCGTGCTGATGAGAACGTACGATTCTTTCTGTTTTACTCCTCATTTCATAATGAACTATTGTTTGAGCAATGCTGCAATTTACACGTGCTATTCATACTATAATCATTTATAAATATTGACATAAAACAGACAGATATATCGGTTCTAACATATAGGCAGACCTTATAATACATTCGCTGTCGTGTTAATGAAATTGTTAGATTTTACTATTTTACTCTCTATTTCATTGACAACTATTGTTTCATCAGGTCTGCAATTCACACATGCTATTCAAACTATCATAGTTTATACACCATAAAAAAAACAGACAGACACATCTGTTCTAACCTGTAGGCAGACAAAAAAATTCATTCGCTGTCGTGTTAATGAAATTGTGAGATTTTTACTTTTACTTTTCTACTCCACATTTCAATGAGAACCAATGTTTTAGCAATGCTGTAATTCACACATGGTATTCATATTTTCATTATGTATACATAATAAAACAAAACAGACAGATATATCGGTTCTAACATGCAGGCAGACAACAAAATATATTCGCTGTCGTGATAATGAAAGTGTGAGATTTTTACATTTACTTTTTTAATCTTCATTTCTCTGGGAAACACTGTCTCAGCAGGTCTGCAATTCATACATGGTATTCATACTTTCATAGTCTATACAAAATAATAGAAAACAGATAGACATATCGGTTCTAACATGCAGACAGACAACAAAATACATTCCCTGTCTTCTAAATGAAAGTGTGAGATTTTTAATTTTTTTTATTCTTCATTTCACTGGGAAACACTGTTTCAGCAGGTTTGCAATTCATAAATGGTATTCATACTTTCATAGTCTATATAAAATAATAGAAAACAGATAGATATATCGGTTCTAAGTAAAAAATCTCACACTTTCATCAACACCACAGCGAATGTATTTTGTTGTCTGCCTGCATGTTAGAACCGATATATCTATCTGTTTTCTATTATTTTGTATAAACTATGAAAGTATGAATACCTTGTATGAAATGCAGACCTGCTAAAACAGTGTTTCCCAGTGAAATGAAGATTAAAAAGTAAATGTAAAAATCTCACACTTTCATTAAGAAGACAGGGAATGTATTTTGTTGTCTGTCTACATGTTAGAACCGATATATCTGTTTTGTTTTGTTGTGTATAGAATATGATAATATAAGTACCCAGTTCAAATTGCAGACCTGCTGAAGCAGTATTTTCCAGTGAAATGAAGAGTGAAAAAGTAAAAATCTTACACTTTCGTTATCACGACAGCGAATATATTTTCTCGTTTTTGGACTTCCGGTCACGCTCCAAGGAACCATAGCCGAGCATAACGAATCCCCATTTCACCTACGGTAGGTGTCATAGTATACCTGACATTAATATGAAGTTTGCTAAAATACCGTAAGTCTGCCGAACGCTGGCTCTCAGACTATTTGTATCTAAAACCATGTAATGTCTGAAATTCTTTGAATCTATGATCTGGTCTTGAGCATTTTCGATACTAGGCCATCATCAGCAAACAGAATCAGTGTCGAAGAACTAAAATGTAATGTACATAAGTGTTCGCTAACTCTGGTCATAGAAATCACTCTGGCACCCCATGGATGATAAGCCGCATGGGGTAAGGGAAAAATTGGTAATAGGGATTCGACATAACACAGAGTATTCCACATTGTCAGGGGCGGCCTTAGCCATTGCGAGGCCCTTTTTCCTTCGTGAAAAGTATTTGATGCGAAAGTGGGTCATATTTTATAAAGATTTAAAATTTGAGTTTAAATTAAAATGTTATATTACATATAAATATAATATTACTTTGGAAGATTTACAAAATTAACAAATTCAGAAATGATAAATTTAAAATTCATGTTTGCGGCTTTTCCTAGGACTGAATTCTTTAATTGAAGTATCATAATCGATCGAATTAGCTACGTCATTTTCTATTGATAGAATAGCAAGGGCTGAAAGCTGATCTTGTGTCATCGAATTCCTTAAATATGTTCTTATGATTTCAAGTCTAGAAAAACTTTGTTTGTGAATAAATCATTCAGCGCCTGTCAAGCTTTCTTGTTATTGCTCGTTTCCTTTTTGAACTACTCGATTCGAATTTTCTACCGGCATCTCGATCACGCGAACTCATTTCGAAAATCTTGTTGAATTACGCACAGAGTGTCAGGAATAATTTTTAAGTACACACAGTTTTTTCACACTTTTTTCGTTCTTCACTATGAAAATGACCCGTTTGTTCATTCCGTTCTAATGAACCAAACCAATTGAACCACAAGTCTTAGACTTTGGATCTACAGCAGGGGTTGAAAAAGAGACGGGTAGTGGAATTCCCACAGATGGTGATAATGAATGATGGAAGTACTATTAGGTATTTTGAAAAGAAATTCTCAAATTCGAAAAAAATCATAAAAAAGAAACTGTTTATTTTTATAATCCAGATGAACAGAATAGAAAGTTTCTTGAGAAATGGCGCCAGGAATTATAATTTAGTTTAGAATATCACGTACAGGTTATAATTTTCTAATTGTACCTCATTATGATGTAATTTGTTTATTCATCAAAATCTTGTATGCATATTTCTATTGGAAACAGTGGTTTTTCGATATTTTTATCGAAAATTTCTCTGCAAAATCCACCATATATGACTTTTCATGGGATTGTCCGAGCGATAGAGGAACTACTAATTATGAGTTTGATTGAGGTCGTGAACGTGAAGTCCCAGTTGTATCAAGTCCTAAAGCTCAGAGCAGTTCGTGGTGGTGTTGTGCAACTTGGATACTTTTGAGTTTCCGATATACTGAGTGAAGTATTATGTATTGGATGAATTCATTGGATAGTTGGTATCCAAATTTATACTTACAAGAGCCAAACTGAAAAGAACGGCTTGAGAAACTAACGAATTGAATCAATTTCTCAATTCAATGACAATAAAAATTTCGAGTTATTCGAAAAATGTGAATATAACCTCTAATTGTAAATGAAGAACCAAAAACAAACAAAAAGTAGAATATAACAGAACTGAACCCAATATTCGTATCTCTAATCACTAGGTTTGAAAAAAAAACAGATTCCGCTCTCCTCCTTCCGTAATTCTCTACAATGGATTCATTCATAAGACGATAATTCAACGAATATTTCAAAGGGGCCGCCAAAGAACGGTCAACAGGGCTATAAATATTTTATGAGGTTTCAACATCTGGGATGAGTAAACATTGTACCTAAATACTTAGATAATTTTCACCCTAATTGTGTTGTGTGCATTCTTTTCTACCTACTGATCTGGTGGATCGGATATCTGGTACCTCAATTACCCATTCGGACGTTCCAAGAAATGGCAATATTCAAAAACTACAAATTGGTTTCTTCAATTTAGTTCTGATTGAATGTATTGATTAACTACTTTTTTTCGAGTTGGGGTGCGAGGCCAAACCAAGAGCGAGGCCCTGGGCGATTGCCCCGTTCGGCACCCCTTAAAGCCGCCACTGCGCATTGTTCCTGAAATTGTTGTTATTTTCCGTGGATTTGGGTTCTTCTGTTTGAAAAATAATAATAGTTTATTGAACAGAAACAAAAATACCTCTGGAATCTTACAATTCTACTTGTTTTGTACAGCAAAACTTTCTACAAACTATAGGTTTTTAGTTTCAAAATACTTCTTAATAAACAGAACAATTCGAAACACGTTTTACTTTCAACTATATGAATTCTGACAGACGCTGTCACATAAAAATATTTCGGAAGAATTCGCCTGCCAACTTTAAATCGAATACGTTCACTAACTTGACTCTATATAAATCAAAAACAACGAATAGAACTGGGATAGTTGATCAAATCTCAACAGAGATGTAGGGTGTTGAAATAAAAAAAAAAGGTTTTATGAAGTTATTTTCTACACCGTACACTTTTTTTTTTCTGCGTTTTGAGTACGCATTAAGCCACATTTTTTCCGATATGAAGCGATGTTTAACTTCCACCAGTAGCGTCCGTACTGACTTCTATCCGTTCACATCAAGTGAAAAAATTTGTACGCCATTGATTTTTTCAAATTCCAAATTCATCTTGTAAAAACCAACACTCATGCTTCTGCTTCTTCGGCACTCGTTTACGAATTTCGCAATAGGTTCTCACTCTGCAACTTGTTTTAGAATATGCTATTCTGCACATGTCCTTTGCAAATCAATTTTCTACATACTGAAAAACTTTTTATGCATGCTTTTCAAACCTTTGCAAAAATAACGCTGAAATCAATGGAATATTGAGGAGAATTCCGAATGAGAATGTGCAGAGAACGACATGAAATTTCAGGCGAAAAGATCTGCCCTATGCTCGCTGCCAATTCTGCTCAAATATACAGGGTGGGTCGGGAGGAACGGACCAAACTTCAGGTGTGTATTCTGCAGGTCGAAATAATTCCAAAAAATCATATGTTGTTATCCGATTCTCATTGGTTTTCAAACTATGGGGTAATTAGAATATTTAAATAAGGTCAACCAATATTCAGATCAAGAGTTGCTCGGACTATGGATTGGTCGCTGTGGTCATATTAGTTGGCCCCCAAGATCTCCAAACCTCACACCATTGAACTATTTTTTGTGGGGCTGGGTCAAGAACGAGGTATACAAAGTTAAAGTTGGCACTCGGAATGCTGTAATTCGACGCTTTAGAAATACGGCATCGCTTATTAAAGAAAAGCATGAATCAATCAAAAAAGCATCGAGAGCCCTTCGCAGACGAATGTGTTTCGAGGTTAATGGCAGGATTTTCGTGCATTTATTAAAATAATACTATAAATGAAACCATTTCAATATAGAAAATGTTGTTTTTCATAATGACGCTATAGTTTGAGAACAAATGAAAATCGGATAAAAACATATGAGTTTTTTTTTATATTATTTCGAGCTATAGAATACACACCTGAAGTTTGGTCCGTTCCTCCCGACTCACCCTGTATATCCGAGACCCTCATAGGTGAATCATCCTCCATAACTCATCCCGAGAAATTTCAATAAAAATCAGAAAAAAAATTCTTACTTCCTGGTGTGGTGTCAACAGACCTGACATGAGTGGCTGATTTTTCGTTTATCTAATGAAGAGCCAATTCGATAGGTACAAAGTGTGTCATGCTGTTCAATGATTCTTTAATGAAATTAGCACAGAACGATAGAGAAACGGTGATCCAGCCACAGTCAGAATTCAATCAGAATAATGCAATATCGATTTAAATCAATTTCACGTGTACATCTGAGCCCACAAAGAGGAGGAAAATGTAATGTCCGAACGGTTTATTTATGTTCATCTTTGAACTCGCGAGTTCAATGATATATTCGAAAGGATGCTCGTGAAATTTTCTCCTTAGATTTTCGAGTAAGCTGATTATTCCCCAGAATTTTTTACCAATAACTGTTTGCATCAATGTCCAAAGAATCTTTTATTCGAAACCTAAACGAATGTATGTTTCAAAAAATGTTCACCTTAACTAACTACTACCGCATCTAAAATTCAAGAGTATGTAACTTCCAACTTTACATACCTATTGTGTTGTCCGTGTTTCACTGTTTATGACGATAAATTGCCTTCTTGGAAATTATCATGAACTCAGCCTATCAATTTCTACTCACCTCTCCGAAGAAACAATCTATTATCCAAGATATCTGCGATATCAGAAGGATTAAGCTTCGTCTGTGCTCTTTTAAGGCTAATTTTGGTGCTCAAGTTTGGGCTGCCCTTCGGCTTCTTTGTATTGCTCATGTATATTCCTCCGCTTCGACGTTATGCTGTTTTTTTCTGTAGCCGATCGTGGTCCGCAATACTGATTTATTCGAGTTCTGTTTTTTCTTTCTGCGTGATCTTATGGAAATTATCATCCGATTAAGCTATCTCGAATATTCTGAAAGCTGAGAGGGGCGTTCTTCGTATATTTATGTCAATTTCCATTCTTCAGATTATTAATCAACACGCTAATTTTTATGTTTGTACAGGGTGATTGTTTATATTTTACTCAATAGCTATCTCCGTTGATGTTGAGCAAATTTGAAGAATTTTTATGAGCATTCAGAATTCAGTACTAGGAAATGCATAAATGCATCGTAAATCCGGAAATTTCATGTGACCTATTGTTCTAAATGGCACACCCAGTATTTCATTATTTAAATCGGTAGACTCGTGTTTCTGATTTCGAATATACTTTATTCAGGTTATCTCTGGCAGTTTTCTAAAAATATCTATATTGTCTTCTTTATCTGTGGAATGCCACACGAGAACGATGCGATTCTTTTCATCAGAGGGACTGTAGATAATAAAACAACTGACTTTTGTTTAATTTTTTTATTAATTGAATATTTAGTTAAATTAAGTGTTCAAAATGGCCCTCCTTTAACTCTACACAGTCGATATCTTCAAATCAAGTTTTTGAGGGTTTTCCTTATAATTTCTATATTATTATTCAGGTTGATAATTTCTTCCTCTATCCCGATTTTAATGTCTTCAATATTATTTGGACGGGTTATATACACTCTAGATTTCAAATATCCCCATAAAAAAAGTGTCTAAAGGGGTCAAGTCGGAACTGTTAGGAGGCCATAAAATGTTCCCGTTCCTACAAATGTACCAACCCACATATTGTATCTGTCATCGAGGTATTATCTTACAGGTATGCGCTAGTGCTCCGTCTTGTTGTCAAATTATTTTCTTCAATATCTATTTCTTCCTCAATTTCTTGTTTGAGCAGCTCCAGAAATCGAATTCCTGTTAGTATATATATATATATATATATATATATATATATTCTTTTGAATAAGAGAGCTAAAATAATACATTAAATGTTGAAACAAAGGATCGGGGTACCACAACATTCTTCGTATGATACTATAGTATCATACGATACTATCATCACCAGTATCATACGATACTATAGAGCCAGGGGAAAAAACCTCAGCCGAAAAAACCTGTCTCCCCGTTAAAAAAATAAAATAAAATTGTTGTATCTGAATATTCTATATAGAAGGACATCACGATCAGCGGGACGGCTCTTCGGAGGAAGGATTTCCAAACACAAACTCCAACCTGAAAATAAAAAAAGCCAGAACAGCAAGAGAATTCAATTCATACTTCATCAAATTGATCTGAAATTTTCAACCCATTGCAAAAATGAGTTTGATATATTGTGTATGGCTCTAATGCCATCTTGGAATTTATAAATCGAACAATTATTAATTAGGTGTTCAACTGTTTCCTCTGATTCACCACATTCACAATTAGGACTATTAACCGAATTCCACTTGAAAAGCATGCTGTTGGTACGACCATGACCTGTTCTTATTCGATTAAGAAGGGACCATATTCTCCTGGGAAGGTTAAAACCAGGAACTTTATTCGATGGATCAGATATTAGATCTTTATTAGATAAAGAACATACATCCCATTCGGATTTCCAGATTTCGTTGTAGCTGAAGTTCGAATTCAGAAAGTTATTCGACCAAATAGGTTTACGAGATTTCAGTCTTGGAATTCTATTTTCTGGAACGTCGGAAAGTATCGGAAAAGAATCCGGAAATGAATTGAATTTATTCCAAGAATTCCAAGTTGCAGACTGTCTTCGAATATGGGGAGGAACTATATTCGATAGCACTGGTAGCCATTGAATAGGTGTAGATCGGATGGTTCCAGTAATTATTCTCATTGAAAAATTGGGCTGTGCATCGATTTTCTGAACATGAACACTATTGAGCCAAACAGGGCAACAATATTCAGCGGTGGAAAAAACCAGGGCAAGGGCTGCTGTGCGAAGTGTAGTCGGGTCAGCACTCGATACAATTTTCCAATGACACGATATTTCACAATACCGCACCACACACTAATAGACTGTCGTCCAGATCTATGACATGAAGTTTTTCTGATGTGAATTTTTTGAATTAGGTGGGTTATTCGTGTTGAAACTAGATTCATCGGTCCACAGAATATGATTAAAATGATGATGGGTTTTCTTCCAATTGGCGCAACATAAATCTGCAGAATTCAAATCGCTTATGTCGGTCCACATTAGTAAATTTGCAAACTTTAGTATATTTAAAATCGCGCATATGATTTTTTTTTTTCAAAACATTTCGCACCTTGCTGAATGAATATTGCAAGACTCGACTATAATCGCGTATGGAATTACTTGGGTTTTCTAGAAAAATGGAATTATCTCACTTATTGAAACTTCTAAATAGATTCATTACCTTGAAAATACACAAGAATATCTAATTCTTCATCTTCATTTGCCCGAAGAATCCTGGGTTTTCGTTTCAATGACCCACTATTTCGTAAACGTTTATATTAGTTCACAAATGTTTTTCCACTAGGAAATTTTCTGCTTGGGTGAAGTCGCATATACTCCCGACGAGCCAAGCGTTGGTTTTGATTAGTTTCAAAAAAAACTGACACAATATCGAATTTTTTTAGCTCAGAATATAACATAATTGCTCCATTTATTTACTCTCGAATCATGAATTTGAAGAAATACAAATAGGAAAATTCAATTGTATCCATGGCAACCATAGCGTTCCACAGCCACCTTAGATTTCGATGCAAATATCTATATTTTTAGAAAACTGCCACAGATAACTTCAATCAAATATATATTTTTGAAACCAGTAAAAAAGCTCTACCGATCAGAAAAATAAAATATAGGGTGTGCCGCTTGAAAAAAAACATTCAAATGAAATTTTCAGGTTTACGATGCTTTTATGCATTTCCTTGTACTTAATTCTGAATGCCCATAAAAAATACTACAAATTTGCCCATTTCAACTTTCTTGTACGACCAATATTCACTGAGATAGCTATTAAGTAAAATATAAACAATCACCCTGTACAGTACGTTGAAATCCTCTTCTGTGAAATTTCTAGTGAAAGATTGCAAGTATTTCTTCTTTGTTATTAGTGGGTCCTGGGTAGCACTGATAAATCCCTCTTTTTTTCTGAAAATGTTTCCCTGGACTAGGAGATAAAACCATGAAAAAACTTGCAGAAAAATACAAAAATATTAAAAATAGGTATGGAACGCTCTGTCTCGGAAATAATTTTCAGAAGGTAAACTCTGGCTGACGTCGTCCTGATATTTTTCATGATTAGGTTTGCTGGCCTATATCTCTTACTTCAAATTTCATGTTCTAATTAAGAAAATATCTAAATATAAATAGATCTTTTTGTGTGATTGCGGAAAGTGAAACAAATGATTTGTCTTCCTAATTCTTGCACGATTGAACAATTTTTCAATCTTATGATGAATAAAATAGAAACAACAAGTTCGAACAGCTATACCAACTGAATCATTCAATTTTCGTGGTTTTGAATTCACTCAAAATATTCAAGATATGGTACTGAATGCAGTATTTCGAATATGCTATTACTGAGAATAATAATTAAATGCGAAGAAGACAACTGGCACGTTCGATAAATGTTCTGTGCTTTCAGCCATACCTAACCCAATGGTAAGGATATGAATGGAGCCAACTATTTCGTAATATAATCAGACACTTCTCTGGGTTCCAATGTAACTCTAGCTGCAGGAGTTCCTACAACTGTTAAATGATAATGTGCTTGGATTCTTGTGATAATGGATAATGTGCCCGTATTACATACGATACGTAAATACAAAGATGGAGTGAAAGACCCTATATTGATTAGCGCAAAAGATACTCACAAAATATCAGAATTGCGTGCCTCGAAAAGTCCTGAACTGCATTCGAAACTACAGCAAAAAACAATATTTTTCAGGAAATAAAGCAAAAGATTACCATAATTCATGAATGTTCTCGAAAATACACCCTTTTTTTCATTCACCCTGTACCTACTAAATCATCATTCTTGGATATTTTGTGATTAGGCAATCATTCATTGTTATGTCATCGAAAAATTCTCCTAATTTTGTGTGAGGGATGTGGAGTGAAATATGTGATATTGCTTGATTGCTCTAATGAAATATGAATGACAATCACATCCACCACCTCCTTCAGGGGACAGATTTCTACAAGGATTGATTCAGATCAATTCTAAGTCTGCTTGCTTGGATTTCATCATCATGAATTATAGTGCAAGCTCAAAAAAAAATATATCGTGCCCTGAAAAATGCATAATAGATAGAGATTTGGGACAATTCATTATTGTCCAAAGCGACTGCATACACTACTCGGGTCGCCAATCTCGATTTGGAATAATGGAATTAATTTATGTACACATTAAATCATTTTCTGCAATATTCAGATATGAATTTTATGAAAAAATATTCCTATTCACAATTACTTACTGTATCATTGGAATAAATGACAATAGTATATTATTTAACGAGCAGTAATGCAAGTCATAACTCCCGCAGATGAAGTTTTGCAGCGCGAGCCGCAGGCGAGTGCTGTAATTCATCAAGGGAGTTATGACCATTACTGCAAGTTGAATACTATACTTTATCCACAACTATAATAATATACATTCTTACTACCATACACCATTCTTGAAAATTTTTGATACACCTTCAAATTTGTTTTGGGATTTCTCGCGGGCAATAAATTCTGTACCTACTGTAGCACTAGCTGTTTGTCTTATTTCTGTACCTACATAATATTTCATCGGATGTCGTATTCAGAAAAACATTCACAATTATAATTAGGTGTCAACTAAATTTGAAAACGTCAGAATTATTCAAGTGACATTACTCCCATATATATATATATTCTTATGAAAGAATATATATAATAACAATAATGAAATGTTCCCTCTCTGTGAACCGGCTCGTACAGAAGCACAAAACTAGCTGGATATTCGGTTGTCAAATAATTCTATGAGTCTATTCTGATTAATTAGAGGGATTTATAGGCGGGAGTTATTATAACTCCCGCTGTTTGTTCCTAGATACTATTATTTGCTCAAATGCAGTTGAATAATGAATACATCATTCAATAGGAGTGGATGAAATATGTTATACATAAGAACTTCTAGTGTCATGAGAATAGACACAACATGAAATTAATTATGTTATTTATTCTCATGGGAGTTTACATTCATGAAAAAGCCGTAGATACTAATAAGAAACTAATTAGTACAACACAAATGACTACAAATTTTTGATATGACTTCACAATCTGCGCCGAAGAAAATTTTGAAAGTCTTGAAGCTGATCAAGAAGTTGGCACCAAAAAGTTGAATTGTAAATTTTTCAATAACCTGAATGGTAATGTCAATGAATTATAAGGCTGTAGTATAAATTAATGGTAGTGCTGACTTTCAAGAATATTCTATTCTATATTATTTTAACTACGGGACAGCACTCAGAAGTATTAGTCGACTAAGACACCCTATTAACAGACTTTATAACCCACCCAACCAATTGCTGTACACATCAACGAACATCGAACCTATCTCAACCAGACTCCAAAAACTGAACAAGAAATTTTACAGCAGACTTCGAAATATGGAAGATATACTACATCTCTATCATGATGACGGGAACTCAAGAACGAAGAGGAAATTTCCGAAGGCGTCTCTAATACAAGAAATGAGAAGTGCTTACAATAATACAAACATCTAAGACCTTTTTTTTTTTTTTTTTCTTTTAGTAAAATTCAAAGTATATTAATTGTACTGAGCTGAAGGACCTAAGGTCGATGGCTCTTGGCTTTTTTTTGGTCAATAAAGACATTTTCTCTCTCTCTCTCTTTAACTACGGAGACAGAAGCTTGATATCGAGTTGCAATAATCAAGAGGCAAACTGGTGAATGCGCCGGTTAGTTTTTGCTCCAGTCTGATCTCAGAATAATGGTAGTATGCCAGAAACATGTAATATACTGCATTCGCAAATATAACATCACAGCTCTACTGGCCTTGGACATTTGACATATTCCACTCTGTATCGAACAAAAATGGAGGTTCTGACGCTTGTCAAAATATTTTCATTTTAAAAGTCAACACTACGTTGCCCTTTCTTCATTCTTAGCAATTACTTATTGCTCAAAATGAATTGGAAAAGATGTTATAGACGTAAATAATCATCGTACATATGAATTGAAAGAGATCCCGTCTCTTTCTAGTTATTTGCAATATTTCGATTTCGAACAATATGTAAACAAAAAAATATACCGACAACGTTATTTTTTTATTAACGATATTTTCTAAGTGTGTCATCTCTTCCATCGAACCCAGTGCCATTCCACCTAACCCATAACAGACCCTTCGAACGTAGCCCTTCAATTTCCTGTGATCCTGATATGAATTCGGGTTTGCAATGAGCACAGGTGATCTAACTCTTCCATCTTTCATTTCAGAACAAACTATCAAAGGTTTTTTTGCTTTTTATTTTAGTTACAAGCTATCGCATTCTTAACGTTCGAATTTTGCAGTTGTGTTGGAATAGGAGCTCATTCTACAATTGCTTTCAATTATATTTTTCGTTTTGTGGTTGTCAATACTGACTTTCGATCCTTTCAGATAGAGTCAATTCAAATTCCGTAATCTGTCAAATGTTGTAACAGTCACCAATAATCAATAATAGAAAAGTCACTAGGATGAAAGTCACAGTCCCGAATGAAATTCGCATTCATAGTGAATGCACGATAATATTACGCGCATGCTTCTGATTTTTGAATCAGTACTCTGGTTCCAAATTTAGTGTTGTGGCAAAAGGCGCTCGTTTCAGAAGGCAATTTCAACGTTAGAAAATTTTTTCTTTTCTCGCGAATTTCGCATATGTGTTTGAATGGGGGCTCATTTTGCACCTTGTTTTAGAAAATAATATTATTTCTTCTGATATTCTTGCGCAATTTCAATTTTTTTTTCTTTTTTGAGAATACATATACCTCGAATATTCCTGGCCTTCCAGAGATTTCATGGATTCCTGAATTTAAATTAATTTTGTTCGTTACCAAAAGGTTTACATCTTATTTTTCTAGTTAACTCAGAACTTAAGCACACGGGAACTTTGAATTGATAAACTGTCTTAATGAATAATTATATTCCTCCAGCAAATTTTAAACAGAATCAGTTCCTGAATATTGTGTAGTTTCATTTGACAAATTTAAAATATATGAATTTGCCACAACTTTTGTTCATAAGTTTTTCCTATACACTCAACTTTTCTCGAGATAGAGGTGAAAGAGCACTAGCGCTCAGGCTGTGATTCAACGTCAACCGTGAAGTTGGTGTATTACAATAGGTATGAGCACAGGGTGCTCTCCGCCTTCTATCTTGAAAACGGTTGAGTGCATAGAAAAAACATTAAGATGAAACTTGGGGAAAATGGAAAATGCATTAATTTTTATTCTGATAATAGGTGTTGGAGTGATAATATCGGAATGTCAGCAAATTTTCTCAAAATTCCTCAGTTGTCCCCTTTTTCATGCTATGGTGACCGGACTATCTTCATCTTTTATGAGATATAATCGTGATTGAAAGGTTTGATCTCAAAATGAAAGTATAATTTTTTCAACTAAAATGAATCTAAGTGTTATATTGGAAATTGGCCTATATCTTACTCATTATTCGAACTCTTCTGAAAGCTGAAAGTAAACTTTATATATTTTTTTCTTCAAAATTTTTCAAAATTCACATAATTCTGTTTCAAGTCAATATCTCAGATGATTGTCACATATTATGATTTACTAAATTTCAAACACAGAGGTTCTTGAATATGATGAATTGCTGCTTAACGACACTTTTCCTTGGTTGTTTCTTGTCTTCGGAGCCTGAAAACTGATATGAGGATTCTATTAGTTGATGACCTGTATGAAATCAGAGAACTTTTGTTCCCTGGCCCTGGCTTTGATACAATCATCAACCTAGGAAAATTATGTGACTCTTTCTATGAGAATTGAATCGATTTATCAATATTTTAGTGAAATTCAACCGAAATTGAGGTTCCATCAACTGACTTGTATCATTTTGATGAGAAATCGAAAACGTGAGCATCGCCTCAATATAGCGGAATAAGTCATTCCATGTTCTACACAACGAAATTCTCAAGGTTTAATACATGTGAATAAATATTTTACAGCATCTATAGTTGAAATTTATTCAAATGAATTTAATTCGCTACCAATTCATCTTCTGATATGTGAAAAGTCAGATAAAAACGAGAAGAAAGAATTTATTATTTTTTTATGTATCTTCAGGGACTATTTGGCATCTTGAACAACAATGTAGTGATAATACATTCCGGAAACCGTTGTACGGTCCGTGAAAATATTACCCTATAGTACAACTTCAGTTAATACTCTCAGGGATAATATTACCACACCATTGTTGCATCGTTACATAAAAGAAACGGATGTTTTCTTTCCTAAACGAATATAGATATATACATTCGTTGGTTCTCTTTCACATTTTGTTGGTGGAAAAAAAGGATAAGTGGAAAATTAGGAAAAAAATTTTCTATTGTTAAGAACAGAAGAAAGGACTTGAAATAGAATATTCTTGAACTTGTTGCAAAATGGGCTCCTATTCCAGCACTAATGCTTCGTAGGAATTGGCATATGCAACGAGTATAAGATGATATTTTCTCTATTTCTGTCTGCGTTTCCGTGGAAGTTGCTGGGGGCAATTTGAGGCTCATGAAATCTTAACGGTGTCCGGACTATACATGAGAGAGCCTCGTTTTCAATTTAAAAAACAAACGCTTGTTTCAATCATTCAGCAAGTCGTCAGGTAGGACAAGAGGTAGAAATTACAACTTTCTGAAGCATTACCTCATAACAACTCAGAAAAAGTTTTTATGTATGTCTTTGAAAATGTATAATCATCCTCCATATGCTTTCCAAAACATCATGACTGAAGCAAGATTCAGGAGAAACGTAAATGAAATTTTTACTTAAGATATAACCACACACACTATCAGTATTTTTCAGATATAGTTTCTAGTCTGCTATTGCTTTTTTTGTGACAAATTGGCACTATGGCTCCTAGTGTTCTTCGAATGATTGTTCAGATATTTGTTAAAGCTAATCTTCCAGGTTCAGGTTATCGGTCACGTACGTAAAACGTTTGAAAAATCTATATATGTTCTCCTGATCAAGTTGATGAAGTTTTATTATTTTTGGTCAGGAGAACATATATAGATTTTTCAAAGCTTATCTTCGTAAATTTATTAATATTATCATTATTATTATGATCATTATAAGATGATGCGCATAAAAATCTGCGGAATAAATTAAGATGCCGAGCGTCTAGGCGCTATCAAAACTTTTTTCTCCAGAGACATACCTCTTTTATTATGTTTTTTCGAAAGCTTATTTCATTCTGAACTTTTTTTCCGAATACAATTCTTATTAATTTCTAACCGTCAGCGATCTGCAGCGTGTTTTATGCTAATTCTATTCCACTCGTTTTTTTCTGTATTGTGGTAGTATGCCTTTATTTGGAGACATAGATATTATTTCGTGCCTTGAAATCAAGAAAGCTAGTTTTCTAGTCAATGATGTGCTTCTTCAAATAAGATGAAATATGTGGCTACAGCAAGATGGGGCTCCATGTCACAACGCTGCTCAAGAATTCGAAAATAAATGGATATCACCAGACCTAAAGCTCATGGATTACTTTCTGAGAGGTACCCTCAAAAATATGGTATACCAAACCGATTCTAATAACTTGGACTATTTGAAAATAAAGATAAGAAACGCATGTGCCCAAGTAAACACTTATATTCTGACCAAAGCAACTTATAATGAAATAAAGGAATGATATAACATATGTATGGATCATAATGGCCGGTATATAGATCATATGATTCAAAATGTTTCGTTTGTTATTAAAAAAATTTTTATTGTTGTACATAAGATATAATATTTAATAAATATAATAAAAGAGAAATAGTTTGTTACAGAACCTCCTTCATTTTACGAAACAAATTCATATCTAGGTCATCTAGCCAATACATAAGTTATATCATTTCCCTATATCATTATAAGTCACTTTGGTCAAAAAATAAAGTTCCATTTATTTCAGAATTTTTGATCTCAATATCTCTTCACAATGGCAGCATTGTAACATGGATCTCCATCTTGCTGTATCCACATATTTATTCTCATTTGAAGGAGCAGTTTGTTTAGAAAAGTAGCCTTTTTGAATTCAAGGCACAAAATCATATCTATGTCTCCAAATAAAGGCTTACTACCACAATACAGAAAAAAACAAATGGAATAGAATGAACATAAAACAAATCGCTAATGGTTAGAAATGGATGATAATTTTATTCGAAAAAAAGTTCAGAATGAAATTATCTTTCGAATGACATGATAAAAAAGTTATGTCCCTGGGGAAAAAATTTTTAATAGCGTCCGACGCCTGACGTCTTTATTCATTCCGCAGATTCTTATGCGCATCTCAAGTCTTGACTTGTTCAAAACGCCATTCACAGAATGAAAAAATATTCGGATGTTTTCTAGAAAATTGGGGTTACCAAGATAAGTGAATCACCCTGTACAGTAGGCTGTGAAGGTGTTCAGCAGTCCATATTTGATGGCTGGTGGATAATATAACACAGTTGGACTTGAGTAAATATTCGGTGTTGGCTATCATCGGACATCCGATGTGATGTTTTGTATTGTATCTCGGTAGTTGGTGTGACTGTTACGAAAATTGACAGATCCGAAATTTTGAACTGACGTTTATTGAAAATATTTGAAGCAAAAAAAATTGCTAGTTCGGTAAAATACAACCTTTTGATGACGCAGATTATAATGTAGAATTTTCAATTCATTCTAACTCAAATTTATAAAATAGAAAAATGACAATAGCAGAATAAGAAAAAATTGACAGTCGGCAAAACCCGACGAATGAATCACTGTATAATCTTTGAAAAATATTTTTCATCCTTCTCATTGCCTCATTTCGAAAATCGATTTGTCTTCCAAACATCCACTAGGTAACACAAATCGAAAGTTGCTTTTTTTTCTTCATGTGAGTGATGTTTTTGCAGAATATCTTAAGCTTGAAGACAGTTATACATCTCCAGTGGGTATATGTCCCAAAGTGGAATCTTTTTTTCAAAGTCCAGAAAAACTTGATCAAACTTCTCACGGAAATTGACAAAGAATTCTGGAACACTGCCTCACTTTCCAATTGAAACAAAAAAGCATTCAATTATGAATAGTTTTTCCTCCACATACTCGTTTAACTACACTTTTTAAACATCATAAATCAGCCTGAATATGTCGTTTTTTAAAACAAAAAATAAGTTTGTTCTACCCTCCAATTGTACATAATTCATAATTCGTCAATTGACATTCGGAAAACATCACTTATATTCCAGATTATTCAATTTTATTTCAGAAAACATCTAATTCAATTCAGATTTGTCAGTTGAATTTTAGAATATTTCAAATGAAATTCAATTAAGTTATTTGAAATACATTTGATCTCGCATTTGATGTTTCCTGAAATTCAATTGAGTTATCTGAAATTCGATTGATGCTTTCTGAAATCAAAGTGACTAATCTGAAGTACACTAGACAATTTCCGAATTACACTTGGAAATTGTGTAGAACAAGGTTTAACGTGTCAATATGATATCTCAACGTGACAGTGACAGGGATTCACTACAAATGCAACAACATAACATTCAATATATCGTGAACATGGTATAAATATAAAAAAATTAAGAATCATACTATCACACTATCACTAACATACAAGAAATCAGCTATTTAATCTTAATATCTTGACAAATGCAAAAGAAGTCTCCGGCTGAATTCAGTCAGGGATGAATCAAACAAATCAATTTCGCTAACATGTCAATTGTAAAAACGAGTAATTCTCAAATAAATGGAGTTATAATACAATGATGTCCTAGCCTGTGGTACATAAAATAACTGTCTTCGACAACCACTGAAAAAACGAGCATTGAAAGTAATATTTTCTATCAACGGAAAATCAAAACACCCATTTACAATACGGTACAAGAACAGTTGATCGAACATTACTCTTCTATTTTCCAAGCTTGACATATATGAAACAATTTTAGTCTATATTCATAAGCACAGATATTCTATCGCTCTGGTGAAAGATGAGAGGATGTTGAAGAAGAAATGAGAGGATTCCTCATTTCATTTATTGAATATCGTTCTGCAGTGAATGGTGATGACATTTTTCGTTTCGACATACTCAGTACATTACGCTTAACACGTGAAGAATCGTCCGCTCCATTAAGGATAACGTAGTTGAGGATCAAACTAGCTTAACAGGGTCGATAGGACTAATTGTGATTGAAACACTATTTATGACTTTGCCGACGTTTCGTGGTTAAATTTCCACTTTCTCAGGGCTGAAAATTACATTTAATAAATATATAAATATATCTATATATTTATATTTATTAAATGTAATTTTCAGCCCTAAGGAAGTGGAAATATAACCACGAAACGTCGGCAAAGTCATAAATAGTGTTTCAATCACAATTAGTCCTATCGATCCTGTTAAGCTAGTTTAATTATTTATGAGAAGGACGTGAAATGTCTAACTCAATTTCAACCAGTAGTTGAGGATATTAACTTTTTTGGGCATCTTTGTTACACTAATTTGTTATTTCAGAATGTATGCATTTCCTGGTGCTTCACTCTCAAATCTTGCAATTTTGTCGATTCCCCAAGCATTTTATTGACGACCTCAATTCGATCCAATGTACACCCGATCTACTTACTTCCGATGAACCCAAGCCATATCATACATTATTCACGCTCCGTAAATCCGAAGTCAATAACAACATTAACTGGCTTAAACTTTCGAGTGGTATAAGATGCTAAACTTTCGCCGAGGCACAGACTCGAGCCATCTCAGCTAAGTTGTTAATGAATATGACAGTTTTATGCGAGAATACTTTTATTTTACTTTAGAACTTGGCGGACGACTCCTTGTCGAAAATTTCGTAACGGGGAGGCCAGATCCGTTCCATTTGTCGGATATATTATCACACAGGCCCTGTGTTTGAAACTGACTTGCTGCTTATCAAGCTCATTCAAACCGGAAAGTTTAGATTTAATGAAGTTCAAATTCCTGTTAATCAAGAGCTATGAATATTCCGCAGACTTGGGATGAGACATGAATAATACATGGCTCGTTTCCGTGTATGACAATTTTTTAATTGGATTTTCATTACTTTATAGCGGAGATGCAGGGTGAATTAGAATTTTCACTAAGCAAGATTATTACTGTAGGTAGATACTATTCGGTATAGGTACAGTATGAAAGAGTCAACTGGAATAAATTTACTATCTTGGTTACTGTTCAAATGTATGAAAAATACCGAAACACTTCAAATTTAAATTGTCATATACAACCCCAGATGTTTGAAATAGCAAGTATGGGCTCGTGATATATCGTTCGATGAGTTATGAGATAGACATTGAGAGAGTCTTCCGGGCTTATTGGCGGTGGTCTATTAGGAATTATTTCACCTAACGTTTCGCCCACAACTGCGGTAGGCATCTTCAGAGGATTCTTGGTCTTAGATTGTAACTCGACCGCTGAATTTCGGAAAGTGACGCTGGATTCGATCCGTTGGCCCCACTTATACCCTGATCATTGGCGGGAGAAGGTAGTGGGTTTACGCGCGCGATGTTGATTGGTCCATCGCTTCCACTTCGTATTGGCTTGATTTTGGTCTTTTCCAACACCGGCAACCATGCGCTATGTACCAAAGAAGTTTCTTCCCTTCTGTTCATATTGTTCTTATGTTTATATATCTCAATGGCTTCCATGTTCATCCTAGGATAGAAACTTTTGATGTTTGAAATAGCTTCTGCCTTTGAGAAAACAATATTGTGTCCATCTGTCAGAGCATGTTCCGCTAGTGCGGATTTTTCTGTCTGATTGAGTCGACAGCATCGTTCATGCTCCTTAATTCTAGTATTGATACTTCGCTTCGTTGTACCAATGTAGACTTTGCCGCAGTCACAAGGTATCCTGTAAATACCGGGTTGAGAGAGTGGGTCGACTTTGTCTTTGGTAGTTCTGATCATTTGGCCAAGTTTTTGAGTTGGCTTATAGAGAGTCTCTATATTGTGGCCCTTTAGTATTCTACCAATTCTATCGGTGACCTTGGGGATATATGGTAAGATAGCTCTTCCACTGGGGGTGAGTTGTGATGTGTTATCATCACGTGTGGAAAGTATTGGTCTTATTGCCCTCTGAATTTCCTTAGCATTATATCCGTTAGCGATGAATGCATGCTGTAGATGTTCAAGTTCATCCTCCAGAAATTCCGGCTCGCACAATCGTCGGGCTCTATCTACGAGTGTTTTTATAACTCCTCGTTTCTGTTGAGGATGATGATTGGACTGCTTGTGTAGATATCTGCCAGTGTGGGTTGGTTTTCTATAAACCCTGTGTCCTAGCTTTTCATTAGTCTTTCTAGTAACCAAGACGTCTAGAAAGGGTAGAGCACCATCCTTTTCAATTTCCATTGTGAATTGAATATTTGGGTGCCTACTGTTAATGAGATAATTCCATTTATGCTGTCGATTTCGGTACACTTTGCATCTCAAATACCCTATGAACGCTCATAGGGGAAAGATCAACGCAATCAAGTGTGTCGACATGATGATCCATTTAATGGGTCCCCTCCTTACTCATCTACCTATTTCAATAAGAGCCTGATGAACGTACAGGGTATCCCAAATTGCTTGATTTTGACTCTTTCTGGACTATAAAGGTAAAAATGTTGAAAGGTGTCCTGGGCTCAATTCTCTTCAATAGACCATTAGTGGAAACCGTTTCACGATATCTTAATTAATAATATCAGGTTTTGAAACGCGTATCATGTAACTGTCTTGTTCCTTGTTTTTTATTTTCAGTGTTGTCAAATGGGTGAAGGTTTCGGGGCAAAAATATATTGTTCTGAATAATTTGTTTGCGAACCGAATTATCTTCGGTCTCATTCATTAGATCAAGAAGTCCCACTCATAGAGGCAATGGTGGTCAGAAGAACGACTTATAGAGGTGGTGGTTCTCTTGACGACCCTTCCAGCAGTTCGACTCATCTACTAGACCCTTTGGACTCATTGAGGTTAAAATACACTGGGTATGATATGTATGAATCGGGTCCAGAACAACTGTTTGATTTATCGATGTTCGATTTATCTAGAGTTCACTGTATGAATAAATTTTTGAAATTGTTATAATAATTCTCTAATATGTGAACAAATTTTTGAAATGTTTTCAATTTCATGATTATTGTATTGTAGTTGATTTTACACAATCATTTCAAATGAAAATATAAAGAATCCAAAGCGTATTTCATTTGATTCAAAACAATGTGTAGATGGAAAATATAATCCTGATCAAAAAACGGAGATCTGATTTTGTTTTGTCGATCAGGATGTTTCTCTGAAAGCTCGACAAAGAGTACTCATTTCAATGGAAATTAAAGAAACTAGCCAAAAATGGTAGTCGGATTTTAGTACCACAGATGTAAGGGCGTTTCCTATCTTTCTAACTCTATAATCTTTGATAGGCGGTAGCCATGGATACTCCGTTTAGTGGAGGATCAAGGAAGATTCAAATTTAAATGTTGTTCTCGCAACTCAGGGTTAGTAACTCAAAAGACCCTCTGTAGTTGATAGGAAGAAAATTACTTCTCTTTTAGATCGAATTGATCAACCTCTTCACTTTATATTCAAACTCTAACGAAGCGGAAAATTCAACCGATTGTCGACAAATTCTAATAAAAATATATTAAAATCCAAAAATATAATAATATCTTATCTACTCTTCTTCCGATTTATACTCATAACAATTCACTGGTTGAGATGAAGTAAAGTGTGACTAATCAGTTAGTTTCTAAAAGTATATATAATTCATGTGCACTTTTGTCGGAATAATTTTACTCACATATTTCCATATCGGAAATAACCAATATTTCGATTATCCTGATATGCAGCCTAGCTTATTGGTAAACACCTTGCGAACGCTATCCTGATTAACTCCCTGAAAATGGCTCGTCGCACAGTGTAATCAACTGATTGGATTCAAATTAATCCATTTACTCTACAAATCTTCTGTGTTTTCGTGTTGATGAACAAAAGTAATCTATGTAGCGCCCAGATACTAACCACTAATGTCCTGGAGAATTGAAAACATATGCAACTTATTGAGGATAGGCCGTAGGTCTGAAATAATTTTTTCATATAAAATGAAGAAACCTGTCAATTAATTTTCAATGACTACCCTGTACGTCGTTACATGGTCAGGAATGAATCGTATGTGTATTGACCTGCATTTCGCATTAGTTACTGATTCACGTCGATAAAGGGAAAAAGCAAGCGGAATGATATCTAGGGTCGTTCCTAGGGTATATGCCGCCAGCGTCAAGTTGCGATTTTGCCGCCCTATGTGAGAAGAGATACTGCGCCCCTTCTGATTGCCGACTGCGTGCACACCCGGAAGGAACGGCCCTTCAGATGTACATGAGTATCTTGCCTATGCCAGTATGAACCTTTCGTCAATACCGGAATTTGTTATTCAAAACGCCCGAGCTGAGTGGATTTTGAAAATTTTTGTTTCTTCGTTGGTGAGTTCGTAAGTTTGAGCTCCGTATGTCAACTAGTTTCTTCACGGTAGCTTGTTAAGTGCGGCAACCTCGTAAGTGGGTGCCGATTTTCAACATGAATGAAATAATTGAACAACAAGTTTACCTAAAATTTCTTGAAAACAATGAAATTACTGTGCTGGCGCGTCGAAAATGTTACAACGGGCTTCATTGTGATTCAGTTTTGAAAAAACTCGTGTATATGAGTGGTACATTGCGTTCAAAGAGGGCCGTGAAGTCACAGAAGACATGCCCCTTGCTGGACTATCTTCCTCTGGCCTCTCTAACCGAAATTATTGTAGATGGAGCGAAAGAAAATTGTGATCGAAAATTGTCTTAGCAACTCAAATTTACCCTCAAGCGTTGATCAAACATTTACGATTATAATATTGTTAATAAAAGATATTTTCATTAATTTTTTAATTTATGTTTTCATAAACAGATTACCCACATAGTTTTCATATATTACAATATATCCCTACCTATAACTGAATTGATAAAAATATATATATATATATATTGCTTTGAAATTCGGATTGAGGCATGATGAGGAGGATTTATTGATGTTTTGAACGAAATATCATATTTCTGATCCAAAATTGACATATTTCAGATGAACTCCCTACTTTTCCCTCAATTTGGAAAGTTCGAGAATGAAGAACAAGAAGAGTTCAAATTTTCAAATTATGAAAATGTCCACCAATTCAATCAAACTGTTTACATGTATAATGAAAAATATACGTTTAGAAAATGTTATAAGTTTAATATTGAAGATAATCAACAATATCCATAGCTATGGAATAAAAGGATAGGACAATTAAATGAAGAAGTCGTAGAGTCGCCCTGGTAGTAGGGCTAGTCTAAATAGTTAGGGTACTCTCTCGGGTACTCTCCATAGTTTGTGTATTCGAAATGTTTTACATTTTGTCCTCGTGTGTCGAAATTTCAATCTTCTGAACTCTCAAACCTCTATCGGGACCTAATTTCTCACAGACAACCCTCGATAACATGTTCACAATAAAACAAAGCTAATGGTCTTATAAAATTTTTTTTATTATCATACAATTGATAGTAACTGGTTTCGAAATACCTGTTTTTAGGTACCTTGCAACAGTAGTTCGTCTAGATAAATGATGGACGACACTATGTCTGCACAATCTACATGTTTCATACTTCAAGTACAGTATAATATTTCCTTATTGTTCATGAAGAGTCATTTTTCAAAAAATAATTAAAATTTTTCTGTCCGAGATTTTTCTAGGAAACCTATTTTTAATATATTTTCTAATATTGGCTCGGTGAAGGTGGATGTAGGTTCGGATCTTCTACTAATTATAGTAGTATAGTAGCTATTCAGCTACTTCAATCAAACACGAAAGCATAACTGGAATTTGTGATTCCATTGAATGTGTGGATATTTTACAATAAGTCGCTCTTTTGTGTGGGACGTTCTAAACGAACAATGTCTCTATTTCCCAACTTTTACTAAAAGACCTGATTTTTCAATATTCACGTACTTTTCATATTTTGGAATGAAAGACGCAGATGAAAGAGCTCAGATAACCAGGATAAGTTATCGTGCGTCACTCTGGGAGAAGAGTAAACGAACCATACCTATTTCCCTCAAAACTTGACGGATGAAGCAGCCTCGTACGTGGAGAGGCATGATATTCGGGAATCTAAACGATAGACTCATCACGTTTTTAAACCTTCCGCCCGGATATGTTCCTACAATACTTGTCATCAGAAGAGAAAATGAGGACTGGTATAGATACGATCAATTTGAAATTAGTGACCGGAACGTTCCTCGCTTTTTTTCATCATTCATATTTGAATATTTTTGTAGACGACAAAAAAGTAGAAATAGAAAGTCTACTATTCGGATAATGATTAGGCTTTGGCATTAAAAAAAATCAAAGTATTTCGAAGCGTTCTTATTCGTTTATGAATGTTATTTCAAAAGGAAATGTGCTAGAATTTACGGAAGGGTATTCTATTATTGAAACATTCTCAGGTTGGGTTCATTTCAGAGACTGGACACCTAAAAATTCTCTTGAAAAAGACAGAAACTGGTTAATATTCACTTTATCAACTGCCAAATAAATTCATGGAAAAAGGTTTACTAATACAACATTTCGTATTTCAAATTAAACAAAGAGTATATAGTTCGGGCACTCAAATAATTTTTTCATATCTTTCGGCACACTAACTATTCCAGGAGGTCGACAAAAATTATTAGTAACCAGTGGTTTTTTCTTGCTCAGTATATTCATATACTGTAACAGTCATATTAACCTATAGAACCGTTTTTCTCAGTAATAATAGCGGAACCTAGTTTCCTAAAAGTTAGTCTTTCAACTTTTAAAAAGATTTTTCACCTCATCTTATATAAAAAATAGGAAACAAAAAATTTACAATTGTTGTCGGACTAGTGATACTGTACTCTTGTAGGACACTGTTTTATTCAGACCAGGAAGACACTTTCCTTTTATAGGCCAGTCAATAAAGCCTCTGAATCGCAAATAATCAGAAACAGCGTAATTTTTTGATATGTTGTTGGGGACTGTAAAACATGAAGGTATAAAATTTTTCTACCCTCTGGGGGGAACGCTAGGGGTTAAAAGGAGTGAAGAAGGTTTTTTGTTCATAACTTCGGGAAAAAAATTGTTCGTGAGTAGAAATTTTGAAGGATGGTGTAATAAATAATTATCAATCTTGTATAAAAATTTCCACCTTTTTTGTTCGATGCAAAAATTTTTATTAATGAAAAAGTACAATTTTTGAAATAACACTGGTAAAAAAATTCTGACAAGGTGGGAAAGTTAATACAAAGTTGTTTATAATAGGATCATTCAGTTACTGAAGTTTCTACCTTTTTGGACCAGTGGAAAAGCTGAAAACAGCCACGAGATTGCCTCGGAGCCTATCGAGGCGTTCGGCGCGCGATCAGGGGATCTCGATGAAGACTCAGGTACAGAAATGGCATGGAGAACCCGAAAATAATATGCTACGGAATACTCATATCGCCTTTGTATATGATCCGAAAATTTGTTATCGCTAGTCATATTGTTAACTCATATTTTTACGATACCCGATTTTTCCAAAGCATTTGAAATTTTGAATATCGAGGACCAAGGTTCCAACGGATTTCTTTTACCAAGGAATCTCAGCAGCAACTTCGAGGTTTCTTCGCCTATGAGCTCGGTTCTTACCCTCTATCTCTTTTCGATGAAAGTGGCATGCGAAAGAGCAAAAAATCTGTTCTTTCTGATCTGTTCACTCCAACTGACTACAATGTAACTTCAGGGGATGTACAATATGTTATCGATGGTGGTCACTTGCTACATAAAGTTATATGTCGGAGTGGCGACGTGTACGGTGAAATTTGCAAAACATACATCAACTATATTCGGAAACATTATGGCGATCGTGTCACCGTTGTTTTTGACGGGTATCCAGAAGACGTCACAGCCAGGAGTACAAAAACTGCAGAGCGTCTAAGTCGAATGAAAACTCTCTCAGTTGATGTGTTTATAGACGAATCCATGCCATCAACAACAAGCCAAGAGAAGTTTCTGTCAAACGACAAGAACAAGGCCAGATTAATAACTTTGTTGATGTCAAAACTGCAACATATTGGATACAATGCTATACAGGGCAACGAAGATGCTGATACATTGATCGTTGCAACTGCTCTGAATCTATCTTCAGGCTACGAGAAAGTCGTCATTGTAGGAGAAGATGTCGACTTGCTCGTTGTATTAACTGGCGCGGAAGAAATGAAACGCTATGTCTACTTTATGAAGCCCGGAAAGGGAAAATCCTCGAAACATGTATATTCCAGTGACAGTCTTAAAGACAAAACTTCAAGACCGTACATTCTGACGTGCCACGCGTTTACTGGATGTGATACAACCTCATCTCTTTCCAATCGAGGAAAAAAAGGATTGACGTCCCTTGTTGTCAAACATGAAGACGTCCGTCCAGCCGTCGACTGCTTCAAGATTGCCAACGCAGACCCAATGCCAATGCCGGAGAAAAAATCATGGCTAGAATGTATGGAGGGAAATCGCTCAAATGCTTGGACAACCTACGGTACGAAGGATTCTCACGTTCTATAACAAAGAGCAAATTCAACATTGCTAGATTACCACCTACCAAAGCAGCCGCAGCACAACATTCGTATCGCGTTTACCATCAGTGGATGGGTGAGTTGAGATCTAATTGAATCTTATTACCTAAAAAAGTGTTTTTTTTTCATTTTTCTTTGACTGCTTGTTAACAATATCTGTTTTAACGTTATTAATTATTTATAGGGCGAAACGTACCAGCTACATTATGGGGCTGGAAACGAGATCCTAATGGGCTAAGTCCGATATTGACAACACTGGAGCCTGCGCCAGACGAACTGCTGAAACTGGTATCCTGCAAATGCGGCTGTGGAAAAGCAGGACTAAAATGCTCCGAAATTTGCTACTCTTGTCATGGACAAACGTGTACAGGGTGGGCATATTTCGATGTTTTAGCACTACAACTTTTCAACCAGAGGAGATCTGATACCCCATTCTCGATTTTTTTTTCGGAGAAACTGACAAGAGTAGTATTCATTTTTGGTAACCTTCTTTTGTTTTCGAGTTATAAGCGAAAATTGGAAAAATGGTGATATCGGAAAAAATTCATATCTCTGCCAATACTGATGAAGGAGCTCTGAAATTAAAACATTATACAGGCACTTTTCTACGTAGAATCCAGTGGCATGCTCGCCTTTTTTGCAGCATTTTTAATTACGAAGCTATGACACAAAGTTATGTTTTTTTTGAAGAAGAACACTAGATTTCTTTGCCATTTTCTGAAAGCTTAATTTTTTCTGATTTCAAAAATATATAACATCATATGGTTCGTATCAAAAAATCAATATGAGTATAGAAATTGGTCAAGAACCAATATTCATCTAAGTCTCAATACTTTCTATGGTTTCAATTGTCGATAAGCACGAAAAATTTAGTATCGTATAATTACCACAATTTCTTTCTAGTAGTCTTTTCATTTTTATGCTCTTGTTATAGGAAGCTACATTTTTCTGTGCTCATCAACAGTTGAAACCATAGAAAGTATTGAGACTCACATGAAAATAGGTTTTTGACCAATTTCTATACTTATATTGATACAAACTCTACGATGTTATATATTTTTGAAATCAGAAAAAATAAGCTTTCAGAAAATGTCACAGAAATATAGTGTTTCCATTTGAAAAAACATAACTTTGGATCGTAGCTTCGTAATTGAAAATGGCGCAGAAAAGACGAGCATGGCGGTAGATTCTAGGTAAAAAAGTGCCTGTATAATGTTTTAATTTTAGAGCTCTATCATCAGTATTAGCGGAGATATACATTTTTTTCGATATCGCCATTTTTCCAATTTTCGCTTATAACTCGAAAACAAAAGAAGGTAGCCAAAAATCAATAAAACTCTTGTTAGTTTCTCCGAGAAAGAGATCGAGAATGGGGTAACAGATGTTGTCTATCTCCTCTGGTTCAAAAGTTGTAGTGCTAAAACATCGAAATATGCCCACCCTGTACAAACGCCAAGCTTATTCAAAATGGATGAAATGGAGGGTGATATTGAGATAGAATCAGTTCAAAAAAGCATCTTCAATGCCGAAAATGATCAATTTGGTGAACCGCAAGATGAGTTTCTTGATTCTGAAGACATCGAGGCAGAACCAGATGAGGAAAAAACCCTTGAAGAACCTCAGAATGACGGACCGCTGGATGATTCCAGTTCACCTGGACCTTCCACGAGGAAAAAAAGGCGAATATCGAATAGCGAAGAGGTTGGTTAATTGTTGATACGTTGTCAAAACTGCAAAAAAAGTTGTTTTTTTCATATGTAATAATTTCTTAAAATTTTTGTATGATGAATCCAGTGTTTGAATAATTTCATATAGCTCACTGAAAAAATATGCGTACAAAACGCAAATATTCAATACGCTTAATTTGATACTTGAAAGAAAAATGAGTACGTATTTTTGTATATTCACTGAAATATTCCCGGAATCACATTGATCCATTCGATATTTATTTCTTCAAATGATTGGGAATGGTGCAGTGACTGACTATTCAATCCCGCTCGAGCGAAATTATTACGTAGCATAGCATAACATTTTCGGGTTCTCCATGCCATTTTAGTACCTGAGTCTTCATCGCGATCCCTTGATCGCGCGCCGAACGCTTCGATAGGCTCCGAGGCAATCTCGTGGCTGCTTTCAGCTTTTCCACTGGTCAAAAAAAGTGGAAACTTTAGTACCTGAATGATCCTATTATTAACAACTTTGTATTAACTTTTCCACCTTGTCAGAATTTTTTACCAGTGGTATTTCAAAAATTGTACTTTTTCATTAATAACAAATTTTGCACCGAACAAAAAAGGTGGAAATTTTTATACAAAATTGATAATTATTTATTACACCATATTCCAAAATTTCTACCCACAAACAATTTTTTTCCCGAAGTTATGAACAAAAAACCTTTTTCGCCCCATGTAACCCCTAGCGTTCCCCCCAGAAGATAGAAAAATTTTATACCTTCATGTTTTACCGTCCCCAACAACATATCAAAAAATTCCGCTGTTGCTAATTACTTGCGATTCAGAGGCTTTATTGACTGGCCTATTATGTAGTAATCTTATCTTACATTTAGTAAGGGAAATTATCTTCAGGTAGTAATAATTTCTAAGCATATGACCCGAATAACTGACCACGCTTCTTGTAGGATAATATGACTGTTAGATTATATATAAATATCAGGTTGCTATGAAAAAAAAAATTGCTGGTTAATAATCATTCCTGATGACCTCGTTATTGATACATTTTGGAAGGAGGGGACTCGTTAAACTATATATTTTGTTGGACAAATCTTTTTTCAGATAACTCCATAGTTATCTTTGGATTCAACAGTAATAGTACAGTTCAGTTAGTAATAATATTTTCAGAATCATCAGATCGACATATTTCATTCATGGTACATCAGTTACATCATAATATTTTACAATAGTGAATTACATAATTTTTTTGTCTCAACATTGAAGGATGAGGAAAATCGGTTGGATAACGCATCAACTAGAAAAATATTATTTTCTAACAAAACGAATATTATATTGGTGATGTTTCCTGGTAGAGATACTAGATTTATGTCAAATACTATACCAGCTTGAACGATTATTTTTTCGGGAGATTTTAACATAGATTTTCGGAAAAACTCGAGAGTACAACAGGAAATGTGTGAAATTTTCAAAGTTAACAACAGGGACATTATGTTCTCTGAACCGTCGCTCACTAACACTACCTCATCTGGTAATAAATGTACTTTTCAACCACATCTTTCAGATCATATGTCTCAAGTTTTTAATTTTCTAATGCAAATATCTGCATTGTCTTCTATATATTGGCTGGGGTACCTGAAGTGTGCATAAAACTGTGTGATTTGACATTGACTTGTCAAAAAAAAATTCCATATCACTACTGAAAAGGTATCGGCTAAGGGCTACCTGTTGACCCGTTCGAACGTTTTTTTTTCATCTCGAAGATCCAAATTTGGCGTGTGAAACTTATCTATGGAATACTGAGTCACTCTGTATGATAATAAAGCGATGAGAAAAAATACACTCATGCAGGAAATTGAATTACCTTTCAAACAGGATGCTACTCGACCCCTTTTCCCTATTCAAAAATGTGGGCTGTATGTTATAAAACTCATTTGAACACTTATGTATAGAAGTGTTCAAATGAGTTTTATAACACCTCTCTAGCCGCAACCCCAAATCAAAAAATTTTGACCTGTCTGAGCGTTTTTTCGTTATTCCATCTCAAAGCTCAAAATTCGGGGTGCAGAAACATGGGTGGCCCACCCTGTATATTTTCCGCCATATGAAAGAAAAAGTATACTCGAAAACAATGAAACATACCTATTATTTTGCATTCAATAGTTTGGCATCTATAAAATAATTCTCTGGTGGCAAAGTAGACATGCGGAAATGGTTCTCCTAAATTATTAGGCATGCTAAATACAGATTGAAGAAATTATTTCAAAAAGAAGAGAACACTTACAATAAGTTCTCTCTTTATTCTCACTGATGTTGACAATGTCCACGCAAACCCAGAAAGCTACACTAAGCACTCGCATAACCACTGTTACAACATATAAATACGCTTTACCTCGTCTAAAACAAGAAAAAAGAGCTGCGTCCAAACTTCTTTGATATCAAGTTACATAAAAGGAGGAAATCAGGAGCCCGGAAAAGAGAGCAGTTTCGTTAGAGAGTGAAGTATCTCCTGCTGAAAAGGGCCATTTTTTCTGGACAACTTCTTCAATGAAAATTCAGTTTATTTCGGGACTTGCCTCATGTATGTTTGTTGAAAATATTGTCTTCCATATAAAACTATTTTTATTTATTTATTTTTTGTTACATACATAATGAAATGCCTCGTAATTATTTAGACAAAAACGAATAAATTAATGAATTAATAGAAAAATCAGAATGATCTCAAGACCATATGTAATCTTAAATTGACTAGTAAGTTAACTAGTACCTGCATAAACGGTATCAAAAAAAGCAGAATTTTTTGAAAACAACAATGCAAAATATACTCTGAAAAAAAATCACATTTCTTCGAAATCAATTTAATGCATAACTAGAAAAATCCATAATGGAAATGACGAGAAAGAACAATGACCAAATGAGCAAATCGGCTATGAGGGTGAGAATATATAGGGTGTGTCAAAAAATTTCACAAGAATATGAACATGTGCACCGTTTTAGAAATATTTTGATTTGAAAATTATGAAGCAATAATCGATACTGATATAAAGTATTGGTAAAGTACTTAATTCTTATTATTATTATAAATTATTAGGAAGGGTGAAGCTTCACACCACATGGATAGAAGGTGTCATAATCATTTAAGTAACCGTTTCCCGAATTGGTAGAGGTATTAAAAAGGGTAGATTTGTGTACTTGTGAAAACAGAATATATTTTGAACATCTACCTACTCTTTTAATTTTTTTATGTTTTCAGCCTTCTTTAAAATTTTCTTGTGATTTTTTTTGTTCATCGATTATAACTTCAAAATTTTCAAATCAAAATATTCCGAAAACGGTTCACAGTATTGCGTTCAGTCAGAGGAGTACCTTTTCAGGGTGATATTGAATGATATTTAAGATCGCTCAAAATTAAGCTAAATAAATTCGATATCAAAAAAGGTATGTCCAAAACAACTTAGGACGAATCGTGTAACTAGCGCCCTCTTTGAGAGTCAGACATCAAAACACACTCATTACATGTATCAGCTTCCAAAATATGATCGTGTAGAATTTCATTACAGGGTTGCCAGTAGTTTCCGCAGAATCTTAAAAAATGTGTATATTTCTTCTATTTCAACGTATCCGTATCTTGACTACGGATGGCGTAACGAAAATTTTTTGCTGTATCTATTTTAGAAAGATGGGCAACTTCATTTCACTAGGCTCCCATTAGTGATGCTTTGATTTACTCAAAAAAACCTAACATACAAACAAACAAAAAAAATATCTCCGAAAACACTGTTGTTCAGAAAATGAACTATTTTACTTTATCAAGATAAATAAGTTGTAAAATTATTGAAAGCGTCACAACCCCATCGGAACAGCTCTGAGCAGCTTATACCATACAGACATGAAAGAATAGTGCATTTTCAAAACCATCTAACGATACTTTACTTTCAAAGCCTTTGCCTAAGTTCATGAGTAACACGCTGACGGTGGGTAATGTTACAGTTACATAATAATATAACAGGTACATAAAAAATTCAGTATCGTAATATGTTCATAACAGTACTAAGAGAAGTGCTGTGATTAAACTCATTACAGCATTGTTTCAGTCATATTTTTCGTTTTGTAGTTTTGTCAGTACTGACCTCCGATCGAATCAAGTTTCGGATAATATCAATTCAAATTCCGTAATCTGTCAAATTTAGTAAGTCACAACAACTGTCAAGATACGATGCAAAAGTCGCTAACCTGAATTTTTATTTGAATTTCGAGGGTATTTCACAAAACAGAAATAAAGAAAATATCGACTAATACTCGTTGCAGAAGGCAATTCCAACACTCATGCTATCGAACTTAGCATTAATGTTAGAATAGGAGCTCATTCTGCAACTTGATTTAGAATATACTATTAAGTAACAAAATTTCTCAAGAGCCATAATTCGGGACTGAAGGCATCCGGGCCATGTCCCTTCTGCCTCCTTACCTATCGACGACCCTCTACAAACATAACATGAAAGAAAAGACGCATGTGAAAACATATTGTACACGGATTATATTATACTGTACACCTTACAAACCGGACAGTCATATAATGGCTGTTGCCAAACTATCGGACTATTTTGATATACTATATGAACTAGAGAATTATCTCTTGGCATTGAAGAATAAAGTAAGGTCATCCAAATGGGTGTGTAGTGTGTTACTAAATATTGAGCATTGTGCGCTTTTTTTTCCTGTAAGTTTCTAATGAATGTTGTATATCATTTGATATATTATCTGTTCGAATGCAATTCAAATTTCTTCAGTTATACCTATAACATTTTGATTTGATGTCGTTTTCCTATTTTATCACGACAGAGAACAAAAATAGGTTTCATATAACAACTTGAATAAGATCACACCAAACGTCGAGACATGATATGAGAAGACAGCTAAATTCAATTTATAAAAGAAGCTGGTTATTTCTTTCAATATATTCAACCCGAAATAGTTGAACAAGTGTGAGAGATAAATTCGAAATAGTTCATGAGGTCCACAAAGTTCCAGGAACCATAAACATCAAGGACAATATCATTATCTTATCTAACAAAAAAAAAATTGTCCCAGATAAAATAATAAAGCAAGATACAGTTTCCATTCATATTATTCCCAGCTCTTTCAGAACATCCTTGATACCTTGACTTATAATTGACTAATAAGCTCATCTCATTCGATAAGCTTTGAACAACTGTTTTTCACATCAAATTTTCTTCATTCATCATTCAAGGCTAAAAATGATATAGATAATCAAAATTATTGAAACTCCTTTCATGTTACATAATGAAACAATTTTTATTCAAGGGGCAAAATTTTTTCAGTGGCCCTTCCTTGAGTCCCGATTCGATTGCTGAAACCTCCAATTTGAGTATTCCTCTATTGTCATTGTCGCTGAATAGGCGAATTTCAGATTCAGGTATCTAATTAGCCTATTTTTCTTTCAGATTGTCACCTCTGAGAAATTGGTGGATTGAACGGAATCATTACCAAATAGAAAGGAGTGAGTTCCAGGCTCTGATTGTCCAAACGCAATTCTTGTGATGTTGAATCAAGAGTTGTGCATGGACATCATGGCTTGAAACAGAGAACGTCATTCGAAACAGAGAACGTCATTCGAAACAGAGAACGTCATTCGAAACAGAGAACGTCATTCCAAACAAAACATTGTTACACTAAAAAGTTTACGCCATCAATTTGGATATGCCAGATAGGTATGCCTCGATAGAGTTATTGTAGTCTTTGAGAGTTTGAAATCAGTCTGTTATCACATTCTACATACTCACCAGAGAACTTCACCCCTTCCCTTGCAAAATCATTCGATTTCCGTAAACCGCGTCTTGTACTTGAAGAAATTCAAAGAAATCAGTTCATTCGAGGACATTTGATTGAACGAATGCCATCATGAACTGAAGCAGATCCCATGGGATGTTCTCTCACTCAGTCTGCTCAGAATTATTGATTATTAAATTTTCATGTTATTTCCACGCTTTTCATAATGTCTGAAATATGTCCACTTGCAAGCAAATCTTGAAGAATGTGCAAGAATTCTGGTAATCCTCATCAGTTCCACCCAATTCACAAGTCTGCACCCTTCTTTTAAGAGCATTCTCATAAAAATGTATATTTCACTTTATGTTCACAAATCACATGAGTTTCAGACTTTTATAGATTTCCCCTGATAGTTTTTTTGGGGTTTTTTCTCACAGTCTCTGAAATAAGAAATGAGTAAGAATTTCTTCAAATAATAGAAGAAAGGCTCCTACGTAAAACTTGAGCACTAATTTGTTAGGGCCAAATCTTTATAAAAAATATAATAAATTAATGAATTAAATTATTGTTTAATTAAAAGATCATTATTTTCGTTTCTTCCTTACAATTGATTTGGTTATTCTATGAATACCTTTTTTTTCATGAATTGGTTAAGGCTTTCGCGGTCATCGTTCAATGTGACATGTTCTTTCGAGCATTTAGGCGACGGCATCTACGACGACGGCCTAAATGCTCGAAAGAATATGTCAATTTTTTTTTTTCAGTTAAAGACATCTTCCTCTTGAAGCTGCTTGGCATTGGGATAGGATAACCCGTACCTTCAGGTTAAGACGGCTCATTTCATTGGCCCCTTTTTGCTTATGGTCACACACCAGATTAACATTGCTGTCCTTCGTTATCTACATTTTGAATAATGATTGCTTTCTAATGCACCAAAAATTCAAAATCGTACTGTATGAAACTGGTGGCTCGAGTTGTACAAATTGGTCTTGAAGTTTCTGTTTACTCTCTCTTCTTTTACGTATAACTTGAATCAGTAAACACACATTGAGCTTTTATATTATTATTAAATTTGAAATTTCTTCAATAAATTGTATTTTTTACCTGTTTCATGATAAGGGTACCTCCTTGAACAAAGATTTATATAAATAAATATGAATGAACCTATATAAATGAGTGCTATCTCATTATTTAAAGAAATCCTATTGGTCAGGGTGGCAAAACTGTTGACGTCTGAGGTCTACTTGTGTTCAAACATATTTCTTGCGGAGGACTGTAGAGGTAGAGTTTACGAGTGAAAATTAAAACATTTCAGTAATAAATTAATAATTATTTTGAATTTGTATCTCGAAAATGAAAAACAATATTCATGCTGTATTATATTTTTCGGTGGATCCTTTGCATTTTCACTGCATTTTTTCATTTGGCTAATAATACATTCCAAAGTTGTTTTCTCTTGATTTTATTCACCTCCCGGGCGGGGGCTACCTAAATATCGTTCGCGGTCGACTTCTTGGCCACCTCTGCTAAAGGTGGTCAGTCTTATTATCATCCCTCATGTTCATCTTCTCCTTTTTCTTTGGAGTATCAATTAAAGCATGAAGTTGTTTATTAGTTTTAGTTCCTAGGACCAATATCACAACAAGCATTAAACCATCTAGTTATTTTCAACGATGCTTCTTTTCTACGATTCACCTTTTTTGTGCTCGATGATATTCGTACACTCTTCAGTAATATTCAGAATGCAACTCTTTTTACGCTTTGATAAATTCCTACTATGTTTCAATACTTTCCACATAAAAAAATTCAGTACAAAAAAGTTCATTCAACTCTATCAAAGCAGATATGTAAAAACTTGATATTCTGTATAGAAAACTCGCTCAATTTGAATTTTCACAGTGGAGTTTTGAATGATGTATTTCTCAAATTTATCGTTGAAATATAAATTTGCATGTGGCGGCATCGGTTGAGCTAGAAACAAACTTGTTAGTTAACAGGCAACAGAAAAATACTCCAGAAACGCAGTTGGGCCTAACGAGAGGTTATCGGTTGGTTGAAGTTATCGAATCATTTACTATTGGAAGGTTTACTCAAGACCACGGTAACCAGCAAAAAATCAGACAACTCTGTCACACAATTTCTACATTGCATAACTGAAACCAGTTTTTTTTAAGTAATCAATCCAAATTCGATCTACTCGCAATAAACAATTGGTAAATGGATAATGCAAAAACCTCGCAGAAAATATTTCAAAAGATATTTTCTAGATTTCTCACATGGAAATGGGAAATGGTGATGTTGCACCAGAATTGAACCTTTCATGTGTTTCTCTCTGGTAATTAATGGGTATTATACAGGGTCTTTCACGAGGAACCTCACCCATATTTATACGGGAAACTACTGAACGTATTTTCATGAAATTCAGCACTTATAAGTATTTCACGATGCTGATGAAATCTAAAATATTTTCAAGGCATGAGCACCTCCGGTTTTTCCGGAAATGACGTCAACTTCCGTTTTTCAAATTAGAACACCATTTTTTCATTGCAGAAATAGATTCCTTAGAAAATTTTAAGTTATTTTGATCTAACATTTTTCAGTTTTGGTTGGAAAATTCTCTCTGAGCGGGAAAATTCGAAAAAAAAATCGAAAATAGAGCTCCGCTGAAACAAGAATAACTTCGAGGTTTTTTGATGGAAAATTTTCATTTTTGGGATTTTTCAAGATGTAAGATTGATGTATCCACTTTGAAAATCGAAATCGCGATTCATGATACAGGGGGTGAAAAAATCGCTTTCAAAGTTAGGGATGACAAAATCGTGAAAAATCAATTTTTTCAAATTAGAACCCCATTTTTTTATGGCAGATATTGAATCTACGTTAAAAAATAATGTGAGTGTATGCATCACACCCTTGCCCTAAAATGGATATTTTCTGAGTTATTCACAAAAAACTGTTTTTCGTCTTGAATTTTCAGCTATTTCTTTTCCCTTCACGCCAAAAAGATGAAATTTTCAGCAATTGTTATTTGAACCATGCTGTAGATTTTTCACCCCTTCTTGAAACCGAAGTCAAGTCACTATTAGGAGAACCATGGCAAACTCTCGCAGATATAACTAGAGAAGATGCTCAAAGTTTTGACCGTTAATTTCTAGACATTTATTTATACGTCTCAGGAATGCTTCGTGCGTTGCTCTTCTTATTTCATCGGGAGATCTGCAAAAGTGTTTAAAAACCAAATTGAGTTTCAAAACTATGAATCTAGAAATCTAAACAAACCTGAACGCATTTCTGACTCGTTCTATGCAGTCCTCTTTATCAGTCAGGGGAGTTGAGTAGACAATATTTTTTATCCTACCCCAAACATAATAGTCTAAAGGAGTTAAATCGGGAGAACGTGGTGGCCAAAGATGTGGACCATTGATCGCCAACCATCGATCTTCAAATAGCCTGTAGAGGATATTTGACACATTGAGTGAATTGTGTGGAGGCGCGCCATCTTGTTGATACCATAACTCATTATGGTTCTGTACTAGCGGCTCAATTTTTTGAGTCAATATGTCAGAATATCTATCTCCTGAAAATTTCATCTTTTTGGCGTGAAGGGAAAAGAAATAGCTGAAAATTCAAGACGAAAAACAGTTTTTTGTGAATAACTCAGAAAATATCCATTTTAGGGCAAGGGTGTGATGCATACACTCACATTATTTTTTAACGTAGATTCAATATCTGCCATGAAAAAATGGGGTTCTAATTTGAAAAAATTGATTTTTCACGATTTTGTCATCCCTAACTTTGAAAGCGATTTTTTCACCCCCTGTATCATGAATCGCGATTTCGATTTTTAAAGTGGATACATCAATCTTACATCTTGAAAAATCCCAAAAATGAAAATTTTCCATCAAAAAACCTCGGAGTTATTCTTGTTTCAGCGGAGCTCTATTTTCGATTTTTTTTTCGAATTTTCCCGCTCAGAGAGAATTTTCCAACCAAAACTGAAAAATGTTACATCAAAATAACTTAAAATTTTCTAAGGAATCTATTTCTGCAATAAAAAAATGGTGTTCTAATTTGAAAAACGGAAGTTGACGTCATTTCCGGAAAAACCGGAGGTGCTCATGCCTTGAAAATATTTTAGATTTCATCAGCATCGTGAAATACTTATAAGTGCTGAATTTCATGAAAATACGTTCAGTAGTTTCCCGTATAAATATGGGTGAGGTTCCTCGTGAAAGACCCTGTATACCCATGCTCATCTCATTATTTCAATCAAATATATATCGAAATCCGTGGAGTTGAATTTATCTAAGATTTCCTTCAAGGGATGATTTTTATCTGCGCGTTTGAAAATTTTTGAATTCAATCTTTTTTCTGAGCTCAAAAAAATAGTCATCGAATGATACATTATAATCACATATCGATAAAGATCTACACAAATCGAATCTTTTTTCCAAGTTATTCGTACTAAATTTTGCCGGAAAGATATATTTCAAATCCTCATAAATAATGAATGAATACTCGATTATATCTATGAGAACTATTGTCGATTGCCGTATGGTGTCATAAGTTTCATTAGTTAGTTGTCCATTATATCCCGAAAGTTTATGCCATTAATTCAAAAAATTGAATTTCACATCATTTTCTTATTTATTTTTCACGAAAGGTATTGAATAATTGTTTCGTTTCATTAAATAAGAGTTCGTATCAAATATATCCCACCAGCTCCTAATTATTTCCACGAACTGAGAGAATCGTTCATTGAAATGTTCTTCAGGGAAGAAATTGTTAAATGGTGAAAAAGGTTATCGGCCAATATAAAATTCTGTCTCTCGGGGTGATAGAGTTTGAAAGCTTGTTTCATTAGAAGGTTTTTTTCTTTCTCATATACCTGAGTCAATTAAATTTTGAAATTTCGCGTACAGAACCGTTTCCAAATCATCCCAATCCCATATTAATTTTTTCAAATGTCTTTGAATATTTGTGGGGGATCGAATGTAAAAAAGAATTCTCATCGTTCGGTTTCGGAATAGAAAAAAAATTCGAAAAATTGAATGTAATGGTAAACTGTTATTAATGTCCAAAAGCCGAACTTATCATGTGGGAAAGAACTGTTTTAGACAAATGTTTGGGTTGTGATGAATTTACCTCGGTACCGATCATATTTTTGATTGATAATCAAGACGGGAATTCATATAAATTTCTTAGATCGTAAGTGCAATAACATGATTTTAAGTGGACAGTTCGCGAGATATATTTGAGAGATAGTTTTAATTCCCACTATCAGTATTTGCAGAAATTTCCATAGACTATGAAATTGATCGCAAGTAGATTTTATTTGGAATAACAAAAAACTTTCTCATTAAATCAAAACGAGAGGCTGTCTGTGAATAAAATGAAAGACATTATGATTGTACTTGATGAGTACCTAATTTTATTTTTACTTATCAGCCTCAATTGATCGATCGTAATTTCGAGTTGCCTGAGGTGGTCAAAATTTTCATTGTTCTTACTTGATGAAACTGCTTCTCATGAAGTCAAGAATCTCCCAATACAATTCTATAACGAGAAAGCAAATTAGTAACTTGAGACCATCTTCTGAGATTCAAATCAGGAGAAAGTATCATTTTAGATCATTCGCGGAAATTTGGACATTTTCATGTAATTTTTTTTTATCTGGACACTTTTATTAATTTCTATGGAACCTCCAACGGTAAATAATTTTTCATTATTCAGAATATGAAAATAAATAGCGTTATCCAATTTTTAATTGCCCATGCGGAGATATCAATTTAAGCCGAATAATTTTCAAATAGATCTTTTAAATTTTTGATCAAAGCCTTTTTAATTAGGTTGGTTCAGTAAAATATGAGAGTAAATTCGAAAAAGTTTTTGAGATAGAGCCTTCTTTCGATTTTGGGAATCTCAAAGACATTAATTTAATGTTCCCAGATGCTTGCAAATGCTTATCGAACTTAAGGATATAATAATAATAAAGGTCTTTATTAATTTTTTATATGGTAACAGAAATTGATATACAATTAAACAAATAGTTTCGGGATCGAAATGATTCTTGCAAACAAAACTTTTATTGGTAGGAATGAGATTTCGCGGTATGGCCCTCATCCATAGAAGCTTACGCTGTCGATCTTTCGGAAAACTGAAACAACTAAAATATCCCTAATTTTTTGTAGACGGATAATTACTTTCACACGATGGAATTCAACACGTTCTGACCATTTTTCAAAGCAGATGACCCCAAGTTTAAGTTGAATTTATAGGTCAGATACTAACGGATACTCACGAAAAGACCAATAATCCATTATTTCAAGGAAAATCAATATCACAAACACTTTTCCTATAAACGGTACTCGAAAAATCACAATAGATAACCATGATTCACGTTTTTTGACATAGATAAACGGAATAATAAACACTAAACTAGGCGGACGCTACAAAAAACGCTGAACTTATTTACCACCATAATGGCTTGCATTCACGATACGTCGAATGGGTATCCCTCAGTGCAGCGTTGGCGCTCTTGGCAATGCCCAGGCCTGGAGGTTTAGAAGGCCGTGGTATCATCGACTCACCAACAGACGACTTAACTAAAGTTTCAACGAATATGTTGAGACCTTATGTGGAAAATACGAAAACTTTCGTCAACCACTCTACTCAGTTTGTAGAAAAGCAGCAGAACATCCAGGTGGAACCTGGCGACCTAGGGACCTATTCTTGACCACCCGCAATTTATGCGAGCCTTCGCAATTATAACCTTTGAGAATGACAGACGAATAATAGCATAGATTAATACTATATACTTATATTGGTATTTATCTATGAATAATAGTGACCGTCAGCATGACATACGACGTACATTTTCATGTTGTGTGCTTATTAGGTTTGTTCGCTTGGGAGTTCCCTCTGTAACCTGGGTTCTGAGAGAACCGGGTTCTAGAATTCAGAGAACTGTCACAAATTGTTCCGCCACGCGAACGGTAGGGAACAAGTGATTTCGCTTATGTCAAAATGTCATTCTGAAACTGAAACATCGAAGATCCAAGAAACATGCACGAAAGATAACATCGAAGATCATTTCATTTGATGAAGAACACGGGTTTGTGGGTACAAGTAATGATCTTGTTAATTTTTCCTCGAAGGCAAAAGTGTTTTATTGGGATATGGTGAAATGGCAGCTATCAGGCCAGAAAAACAGATACCTATTTGTATTTTCTTTTTGATTCTCCTGAGGATGATGATTTAACTGACCCAGATGGACCTACCAATATATCAGGTGAAAATGATTTTTCAACCGTTATGTTTTGGCAGGAAAGATCTGAGGAAGGAATGAGATTTGCATCAGACGCACCACATCACGCACCACATGTGACTCAAGTTGAAACAAATTCTTGTTTTTTTGGACGAGAATATATAAATAATAAAAATAGATTCAAAATTTTATTTTATTTAGCAAATATATAATAAAAAAAAGTTCTCATTTATTTCATCATATTACAATACAACCAATCCACAACAGATAACCAACATAAAATCAATATACCTAAATAAGTACTTCCATAAATAACTAGCATTATTTTAATAATCTATTATTGTAAAAGATCGTTCATCGTGTTGCAAATAACATGAATTTGATCACCACATGTGTCAATTAAGTTCCACTTTTGAGGTTAATTCCTTATTGTACCATCTACAGATCAGGAACTGTCGGAACCGTTCGGAACTCGAAAATTTTTACGACGCGAACGACAGGGGACTTGTCATGGGAGCAAAAGTTACAGTAAATTACAGGGGACCTATTCTTGACCATTCGCAATTTTTGCGATCGTTCGCATCTATTACCTTTGAGAATGACAGACGAATCTGTATTTTTGAACGTCCGCATGACATACGACGTACATTTTTATGTTCTGTGCTTAGGACCGTTCGTATTTCACTGCGAGTAGTTTTGAGAACACGAAAATATTTGACAGTTCAAATGATAACATTGACATTGAATTCGAAAATAAGGTGTTGGATTTCACCGATATTTACCTATATTGTCCGCATAGCTCGAAATTTGAGCTTACAGTAGTGCCGATACGTAAATCTATGCCATAAACCTTCCGAAGTTGTCAAGAATGCCTTTTTTGAAACGCAAATCGTCATTCGTGAAAATGCGTATGCGTGGAGTTGCGAATGATTTCGAGAATAGGTCCCCTGTTCGGAACTGCCAAGCGAACAAACCTACTTATATTATATGAGGACCGTTCGTATTTCACTGCGTTTGGTTTTGAGTACTCGCAAATTTTGACAGTTTGAATTATATCACTGACAATAAGCGCCTTCGATTGACTTTGGTCCGTCAGTTTTGGACCAACCGCATTCGAATGACATATTAGTGACGTCTCGAATCAGCTGAATTTGAACCGTATTCGAAAGCGCGATTCGTTTAACGTTGTCATTTATGAACCGACCGGTCAACCGTTAACCAACCAAAAGAGCCATTCGAAATCGACTATTGAATTTCAAAGTAAGGTGTTCGATTTCACCTAAATTCACCTATACTGTCCACATAGTTCGAAATTTGAGCTTCCAGTAGTGTCGATTTGTTGAAACATGCCATGAAGCTTTCGAAGTTCTCAAGAATGCCGTTTTTGAAATTCAAATCGCCATTTGCAAAAATGCGTATACGTAGAGTTGCGATGAACTTGAACATCTCCAGATTCTATTAATCGCCAATGGATATAATGCCGAAGCAATGCAGTGGCCAATTAGCAATAAGACAAAAATGCAGCACAACTTACCCCCAATGAAGCTATCGTACCATTCATTCCTACCTTATAAATACAAGAGTACTATGTACTATGTTTAGTACCCCAACAAACAAATTTCGCATTCTGTACACCTCGTTATTGAAATGAAGTAGTATTCAGACAGGTTCGCAGGTACATTCCTTTTTTAAAATCGCACCAAAAATGCAATATTATCACATGATTGATGTGAAAATTTAATTTAATTTCACTGTTTCCAGAAGGGCAGGTAGGTAGGAACCCACGTCGTAAATCAATTCTATCGAATATGCATGCTCAAAACATCAGCATATGGATTTATCAGATTATCTTAATATCCTGTCATGCAGTAAGTAATGGTTTCATGAATTACATTTGAGTTATGGCAAACGAACTTCATAGGGGAGGATTTCTAGTTGATGTGCTCTCCTCTTCAATGACGTACATGTTGACGGCAATTAAACTGAAGCAGGCTGCAATCAAGTTAAAATTTTTGAATTTCATTTGCTGAAAACTCGATTATTCCATACAATCATTTGAGACGAACACTTAATTCTCAACGTGTAACAAAAACACACTCAAAAAAAGTAACGATCTCATCTGAATACACCATATTTTGGTGAAACAGTCGGAGATGAATCATTACATTTTATATGAACATTGAACTATATTTTGATTTAATCCAGATAGGTCGCCAATCAACCATACTTAATTTGTCCCATTATAGTTTTCAGTGATTTGCATGCCCGTCGCTATTATAATTTAAGAGATCGGCGTTTTCAATGAGAATCGTATTTTTAGTTTCCAACTCACTTATTAATTTCACAAGAAGATCGATTTGTCTTGATTTAATTGATATCGACGATATCGAATTATTGCGTTTCCCGGAATAGAAGTTTCAGAAAATTCAGCACTGGTAATCGGAATAAGTTCAGCTTCACAGCAATTTTTGTTTTCCTTGCATAGCTAGAGTGGAAAACTTTATGACAAGTAATGAATGCACTTGTGACCGTTTGAGAAACTTGATATATTACGATTGCAATGTCCGCACACATCCTCACAACCGTCTCACACAACGAAGAATTAGTTTACTGATCCATTCATTTGATACATCATTGAAAAATTCAACGTACTTGAAAATTGCAGCTCGAATCACTTAGAGATTAGAGCTTCAGGGCTTGATGCAACTGAGACTCCACGCCCCCAATCAAACTGACCATTAGTCTCTGTCTCATACAACAGAAAGATAAGAAACCCTTGAGTCCTTGTGATTCATAACCATCAAAGCAACATGAACATTTACAATAGACAAAGTTCGAAGAAAATACAGTTAACTTTGACTTGAAATAATCTCTGACAGTGTACAGTAAGAATGAGAAGTAGGAAGGTGTAAAATAAATACGCAAATCTTAGCTAAAACCAAGATTTCACAATCATATCGTGTTGCTCTCTCAGGCCTAGGAATACATGATGAAGAACACAACATAAAACATAAGAAAATAAGAAACACTACATATACCTTAAAATGGCCTGTTACACGTTACATGCAGCAGATATTTGTGAATGAAAGAGCAACACAAAGTTATCATAGGTATACTTATACCATCCATTCCTGTTGATTGTGATTTTATTTCTTTAATTAAAGTAATCAATCTGCACTCATCAATAATTGAAAAAGATTTCTTCTAAGAGATTTCACAAAATTGACCATTCATGTAAAATTTAACCATATCACGTAAGGCGTTCTCATCTGTTTTTGGTATACAGTTAATAAAATATTCATTCAACATACCGACATTCTGTAATTCTGCAGGAATTTCTTTCGATCTTTTTTTACCTATATTCAGATGTTGCAATTCTTTTCAAATTTGTCCTGGATTCTTTTTAGATAGAGATTCAGTTCGCTTAAGCTTTTTCAATTTTCATATTTACCAAATTACGCAATTCTTTATATGAGATCCAGTATTCTTGGTTTTCGGACTTCCTAAACTTGCTCTTTATTTTATTTCTGGATTTCATGAGGTCCCATGTCAGAGGTTAACCACGGCGCAGGCTGTCTCGTTATACGACGCATAACAACAGGCGCATGATAATCGAATAGTCCAGTCAGAGCTTCGTTCAGATATGAGATCTTTTCATCAATGTTACGAATTCTGAAAATTTCATCCAATCCCGCGGTTTCAAGTGATCTATGAAAGCATTCGATAGAAAAGCTGCTAAAATCTCTGTAACGTTTATGTTTCCGATATTTAGCTTTGAAGGGAATATTGATTGAGAACTTCACAATATCGTGATCACTGCAATGATATCCAACCACCTGAATTCCTGATATTAAATCCATTTTATTCGTGATAATGTGATCAAGAATTGCATCACCCCGTGTATACTCCCCAACCAGCTGTGACAAACTAAATGCATTTAGTGTGTCAATATATTTAGTGCATTCTGGCTTTGTGTTTTTTGAGACATCAACATTCATATCACCGACGATTACGAGTTTGTGTGTAATTGAGACAAATTCCTCTATATCGTTGAATTAAATTTGTGTGTTCAACTTGCCATCGATTTTCGGTGGTTTATATAAAACACAGAATAAAAATACCTGTTCCGCAACCGTTACTGCACTGCATGTATTCTCCAACTCAAGATCCAATTGAACAATTCTAAATTTCAACGAGGTTCTAATATAAACTGCCGTACCTCCTCCCCTCGTACATCGATTATTCCTGACCAAATCATAACCACCAATAAATACAGATTCGTCCGGATCACCGTCCAGCCATGTTTCTGTCAGAGCAAACAAATCAAAGTTATATAGTTCAAAGTATGCTTTGAATTCTACAAAATTTGAAAGGAGTGATCTTACGTTCAGGTGAGCGCAAATTACATTTTCACAAGAGTCAACCATTCACTCAGTCGTATATTTCGGAAAAGATAAAAAATAAGTGCATAACTAACAGCTACAGGTTTCAATGAGCACTAATTTAATGAAGCTATAACAAAAAAAAAATGGCTAGTTGTATATTTACAAGGTGAATCTTCAGTAGAGTAGAAGTTATGAATAGATCAAGACAATGAATTAGTCCTATTCAAAAACCAAAGAAACAAAGAAGAAACTACCTATCGTATAACCCTAATTTCAACGACTTTGACTTTACACTTATAGAGTAGATACATCATGCTCGCTTGCTCCCATCATTCCACATCGACGGTTTTCTCCAATTCCTCGAAGCACCCCATCAATTTGATTTTTTCTCCATTACGAATATAAACATGTCCAGGCATTCTTGATACCATATTTTTTCTTACAAGTAATCAGTAAGTTATAACTGTGGGTGGTCAGATCCACGACTGCAACGATATTAGAGTTCTTGAATTTACTTTTATGTTTAAGTACCATATCGCGATCACTTTTACTGATAAAATGGACTATAACAGGACTTTCTGTGTTTTTAGTCGGTTTCTTTTTATTTTTAATTAATTATTGCCATCAAACCTGATCGGACAAAATCGGATTTCAACCCATGCAATTGTTTCAACTGAAATTCGAATTATGAAGCTCATTCGTTAGATTATTGTGGAATCCCCAAATCTCAATTTTGAAATTTATCATATATACAAGATATGATAAAACGAAAATAAACAAATATAGATTCGTTTATTTTCAAATTTTGTGAAATGATCTCAGACTAAAATTTTTTTCATTTGTACAAGTCTAGCGTTTCCTCTCCAACATGACAAATTCGTAAGCCAAACTTACTTTCGCATCCAATTCTTTTCACAAAGGACAAATAGAACTTGCTAAGATTTGCCGCCTGGGGTCTAGCAATGAGTAATGCCGCCACTGCCTGTTTCCTTATTATCAAATTCATTCATGTTTTTTTCATGAAATGTAAGAATGCAATTGTGACGAAGTCTGTTTATGTGTTAATTATACAGTACATTTCTTGTTTTGGAACTTTTTGGATTTTGTCCGTGTGTTGTGTCGGCAGCACAATTATCGTGGTATTGTATTGTGGGTTGCCGACTGATTTGACGTCATATTCATGCTGTGAAACACGATTGATGTGGACCCGCTTTTTCTTCGTGAAAAAAGTAATAATTCGCATAAGAACACCGAAAGATCATCGCATGAATCTTCCAACTCTCGCTCAAGAATTTGAATATTTTCGATATTCAACGCCCCGATCATCGTAGAATTATTCTGTGAGAATAATCGCCTTTTAAAGACAATTAACGTAGAATTAAGTTAGTTCTAGTGAATAAACTAGAGACAAGAATTCCCCCTTGTGAAGTGAAATTGACACTTATCAAGATTCGCTACATTTGTTCCAATTTGAGGGATCCCTCCAGGTCATCGGAAAAGGAACGAGCTACCACAATTCCAGCAAAAAGTAAGGCGTTTTATGGGTTGACAATCATTCTACTAATCCCCGATAATTTTGTACTGCCAAATATTTCACGCAACATCTTCCTATCAAATAATACAGTCCTAACTAGCTCTTTTAAGAGAATACGCTACATTTTTTGGTCCTTCGGGCCGGATATGAACCAGCGACAGAGGAGGTTACCGACGAACCATTTTCGTTTTTAACCACGGAACCCCCAGTTGACGAGGTTTATAAGCTCATTGAAAAATTTTCATCGCTTTCGAAAATTATTCGCGGTTTATGTTTCGTTTTGCGATTCAAACATAATATACAAAAACCCAAAGCTTCAAGAACATGCGGTTGGTTAACTTCGCAAGAATTAAATGATGCCTTATTGATGTTGGTGAAAAGTACGCAGCGCATTGCCTTTTCCAAAGAATTTAATTCTAAAAAATTCTCGAAGCCTCTTCGCAGGCTGAATCCATTCATTGATAACTCTGGGATTTTACGCGTTGGTGGTAGACTACAGCATTCTGCGCTCAATTATGAATCAAAGCATCCAATGCTTCTGCCATGTAAAAGCCTCCTTACTTCGAGGATAATAGAATTCTATCATGAGAAATATCTACATGCTGGTCAAAGAACGTTGACATTTTTATTAGGTCAACGTTTTTGGATATTGTCCGCGAAAAGAGCAATTTTTTCTTGCATTTCGAAATGCACGCAATGCTTTCGAGCGAATCCACGCACTTTTCAGCCTCCAATGGCCGATTTACCGAAGTTTAGAGTTTCTCAACTTAAAGCTTTTTCGCACGTAGGAGTAGATTACGCTGGTCCCTACGCTATTTCTATGAATAGACATCGGGGTAATAGAACCACTAAGGCATACATTTGTCTGTTTATATGTTGTAGTACCAAAGCCCTTCATTTAGAGCTCGCATCAGACCTATCTTCTGAGATTTTTCTAGCCGCCTTACAACGGTTTGTAGCTCGGTGTGGTCGTTGTAGTCACATATACAGTAACTGCGGAACTAACTTTGTTGGTGCTTATAGAGAAATAAAGAATTTCATGCGTGACGCCGCATCTCGCGAATCTATAGAGTGGCACTTTAACCCGCCTTCTGCTCCTCACATGGGTGGCCTTTGGGAAGCAGGTGTGAAATCGGTAAAATCGCACCTTAAACGTGTTTTGGGTGAACAAATCCTCTCATATGAGGAGTTCACAACTCTTCTGTGCATGATAGAAGCTATATTGAATTCTCGCCCTTTAATTTCAGTTTCTTCCGATTCTGAGGATGTAAATGTTCTAACGCCAGGACATTTCCTAACGTTAGAACCGCTCCGGGTTACCAGTACCTGACATGACTGATTTGTCGATGAATCGACTCAATCGTTGGCAATTGTTGCAAAAAATGCACCAACATTTTTGGGATCGTTGGTCGAAAGAGTACCTTCACACTTTGCAGCAGAGATCAAAGTGGTTGTCTAACGAAGAACCACCAAAGATTGATACTGTTGTTTTGATTTAAGATGACAAGAATCCTCCTGGTAATTGGTCGATGGGGAGAATAATAAAGCTTTACCCTGGACCAGACAGCGTAGCCCATGTTGCGACTGTAAAAACGAATAAAGGTGTTTTTGACAGACCCTTAGTAAAGCTATGTCCATTACCATCCTCATAAGATGGTTACATAGGCTCATTTTCTTTTTTTTCTCTAAATTTACTAATTTCTTTTTCCCTTTTTAATCTTTTGAATTTTTTTACATATATACGCAAATTTATAAATTCTTTTTTTTTGTTTTTGTTTGGACCCTTGGCTTTCTTTTTTTTTTCTTTTTCTTTTCGCGCGGGGAGGATGTTGTGTCGGCAGCACAATTATCGTGGTATTGTATTGTGGGTTGCCGACTGATTTGACGTCATATTCATGCTGTGAAACACGATTGATGTGGACCCGCTTTTTTTTCGTGAAAAAAGTAATAATTCGCATAAGAACACCGAAAGATCATCGCATGAATCTTCCAACGCTCGCTCAAGAATTTGAATATTTTCGATATTCAACGCACCGATCATCGTAGAATTATTCTGTGCGAATAATCGCCTTTTAAAGACAATTAACGTAGAATTAAGTTAGTTTTAGTGTATAAACTAGAGACAAGAATTCCCCCTTGTGAAGTGAAATTGACACTTATCAAGATTCGCTACATTTGTTTCAATTTGAGGGATCCCTCCAGGTCATCGGAAAAGGAACGAGCTACCACAATTCCAGCAAAAAGTAAGGCGTTTTATGGGTTGACAATCATTCTACTAATCCCCGATAATTTTGTACTGCCAAATATTTCACGCAACATCTTCCTATCAAATAATACAGTCCTAACTAGCTCTTTTAAGAGAATACGCTACACCGTGCCTCTTATTAATTTGTCCTATACTCTAGGCTAGGCACTCCCTTGAAATATACAATTTTTTTTCAAGCACGCAGCGGCTTCTACCTGTCCGTTAATTAGACCTTTACAGCTTTATAATCGAATAACGTAGTAAGAACTTCCATCGGATGCAAATTCTCAGAAACTGTTCATGAACAAAGCCAATCAAGTTCTTAGTTCCAGGACAATTCGAAAGCTCAATGCATCTGACTTGCGGAACGGACAAAACGTTAAACCAACACCACATTTTCTCATCCGTTCAAATCCATCGGACATCCGAGAACCCGTCGTGAACGAATTACAGTTAAATTGAGTTTGCTCCATCAAGTTTCCTTAGGAATTTCGACGAAGTCATCGCCATAGCAACTCGGTAAACTATTCTCTTTGTTTTCCACCTTACCTTCTGGAACAATGTTGCGAAATTTCGGCGATATGTTCACAATTCTGTTTGGATCTGAAACAAGGTCGGAGCGTTTGGCAGGGAAACTAAATTTCTTCTTCAGTAATGAGGTTTCTTCACAATGTTCGAAGAAAGTTCGACAAGACTTCTCTGATTGAACTCACAATCCAAATCCTGATTGAGGCGTTGATTATTAACCAGCGAATTTTCCATTGATCAGGAAAATTTCTTTGTATATCCTCCGCACGATAACACTCAGTGAAATCAAAGTAAAATAAAAATGTATTAACTGAAATTAAATGTCACTTTAAACAATTTTCCTCATTTCCTAAATGTCATAATGAGGTGGAAAAATCGATTTTGATATTTATAGTTGATGGACTTTACTTGTTCCTCAGAAGAAGGAGTTGGAGGAATTTCAAGCCATCTGGAGTTAATATAAAACAATTCGACATTTCCAGGAAGAGAAAATTGAATCGAAATGATTTGAAATTTGTATAAACAATGAAACCTATACTATATGTTATGTCCATTGAAAGCTGAAGGAAGGTTTTCATCTCAACGTCCTACACATACAGAAACGGAGCTAAGGGCCATAGTTGAAATGGCCGAAATTTTAATTTCAACCTATAACTCGAAAACAAAAGAAGATTAATGAATGTATTTTGAGATTGTCCTAAAAAGACGACCGGAATGTGTCATTCGGTCTTTTGGTTAAAAAGGTATAGTACATTATAACCTAATACGTTCTTACTTCCTGGAGGAATTTTTTGTAAGTTGCAAACAATTATAATTTCCACAACAGTTTTTATTTTTTATATAGTTTCGTGGCGTTTTGAATTTGATTTTCCTCAATCTTTCTCGGTTAAAAAGTTGTAGTACAGGTTTCATCAGTTTTCTCGGATAATGAATGAATTTTTACTTCTCGTATAGTTTCGTGGCGTTTTGAATTCGAGAAGGTTAAAAGAAAGTTGGTGTTGGGTGAAAATAAATTGAACGAGCATGCAACAGGTACTGAAGCCAAAGCTATTTCTCGGGGTTTTATTGATTTTTCTCGTATCAAGCGAAATCTTCCAATGTAATTTCGATGATTCAAGAAATTTGACGATATAGTTATTTATTTGATGTACTTATCAAGAAGTAGATAATACAAGATTCTGAAGAAAAATCAGAAATTTTTGTTGTTCTAACTCCTAGGCGGAATTCTGTCTGTAAACAGTAATATTATGTCTATTTCATTTAAGCAGATCTCAACTGGGACGTTTTGCCAGAAAAATGAAAAATCAAGACGACTCAAGCTCCTCAACTCATTGGCTTGGGGGACCTGACCCCACCATTGAACAAAATAAATGAAAAAAACAATATTTTAAATTTTAGGATTCTGTTGTAACGTCCCCCTGATAACTCGAATCTAGTTACGCCAATGGTTTCGAATAAGAGCTAGATATGGTAAAGCAATTATATAGTATTTCGTCGTGCGTGGGACTATATTCAATTTGTTTCCATTGACAGCGTAACCCACGCGTACGTTAATAACCTACTGGAAACAGGAGAATAAGAAGTCTTCCTGTTTTCTGAAGAATAAGTCAGCATTTTTAATGAATGAGAGGGGAGGCTGGATTACTCGAGAACGGAGCTTGATAACCAGTCACGAAGCCATCCAGTTCACAGTTTTCGTTGTTAAGAGGGAATGTTCAATGATTGACATTGGTTACGTAACCAGGGTCGTGGGGAGATCCTCAGGAAGGTCTTGGGCTACTCTCTACGCTTCCTTATACAACATAAAGGTAGAGAGCTAATGACCTTGGCTTCTATGAGAATAGAGCGGTAACAGCAGACTACTAAAATTACTCATTGGGTCATCTCATCATAAGATTCAATATTTTCATAAAGTCCCAGTATTCTCGATTTTCATGAAAACATCATTATTTAAAACAGTTTCACGATATCTTCATTTTTTTGTTTTTTGATTTTGATATATCATCAATTTCGAGCATGTGCTATAACTTTTGTATTCACGAAAATATCTGAAACGATTTAAACTCTTTAGAAGCGCTATTTCACTGTCAATTTTTTTTGTCGCGGAAAAATACACTTATTTTGAAGATGAATGAAATTTAAAAAACTTTCTTTTTTCTAATGAAAAAGTGTTTATTGGAAGTTTTTATCTTTTTCAGAAATTTTCGAAAATGAAAAAGTTATAGCACATCTTCGAAATCTAAAAAATTTTGACGTTTTATTCTTCAAAATCAATGAAGATTTCGTGTCTAGAAGTACCAGATACAGCCAAAATCAAGCAATTTGGGATACCCTGTGCAGGGTGATTCATTTATCTTGGTAACCCCAATTCTCTCGAAAACGTCCGAATTTTTTTTCATTCTGTGAATGACATTTTGAACAAGTCAATGTCGACTTGAGATGCGCATAAAAATCTGCGGAATAAATTAAGACACCAGGCGTCGCGGCGCTATCAAAAATTTTTTCTCCAGGGACATACCTTTTTTATTATGTCATTCGAAAGATAATTTCATATTGAATTTTTTTTTCGAATACAATTTTTATTTATTTCTAACAGTTAGCGATCTGCAGCGTGTTTTATGTTGATTCTATTCCATTTATTTTTTTCTGTATTGTGGTAGTATTTCTTTATTTAGAGACATAGATGTGATTTTGTGATTTGAATTTAAGAAGACTAGGTTTCTAGTCAATGTGTTTCTTCAAATAATATGAAATATGTGGCTACATCAAGATGGGGCTTCATGCCACAACGCTGCCATTGTCAAGAGATATTTAGATCAAGAATTCGAAAAAAAAAATGGATTGAAACCAATATACCCATCAGATATCGCCAGACCTAACGCTCATGAATTACTTTCTGAGGGGTCCCTTTGAATATTTGGTACACCAAACTCATTCTAATAACTTGGACTATTTGAAAATGAAGATAAGAAACGCATGTGCCCAAGTAGACCCTTTTATTTTGACCGAAGTAACTTATTATGAAATAAGGGAATGATATAACTTAAGTATGGATTATAATATCTAGTATATTGAACATATGATTCGAAATGTTTGGTTTGTTATTAAATAAAATGTTTATTGATATAAGATGATATTTAATGAATAAAATAATAGAAAAATAGTTACAGAACCTCCGTCATTTTACGGAACATAATCAAATCTAGGTCATCTAGCCATTATGATAGATACACAAGTTATATCATCTTCCTATTTCATGATAAGTCACTCTGGTCAAAATATAAGGGTACATTCATTTTCGAATTCTTCATATCAATATCTCTCCACAATAGCAGCGTTGTGAAATGGAGCACCATCTTGCTGTTTACACATATTTGGTCTTATTCAAAGAGGCATATTGTTTAGAAAACTAGCCTTGTTGAATTCAAGGCACAAAATCATATCCATGTCTCCAAATCGAGGCATACTACCACAATACAGAAAAAAAATGGAATAGAATCAACATAAAACACGCTGCAGATCGCTGACAGTAAGAAATGGACAAAAATTGTATTCGAAAAAAATGTTTAAAATAAAATTATCTTTCGAATGACATGATAAAAATGGTATGTCCCTAGAAAAAAAATTTCTGATAGCGCCGCGACGCCTGGCGTCATCATTTATTTCGCAGATATTTATGCGCATCTCAAGTCGACATCAACTCGTTCAAAACGCCATTCACAGAATGAAAAAATATCCAGGCGTTTTCGAGAAAATTGGGGTTACCAAGATGAATGAATCACCCTGTACATTGAATTAACAGGAAAACGATATATGTATTATGGTATGATATTTGTTTCGATGAAAAAACTCAAAATGATGAATTTCCACAGAGTGAGGAGTAGTTAATTTTTTTTCTATCTATCGAACATGCAATTGAGTAGATTTCATCTAGTCTGTTTTTTTTTTCATTAAGAGCATCTTGATGTTGCTTGACACTTTGAGAAAACCCTTCTTGTTTTTCTTTCAGTTTTGTAGTTTCTCTTTATTTCATAGAATCTGAAAACGAAGGTACGGCTCATTTTATTCAGAAAATATTTTTTTTGGAAATCTATTCTTTTTATTTTGTGAAAGGAGTAAATATTGGGAACTAAAGTGATGAAGAATTAACATCGATTTTCCAATTAGTCAACTTTGGGACATATTTTTTTATTCTTCAATTAAGTTCAGTTTCATTATTTGGTGCATCTCAAAATTTCAAGCATCAAATCAAAACCATTTTCACAGACAATGCAGATTCCTTAACATACATAAAGAAATATATATGATTGAAGGTTGAAAAATCAAAGTTAAATACCACTCTGATGAGATTCGTGATATTGAAATTGCTAATACCTAACATATAACATGGCTTCATTTCACAGAATAATAGGAACAAAATTTTCAGAAAATATATTTCGTTTGATGAGCCTTACTTTTGCTCACAGATTCCATGAAATAAAGAAAACCAAAATAACTAAAGAATTAAACATAGAATGTTTTTCAAAGTGTGTGTCATAAATCAGGATACTCCTGAAAAACAGATTTCCAAATTAGTAGAGTAATAGTTTTGACCTAAATCAGTTATTGAAAAAACAATTTCGAATATGATTTGAGCTGGCGACTTCGATACAATAAGTGTTTGGAATAGAGGATATATGTAGTGTTTCGAATGATTTTTGTTGTGTTGGAATTGTGTTTCGTAGCTAATTTCAGTTTTTATTGTTAAAAAAATTGAACGAATGGCCTTCTGATATTCTGTGATCACTGCCTCTAATTTTCTTTCACACTTGTTCTTCGTGCATTCTCGAATATCGTATGTAATGGGTAACGTGGAACGTGGAATTCATCTCGAGAATATTATTCGTATCCGACATATCTCAAACTTATAAAGAAATTAAACCTGGAAAAAAAGTCAAAAACATAGTTTTTGACCTTCACAAACAAACAGTTTCTGCAACATGATCAAACCAAAGTTAGTTGAGTATATTTGAACGCAATTGTGCTTTTTTCGAATGCTATCCTCAGTTGAAATTCAAAGCAGGATATCTCACGTGACCATATGCCAAAAATGTTTCTAGGCTCATTAAATCTCAAGATTTTTCCGTTCAAAAAATAACGACGGAACTCTACTCACCAAGAAAGAGTTTCGTATTATGCTTCGTCGTAGTCAACAGTTTTGTGAAACGGGGACGTAACATATACACCATCTCCACCACAGCCTTCTAAAGTACAAGCCAGGAACAAGGAAATTCGGCAACGTCGCACGTAGGCCTATCCACGGAGACTCGTGATGATTGATATATTCAGTAGAGAGTTTTGTTTATAGTGTAGGTACGTGTTTGGATTGTGTTGAAAAATCGTAGTGTTTTAGTGAATGAACGACTGGAAATAAGTGCACTTTAAGAGAACTAAAGAAATGTTTTCAGTGAAGTGCAATAAAAGTTTCATTTGATTTTCTTCACTAACTTGGGATCATCTACTGGATATGTTGGAGGTTAGGTTAGGATTTCAATTGCGATGAAAATAGTTCCGATAATCATAGAAAATCAATTTCAGAGGTTTGTTCATTTCAGATTCATATTATTTGCAAAATAGCGACATGGATAACTCCGCCAAAATTTATGTTTCAGAATATGTTGCTCCTTGGAGCAGCAACTGAGACTTGCAGATGTGGAACTAATGCGAAATCAATTTCAAATTCACTTTGTTCGGTTTTTGCAAATTAACTCTTGAACAATTTCGTAAACAATAACAATAATATGATTTATGTCGAGTAGAAGAAAAAACACTTGGGAGATAGGAAAAAGTTACCATTACCTGAAGATAGAAAATTAACATCCTCAGAATGAAACTGTCTAACTTTTCATAAATATATGCATTTTCGTTTCTATTGCATATCATTTTTATGTTGAAAATTTAAATATTTGTTGTGTAAACATCTTATATCCATTTATTTTCACATTTACTTGCATGTCTACATATTTTGATGAGTTATATGAGAATGTTGAGAATACTTGTTTTGTTCACGTAGAGAATATGATTTAATTTTTTTTGGCAAGAGTTGGCCCTACACCTTCCCGTGGTTCTTGCTGAACAATGAATTGAATATCCAATTCTCTTCCTAACTTTCAATTCAGAGAATTACCTTTTAATTCCAACCAAGATTCAAACACAATCGTGAGATTTTTTAATAGGAGTAATTAAGATATTCAATTTTTTGACTCAGTAGGGTCTTATGTTTTTATTTCTTCTAGCAAAAAATTCATTTGATGAATTTGCAAATGATTTGAGTTCTAAATAACATGATATCCCGCACTACCGCATCGGACGAGTATACCTACGGTTTGCCTTCTCATACGGCGTTGCCAAACTTAGTTCCAGGCTATCTCTATAGACGGCTGTGCCTCCACCTACGAGTATCTCTCACTTGGAGGGAGGATGGTGTGTCCCCGTGAGAGGCTCCGATGATAGCTTGATGTTGAGAAGGTTTACTGTGTCTTCTCTGGAGGTTAGACGAAAAATATTGGCAGTGAAATTTTTGTATAATGTTCTGAACAACATAGTTGATTCTCCTCCCATACTAGCTATGCTCAATTTCACAGTAAGAAGACAGAATTCAAGAACACAGGAGCTGTTTTATTTGTCTACACCTAGGACCAATCTGCTCTTGCAATCGCCGTTTGAATTTACAGTAGAACCCCGATTATCCGAGTCCGCTTTATCCGAGGTCGCGATTATCCGAGTCGCGTGGATAGCGCAGGGTAGTTCCATTTCACACGTTCAAACTTTGCTCGCGCTGCGAGATGTCTGTGCTTGTCATTTGTTTAAGAACATATCTACATACTTGTGTATTTTTTTATATAATATATGTATTTTCTTATCTATTTAGTAACTGTAGACGTAAATAAAACTCAATTTGATTAAAAAAGTCATATTTTTTCACAGTCATTTAATAAAGTCCGTATTATCCGAGTTTTCGATTATCCGAGGTCGGCTCGGTCCACAATAGCTCGGATAATCGAGGTTCTACTGTATAGGGATTTTTCCTCGAGCTAACTACAAGAGTGTAGTTAGTCAACTTAATGACGTCGTGGTTATCTTTGTGCCCTGTGTGGTAAGTTATGGCGGATGAGTGCTGTTAAAGATTGAGCCCCTCAGACGTCATCCTCAACTACGCCTATGGTCCGAACGCACCGAAACGTCAAGACGACTTCTCATCTCTGTGAACTCAAGTTAACCTAATTCAATTCTATGTACTACTCAGTTGACAGATCAACTCATGCTCGTTATTAATTGTAACAATCAATCAATCTTCCTTTTCTGTATCGACTCTCTCTGAAGATCAGATCGCTCTTGTACTTCTCTTGTGAAATTTAGAATTCTCAAAAGTCACCTCGCAAATTAATTGTACATCTCGTTCATTTTTGGAAGCAATCATTTAGGTAAGTGAACATTTCTCAAAGTCATCTCTCATTAATGCATATTTAATGTTATTTTCCTGCTTTTATAAAGTTTGAAAATGTGTCCACGTTTTAGATCATAAAATCTATAAAAATACTGGTAATCCTCTATCATTTTACTCTCAGAAAATCTCTATTGCATTTAACTAATGGAATTGACTCCTCTAAGATACATATTTTGGTATATTTTGCTGTTCTCATGTTTTTTCAGATTTCTTTAGACTTTTCACAGTGGAAATACTAGTTGAATGCTTCCAAAAATGAACATTATTTGTGGTAATGAGTTTTGATTAATTATATTCTCATGTGCACCTCATTATCTCAGTGTAGTCATCTCATTTCTCAATCATGCACTTCTCATTGAATTTGCTAATTATTTTTCTCGAGTTTCAGATGAATGAACGATCTCAAGCATAAGGGTGAATCATGGAATCAGTCTTCTCTCTCAATAAACTCAACTCAACTCCTCTGAAATATTTGAACGATCAAATAATTCACACATTGAACCTGATTGACAGTCTCAATCCCTGCTTCACCTTGAGCAGTCTCCTCAAATACTGCCCACATGATTAGATTGGTATGAACTCCTCAGTATAACTAAGAAATTCTCAAGTTCATTCATCGGAAACATTTAGCAAGTGGCAACTCAAGCTTTCAGCTTCAAACAAATCAAAGGGTTGGTGATTTACACTCATACAATGTACTCTCATATTGTCATTCTCATAATTATCAATTGTAACTCTTATTTTTCTGATGAACACTAACCCTGCTTGTTAAAAGTAGTTTGTCACTGTAAATTTTGTCTCAATTGATTAATTAGCCTTCTCGTTACAGAACTACGTTATAGATCATAATTATTGATTTCTCAACCTTGATACTCTCATATTGCAATGCTCTCAATGAAGACCAGACTTAGACTATTAAGTTTTCAATACATGTACTCCTCTAAGGCCTAATCTCACTTTATTACAACTCAGACTACTCTAACAATTCACTATTGAACCTTTTGTTTTTCTGATGAGATAAAGAGGCTCTCGCAATAAATTTCAGTTGCATCATCACTGTAAACTCTGTGTTTAATTTTGAATTAATGGAACTCTCTCGAAGTCTAAGTCTGACTTCAGCTGACCTCTCATTTTGAACTTCTCTAGATTACCTCTGTTTTTAGTTGAATAATCACACTGAGTTTTAAAGATGACTTTAATATTGTATTTTTTACTGTATTAACTTCATGCGGGTGACTTATTCATTTTATGATTGTGAATGATGTCAATAAATGTTTTTACAATACCATCTCTAACTCAATTATCTGGATACAGTCCTAAACTTTATTTTCCAAAATCAGAACAACCCCGATTTTGTACAAGTGCAAAGGAAAGTTCAAGATCCTCTCTCTCCTTTTTCAAGTAACTACATAACAAACCAGATTGATGTATTGGTTTACTGGCGTAGTTAACTGTGACGTCATGGTTCTAACTACGCCTCGAAGAAATTCGTGTAGTCAACTATGGTTTGCTCTGGTTTGGTGTGGTAAGCTCAAGGAAAAATCCCTTATGTGCCGAACCTTCAACCGTGTCTCTGTGGTTTGTAATTTGAACTTCTCTGTCATGTATTATTAGACTTGTTTCAGTTCAATATGGTGTTTAAGCTTTGGATCACTTTTGACATCCCTTTCATTTGATGGTGTAGCGCTCGGTTCATTTAATTATTTATCTGTTGTGTATTTATGTAATTTCTGCATTTATATCAAGTTAAGATGTACAACGAATGCCCGAAAATCGGATCCCAAAACAGGTATTTCAGTGGACACCACAAGGAAAAAATAGAAGAGGCAGACCTAGGACAAGCTGGCGGGAAGGAATAGATGGGAATTGAGGGAGAGAGACGGCGTAGTACGTCCTAAACGACATACATACATATATATATATATATATATATATATATATATATTAGACTGATTCAAAAAAATTGACTTTTTTTATTTTCACGAAACCCCCCCTAATTATCTTTAGGGTATCGAAAAAAAAAGACCTTTGTGAAAATATCAGCTCCAAATAATAACATTTAGAGGTCGCTCATCAATTATTTCTATTTTGCCTACTAATAGCAGGGGAAAAATTTCTTTTTTCAATAAAAAATTCCTAGAACACAAACCAATAGGCGGATTTCTTTGTGTGATACATTTTCGTGTAGGCAATCACATACTCTACAAATATGTCCCTTAGGATATTTCGATAAAACGGCCGCTTCAAAAGTTATTCGATTCGATGCTAATATTGAGGTATTTTTGAAAAAAAAAATTGTTCAAAAAATCGACTATACTTGTTTTCACGCAACCCGCCTTCTAATCATCTTCAGGGCATAGACAAAAGCCGTCTGTGAAAATATTAGCTTTGAATATTAATATTTAGAGGTCGCTCATCGATAGTTTCTATTTTCACTGCTGATGGCAGGAAAAAACTTCTTTTTTCAATAAAAAATTTTTTGTTCACTGACCAATAGACGGATTCCACTGTATGATACATTTTGGTGTAGGGAACTAGATACTCTACGAAAATGTTCAATACGATATCTCGATAAAACCACTTATTTGAATATTTTTTTCCAAAATACCTCAATATAAGTTATTAATATAGAGGTTTTTTCAAAGAAAAAGTTCGAATAACTTTTGAACGAGCGGTTTTATCGGAATATCGTATAAGACATTTTCGTAAAGCATCTAGTTCCCTACACAAAAATGTATCACTCAATGGAATCCGTCAATTGGTTCAAGAAGAAAAAAATTTTTATTGAAAAAAGAAATTTTTTTCCTGCTATCAACAGCGGAAATAGAAGTAATCGCTGAGCGACCTCTAAATATTAATATTCAAAGCTAATATCTTCACAGACGCCTTTTTTCGATACCCTGAAGATAATTAGAAATAGAGTTTCGTGAAAACAAACAGAATCGATTTTTTTTAATAATTTTTTTCTTTAAAATACCTCAATATTAGCATCGAATCGAATAACTTTTGAAGGGGCCGTTTTACCGAAATATCGTAAGGGTCATTTTTGTAGAGTATCTGGTTGTCTACACGAAAATGTATTACACAATGAAATCCGTCTATTGGTTTCTGCTCTAGGAATTTTTTATTGAAAAAATAAATTTTTTCCCTGCTATTAGTAGGGAAAATAGAAATAATTGATGAGCGACCTCTAAATATTATTATTTGAAGCTGATATTTTCATAGAGGTCTCTTTATGATACCCTGAAGATAATTAGGGGAGGGTTTCGTGAAAACAAAAAATGTCGATTTTTTTGAAACAGTCTAATATATATATATATATATATATATATATAGATTAATTTCCTATAATTGGTTTTTTTTCTGTAGAAAATAAAAGCTTATGAAGGCTTATTATTTTCTTGAGATTATGGCATTAGCCTTATAAACACCACTCAACTGCAAGAAATAATTTGACGAATTTCATTGCTAGAGGCACACAATTATAAATATACAGGTCGTGCACCATCTACTGCAACCAACAATTCAATCGCCAATGTATCTATCTGTCCATTCTTTTCAGTTGACCATGGTCACCTACGGGCATTCATATAGCTCAGATGTTGATGGGTTCTAATACAGACGTTATACGGGAATGTTAGTATCAAATTTGTTATGGCGACCGGACTTTTCGATACCTAATGATTTGACTATTAACTGTGGATAAGGACTTGGCATTACCTTGGATTCTGATAAGTTTGGTTGAATGGCCGTTTTCTGATCAGAAACAAAGTGTATTTACATGAAGAGCAATGTATTTTCAAGATCTGCAGTGTGACAGAGTCAAACTGCAAAGAAGTATGTAGATATGCACCTCATAAATGTCATTAACTTGGAATCTGATTAACTATGTGTGAGTTCATTCTTTATTAGCAATGAAGTGAGTGATTCTCACTGCAATGAGTATACATAGCGGAGAAACCCGTTTTGGGTCGCAAAAAGGAGGTGACGTCTACAGCGCGAGGGAAACAGCAAGGATTCACGCTCGGCGTAATCCAAACCAATAACATCCCACCTATTAGAAGAACACACCAACCTCACCGATCTGAGAGACACAAACGTCAGACGTCTTGGAAATAATTGGAGTGGAGCCTGACACAGGCTCGAAATATTGAGATACATTTAAAATGTATGGGTACCACCCTCATCATGTCCAACAGAGCCAGAAATTGAAACCACGGGATTACCCAACACATGTGCTATTCTGTCGCATGATGATAACAAAAATTACCGAAAATCCAAATTTTTTTAGATTGTATTATGCAATAACGAATCTTCGTGGCGGAAAGATGGCTACATGAATCTCTCTTGTATCCCAGACAGATAATGAGGTGAAGAAATATTGTTAATATTATTTAACGATTTCTAATCTCCAGAAAATACCCAGTAAACAAAAAAAGTTGAAATTTTTTATACTAAAAAATTGTTGACTCAGAGTAATATTGAGAATAATTTTGATTTTATTAATATGGGCTAAAATCGATATCTTCGATCACAAACTAGCCTTCAATTTTTTGAGAAACGGCACTATTAGGTATATTCAGAAAATTATAATTATTTTGGAAACGGTACATATTCGCTCAACTTATGTTGTTGTCATCCGATAGTATTTGAATGAGTTTTATAAATTAATCCCGAATATCAACACAGGCTATGAGTAGAAGAAATTTGCAAGAAGGCCAATGGAACGACAGGAACAAGTGGAAGTTAGGCATCGGACAACGTCGCCAGATGTTTTAAAACCGATCACATATATATTCTCCCTTCAGGTGGCGCTAGACAAGACCACTTGATGATATTACCAGTGGATGTATGGTAACTTCGTCTAGTTGGTAAATTGTTTTCACTTCGAAAGCCAAGTCGATGTATTTACTGACCTTCTGATTTCTTGCTTCTCGTAGATTGTGGGCGCATGGGATGGTAATATCCATTATTCTTAATCTATTTTCTCCCTTTTCTCCCTTCTCTAGCACAAAGATATCAGATTTATTATGCCCTATCTCACAGTTTGTTGTTATAGACTTATCCTAATATAGTTTAGTTCCATCAGTTCTTTTAGATTATATTTGTAATAGGCCTCACCGTTATTAATGAATTGGCGCTGTTTACAGATAGCTTGATGGAAAACCTTAGCGACCTCATCATGCCTTTTCTTGTGGTCACGGGCCGCCAGATATTATTATCATTATCATTTCCGCATTTCTCTGCTTTGGTGTTTGTATGGGTATTATGATAATTAATATTAGAATTGTAGTTGTTGTTGTTTTTGTTATTATCAATATTATTATTATTAGTATTATTAATATTTTTATTATTCGGTCTACTCTATCATGGTGCGACGTTTGATTCATTACATATGGGAAACCCTGTATAAGTGAATCATATACCTATTCTTCATCATTTACCATGTGATGAAAATGTAAATCTGAACTCTTCCTTATTCAAATTCACCAAACCTTTATCTTTATAAAGATATCATTTTTCGCGAAAGTTTTTTTTTTTCAATTTTCAAACAATGCTTAGAGAAGAAATTAATCCCACCCATGAAGAATTCAATACTTGTTCTTTCGAACTTTGCCTTTTTATAGAAACAGCTATTTTTTATGATTTTCTTTTAGATTATTCATTTACTTTTTCAGTAGATTTCGGTCTCCGGACTGATTAGAATGTTAGAAAACAGCCACAGGATACTAAAAAATTTGATAATTTTTAATTTTTCACATATTCAATTCACGATTGTCATCTGAAGGTACCAAGGAGTCTCTCAAAATGAATGTGAGTCAAATTGTTCGATGAGGTAGGTAGCAATTGGAGCATATAATTTGAATGAAAACCTCATTTTCACGAGACAAATTAAAGGACCAACATCAAAAAGAGGGATGTGAGTTAGTTTCGCACGAAATTTCCTGGAAGTTGATTTGATTGATGAATTTTCATTAGATCGTCCTTTGGTTAGTTCGGGCAGTCCAATAAATCGTTTCGTCCAACAGTGTGGACAAGACAATAAGTTATTCCCTGACAGCAATATCGGTTGGAGTGACATGGGCTATGCGGAAGAGCAAAATGGCTTTTTCATTGCTTTCGAGATTTATATTCCTCCCCGCTCCAATTACTATATGTAATTCAATCTTGGTTGGCATAAAACATACACGAATTGACCTACTTCAAATATTTTTCATTTTCTTGCCATCATATTTTCTTTTCCGTGTGTTAGCATTTCAGAAACTTCTCACTGGGAGAATATTTCAAGAGTGTAAAATCTTATTATAGCTATAAAGAATCAGATTAGTAAAAGAAGTTATCATCAGACATTATCGAGCTCGTGAGATAGTAGGCCAAGCTAATTAGACTTTTGCCTGGAAATAAATGGTGGAGTTCTGGAAACAGAACAAACCATTTATTAAGGCCTCTAATAAGAGTAGTTTGATTTTTGCCCCAATTTCCCAGTGGAGCGTATGTCGTCATGTTCGAAAATCCTTGACATTTTCGGACCATTTTAGGCAAATTTTTATGCTTTTTGAAAAAACCTTTTTTTCAGTATATCTTTGGAAGTAGTAGACCATACAATTGTAACCCGCCTCCTCCCATCCACAATGTAAAGTCTCGCAGTAGATCATCCTATTGGGGATACTGATCATTTGATCGTAGCTAGTGCTGTTGAAGTCGCTCAGCAGTCCCATAAAAGTGTAGTTATTGTTGTATTTTTACTGCTGCAACCCCTATGTGCACCAAAATTTTCTTACTACAGCCTGGCAAAGACAAGCAAGACAAAAGTTGTCTATTTTCTCTTGCACTACAAGTTTATCTCTGTTTCGAAAAACAACATATTATTACTTCATGTTTTTAAAGGCATGACAACTGAAATTGCTGAAGACGTTGAAAATCAATAATAATAAGAAACGTGGGGATCATAAACTAATAACTAACAATACAACTCAGAACTCGTTATTAAGAACAAAATATTACATATCTTTATTACCTGTGAATACGTCCCTAGCAGCGTTGCCAACCGTACTATAATTATAGTAGTTGTACGATATTTGCTACATCAGGTACTATAAAATTTGGAAGTGGATATAGTATGCTTTTTGTACTATAATTTGATAATATATATATGCCATAATTTCAGTAGTGCAAATTCGAATATTTCAGTAATGCAAATTCAAAAATTTCAGTAATAGCTTTAATTTTAAGTATATAGTTTCATAAACAATATTAATGGAAAACTTAATATAGTTGTCTGGGCATTGTTCAGTACTGCTTTCGCCATTTATAGGAATCAAACTGAAAAAAGCATGTGGATGAAAATTATAGAATCTACTATTATTTATCTTCACTTCGCGAGTAGAATCGGGGAATCACAGGACAGAAACGTATTCAATTTTAATATTCTGTTTACTTTTTAGGATCTTGCATTTTGTTTGAACCAACAAAACAAATGTGCCTGTAATAATATGTTCAATCACGTCAAGAAAAAGTGAAACTGAAATTATTTGTATTCTCCTAGGAGATTCTGCTGTTGAGCTAGAACTCGAATTGAAATAATTCCTAATTAATTAATTGTGAGCCCTGAAAGTACTTTTTTTCTGAATTTTTTCCTCTAAACTTTTTTTTTCATTGAGATATTCAAATGGTAAGAAAAAATTTATTTCCTTGTTTTCAAATTATGGTACTATAATTCTGTCAAACGTACTATATTTGGCCTGGCTGTTGTACTATGATACTCCATCAAGGGTTGGCAACACTGGTCCCTAGCGAGTGTTGTTGAAGTGCTGCTCCAGTTGAACTTATCGGGCAGGAGCATAAGATTTGCTAAACAATGCTGCTGCTTTCAGCAGATTTGTGTCGATTTCAAACGTCTTTAGAAATTTCATTTTCCTTTACCGTCTTGCTTGCCTTTGTCTGGCCCTAGTTAAAAAATGTTGGTACACAACGGGGCTGAAATAATAAAAACTACAAGGTCAGTGTCCTTTCCAACATTATCCACACACTCATGAAACTGCTGGCAAATTCGATAGCAATGAAATTTCGTTCTAGAGTTTGTATTTTCATGGGTATTCCACGTTTTATAGTGGAAAAATATGTTTTTTCGAGAAGTGTTAAAATTTGTCATATTTTAAAGTATGATTTCTATGAAACTACTCGTTTAAATACAATTCCGTGAAATTCTTTTGAAGCGAAATTTAATGCTTAACACTTTTGAATATCCCAAAGTTTCTGATGAAATGCTTGGTTTAGGAGCTATTAGAGAAAAACCTAAAATAGTCCGAAAATTTCGCGGTTTTTCGAACGTGATGTCATACGCTCGACTGAGAAATCAAGGCAAAGCTCAAACTACTCTTATGAGAGACCCATGGGCGCCTGCAGGGGGGGGGGCAGTGGAGGATTTGTAAGGAAGTATTAATGATCAATTTGAACTTCCTTGATACCTGATCATGAACACTCCTTTGTAAACCAAAATTACTCCAAAAATGATATCCAAATAGTTTGACGATACAGTTTACAAGTTGCTCAGATTTTACCTATATCGGCAGTCCCAGAAGACTGTTTTTTTCTTGTTTCTGGAGAGTCATTTTACTTATGTTTCTATATATATTTCATATTATAATATGATGAATTTACCTTTGGAAAATATGGATATTCTAAAATGTTTTCAAAGGAGATCGAATGCTGATGACGATCGCTATAAGACACCCAAAAAATAAACCTTTATACATCAATGCAGACTCGTTCCTCGTGTACTGATAAAGAAACAATCTAAGAAAAATATAGGAATTAACTTCCTATTGAATTTCTTGAGACTAACAGAAGGCTGGTTTTTAGTTCAGAATAAAATATGCGTGGTATTACGATTCCGGTATTTTATTTTCAGAATTATTATTACTATTTTTGTGTGTGTTATGTCTTTTTTCTTCTTTCTTTATAATTAATTCATGTTGATAATATATTTATTTTGTGTTATTTCGAATAATCTCTGAGTTTCTAGTTTTGAATTTATGGTTTGTTTCATTTATATTTCATATTTCGTTATTATTCATGTATGATTTTTGTGAATATCATTTTATCGAGAACTATGGAGTGGATACCGACAGGAAGGAGAAAAAGAGGGAGACCAAGGAAGAATTGGAAGGAAGGAATATCGAGGGCCATGAATGAGAGAAACATTTCTGAAGATCAATGCAATGATCGTCTGGCGTGGAAATTAGGCATCGGACAACGTCAGAAGACGTTTTGAAACCGACAATATATATATATATATATATATATATATATATATATATATATATATATATATATATATATATATATATATATATATATATATATATCTATTAAAGGAGATTTGCCGTAAATATCAAATTTTCAAAATTCTTGTTTGGGTACCTTCAAGAACACAGAGACATTGTAGTCACCATGGCAGACAAAGGAAATATCACTGTTGCAATTTCAAGACGATTATATGAAGAAAAAATGAATTCCTTGATTGGAGACACGGAGGTGTACAAAAAACTTTCATCTGACCCAACTTCTAAAATTCAATCGAAGAACAATTCTTTAGTCAAGGAACTGAAAGATAAAGAATTCATAGATGGTAATACTGCCAAAAAACTTAACAGTTATAAAGGAGTTTCCCCAACAATATATGGCTTGCCAAAAATTCACAAAGAACGTATACCATTAAGACCAATTGTTTCAACTATAAACTCCCCCACATCTGATCTCAGCAAATTTATGGCAAATATTGTTCTGTTCTTATTTTGTATATATGTATATATGTTTATTCCCCCTTAAATTCATTATCTTAATTGTCACGATGCAATTGTTATGCTTGGATGGTGGTCTCGATATTGAGCTTTGTTTCAACTTTGTCTTGCTGTCATGCGCTAGAAGTCGATATGGCTTACTGAGGCCAGTTAAAAGGAAGAAGACAAGGGCCACCCCCCTTCCACACTAAGGGCGGATCACAGAGACTCTCTCTAGCACTTCAACAACGAGACCAGTCCTCTGACCACCAGTGCCCATATACCATCCACCAGAGTCAGTTCCTATAATACACAGTACCACGATTTTGCCACGTTGTCCTACCGGTAATGGTAAGTCTATATCATACTTATAGTGTTTTGTCAGCGTATACTAAGTCTTGTGAATCCTGGTACAAACTGTTTCGATTGTGAATTTCATTGAATACCATCACGAACTAGCGAATCCGATGATTTTACATTCTTTCCTTTAATAGCAATTATAACATGGTCCTTCGAGCCGGATTCTGCTAGGAAGTTTTACTTTGTTATTCATATCTTTCTATTCAAATTGAGATATTTTGTCTGGGAATACCAATTCTGAAGTAACAGTGTTGAAATATTTGCTTTGTCTAGTCTTCTATTTAGGTATTTCAGTTGTATCGTGATATATCTCTCTTTCTCTTTTTTCATATAACTGACTCTAATTATTGCTCATAATATATATATATATATATATATATATATATATATATACATATCAGAACGACTCAATTCTCTAAAGGATATCTTACATCGATTTAAGTACCCCTCTCACCGATCTGCTCCATTCTGCGTGCTTATCACCTTGGAGCAACTTCGCGCGCTCGGGAATTTCCAGTATTTCTCTTCTGAAATTCCATCCATTGAGCCGATTTAAGTTTATGATCATATAGTGGTGTGTACCGCTCGAAAGACTTTACTTTAGTTTTTATTTTCTCCTTTTTTTTCCATTAGTTCTTTCAATTTATTTAATAGGCACCTTCAATATGCCTCTCACAATGGAAGAAAAAATCGCTCGCGCTGATGCCCTTAGAGAAATAACTATAAACCAATTAGTGCTGATCGAAACATGCGCGATAAATGCCCAACGGGAAGAAAATAATATTACCAAATTCGCGATGGCTTTCAAGGGCCTTAAGAAGTTGCAAAAGGACTTTGAAAAACATCATTTATCAATTGTGGTCGCTTTAGCCGGGGACTCCGAGAAATTAAATGCTCAGTCCGAAATCATGAACGATTTCTGTGCTAGATGTCTGGAACTAGAAACAATTCATCATACACTCATAGCTGAAAAGCAGATAGATCAACGTTCCAAAATTAACACAACCACGTTTCAAAATACAACATTCAGTAATACAAACGATTGTATCCGCTTACCGCGTATTGAACTGCAAGAATTTTCGGGCAACATCCAGGAATTTCCGTCTTTTATTGAACTCTTCGACACCCTGGTACATAACAACGGTAAACTTTCAGACATCGAAAAATTTACCTACCTGATTTCGAAAGTACGTGGTCCTCCTCATGCTTTAATTAGAAATTTACCAATTGTGTCGGCAAACTATTCCATCGCGTACAATTCTTTAAAAGATAGGTACGACAATAAAAGGCTCAGAGCGGTAAATTCCTGGAAGGAATTAGAAGGCTGTCCCAAGATGCAAAGGGGCGATTGTAAATCTTTGCGCCATTTATTGGATACCTTCTCGGAAAATTTAGAAGTTCTAAGAACTATGCGGTACGATGTTGACGGTTGGTGTTTCATTTTGTCAAATATGCTGCTGGATCGTTTGGACCCGAATACAAGGCGAGAGTTTGAGAAAAATCATGCGTCGAACGAAATGCCGAAATATACGGAAGTAAGAGATTTCATTTCAACCCAGTGCAAAGCATTAGAAACATTTTCATTATGCACAAGGTCTTCTAGCGAAACAAATAGAACCCAAAGGGATGCACCTAGAACAACCCAACGCAACACATTGCTCGCGAAAACAAAACGCGTCGTAGATAAATCTCCCAAAGTCACCCGATGCAATTTTTGCGAAGGTGAACATCTCATACAAAATTGTTCGGATTTTTTGAATAAAAATGCATCAGAACGTTTCCAAGTTACAAAACAGAAAAAATTATGTGTAAATTGTTTATCCGATAAACATAGTACCCTCAACTGCGTTTCTAAATACCGCTGTAGACAATGCAAAAGGACGCATCACACGTTATTGCATTTCACGGAGAATTCAGAACCGTCAGAAAATGATTCTCCACAAGTTAATACAAATCCAACGGTTGCTATGTTTACGAAGAGTGAACACGAGGTACTGTTGTCTACAGCTCTAGTGAGCGTTCGCGATGCTTTCGGCAATATTCAAACCGCGAGAGCTGTTTTAGATTCAGGTTCGCAATCATGTTTTGTAACAAAAGGGTTTGTTTGCTAATAAATTAGGCCTCAAGAAAATTAATATAGCTGCGACTCTTCACGGCCTCGACAGAATGCATATGCCGGCTAAATCGGGTATACATTGCGTGATCTCCGGCGAAGATTCCGCAGAATTTCAAGCAGATTTCATAATCCTAGAACAGATTTGTGACCCATTGCCTATCACCGGATTCGATCTAAACAAAATTCCATATGTGCGTAACTTAAAATTAGCTGATCCGAACTTCAACAAGAGCGATAAAGTGGACATGCTTTTAGGCGCCGAAATATATCCTCTCATCCTTAGAGAGGGAAAAATCGTGCTAAATGAAAATTCGCCGGTTTGTATACATACTGCATTCGGTTGGGTCGTTATGGGAAAACTCTCCTCTCTTCAAAAAGTTCAATACAACGCGCCACGTCCGATTAAGACCTTTTTCGCGAAATATACAACGAATGATCAACTGAACGATACACTACGACTATTTTGGAAAACCGAAGAAGTTCCAGACGTGAGTGTAAAAAATCCTGAGGACGAATTTTGTGAGAGTCATTTCATTCGAAACATTAAACACGACGAACGTATCGGTTTTACGGTCTCTCTACCTTTTAAAATAAACGCTCCCGATTTCGGAGATACACGTTCTCTAGCAATGCGGCGATATTTGTCATTAGAAAGACGATTAATGCAAAATCCACAGAGTCGGATTGCCTATACAGATGTAATCAACGAATATCTGAGTAAGGGTCATATGACGAGGGTGGAACCTCCCGCACTTGCTGAACTGAACGGTTTTTTCTATATACCGCATCATGCCGTCCTAAAGACCGATTCCACATCGACACCGCTTAGGGTAGTCATGGACGCGAGCAGTCACTCTCCTGACAAGGTTTCGCTCAATCAGGCGCTGTACAGCGGTCCTAAATTACAACGCGATCTAGTTGAAATTCTAATAAACTTTAGACTCCATAAACATGTAATGCTCACGGATATCAAACAAATGTTCAGAATGATACAAGTAGATCCCAATCAAAGAAAATATCAACGGATTCTGTGGCGTCCCAATTCAGATGGGCCGATCGTGGATTACCAATTGAACGTCCTCGTCTTTGGCATTACGTCATCCCCGTTTCTAGCTATCCGGACGCTTTTGTATCTTGCCGATAAATATCGTGATTTTCCGTTAGCATCACAAATTTTACGAACGCAAACATTCGTTGATGATATCACTTTCGGTAGCGATGATCTTGATTCGATTAAAGGCATGCGTGATCAACTTGTCGAACTACTAAGTAAAGGTAAATTCGAACTCAGAAAGTGGGCATCCAATACAGAATCACTTTTGGAAGGATTGCCTAAAGAAAATGTACAGAATATTGACTTTTCTTTCGATTCCGAAAACAATGCTTCCTTGAAAATTCTAGGTTTGAAGTGGTCGCCAGTTAAAGATAATTTTTTCTTCACATTCAAATATCTCGAATCTAACTGTACTAAAAGAACAATGCTCTCGGAATTGGCGCGCACCTTCGATCCGTTGGGAATCTTGACGCCCATCACCTTTTTCACTAAAGTACTGATTCAACGGTTGTGGACCTTAGGTTTGGGCTGGGATGAAATACCGCCGAAAGATGTTGTTGATAAGTGGTTACATTTTAAGAGAGATCTCACAGTGCTTTCTTCTTTCGCGCTGCCACGGCATTTCGATCTTCGTAATATGGATTCATGTCATCTTATTGGATTCTGTGATGCTTCAGTCGAGGGAACATGTGCGGTCACGTATTTAAGAATCAAATACAAAGATTCGGTGGTGAAATGTCATTTCTTGTTCGCGAAATCGAAAGTCGCCCCATTACAATCGGTTTCTTTACCCAGACTGGAATTGGAGGCTGCAGTTCTTCTATCAAAATTGATTAGATATGTGGAAAAGGTACTCATAGACAAGATAGGTTTAACAGACATTCACGCCTTCAGCGACAGTTCCGTGGCTCTTTCGTGGATTAAAAACTCACCACATTTATGGAAAACATATGTCGCGAATAGAGTAGCTTTTATTCAAGAAAGAGTACCGCCTAACAAATGGCATCATGTATCCTCCAGAGAAAACGCAGCGGATTGCGGTTCCAGAGGCATTTTTCCTTCTGAATTGCTGTCACACTCTTTATGGTGGACTGGACCTCGGTTCCTTTTAGAAGAACCAACATCCTGGGTCAAGAAAGTTCCTGAGCACGATCCAGATACGATTGAAACTGAGCGACGAAAAATAACGTTAAACGTGCAAGTGTCACAACCGAATATTTTGGATACGTTTCTTGACAAATATTCAACCCTAAATAAAATTAAACGTGTTCTTGCTTACATTATCCGTTTCAAGAATAGATGCATGAAACGCCAACGTGTCATCCGTGAATCGGTCGACTGCCTCACAGAGGAGGAGTTGCACAGCGCCCTTCTTTTGATCATAAGGCACGAGCAACAGAAGTATTTCGGTGATGAAATATTATGTTTAAAAAATAACGAGAGATTACCTAAATCGTTAAGAGTTTTGAACCCCTTTATGGAGAACGACGTATTGAGGGTAGGTGGTAGACTACGTAACGCGGATATGTTGTACAACGAAAAGTTTCCGATACTTATACCAAGAAAGTCAGTCTTGGCCACGTTACTCATCACCGAAATACATGTTAAGAATATGCATGCTGGAATCGAAACGACACTATCCTTACTAAAGAGAAATTATTGGATACTCGGGGCCAAAGGATTAACCAGACGAATCGTTAATAAGTGCATTCCGTGTTGGAAAATCCATCCCACAAATTTTCTCCCGTCAATGGGCAATCTTCCAGATTTTCGGGTAAAACAAGCACGACCCTTCGTTAACACTGGAGTCGACTTAGCCGGTCCTTTCACAATCAAAATGGGTAAAATTCGGACCAACAAGACATTTAAAGCGTGGATATGTTTATTTGTATGTTGCGCAACAAAAGCGATTCATATAGAATTAATATCCGAACTCTCTTCAGAGGCTTTTCTTGCGGGTTTCAGACGGTTCATTGGTAGGCGCGGACTTTGTAAAAATGTCTATTCGGATTGCGGAACTAATTTCACGGGTTCTGATAAATATCTAAAGAACATCTACGCTAATGTGGCAGAAACAGAAGCCATCCGTTGGCATTTCAACCCGCCTGCAGCGCCACACATGGGAGGTCTCTGGGAAGCAAACATTAAGGTGGTGAAAACACATCTTAAAAGAGTTACGGGATCACAAATATTGACGTATGAAGAAATGAACACAGTGCTGGTCCAGATAGAAGCAGTTCTGAATTCAAGACCGTTAACTCCCATGAGTTCTGACCCGAACGACTTGTCGGTTTTGACACCCGCGCATTTTTTGGTGTCAGAACTACTGACAACCATCCCAGATCCAGATATGTCTGACGTACCCATGAACCGCTTAACCCGTTGGCAGCTGCTAGTACGTATGCGCACAGATTTTTGGAAGCGATGGAAAACGGAATATTTACATACACTCACTCAGAGAGCCAAATGGCACCTTCCGAATAAAGCGGCTCCTAAAATTAGGCGATATGGTTTTAGTCAAGTCGGATAACGAGCCACCCCTAGAATGGACCTTAGGAAGGATCAGCCAGTTGAATTACGGCACAGATGGTATCGCACGGGTTGCTTCAGTCACCACTATGAAAGGGGTAATACGTAGACCATTGGTCAAACTTTGCCCCCTGCCCACGAATTGAGCGATTGAAGAATATCTTCCTTTCTTCAAGGGGGGGAGGATGTTCTGTTCTTATTTTGTATATATGTATATATGTTTATTCCCCTTAAATTCATTATCTTAATTGTCACGATGCAATTGTTATGCTTGGATGGTGGTCTCGATATTGAGCTTTGTTTCAACTTTGTCTTGCTGTCATGCGCTAGAAGTCGATATGGCTTACTGAGGCCAGTTAAAAGGAAGAAGACAAGGGCCACCCCCCTTCCACACTAAGGGCGGATCACAGAGACTCTCTCTAGCACTTCAACAACGAGACCAGTCCTCTGACCACCAGTGCCCATATACCATCCACCAGAGTCAGTTCCTATAATACACAGTACCACGATTTTGCCACGTTGTCCTACCGGTAATGGTAAGTCTATATCATACTTATAGTGTTTTGTCAGCGTATACTAAGTCTTGTGATTCCTGGTACAAACTGTTTCGATTGTGAATTTCATTGAATACCATCACGAACTAGCGAATCCGATGATTTTACATTCTTTCCTTTAATAGCAATTATAACAAATATATTAAAGATAGCATTTGATGATTCTTTTCACATCTATGCTGTCAGAGATTCATTCATGTTTTCAGAAAAAGTTAACAATTTGAAAATTCCAGCTGATCATGTTTTGGTATCTTTAGATGCAGTGAGTCTCTTCACAAACATCTCTTGGGATTTAACGAGAGATACGATCAACACTGAATGGAAAAAATTCGCTCAGTTACTAACATTCCACTTGAGGAGTTCATCAGAATTTTGAAGTTTCTTTTTGATTCAAATTATTTCAAGTACAAGGATGAATTTTTTTCACAAATTTTTGGATGTCCCATGGGGAGCAATCTTAGCCCCATTCTTGCCTCATTAGCCATGACTGTGTTAATCAGATTTTGTTTGGATCGTTTATCATTTCGCCCTTTCTTTTTGTACCAATATGTAGATGACTTGATTTTGACAATTCCATTGGATGGCAAGCAAGAGCTATTGAATATTTTCAACTCTTTCAATCAATATATACAATTTACCATTGAAGAAGAAAAAGATAATTTCGTTCCTTTTTTAGATACTAAAGTCATTCGTACAAACGACAACATTATAAAACTTGATTGGTACAGAAAGCCAACTTCTTCTGGTAGATATATACACTACAAGTCTAACCATGATTGGCAGATGAAAATAAATGTTGTCAATAATCTAAAAAATAGGATCCTCAAAATAGCTCATCCTGATTATCAGCATGATTCCCTTAATACATTATATAAAATTTTGAGAGATAATGGTTATCCACATGGTTTTCTGAAGAGACTTATTTTTTGCACCTCAACAAATCAAAATGGATCGAATAATCTTGAACCAACACATGAACCCACTAGATCAGAAGGAGATGCCTTGGCTTCACACGCAAAGAATAATGGTCATAATTTCAATTTTAATAATACTAAAATTTTATCCATCGAAACAAACAATGACAAAAGACTTTTTTTGGAAATGTGTTATATTAATGAACAAAAAAATGTAGTTAACAAAAAAGCAGACATTAAAGGACTCAGTAGTATTTATAGCTACCTTTTATCCATTGATAATAGTTTCACCAAATCAAACTAATAACACTCTATTTTATGTTCCTAGTCTTCTTCATTCTCTCAATTTTATGACGATTTTCTATGTTAGATTCTATATTATCTGACACGACCATTTCTGCTATGTCATTTTTATTTTTTACTTTTTTATAATGCACTTTTCGGGATAGTTGAATTATTCATGGTTCAATCTTAATGAGAAGTGTTTTCTATTGAATGCTGCCTTTCGCCATTCATTTTACAACTTGTCCTATGTAAGATTTTTTATATAATTGTATTAATTTTGCCCATTGACGTGATTTTTGTAGCATCCTGATGAAGGTCCCAAACTAAGGACCGAAATATAGATGTTAAAAGACCAATTGTTGTATTGAATAAATTGAAGCCCTATGCCGAGTACCCAAACAAGAATTTTGAAAATTATATATATATATATATATATATATATATATATATATATATATATACGTATTACGCGACCTTACGGAGCCGAAAATGCTACACGCGACTACCCCTACTGAGCCAAAATCATTTTTACGAAGCCCGGATCGGGCTTCCTAAAAATTTGCGTGTATATCTTTCACAGAGGCTTCCTAATAGGTCAGTGAGCCTATAGACGAATTTTCGCCTGGGCCGAATATCGCCCATATAATATCGCAATATATACGCGCTTAGTTCACGGGATCCACCTGTAGGTGGTGCTCCAGTAGTTCCGTATATAAATATATACATTTTGGCGATATAACCCCGATTATAGGAATCCCGCTATGCCTCGCTGTTATTCGAAGCCCGTAAGTTTGGCAATGTCGCATTCTATCGGAGTTCGTTAGAACGTTCTCAGGGTAAAATGATTCTCCTGAAAGACTAATGGATGGAGAAATATCGCTAGGAAGGATGTTATTTCAAGCTGCGCTTTTCAAGATATCATCTAGAGGGTGTTTTTTTCAAATGTTTCATTGGACCTATTCGATGAAGGAATAGTTATACGAATTCAAGATTTTGTTATTCTGTTCAAGAGTAGATGAACTAAAATCATAAAATATTTTCGAGCGAAGTATAGTTCCGTTTTTACCGGAACTTCATCATTGCCAAAGTAAACCCTGCATATTCAAACATTTTGGAATTCTTCGATCAATTTTTCACTGATTTGATGTATGATTGCTAACTGGATCAATATGAATAACAGAAAAATAATAGATTAGGCCAGGCTTTTGTTTTTCAAATGAAATTATGAATATTTATCTGAAAATAGAGCTTCGCTTAAACAAAAAACAAATTTTTTTATTGGATGATTTTCGATTTTAGGTTTTCATGAAAGATAAACATCAAGTTTTTGTCATGACCTCGAGATAACAAATTAGTATACAGTTCGAAAATGTTTATCAATGTTGGCAAACTGCGAACTTGAAAAAGTGAGTACTAAATTGTTTCAAACGAGAACTTCTTTTCTGAAGCCATGAGGTAATTAACTTAAGAAAATAATGTACGTGTGAAAAAATGGGAATTGCTTCGAATTGCAAAGTTTTTTCAATTGTGAGAAATCAATTTCTTTGGACATTCTATTTTGAATTTTACTTCCCCGAGAAATACAATTATTGGCAATTATCAATTAATTCAACTGGTTATATTAACCGGTGAGGTGGTATTTCACTGCCATAGAGAGTGAGATGGTTTCTCTCAGACACCTGCAATTTTATATGATTTTTCTCTGTCCATAGCTCTTTCTTTTTGGCTTCTCACAATAGAATTACTATGTCAAGAATGTATTCAACTAACGGGTTAGGCATTTGGTGTCACCCATTTAAAAAAAATCTGTTATAAAAGCAAAAAACATTTTATTGAAACAAAATTTCGAAAAATAACGATATTAATATGTGCAATTTACGTTTTAAAAATTCTTCGCATTGTCTTGTTGGGAATGTGCAACACAAGTGACTTCCTTGATGCAAATCTATTCGGACTTCTTATCACAGCTTGTCTTACCCGTTCAATATTTTCGGGTGTTCTGACTATACGCAGACACCTCTACAAAAATTTGATGCCACATTCCCTCTAACATCATAATCTCTTACCCACCTAAGTATGTTTTGGCATTTTGGAATTCGTCCGTGTCTTTTCACATTAAATTCACGACGAAAATTTCTTTGCACCTGCACAACTGAATTATTTAATATGAATTGTTTTACTACATAAATTCGTTGATTCATCGGAAATATCTCCATGGCCAATTGAATTGCAACTATTGACATATAAGAATGTGTCACTTCAATTGTCTAAAACAAATTATTATTTCCATAACGCACAATGAAAAATAGATGAAACCAGATGACTTACCTTGTATTTTCAATGAAATTTTATGAATATATTAGTGAAAAATTATTAATTTTAAAAACGAAGAGCACAAAATGTGCGGAATTGTTACAAACTTCCATTCCGTATCAACTGCCAAAAAATGAATACGAATTTTTAGGAGAATCAAAATTTTTTTAGTTATTGAATGTGTGGATGAAACATTGAACGCAGAAGAAAACAATCCGAAAAAACTGACAACATGTCAAACTATCACATTTTCATTCCTACCTATTTCATTCTCGCAATACATTGAATTCAAAATTTTTTACTACAAAATCAGCACACTGGCTTTGTACACATTCCCTTGCACTGAAAATATGTTTTCCTGTGAATTTTCGATGGATTCTAGCAACTCACCGTGCATAAATTGAAAGTTGCTGGGAGCCCCGATATTGCCATTTGATCTGCAAAGAAGTGATGGCGGATAAAAAATATGCAGGAGTCTGCCAGACTCCACCTCATCGGCTCCTGGTTAAATCAATTTTTATCAAAATTTTTATTCCATTTCGACCATAATGTTCTCGTCATCAATTGTTGAGAAAATCTTATAATATTGAAACCATAAATATATTGAAAATATGTCAGAAAATGTTCATTCCTGCGAGCATACTTCCCTTCATTGTTGTTCATTTCTCTGAATAAAATGTTCAGAATTATTACTCTGCAGAACAACTGTTATATATGGAGAAAGCGCAAGAATTTTTCACATAACAATTTCGATATCAGATATCCCGAGTTACTTGAAATAACAATGGTGAAGTTTCTCAGGATCCAGCGGAATTTCATGATCCGACAGTACAGGAGAAACAAAGTCATTACCGTAATTGAAAAAAAAATCGACGCAATGGGTTTTATCAAACTCATCCTCGGTCATCTTTTGATGATTTAGAAGATCAGAGAATCTTGTTCATTGATAATTTTTACCCCGTCCAATAAATGGTAATTTTTTGTGAAGGATTTTTACTGAAAATTCAAGAACACAAAAACTTCTTGAAACATATTATTTGGTCTGACCAAGCTAAATTTACCCAACAAGGAATAACGAACGAAACGAAGTCAAGGAAGTTCAAACTGTATTTCAATTTCCACTAACTGTATTCTGCCTTGTCACAGATGACCAACTCAGATATTTCATTTGAAAACCTAGTCGAAAATTTCTTGCGTAAATTGCACCTCGCATTCAATAATTGGTACAGGGAAAATTTGCTAACACCAGAGAAAATTCGTCAAGAATATTTGAGGAATGTTGCTGGTGAAATAGGGGTCGATTTCTTCGACCGCTTCGATCTCCAGATCTTCCCCACTAGATTACTATTTATGGGGTATAATTAAAAAAGAAATTTACGCGAACGAAGTATAGAACAGTTGCGAATCAAAGTATGTTAAGTTTTTCATAGTTCAGATCCTAATGAAATTGTTTAGACAACGGAGTCTGGTCGTGATCGATATGTCTCGAACTGAATGGACGACATTTCGAACGTGAATTCTGAATTGGACCTTGTTTGTATTTTTGGGAAAAGTTGAATTCGAAATGTTACCAACAAATATGTGCCTCTTGAATATTTCAGAAGATATACATTTTATGTTAGAGGTGTTATTCCCGCTTATTGTATACGAAATACAAACAGGGTTTACTCATCAATATTATTCAGAATTCAATATGATAAGCGAAATATCCAGTGACAAAACTATTTAACGAAATTTAGATTCAACATAAAAATTTTTTAAAAAAGAATTCCTAGAAAATTCACGGCATTATTTGAAGACCCTTGGTGGAGGAAAAGCGTTTCATTACTTTGACCCCCTTTTTTCCTAATCTCACCCTACAAACTGTCTATTTATAGGTTATAAGCAGGAAGAGAGTTAACTCGAATGTTATAGAGAACAGTTGCGACTAAAAATGTTTTTAACAAAAGAAAGACATTTCGTAACAGTTAATCGCCACTTCTGTTCGTATGTTTAAGAAAACCAAAATTCGAAATATGACCGAGAAAATTGATTTCAAGCATTTTTCAAAAAATACGGATTTTATTTTAATTGTGATATCTGCACACCTACAATATCTTTCAATGCAATATATTCAATTATGACTTCTCGTTGTCATCAATTTTGAGACTCACGGTATGCACTGTATCATTTATTTATCGTTTGGCAAAGCAATAGCACTGAATAAGTATAAATGATAGTCACCATGTATATAAAACAAAGTATATCTAACATAAAAATAAAAAAAAGGTAGATAAAGATGTGATCAAAACATCAAATTAAAGCTCCACATCCAGAGAAAGTAGCCAGTCCAGTGCAGAAGGGGTCGCATCAATAATGTCTCTGAATGGTCCCAGGTACTTCCTTAAAGGGCATTCCCGGACAATATGCTCTATAGTTTGTTGATCAGCTCCGCAGTCGCAGGCTGGAGATTGGCAAAGTCCCCACTTGAACATCATAGCATTACATTTTGCATGGCCTGTCCTAACTCTATTTAGTCTACTCCAGATGTTTCTCTTCAGATCAAATCCTGGTTGAGCAAGTGTGGGGTCAACTATGTCATGTTTGTTTATTGGTGCCATGTTCCACTTATGGCGCCAGTCTTGTTTAATCTGCGGGTTATGATCCACCTCAGCCCATAAGGGGTTCCGGGATTTGAGGCGGTTTGGTGGAGGATTGTTTAAGGTCTCGTGAATTGGGAGGTCATGCGGGTGGTTTGGATGTTGAAGTTTAGCCCATGCCCTCGCAGTGGCATCCTTTCGTCTTAGTTCTGGAGGAGCAATGTTAGTGATAGTATGTAGCCAGGGAATGGGTGTAGATTTTAGGGTACCCGTGACGATTCTCATACAGTCGTTTAGGTGAACATCTATTTTCCGGGTATGGGCACTCCGCTGCCATACCGGGGCACAATATTCAGCCACGGGATAAACCAAAGTCAGAGCAGCAGTACGTAAGGTCGATGCGTCGGCTCCCCATGAGGTGCCAGCCAGTTTCCTAATAATATTATTACGAGTCTTCACTTTCTGGCTCGTATTTTCCAGATGTTTTCTATACGTTAGTGAACGGTCCAGAGTAACGCCGAGGTATTTAGGGAAGAAATTGTGTTTAACACTTTTTTGGCAAAAGCGAATGTTAAGCTGTTGGTAAGCTAATCGATTATTTAGATGGAACGCACATGCCTCTGTCTTATCATGACTTGTAATTTCAAGCATTTACACAAAAACATCTTGTCAAATTAAGGTTATCCGTGATCAAACAGAGCTTCATTTCGATTTGAAGAGTGGAAAGTGTTACTTTCAGTCCAACTGGATCTCGAAATTTCAAATGTGAATTTCGATTCCTTTCCAAAAATAATACAACGAACGGAATTGGTGGGATACCTGTATTTGAAAACAATTAATAATTGCGTACCCTTTGAAATTTTCGAAAGAAAATCTATCCAAGATTCTAGTGTCGTTCGAGTATCTACTTTTTTATCCACGAATAGTTTTGAATAGAAGGTCTCATCAAGTATTTGCATGAAACTTATGACGTACGCAACGGACGTGAAAGCTTTTTTCATTGACTTGAAATGACATTGAATTAAAATTGGAGAATAAAGAAAATTTTGAATTCTTTTTTCTACATGAAGATTTGAAACAATATTTCACAGAAAATAATCGTAGCGTTTTCCTTATCTTTCATTCTCCGAAAAACAGCTCTCGTGGTATCCGAGGATATCAAATTGATGATGAAATGGTATCACCCTCATTGTACAACCTGTTGGAATTCGACTACTTTGTTTTTTGGAGATATTGGAAAAGTCAAGTTGACAGATTGAAGTTTTTTGAGAATCGTCACTTCTGTAATTATTGGAGAAATAAAAGTTGTTACACGAAGTAGATTGAGGCTCTGCCTGAAGGTAAAGCCATATCGTAAAGAAGAGATCCTTTTAAGAAGACTGAAACGATTAGTTTTAAGACAACCAATGACTCAATTCGTGGCTTCGATTGGCTGCACCTTGTGTCGCATGTATATATCTGAATATGAAACAAATCGAAAATAATACAGCGGAATAATTCAGACGCAATATTCAACTGGAATATTTTGGCAACACTGCTCGGGCTTGCCATAGACCGTGAATCATCTATTTTTTACACAAAAAGGCTTGGTATGGCATTACCATATGACAGGCTTCTAATGGGTTGTGATACGTACTCCCAAATGTATAAATTATACACACCCCCCTTGTATCACCGCACACCCTGGCTTCACTTCACCTGTGCCTTATGGCGGGCTTGGTAAAGATAGTCTAATGCGTATATATATATATATATATATATATATATATATATATATATATATATATATATATATCGTTCAATTAGTTGGGTATCTAGGTTAGTTTTGAATATTCTAAAATAACTCCTTTATTATAAACGTTTCGGCGCATCCGCCTTCTTCAGTATAAATAAAATGACATTACAAGTGGTATATCTAAAAACAACAAACAAATAATGAGATATTAACACAATACTGTTTCTATTATATTGATGTTTGTTGTTTTTAGATACCACTTGTCATGTCATTTTATTTATACTGAAGAAGGCGGATGCGCCGAAACGTTTATAATAAAGGAGTTATTTTAGAATATTCAAAACTAACCTAGATACCCAACTAATTGAATGATATACATATACAATACTAGGTAAAAATAGAACATTATACTATATATATATATATATATATATATATATATATATATATATATATATATATGTATATTTGTTTTTATTTCGTTATTACTGGTTGAGATATCTGTAGTTATTAGCAATCATACAATTTATTTCATTCCTTTCCTCATATTATTTATATTTCATTTTCCTGTTAATATTCTTTCATGGATTGTGAGTTACCGTATTATCTTATAAATATCGCCTTATATTGTTGATGTTAAAAAAGTGTTGAGGTGGAAAACTTAATCATTCCTAACCAATTCTGCGGGCGTTCATGCATGAATATAAAAAACGAAATAGAAAAAAATGGAATACTGATGTCGCAAGCACCTTATCGTTTTTCGACGATTTTTTTTTGCCCCCCCGAGAAAAAATTCTGCGGGCGCCCATGGAGAGACCTAAAAAAATGATTAAAATAATTTCGTTTGCTCCACCAATTACTTCCAGGCACACCTTTTTTGGAGCTAATTTGCTTGGCCTATAGAGCGAATGCTGAAAAGTGTATAAACCAATAATCTGACAATTTTAGAGTGACGAAAAGACAAGGGAGAGCTACACAGTTGTAAAAAAGAGTAGTCTGGACATTCCCGAGAGTAGCTGATTTTTATTTTAAGGATATACTGGGTGTCCCATGATTAGACCGACAAACTTCTGGTTTTCGTAGCCATGACGATGCCACAATTAATGAAGCAAACACAACAAAACTTTTGTCTCATTATTAATAATAATAATAAAAATATCCCTCATTTTCAGACGCAGCATTTATGAAAGATTCAAAATTTTACAAATTGAATGGAAATTGTGTCAAAATCATATTACTAAAGGAAACGAGACCGAAAAAGTAAATAATGAAAAATTCCTAACGATTATTTATGTACTCATTATAACAAAGGCCATCCTAACCTAAATATTCCTTTATACTATACGGTTCCTTACACATCAAATATTTATATAAAGCTGTTTTGAATTGCCAATTTGATGGATGTTTTTCAACTCGACAGGAAGCCCATTGTAAAGCTGCCCATATATTTTGGACTGTTTTCATACAAAGTCTGTGTCGAAGATATTCCAGATTATTGCGCCTTGTATAGTATTCATGTTTGAAAACAAAATCATTCCTTAAATTATATTTCACAAAATAAATGAGTACTTCATAAATATAAACAGCAGTAGCAGTTAGAATCCCACGACTGCTGAAAACACCCCGACAAGATTCACGAAATGACATTCCAGATATTATTCTTAGTACTCTTTTTTGCATTAAAAATACCTTTTGAAGGTCAGTGCTAGTTCCCCAAAATATAATTCCATAACTGAAAATCGATTGAAAACAGGAAAAATAAATTGTTCTCATATTTTCTAAAGGCAAATACTTCTTTTAAATACAAAAACTATAGCATATTCTGCTCAATTTTCTACATAGTCCATCAATATGTGCTTTCCAGTTCAAACGGTCGTCAAGTTGAATTCCCAAGAATCGTGCTGAATTAGATAAAGGTATACACTGTCCATCAACACCCACTTCTTTATGAACTTCATTTCCCGTATGGCAGAAAATGTAATTTGTTTTCGACTCATTCATTACTAATTCATTCTTGAAAAACCATTCCTTTAGATCTAATGAAGTTCGGTTTGCCTTTTCAACTACGCTGTCAAAATTATATTCCTCAATAATAAGGTTCGTATCATCTACATAATTGATAACTCTGATGTCTTCATTCCGGTAATGATGTATATCGTTCAAATAAATTACGAAAAGTAGAGGTCCCAATATACTTCCCTGGGGTACACCAGTTAATATCTGCTCACAGCTGATAAGAAAAATTTCCCGTCCTTCCTTAATTTCACTCTCTGCTTACGACCTGAAAGGTACGATCCAACTTATTTTAGAGGAATTCCTCGTAATCCATATCTTTTCAGCTTTCGCAAGAATATTTCATGGCTCATGCAATCGAACGCTTTCGTTAAGTCGATAAGTATAGCCAGAGGCATATTATTATTATTCAAAATATCATGAATTTGCTGAATGAAACTGAACATGGCCGTATTCACTCTTCTACCTTTCAAATACCCATGCGGAGAAACAGAAAAATTGTGAGAACTTCATGAAAAAATTCAAAATTCTTTTGGATAACACTGTTTCAAAAATCTCGGAGAAAAAAGACAAAAGACTTATAGGTCTAAAATTTTCGAATAATGAAGGATCTCCTTTTTCGAATATCAAAGTTGCTGTTGCCATCTTCAGTGAATCAGGAAAAACTCCACATAGTAATGTTATTGAGAATGTAGTATAATGGCTCAGCAATCAAATCAATACAGATCTTCATTACTGACATAGGAATTTCATCAAAACGACTAGATTTTGTATTCTTCATATTTCCTACTATGCCTATCATTTCGACTTCATCGATGGGTGTTAAAAACAAAGATCTTGAATTTAGCTCGAAATCGCATAGAGAAGGTGTACTTTCCTGTACATCTCCAATAAGACTTTTTGCAACTTCAACCAGGTATCTATTTATTTCATTTTTAATAATATAAATGTCACATGATAGCTTTGTTTCGTCACCTTTTTGTTTGCCACTTCCCCTTATTTCGCTGACAACCTGCAATAAAGATTTAGAGGAATTGTCAGATGTTATAATTCTTTCAGCGTAGGACTTAGATCTTATGTATCTGAGAAGATTGTCATATTTTTTTTTTCGATTATATTCAGTGCTATATTAATATATTAAGTAGATCAGATATTATGTTCGCATAAATCTGGACTTCGCCTTTCCTTGCAAAATTTAATATAATTTACACATGATCAAGTTGTAAAAGCTTCTGTGAGAATAAAGACAATTATTATTATTATTTTTATTGATATTCTTCATAACGAAGAGTCTATCCAATTCATTCTTACAAGATTTAACTTCAACATTTTTTTCCGAACTGACAGTTACTCTCGATCGTGGTTTGAAACATTTTTTCGGAAACGATTCATTGAAATAAATATTCATGAATTTTGACCATTGGCGATTTACATCGTCAGGAGGAACTTCGTAAATTCCTCTCCAATTGATTTCAAATAATAAATTTGTAAGGTGTAATTTACCATACTCAGAGAAAACTCTACCGAAAAAAACCTCTTTCATAATATTTCGATAAATTTCAAAAATAACTTGTTGTTCATAATGGTAATAAATATGTATAGCAGCTGTGAAACGTTCTTAATTAGTATATATGTTATCTATACACCTTTTAGATTCAGCAGTTACTCTAGTGTAATCTAGTATATTGTTGGTTGCAAATTATATGATGTTAATAAGGCTAAAAATTGCTTCGCTTCTTTATCATTACCACTTATATCTATATTAAAATCTCCTGCCTGACAAATCTTCAGATTATCCCATCTCAATGATCTTAAAATATTTTCAAGTACACAAAAAAACAAGTTGAGGTCCTTGCCTGGTCTATAGATACTTAATATTAAAATATTTACTTCACTTATAGTTAATTCAACAGCTGAACACTCGATAACATAAGTAATAGACATTTTTACAATATTCTCACGTGACTTTGCTCGAAATCCATTTTTCACATACACTGCACTCCCTCCATGATGACCACTTGATCTGCAGAACTTACTAACAAGGTTGAAACTTTGTAATTTGGGTTGTTCTAATTGTTCGGAACTTTTCTAATGCTCTGTGGCACAGAAAACGTCACATTTACCTTCGTTGTTCAATATAATATTTAATCGATCTATACAATTTCCAATAGAATATAGATTCTGGTTCAACACAGTAAAATATGTTGGACTTTTAGTTGAGGAATTTTTCTATCGTTGGTTTTCGCTTTCTGGCCTAAAAAAGTTCCCTCTCCATGAGTTGTTGGAAAGTTGAACCGTCGGAAGCATACTCCCAGTCCTCATTATCCATCCTTTACTTCAACTCAAATGGCACCCCCAATTTGAACGATGCGTAGTCTCCGTTACTCTTCAACTTTTCAATTATAAACATTTCATGATCTGTTTTCTCTTTCGACTAATCTCGAATCATGTCTTCTGTCTTTTCTTTATTTTTTATTCTTCTAATATAGAACCAAGCTTTTTTTCCCTGAGAAACCCCTCAAGTAAAGTTGCTTTGCCAATTTTCTGTTCCCTTTTTTCTCCTTCTTTTAACTTCCGAAAAATCCTCAGCTCCATTCAATTTACTCTCCTAAGCTATTTGTTTATTAATCATTGACGAATCGGTTTGTTTCCAACCGTTGTTTACATCAGCAATCTGAACATTATCATGAATATGATAATTACGAGAATGACAATTCTCGTAATATGTCTTTGTTTTTGCTCCTGAAAAATATTCTGTTTTCTTGTGTTATAACATGTTTGGATTATCTATGGGAGATGATTGCCTTTCATTGGGGTCCCGTAGCGGTCTTCAAACATCTGGAGTGCCGAAAAATCATCACCTGGAAGGTCGTATCTGGTTTGAAAAAACCCTCACGACCAGAGAGCAACAATTTGTGGATTTTGAGTTTGAATATTGGGGGAATTTCGAAAGGAAAGTGCGATTACGTCTCCAAAATAGCTGATGAACATGGTATCAAAGAGATTCTTCTGCAAGAAACCCACACGGCAACAGAAAAGAATTCCTCGTGAAGGAGGACAGTTGAAAGGTTATGTATTAATTGATTTTTTACAAGTTTAGCTTGTTATGTTGAAAAATTATCAGTTTCGTGACTTTCAACAGATTCGGAAAGGGGAAATCGATGGAGTTTTTTTCATTTCTTTCAAATTTTGTGACATTTCTGTCATAAATATTTATAAACCTCCTTATTTGGCCAAGAAATCTTAATGTTGATGTTTTTTAAAGTAGCAAATGCATTTCCAAAATGCATTCGATTTATTCTGAATAATCGGTTTATTTTCTGCTTTTGTCTTTTCTCATTTCAGATTAAGAATTACGAGTCGTTTTGGGAAGAATCTGTGTATCCGAGCCCATCGACGGATAACATGAAGATGATCACACTGATGTCTTTCAAGATTTTCCTGATATTTGATATTTTATGTTATTTTGTTTACGGGGAGGCAGGTTTTTTCGGCTGAGGTTTTTTCCCCTGGCTGTATAGTATCGTATGATACTAGTGTTGATAGTATCGTATGATTCTATAGTATCATACGAAGAATGTTATGATATCCCATTCTTTTTTTACCTCAGCTTAAGTACTTTTTGTTTCAACATTTAATGTATTATTTTAGCTCTCTTTTTCATAAGAATATATATATATATATATATATATATATATATATATATATATATATATAATGTGGGGAAATTCATCATATCTTGATACTGACTGACGTAGCAATCGATTATTTCCATCCTCTTTCAATACGGTCGAGTATGTCTTTTTAACTATTTCTTCACTGGTATGTTTATCTGCGTCTTTAAATATTTCCATATCACTTTTCTGTTTATCTCTACATTGATTTTCGAGTAAAAAAGTATCTTCTAATGTTTTGATTCTTTGAGATAACAATTTATTATTCTGTTTGAGAACATTATTTTTGTCATCCAATTCATCGACCAATCTTTTCAAATATCTGATTTCGACTTTCAATTTTTGATTTTCAGATGCAGTACTCACTGTTTTATTTATTTCATCGTTCGGTGTAGATTCAATGCAATCATTTCATGTTAGATGAATTTAAGTTGATGCATTTTCAGTACAAGCCCATACCAGCGCCTTCGCTCGCGTTATAGTTTAATTCAAAACGGTACTGATAGGTTCGCAACCCCACATTCATACCTTCGTATCGGAGGAGAGACTACATTTATACATGACAAAACACGATGTCGCGTATAGATTGAATAATTTCTTGCTCAAATTCACACTCGTTCAACCTACTGTAACTTTCTAAGTATCCATTAGAAGATTACACTGTAAAGAGCATTCATTTTGATATTGATTTATTTCATGCCAGTCAAAAGCCCTCTTCAAATTGACCATTATTATGGATTGAATTGAAAATAATAAAAATAACGATCGTGGGTTGTCTTCGGCAGTTAGACATATGCCGTCGCTGATTTTTTCATAGAACTTTTGAAGCACTACAAAATTGTTTTTGACTATGTTTCTATATCTCTTATGGTTTACGCAGCGTTTACGAAAAGCCGTTTACGCAGCGTTTATGAAAGCCGAAAGTACCGAGATTTTTCATGAAAAATCAATATTTTTTCTTATTTCTTCATTATATAAGGATGAACCCTACATGAAAACCTCCCAAAATAAATTCTCCGCAATATGGTGTTTCATCAAAATCGGACATCTGGTTCCTGAGTCCATAGAGGACAAACACACGATTCATAATTATAATATTAGTATGGATTATTATGGATAATATGGATGAATGCTGTTAATAAACAACAAATTTCTGGTGGATGTTCTAGATATCGGTTGAGATGCTTTTAACCAAAATCATCTAGTGTTCTTCTAGTACATAAATGCTTCGTTAAGGTGCTATGGCCCTCTGAAAATGTCTTCCAGACAACACCACATATCTCCAGAACTGAAGTGTTGAAACTTCACACATTGGCTACTATTAAGAATACGCATCGAATGGTTCAAGTAAATTTTTTCATCTCAGTCATAAGCGAATCATTCTGGGGGGAGAGGGTTATTTCGAATGACAACTTTTTTACCTTTCATAATTTCACAAGTTTTACATCAAATTCATAATTTTTGATGATTTAACTGATACAAAATTTTTTCTTGAACAAAGGTGCTCGTGTAGGACATCGCTTGGTTGCAGAGGTTTTGGGAAAAATTATTGATTTGGAATTTTCATTTCATTTACAACTCAATGTTCGCCATGTGAAGAATCATAATGAAGTGAGTGAAATATTAATTTAACATACTTGATTTCAAGTAGCTTTGCCTCAAAAAATAATCATGATACGAAATCATTCAGTTCTCTTGCAGTTAATTTTTTAGAAAGCTTCTGAGAGTTCTTTGTTCTTAACTAAATGATGATGAAAGAAAATTTCAAATCCATTTTTCTATAACCTGGTGCAACTGGGCGATGTCCGATGTCAGCATTTTTTCTCACGAAAAAATATTAAATTTCATAAATTTGATGAAAAACTTGTAAAATAATGAAAAGTATAAAAGTTGTCACTAAAAATATCTCTCATTCCCAGAATAATACGTTTACGATCGAGATGGAAAAAATTCATTCTAACCATTCGATGCGTATTCTTGATAGGAACCAATGTATGACATTAAAAAACTTTAGGTAAAGATGCTTGGGAGATATGTGACCAAGTGTAACGTCATCGCTTCAGAGGACCCTAGCACCTAGTGCCTTAATTTCGTCAGGCAAGTTCAATGCGTGCCTCTACATAATGTATGTCCTCTCTGCCTCCGATCCACGGATCCACTCTTCCACAATCCACAATTAATGACGCAAACACAACAAAACTTTCTGTCTTATTTCATGTTAGATGTGGATGAATATGCAGTATGAGTGCTGTGGTGTTCTAGTCCGGTTTTATTTATTACTGATAATTACAATAGTATGTACAAGAAACATGAATGCATACACAAGTCACAAGTCATGCGTATTGAAGGTGCGCAGGTACTTCTACAACATCTTTCCTATTCAAAGAAATAAAATGAAACATTTTTATTCTAAGGTTAAACGAAAATGAAAATATTCATTCAATTTTGTTTGAACAAATTCTTACGTACTAAGTACATACAAATAAATCTGGTTTCTTCATGACACGTCCTTTTCGAGTTACAATTTTATTTTCAGTGAAATTATCTCTACTTATACCAGTTAGACTTTTCAAAGGCTCTAGTTTTTGACATGATTGACTAACATGATCATTATAGTTCTCGACTTCTTTCATTCTTTCAAAATTTTCAAAAGAAACTTTTTTACTTGAATTCAGTGTATCATTATTATTATTATTCACATTCATTTTGAGAGAATTAGAAGCTGGTCTTAAGAATTTCCTATTTCTAACATAAATTCCTCTATTTTCAACAAGAACTTTGTATCTTCTGGATCCTATTCTGTCCAACACAAATCCAGGTTGCCAAATTGACTGTGGTTTCAATTGAACCCAAACTTTTGTATTAGGGGTTAATTGGGATAAAGGTTTAGCGCCTTTACTATTATTGAAGTGAAAAGTTTGTTTCTTTCGACATTCACGTAGAAGATTTTTGAATTTTGTGCTTTCAATTAAATGAGGTTTTAATTTATTTACACAAGTGGGTAACAGAGGATTTCTCGTAGATCTGGACAACAAAATTTCGGCTGGTGAAAAATTTCCGAATAAAGGCACATTACGTAACTGCAAAAGAGCTAAATGAAGGTCTTTCCTATCTTCTATCGTTTTTTTAACCAAATTTTTAGCTATCTGAACATGACGCTCAGCCATTCCGTTGGATTGGCTATATGTTGGGGATGTAAAAACATGCTGAAAATTCCAATCATTGGCGAAGTTTTTGAACTGCTGAGAAGTGAATTGCGTTCCTCCATCGCTTATAAATAAACTGGGGACTCCGAATCGTGCGAAAATTTTTTTTAATGTTAAAATTACATTGTTACTGCTGATGTTATGATTCAATATTTCAACTTCAAAAAATTTTGAGTAATAATCCACTACTATCATGTAATGAATTCCTTTCCACTCGAACAAGTCACAACCAACCTTAGACCATGGCATCAATGGTATATTATGTGGTTTCAAAGGTTCTGAAGTGAGAGAAGGTCTATACTTTTGACAAATTTCGCAGTTATCGATTTTTGATTTTATTTCATTTCTAATAGTAGGCCAGAAAACTGATTGTTCTGCTAAACTGATAGATTTATTGTAACCCAAATGACTGTAATGAATGTTTTCCAAGATTTTCTGTCTCAATTCAGTAGGAATTACAACACTATTATTTCGATAAATTAAATCTTTTTCAATTATTAATTCGTTTTTGTATTTCAAATAAGGTCTCAGAAAATTATTGACCGACTTGTTATTGTTGGGCCAACCATTAATTATGAATTCTTGTAATTTTATTAATTCAGGGTCAGATTTAGTAGCAAGTTTGATTTTTTCTAGGAGTTCTTCAGATATGTTTGTTTCAGATACCACGCATATTATATCACTGAAATCTAGATCATCGCTAGCTGAAGAGCTAAGGCTTGCTCTAGATAGCGCATCTGCAAGAATAAGATCCTTTCCTCTTTTATAAATTAATTCGAAGTCGTATCTTTGGAGATAAAGCATAATTCGCTGAAGACGTGCCGGCATCTTATTAAGAGGTTTATTTACTAAAGAAATCAGAGGTTTGTGGTCTGTTTCTACAGTGACATGCCTACCAAAAACAAAGTCATGAAACTTGGTCAAGCCAAAATAAACCGCCTGTAATTCTTTAGTTATTTGAGCTTGCAACGCTTGTGAGTCAGTTAAACTTTTCGAAGCATAAGAAACCGGTAAATTATTTTGTAACAGGCAAGCTCCGAGACCATTCATACTGGCATCTACTGATATGACAATTTCTAGATTGGGATCGAAATATTTCAAAACAGGACTTCTCCTCAAGCTATTTTTTATATTTTCAAAAGCATTTCGATGGTGATCTTCCCATGAAAAGTGAGTATCTTTTCTGAGGAGATCTCTCAATGGCCCAGTATGCAATGAATAATTTTCAATATGTTTACTCATATAATTTACGACACCTAAGAGTCTTTGAACATCTTTTTTGTTTTTTGGTTCAGGAAATTGTTCTATCGCCTTCAGTCGATCAGGATCCAAACTTACTCCGTTTTCAGTAAGAATGTGTCCCATGAATTTGATCGTTTTGACGCCAAATATACATTTTTTTGCATTGAATTTCACGTTGTATTTTTTAGCTTGCGACAAAACTCTTTCTAAAGTTTTATTATGTTCATTCAAAGTTTTTCCCCAAACAATTATGTCATCTATATACACAGCTACATTTTTTATGTCGAAAATTTGTCTGAACCTCTCATTGAATATTTCAGGTGCACTTTTGATACCATAGGGTAATCTCAAAAATTTGTATCGCCCAAAAGGTGTGCCAACTGTACACAGATTGCTGCTAGTTTCATCAAGTGGAATTTGATAAAACGCCTGGCTACCATCCAGTTTTGAAAAAAATTTTGCACCTTGCAATTGGGCTGTTATTTCATCGAATGTTAATAATTTACAATGTTCACGTTTAATGGCCCTGTTCAAATGGAGAGGATCAAGACATATTCGCAATGAATCGTCGTTTTTTCGAACAACAACTAGAGGATGTACCCAATCACTAGGTCCTTCAACTTTTTTAATAATCCCTAATTCTTCTAAATTATCCAGAGTATCTTTCAATTTATTGTGCAAAGCTAAAGGAACTTTTCGAATCGGTGAGATTATCGGTACCGCTTCAGAATTAATTTTTATTTGGTGCGGAGGTTCAATACAACCGATTCCCGAAAAAACGTCATTATATTCAGAAAATGGTTGTTCACGATCATCATCATTTTGTAAAATATTTATATTAATATCCTCCGATTTACTGTCATTCTTTGAAATTAAATTCAGTTCTACACAAGTGTTTAATCCAAGCAACGGTTCTGAGACAGCATTGACCACATAAAACATAATAACAAATTTTTTTTCCTTGTACGAGCAGTTCAGAAAACATTTGCCAATAACTGGAAGTTTATTGCCAGTGTATGATTTGAGAATTATTTTCGACTGTTTTATTTCAGAAAAGGGAATTTCTAAATATTTAAAATATTTGATTGGAAGAATATTTGCCATTGCACCCGTGTCTAATTTGAACGTGCATTTTTTGAAATTTATGATCAACTGTGTCAACCATGGATTGGTATTGGAACCTGAAATATTATCAACATTTATAATTTTTTCATTTTCACTACCATGAAAACCTGAAATATTATTAACATAAATAATTTCTTCGTTTTCATCACCGTGAAAACAATTGCCTATTTCTAATTCATTTATTTGTTTATTATCATTGCGACACATGTTGGCGAAATGATTGAGTTTTTTGCACTTGACACACATTTTTTTGAATGCGGGGCACTTCCGAACTGGGTGGTTTGGTTATTACCACAACGAATGCAATTATTTATGAACCCTTTCTTACCATCACTGGGTCCGTATTTCGAAGATCTTCCTGGAGTCCTAGAGCGGGATCTTGAATTCTCTCGGCGTCCCTGGTTCTTACGGTAGTTGGCCACTTTGTCGACGGGAAAACTCGAATTCGATGAGGAGGCGTAATTTTCCATCTTTCTTGCTTGCGATTTAGAGTTTTCTATCATCGTACATAATTTAATAGCTTTCTCTAGATTTGCCTCGTCGTCTTCTTGGAGTAATCTTTGACGTATTTCATTGTTGTTGATACCACAAATTAGCATTAGTTTAATTAGTTCATCAGTAAGATTTTCGAACTTACAATTTTTTGCAGAATTTCTTAGATGAGTGATGAATTGTTCGACGGTCATTTCGTCTGTTTGTTTCGATGTAAAGAACTTATAACGTAGATATGTCAGGTTCTGCCTTGGTGAGAAATGTTGATGAATTTTCTCAATTACTGTTTTAAGTTTATTCTTCTGATCTTCACCGAATTCGAATGTGGCGTATATTTTCTGTAGTTCAGGTCCAGCGAAGTGTAGCTATTGTGCTATTTGAATTTTTTCATCTTTTTTATGCGTTTCCGTAGCAGTGAGATAAATTTGAAAACTGTTCAGCCACTCTGACCATCGCTCAGCTGGATTTCCATTATTTAGATTTAACTTGGGAAGTCCACTACTTGCCATTTTTATTTTTATTGCAGATATGCTTTTTACGTTACGATTATCTACACTAGCGAAATTGTTCGCAGCGCCATGTGGTGTTCTAGTCCGGTTTTATTTACTACTGATAATTACAATAGTATGTACAAGAAACATGAATGCATACACAAGTCACAAGTCATGCGTATTAAAGGTGCGCAGGTACTTCTACAACAAGTGCTAATAATAAAAGTGTGTTTTTGGTGGTGATACTGGTAAAAACCAATTAAATTCACATCAGAAACATTAAAAAGAATTTTGGAATATCGAGTAAACCGGTTCTTCGAAAATCCCGAAAAACATACGATGAAATTGAGCGAAAACATGAAGATGATTCTGCGGATGAAGATGAATTTGATAAATTGATCAACTAATTGTTATTAATTCAATTTCTCTGAGTAATCCCTTTTAAATCATCATCTTATGAATAATGTTTGCATGCTTTTTCTAGTGCTTTCGAATTCATTAAGTCTAACGATTCAAAATTGTCAAATTAAGCGAATCCCTCAAGCCTCGAAGTAATCGTCAGATTAAGATACAGCACATCTTTAGGACAAGAACATGAAGCATGGGCGCCCTATAATTTTTCAGCACCCTCAACACAATATACTTTTTCTTTTGCAAGGAAAAAAGGAAAGTGTTGGATTCACAAAAGTACTATGTAATCGGCAGAGATCAATAATCTCCTGAAGCACATTCAGCAATTTCTGGGTGAACAAAAATCATGGAAAGTTTTCGGTGATGATGAATTCCATGAATTTTGTTTACCTAAAAAGTGCTCAACGCGCCCCTATCTTTAAAGACGTCATAAACTCATAAAACACCCCATGCGTTTCGGCAGTCTCTTCAATCTTCAATCTTTAGCAGATGATCGTTTTATTGGTGTTTTTTTTTTCAGGCGGCTTCTTTGATTTGGGATTCTGTGTGTGGCAAGTGCGAGTACTCTCTTATTTCAATTATTATTGCCCATTCTCCAATGAGCATATCTTTTCCGAGAGGGGGAAAATATAGAATCTTTTCATTTTTATTCTCGTTCTAAAGGAAGAAGTATTCCATTTCGAAATTACGTTGAGGGTGTGTTCAGAGAGTGTTTTCAGTTTTGAGTTTTTTTACTTCAAAGTGTTGTTTTTCGATGGTTCAAATTTGTGTGTTGTTCAGAAGGTAAGTTCTATAATTATTCCTGTAGCTGATTTATCCGTCTTTTCTTATTCTCAATAAAAATTTTTTAGAATAGAAAATGAAGTTCAGTAGAATATAACACAATATTCGTTGTTGATTCTCTTAATTTGAGTAGCTTCAAGTATTGAAATTTTGCAAACACAAAGTAAACTCATCAATATGAAGTTTCAACTATTAGGAATAATGTTGATTATTGATTGGAATTGTAAAAAATACATGTATACATGAACGGGGCAGTCTTTGAGGACTGCCGATAGACGTGAAAACTTAATCAACTTGTGAATTATATCGTGGAGTATCGAGATATCAGATTCTTATTTCCGTCGATCTCATAATAATAACTCAATTTAAAATACTCGAAATTGATGAATAATGACCCATTTTTGAATGTGATTTTATATTTTTTCCCATATAATCGTCATGGGCACCCAAGCATAAAGTATTCACTTTGTTTATACAGGGTGTTTCCAAATTCGACGTGAACCTTGGAGGACATGATAGTATGACTCATTTGCAGTCGTTTGATCCATTTCCAAAAATCAACAGTTTCCGAGATATTTGATTTCTTGTGATTTTTGAAAAAATTCTCACCTTACTTCATTTTTCGTCAATTTTTAATTTTTTCTACGTTGAACAAGGTTGATTATGATTTCTGATTATTTCAAACAAAGAAGTATATGATATGTATTTAAAAAGCAAAACAGAGCTGAAATAGTTGTTGAGAAACAATTAGTATGATTTTGAAGTTGGTATATGAAGAAAAGAATAGTCAATTTCCCATACCGTTTTGGCTACAACTTTCGTATTCCACAATTTATGCATGAAAAAATTATTTTAAAATCTTGCCGATATTCTTCTTTATACCCTGAAAAAGTTTTCGTTAGAATGCAGTCACTGGTTTCGTTATAGCAGATTCTGATTTCAAAGGGGATAGAAGCAAAGACAGAAAATATTTATTTATTGCAATCAATCTCAAAATTTCATCAGAAAAAGTTTTCACAAATTATGTCCGGAATGACCACCACCATTCCTTATACAAGCACGTGCCCTCTTCCTTATTTCTTTAGTTGTTACTTTCCGCCTGAAATTTACTCTCAATCTTTTCGGTGCTTCGTCTATTCCATACTTTCTGTTAGATATTCCAAGATCACTGGCAGTCTGACGTGTACTTATAGTACACGTGACTGCATTGTAACGAAATCTTTTTCATGTAATAAAGACGGAATTTGGAAGGTTTTCAAGACAATTTACATGAATTGTGGAATTCGAAAGTTGCAGGCGAATTGATATTAGAAATTCATTTTCCTTTCCTTCATATACCAACTTTCAAATCAAACTAATTCTCTTACAACATCTAATACATGATAGTTTTGCTTTCTCCATACGTATTATATCCTTTTTTGTTGAAAATAGTCCAAAATCATAATCAAACTTGTTCAACGTGGAAAAAATTTGGAAACACCCTGTATTTCTATGATAGATTCATCTTTTGAAAATATGGACATTCGAAATTTTTTCAAAAGAGAATCAACTGCCGGTGACGATTGCAATAAGTCCCGCCAAAAATCAAGCTTTGTATACAAATGCAGGCTCAGTCCTTGTGTACTGATAGTGATAAAGAAAAAATTACAAAGGAAAATAGCGATAGCGAACTGGACTGCACAACAACTTCGTATAAGAAGAATCCTTGAACATCATGCGAGTCTAAATCTTCCCAAATTCTGGCAGAAAACCGTGGAAAATCAGCAGATATTGGAAATTTTATAGCTTCCTCGTCTATTCAAGATAAACAAAAATATGATTTACTTAGGATGCCATATCAGCCACAAGAAACTTATAATTTTAGGCAAGATGTTGGACCAAATAAAAGACCATTTATTCATAAATGGCTCGATGCATCCACTATGAGTGGATGCATTCATAACGAGACCATTAATAAAATACAGAGATTTACAAACACACGCCAAAAATCATGCTAGTTCCACATGGATTCGCAACTGTCCGTGCCAAAAATTTTATTGATGTGATATCTAATAAAAAACCTGACATATTGTCTTCAATAGATTAAGGCAAGAAAAAGAATGCAACAGAAAATAGAAAAAAATTTTACCGATTATGAAAACAATACTTTTTTGCGGAACTCACGATATGCCTTTTTTTGCAATCAAATCTGCGGAAATTTCAATGAATTCCTCAACAACAAAAATAGCTGCTCAATTATGGGCTGCAATGAACTCTTTTTCTTTTGTTGTTTGTCCTACAATAGCAAGTAAATATTCAAATATTTTAGAACCACTTGCAAATATATTACAAGGTGTTTCTATCAATTTTGTTGATGTTCACCATCATATCAATTTAATAATAGATATATGCGGAAATATCGCTCCGATGTTTTTTGCTCTACAGATATTTTTTCCAAAGCATCATCTATTGCTGAGAGTCTTAACAGAGGCATCAGAAAACCACGAATTTGCGGTAGACAAACGTACAGATCAAATTATGAATCTGATTCAGCTGGAAATTTCTTCAGAAAATCCATATTTATTCCATATTTAGATCATTTAATTTCAGCCCTCGAAACGAGATTGTCAAAAGAACATGAACTGCTTTTTTCCTTGTTCAATATTTTGCCAAAGAATTTAAAATCAAAAGATATTGAATCTTTAGCATCTAATTTATATTTATTCCATATTTAGATCATTTAATTTCAGCCCTCGAAACGAGATTTTCAAAAGAACATGAACTGCTTTTTATCTTGTTCAATATTTTGCCAAAAAATTTAAAATCAAAAGATATTGAATCTTTAGCATCTAAGATCGGCAATATCTACAAATCTTGAAAATTTAGAAAGTGAATTGAACATTTGGGTAGAGTACGTATCAAAATCGAACCTGGATGAAAATATAAAAATTGAGGATCTTATGGACAATGTAAATTTGTTCCAGCGGTCAAAGAATGCCTTGTGCTTCTTATAACATTGCCATGTACTACTACTTGCACTATAGAACACTGCGCAGATTTAAAATCTGGATTAGAGCTACAATGGGACAAGACCGACTTGTTGGTTTAGCATTGTTGAGCATTCATCGAAATCGGGTTTTAGATATTCCTAATTTTTCTAATATAATATTAGATGAATTTTGTAAAACTAATAGAAGGCTCGTTTTCAGTTCATAATGAAATATGCGATCTCTGTGATTCAATCTGTGTTATGTCTTTTTTATTTTATAAATTGTTAATGTTCATTATATATTTCTTGTTTCCATTTTCTAGAGCAGTTTTGTGTTATTTCGAAAAATATTTCAGGTTCTTGTTCTGAAATTCATTGTTTGTTTCTTTTTTCATTTTATGTATATTTCAAGGCCATTTAATATTCATATCATTTTGATGAATATCATCTATTAAGCGTATATTCAGATTTGTTTTTATTTCGTAACTCGTTGATTTGTCTTCATTTGTTATCAATTATCATATTCATTTCATTCCTTTCACAATATTATTTATATTTGATTTTTATGTTCACATTTTTATATTGAATGTGATTTGTTTCGAAAACAGCTGTCGTATTATTTCATTCCTATTCTCATGTTGTTTACGTTGAAAAAAAGTTGAAGTGGAAAACATCATTTTCACTTTTGCCCCTCCTACCTCAGAACAAATTCTACGGGCGCCCATGCAAAAATATAATGAAAGTAATAGAAAGAAAAAGAATAATGATGTCACCGCGCCTCATCGTTTTTGACCCCCCCTTAGAAACATTTCTGCGGCCGCCCATGACATGAAAATGAGTCAGGTCCAAATCGTCTGATTATTGAATGAGAACTTTTTTAGGTCCACTTAACATCCCCTTAGAAATCTGACTCGCTCCAAAATAATCTTTTTCATTTTCAACCCTTACACGTACGCCAACATCATTATTCGGATTAACCTATATTCACCATTAAAAGTACGTTGGAAAATTTTTTTTTATTGCGAAAGTCTTTAGATGCTCCTCCACTGGTCAATAGGTAAACATTATAAAACATGTTTTCTCTTCATCATCTAAGCGCCTAAGCTTAGACTATCTATATACAGGGTGTACCAAGTTCGACGGCCTATTAGGCGTTTCTGGAGAACTAAACTTATTTGAAATCTGAAAATTGGGATTATGATATTGTTTGACGTTATCTACCGAGCTAAAATATTCTTGGAGCCTGACCACTTTCAGTTATACAGGGAGAGAAAAAAAAATTCTCAAAATTATTTTTTCTGTTCTTCTGTTTTCAAATTTGATAGAGTATACAATTTTGAATACATTTGTACTCAAATCGTTGCATTCTTCGAAATACTTTCCAAAATATCGAGAAAAACCTGAAGAAAAAGAGAGAAAAGAGTATTCGGTATTATGTTTGTTATTCTTAATCTAGATACCTTAAGCACAAACCGTTTTCACATTTTTGAAGTCGCAGACTGTGAAAATATTGTACATTTTTAAAATTTTCAAAAACTCATCACAGGGTGTTCCAAGTGTTGGGTCAAAAATTGGGATCAAGATTGGCCCATAACTTTCGTTTTTCAAATTAAAACCCTATTTTTTCATGATTGCGTTGGATTGTACGAAGAGAAATGATGATAATGTTCTGATATGTTAATGCTCCTAAAATTGATAATTCTTGAGTTATTCAGGATTTTCTGATTTAATATCGTACGTAGAGTCAAATTCATTAAATCTGTTTTATATCAACTATGTTCTTGGTCATAGATGATAAATTATTCCAATAACCCACTAGTGACACACCTTTTTTTTTTCAATTCATTCATCATTGTTCTCATTTACCTTTTTTTGTTTAGTTTTTGTTTGATATTTCGGAAAGTATTTTGACGAATGCAACGATTTGAGTATTCAAGTGTGTGTCACTAGTGAGTTATTGGATTGATTTATCTTCTATGACCAAGGTAATAGTTGAAATGAAACAGATTTCATGAATTTGACGCTACGTACGACATAGAATCAGAAAATCTTAAATAACTCAAGAATTATCAATTTTAGGAGCATTAACATGTTAGAACGTTATCATCATTTCTCTTCGTACAATCCAACGCAATCATAAAAAAATAGGGTTCTAATTTGAAGAACGAAAGTTATGGGCCAATCTTGATCCCAATTTTTGACCCAACATTTGGAACACCCTGTGATGAGTTTTTCAAAATTCTAAAAATGTACAATATTTCCACAGTCTTCGACTTCAAAAATGTGAAAACGGTTTGTGCTTAAGGTATCTAGATTAAGAATAACAAACATAATACCGAATACTCTTTTCTCTCTTTTTCTTCAGGTTTTTCTCGATATTTTAGAAAGTATTTCGAAGAATGCAACGGTTTGAGTACGAATGAATTCAAAATTGCATACTCTGTCAAATTCGATAACAAAGAAACAGAAAGAAATGGTTTGGATTTTTTTTTCGCTCCCTGTATAACTAAAAGAGGTCAGGCTCTAAGAATATAATATATATAGAATATAATATATAATATAATATAAGAATAGCTCGGTAGATGATGTCAAACAATATCATAATCCCAATTTTCATATTTCAAATAAGTCTAGTTCTCCAGAAACGCCTAATAGGCCGTCGAACTTGGTACACCCTGTATATGACTATGACGCTCGAGTGAATCAGAATTTTACATCGAGGGCTCCCCTATATTTTTAATGAGTTATCAATTATATTATTGTGACTTGTCCTATTCATTAAATAATATATCTCACAGGATGAATAGGTTAATTTTTGTTGTTATCATTATTATTATTCTTTGAGTTGAATTTCGAATTCTCTTATTGTCACATATCGAAAAGATGAAAAAATCTGCTGAAGATGTCCAAGTTATCGTTTCGGCTAAATTCTGAGAATCTAGGACAACCCATATCAATAATGATAAAATCCCTCATGAAGGACTAATATCAATCTCCAATAAATTTCTATTCGCACCTCCGCAAAGGGAAAGCGTTCTAAACAGAACGGGCATACTGGGGAAATTCACTCATTTTCCACTGCCTTAGGAGGTGCGAATTCTCGGCATGATGTGGTCTGTTGAATGGGTTTTCAATGAATATTTAATCAAGGACTAATTTAAGATTGTGTCGTAATACGACCCAGCAATATCGAATGAACTGTCGAATTATTGGCCTTTGTAAGTACCCACTGACCCTAAGCATTTCCCGATCCAATCATTCTATATTCATCAATAATGTGATGTATAATTTTGGACATGATTTGGCACTTTAAATGTTGAAATGGAATTATATTCTGAGTTCGTCGATCCAGATTATCGTAAAAGGAAGTAACTAACAAACTGAAATCCAATACTATAATGATTTTGCAATTTTAAAATGCACATAAAATAAAATTTCCTTAACAATCAATATATACTAAAATCCGACTACGATTTTTGGCTAGTTTCTTACTTTCGACTCCGAAGGGGTGCTGAAAACATTATTCAGCACAGAATAGTTATTTTCCTATCAAGTACAGAAAGTTTTACTTTTCCGCACGAGATTGCTGTTGTCCGAACGACGCGGAGCTCGGGAAAGCAATCGAGTACGAAAAAGATACTTCCTGCACAAGATAGGACCATTATTTTTTCAACGACCCCACATTGAAAATATATATTTCATTTCAACATACAAAACATTCCATGAAAATCCATAATACACATGAATTCTACCATGTCCTTACCATGGTACTCTCATCGTTGACGTTCGATGCATAGAGACATACAGGGTGTCCGGGGAATAACTGTACATACTCTTACCAGAGATAGAGTTGGACTAGGTGATTACTGATTGACTATAAAAAATTAATTTCTGGATTACCCTAGAAAGCTACAGGGTGATTTTCCAACTTCATGAAAATACTTAGACCAACATAAAATCCAAACTTATTGATGGATATTATTGAAACTTGGGAGGTTATTGGCACATGCTAAGGTCGAGTCAGAAAGATATCAATTATTTCATTATTCCAGGGCCGGACTCACTAATCTTCATTTAAAGTGATCAGGGTAAAACAAACACTTTGTATATTGAATTACAAATAATTGATTCGCTTTTTAGAAAGAAGGTAATTATGCTTCATTTTGTGATATTGCTCAAAGTTGTCACATCAACAATTATTTTTTTATGAATTTGGATAAACTTCGAAAAATTGAATTTATTTACCTGAACAGGACTTAGTCGTCTTGTGGTGGTCGAAAATAAATAGTAAATTTTTTAAAAAAAGTTACTGAAGGTGAGGAAGACTATTATAATTTGTTGATATACTGGGTGGCCACCCCAGACGCGGATCTCATTGCGATGGAATAAATGAATGTATATTTCGAAAAAAAATTGGTGAAGCGTATAGGGTATACATAAGCATATTTCAAAATTATTCGTATGTATACCGGGTGTTCGACTACAAAGGTATCGACCAAAGTGACACTTCTTCCAATGTAAAAACCTGAATTAGTAAATCGGGGAGTATTTGCAGATTTCAACCCTCTAGATTATTTTATGGGAAAAATGGAAGGATATGGTATATTCTGAAGAAATCCAGTCAAAAGAACAGCTGATGAACAGAATTATCAACTGTTGCGATATTTTAAGAAATAATTGCGATATGATTCGCAAGGCTGTATCCAATTTGAACATTCGGCAAGAGAAATGTATACAAGCTAATTTTTTTTCATTTCGAACCACTTCTGAAATGACGTTGACTCAGCAATTCATTCGTTCCTATTTTCATTTTTATTAGGTGCTCTTTACTGTATTTTAGTTTCTTTCATTTGTTATTGTTTCGTCATGAAATGTGCTCATTAAAGCTCTGTACTTTTCGAAAATTTCCTACTAATACTTTCGCAATTTATATTTAAACATGAGATTTTCAGTTCTCTTCATGGTGAAAAATTCAATTTTTCGAAATTTATCCAAATTCAAAAATTCATAAAAAAATAATTGTTTATGTGACAACTTTGAGCGATATCACAAATTGAAGCATAAATTAGCTTCTTTCTAAAACGCGAATCAGTTATTTGTAATTCGAAATACAAAGTGTTTGTTTTACCCTGAACACTTTAAATGAAGATTAATGAGTCCGGCCCTGCAATAATGAAATAATTGATATCTTTCTGACTCGACCTCAGCATGTGCCAATAATCTCCCAAGTTTCAATAATATCCGTCAATAAGTTTGGATTTTATGATGGTCTAAGTATTTTCATGAAGTTGGAAAATCACCCTGTACCTTTCTAGGGAAATCCAGAAATTTATTTTTTATAGTTAAATAGTAATCACCTAGTCCAACTCTATCTCTGGTAAGGGTATGTACAGTTATTCCCCGGACACCCTGTATAATTCAGTTTATTCTTTAATGAAATTGTGCGGAAAAAACCCCTGCTAATACTTTCCCGCACCAGTGCGTACGAGAGTACGGGAAAGTTGGTGAAAACGCACGGTCGTATAAACAACTTTTTTTTAATAGGCGCATAATTCGAATTATTTTTCTCATAAATTTCCATTAAATTGAGTATTCCCTGTCAAGGTTCTGAAGAAACATTCATACGGTTTTTTGATCAGGATGATACTTTTCATCTACACATTGTTTTGAATCAAATGAAAAATCCTGTGGATTCTTTAAATTTCTATTTGAAGTGATTGTGAAAAATCGCCTACAATGCAATAATTATGAAATTGAGAACATTTCAAAAATATTTTCACATATTAGAGAACATCGATAAGTCGAACAGTTGTTCTGGGCCCGATTCATACATATCTTACCCATTGTATTTTCACCTCAATGAGTTAAACAAATTTCTTGAGTTTAGAGGGTCTATATAGTAGATGTGATGAGTCGAACTGCTGAAAGGATCTTCAAGAGAACCTCCACCTCTTTAGGTCGTTCTTCTAACCACTTTCTGATCTAATGAACGAGACCGTAAAATTCGGTTGGCCAACAAATCACCACACGTGATAAATTTAAGATTTCGTGTTGACCCGAGTTTTTCTTTCAATGGAGTGAAGTCTCACTTCCATAACTCGGATGTTTGGTGAGCTGAACAAAAGAATAGTAGAACAGTTCTTTTGGTCCCTAGGAGTCCGACTTTACGAGAGTCCAATGTATATTAATTACAGAATTCCGAATAAAACTGAAGGAAAAACGTCAGAGGTGTACAACAAGACCTGTATGGTATGTTAGCCCAGCAAGAGATCTTTATGCGTTATCCAGAACTAGTATAGTCTGAAAAAAATTGCAAAATGAGCTCCCATTCCAACACTAATGTGAAGTTCGAAAACGAACGACGAAGGAGCGAGTTTTCGATAGCCTGAGTGTTGGAATTGGCTTCTACAACAAGTATTAGACGATATTTTTTCTATTTCAGTCAACTTTTGTGAAATACTCTCGAAATTTAAATAAAAATTCAGATAAATAACTTTTATATTTCATCTTGGCAGTTGGTGTGACTTACGAAATTTGACAGATTACGGAATTTGAATTGATTTGATTCGAAACTTGATTCCATCGGAGGTCAGTACTGACAACTACAAAACGAAAAATATAACTGAAAGAGTGCTATTATGAGTTTCATTACAGCACTACTTTTAGTTCTGTAATGAACTCATAACGATACTGCAATAGCGAATTCTAAAACAAGTTATAGAATGGGCCACTATTCCAAAGTGAACGCGAAATTCGAAACCGAAAGACGAAGGACGAGTTTTCGAAAGCATGAGTGTTGGAATTGCTTTCTTCCACGAGTGACTTCTGAATCGTATCTTGGCAGTTGGTGTGATTTACAAAATTCAACAGATTACGGAATTTTAATTGATTTGATTTGAGGATTGATAGGATCGGAGGTCAGTACTGACAACCAAAAAAAGAAAAATATGACTGAAAACAATGCTGTAATGAATTCATTACAGCACTAGTTCCAGTACTGTAATGAACTCATTACGATACTGAAATAGAGTAAATATATTTTTGCCTCGAAAACTTTATCCGTTTGACAGCATTGAAAATGCTCGAGACTCACATTTTCATTCTCTTTGGTAATGAAAAGAATGCACATTCAGGATTATTCTTTCTATTATTTCTGCAATTAATCACCATGAATTTTCAATGTCAGCCAGTTTTCAACAGAAAATTAATAACTGACAACCACGAAACGAAAAATATAACTGAAAAGAATGCTGTAATGCGTTTTTTTACAGCACTTCTTTCACAATTTTCGTTCATATAGGATAATTCAGAGAAAGCGTTTTTGAAACTGGATTGACATTATTTTCGCACGTGGCTAGACAGAAATATTTTCATTATTGTGCAACTTCTTCTTATACCGTTACGGGCCATTATTTATCACATTTCTGATCAAAAGTAATAACGAGTCACCTCAAAACTTTTTAACCGTATTTTCATATCCAACTGATGTGGCTCACTTAAATTCTGGAAATTCATAAAATATGAGTAGGTTAAGTGAACCAACATTTTCGAAACGAAAAGAGGTTATCAATCTTCAGAAGAATTGCGTCATTGACGTAGGTACATGAAAATGTACATAGAATAGTGTGATACAATATAACAACATAATTTTAATAATAATAATATAACTATCTAATATAATATAAGTCTTGTTTGAGAAAACTACGTTTGCTCGTTTTGGCGAGGTATAAATAATTCTACGCAATTAAAACAACAAAAAGATGAAAATTCAATCAATTACGAGGAGAGTAGCTTTATATTGGTTCGCATTCGAAGCTTTTAAGAACAATATAACAAAGAAAAAGAAGTTTTCTGGTGCTAATATCTCCATTATTGTTCGGGAACTTCGGTAGATGTTCACGAACGAACGGTTTGAGGTAACTCGAACTTGGAACTTTTCCATTTCATTTCTTCAAGGTTAATTAAAGATTTCTGAACTTCCAACACATCCATCAGAGTAGGTATATCTTTTACGTACACTTCTGCTTCCCTTATTGAACGTCATAGTAAACTTCCAATTATTCGAATAATTTTTGAGAATTATCCCGTTTTACGTTGAAGTTAGAGATGTAACAATGGTAGTTTATTAATTTCTTGACTCGCTATTTGAATGGCATGTAAAACGCAGACTAGATCAAGACTATTTGAAATTCTTCGTGGCATTCGTGCAAAAGTTCCGGAATTTTCTTTCTTGTTATGAATTCGTTCACACAGCATCGTCTAGTACTCGTTGCAGAATGCAATTCCAACACTCATGCTTTCGAAACAGTGTTGGAATAGGAGCTCATTCTGCAATTTGTTTTAGAATATACTATATCGCAACAGCGGAATAAAATAAAGTACGCTGATATTGTTTCTGACATATCTTTTGAGGAAATTTTACACAGGCTCTCTCAAACATTTTTCCATGCCTTGAAAATCAATAGTTTTGCCGTTATTGAATGAAATTCGAATTTCAGAAAATAAAATCTAAATTTATTGGAATAGTTTCTAATTAGTCTTTGTCAATAATGAATATTTTCATTCCTTCATAATGCGTTGTTAAGAATTTTCATTCACACTTGTTGTTTGATTAATTGTAAACAGTTATGTATTGAATATATTTCAACATTCATGGTGAATATAACAAAATATCAGATTGAATGGTCCATTTTAGTAGCCTCCTCATTTTCAAGACCTAACACTCCTTGTTTTTTATTTATAAGTTACTATAAAAGAGCATTTGTACAAGGAGAGAGTTTGAAGTTAATGTGGGGTTCGCAATGCGGAAATTATCACTTGACACCAACAAGACATGGAGTTCGCAGAAAATTAATGAATATATGGAATAAGGTGGCCAACATTTCGAAAAATTATTCGAATAGCTATCATAAAAATCATGTTTCGGGTTTTTCGTTGGTAAGAAAATTAATTTGATAATCTTAAACTTGGATTTTTTTGTATATTCGGTTAGAATGGCAGCTCCTAACATAGCTTGACAAAAATACGAGCATACTAATGAAATCGACTGAGCGAAACTTGGCTTTGGTCGTGAAATTCCATTCGAATGTAATTTGATTTCATAGTTTTATTGAAGCCCTTTTTCAGACACCCACTTGACCTAACCTAACATTATGCGCATACCACAATGTCCAGACAAAACAAATTCGGCAAACACTTCATCAGGATCCAACAGCATCCTGAAGCATTTGCCAGCCTAAACCTACCTCACGCAGATAATGGAAATAGCCCTGTAATACCCACCCTTGTTTCCAGTCAATTGAAGAGCGGCTTTCAGTTGACCAAGGGGGTAAAACTTGCAGCTCAAAAAAAAATGAAAAATATACCCCTTTCTCTACTAGGAGAAAGTTCGCGAGCTCGTGCCTATTGCACTAGGAATAGGTCTTATTGGCTTGATTTTTCAAAAACAAGTTTTTGTTTTCAGGGTGAAAGGAAAAAAATATCGTAATTTTAATTTTAACACGTATAATGAAAAAATTAACACAAAAATAGAAAATTTACAGCCGTGCGCCTATGCACGTCGAATATTCCATCAGATCAACTCGAATAATGAAAACCATATAATTAATTCACGCCGGAATGAATGGTTCAATCAACCACACCATAAAAATAAATGATCAAAATATCGAAGTATTCAAGTTCAAAATACATTCAATGAAAGAGATTTCCGGACTGTGGACCCAACCTTAACTGTTGTAAATGGAAAACTCTGACCTTTTACGTTTCCCTCGATGATAATTAATCCTTATTAGACAAATTACTTGCACTTCACCCGAACACTAATCCCGAAACACCGCGCGATACGAAACAACTTTACAATTTTTCAAAATCCGGACACAACAACTTCTTCCCGTTTCGAACTAATATTTCCCAATTTCCAAATTTAGGACTTTACCGTCACCCGAGTTATCTAAGGATGTTGTTTTTTCGCTCCGAAATCCCCAGATACACTACTTAACTCTCTCCATGAACAGAAATTTAAAATATTTTTTCCACCACTTTCTTGCTCCAATGACGGTCCTAGAGAGGAGGAAAATGGGGGTAATTACCCGCCCCCCAGAACAGTTAAATCATATTCATCTTCCTCCTTTATTCATATTGATAATACAAAAAATGGAATGAGATGCATGAAATTTCAAGTTAACAATATCTCTTCAGTCTGGGACCGCCTTTTATTCCTCTACCAAAAATCTTTTCGTCTCATGACCTATATCTACCAATCCGAATTTCTCATGGGCGGTCTCCTGAACTAGCTTTCAATTAATTAATCTTCGAAGTATCCCAATTAACGATACGGCACTAAATCAATCTTCGAATAATTCGAATCTGCATGGATAATAATTTCATCGCAATACTTCATTCGAATTATTCATATTTAAACATCGTATATCTAACTTTCAGCGGACCTCTATCAAGTCTCTTAAAGTCCCTAAAAGCATAATTGATTCGGAAACTTCAAGAGCCACTTATTTCTTATAATTCGTTACGTGAATATATTGTCCCGCTGAAATAACCTAATTGATTTGTCTCGATCGCAGTTAAGATGACTTCAATTAATTTTCACGCGTCTCATAATTATTCGGATTGGTTGCATTAATTCATGATTTTTTTTTGATATCCCGGTCTATTACAGCCCTAATAATCGTTCAACAAATTACCATTATCAAGAATATATCGTTCACAGTGTATCCATGATATGGACGAATGAGCATCACCTTTCTACATCACATGCTATTCTGTGTTGAACCCAGGCATTGATAATACCTACATGAATATATGATCCCTTTATAGCATTTGTGTCCTCCGTTCAAAATTATATCCATCAATTCAAATGTTGTACAATAACATAACTTTACCCTAGAAGACCAATAATCTCATTGCAGGTGATTCATGCTACACGATTTTCAATGTGATTGATACCTTGTCAACTGTCTAGCCTGATATCGTCTGAATCACACTCCCTTGATCTAGTTATAGATGATGATTGAACACTTGATACCGTAGGGAATAGTTATGTATGATACAATACAAGTACAGAAGGCATTGATATTCTTACACAAGTTTTAAACTCTTAATGAACGAGTGTTAGAGTAAGCCTTCTGTAGCGTTAGATCCGAACCTACATCGATCTTCACCGAGCTGATAATAGAATAAAACCTATTTTCTAATGAATTTCTCATGTAAGAAAACACACTGAAAAAAGATTGCCTTAAAATATCCTGGACAGAATATTTTTAGTTTTTTCCTGAAAAATGAGTTTTCATGACATTTTTCAACAAGAAAATTGCACACTAGACTCATAGTATGAAATATGTAAATGTGCAGACATGAGGGATGCCAGGTTTAAGCAGCTGTGTTTCAATCAGTTACTTTCACTTCTGTGATAATATCAGCATAAGCTCTGTTTTATTGTGAACACATTAAAATAAGGTTGACTGCAAAAAACGATCTTAATAGAGGTTGCCGAGTTCTGAAACTTGAAATTTCGATGCGCCAGGAAATGAGTGACGAAAAGATTCGAGGTGCTCGTAAGTATACCGTGTTAAAATAAAGGACCGAACATTGTAGTCGTATCTGAAAGTGAGACAGTGCGAATGCTCAGTACGTAGCTATGGTGACAAGAGGTACCCCTGAAATCTTAAAATTTCATTGCTTATAATGAACTCACTTGTTTCTAATCAGAAAACTGTAAACCCATAAGGGCGACCCCCCTCAGAATGTGAGGCTAGCCCGCCCTTGTTTCGTGCAGAAGGTTGATTTTGTGATTTTCTTGTTGACTTTGGTGTTTTTCGGAGTGGGTGTATTGGGATCATTTTTGGTACATTACGAGAACAAAATTTATTTGTACGAGCTGTGCACAATTGATATCTGATATTGAACTCAGTTCTATTGAGTTTATTTCGTGTATTATTGCAAAAAAATCCTACTCTCTATTCACAGGGACGGGCCGAAGCCAAATTTTTGGGGGGGGAAATTCATTGAAAATTTTCCAACTAGCCATTGAATTAACAGGAAACCGTTATACATATTATGGTATAATATTTGCTTGGGTAAAAAAAATTCAAAATAATGAATTTCAACAGAGTGAAAAGTAATTAACTTTTTTTCCATCTACCGAACATACAATTAAGTAGATTTCATGGAGTTTGTTTTTTTCATGAAGAGTATCTTGATGTTGCTTAAAACTTTGAGAAACACTTCTTGTTTTTTCTTCAGTTTTGTAGCTTTTCTTCATTTCATGGAATCTGGAAGCGAGGGCATGGCTCATTTTCATCAGAGAAAATATTTTTTTCTGAAAAATTTATTCTTTTTATTCCGTGAAAGGAGAAAACATTGGGAATCAAAGTTATGAGAAATTAACGTTAATTTTCCAATTACCCAATATTCAATAATGTGGGTTTTCCTTATTTTATGAAATCGTTTTTTTTTGTGAGGAATACCTTGAAGTATGTTTGAAACTTTGAGACATACTTTTTGTTTCATTCTTTAATTTAGTTCAGTTTCATTCTTTGGTGTATCTCAAAATTTCAAGCATCATGAAACAAGATATTCTTCACGAAAAAGGCAAATTCCATAAAATAAAGAAATATACATGATTGAATGTTGGGTAGATCAAAAATCAAAGTTAAGTACTGGCCACTTTGATGAGATTAATAATATTGAAACCGTTCATGCCTAACATGAGTCCATCTGACAAAATAGAAGGAACAAAATTTTCAGAAAATATATTTCGTTTGATGAAAAACGAGCCTTTCTTTTGCTCACAGATTCCATGATATGAAGAAAAGCAACATAACTAGGGAATAAAACAGAAAATGTATGTCAAAGTGAGTGTCATAAATAAAGCTACTTCTTAAAAAAAAAATTCCCAATTTAGAAGGGAAACGGTTTTATCCTAAATCAGACATATTGAAGACACAATTTTGAATTTGAGTTGGCGATTTCGATACCTTTGCAGCATTTATTGCAATTAGTGTTTAGAATCTAGGATGTATTTAGTGTTTTGAATGATTTTTGTTGTGACTTCCGATATTCTGTTATATAAGGAGTGAAAAAAAAATTTCAAAAATTTTTTTTCTGTTTTCGAATTGGATAGAGTATGCAATCCTGAATACATTCGTACTCGTTTAGTTGCATTCCTCAAAATACTTTTCAAAATATCGAGATAAAACTGAAGAAAAAAAAAGATAGGAGTATTCGGTATCATATTTGTTATTCCTATTCTGAATATCTTGAGCACAACCCGTTTTCACATTTTTGAAGTCGAAGATTGTAGAAATATTGTATATTTGCTGAATTTTGCAAAATTCGTCACAGGAGGTTTCAAATGTTGGGTCAAAATTTGGGATCAAGATTGACCCATAACTTTTTTTTTCAAACTGGAACCGTATTTTTTTATGATTGCGTTGGAGTGTGCGAAGAAAAATTATTATAATGTTCTATCATGTTGATACTTCAAAATCAAATAATTCTTGAGTTATTTAGGAATTCTGATTTTATGTCGTACGTAGCGTCAAATTCATTAAATCTGTTCCATATCAACAATGGTTAATTAATTCAGAAAAGAGGTGTCTCACTATTTAGTGAGTTACTGGAATAATTTATCTTCTATGACCAAGATCATTGTTGATATAAAACAGATTCTATGAATTTGACGCTACGTACGACATAATATCAGGAAATCCTGAATACCTCAAGAATTAATAATTTTAGGAGCATTAACATGTTGGAACAATATCTTAATTTTTTTTTGGCGCAATCCAACTCAATAATAAAAAAATAGGGTTCTAATTCGAAAAACGAAAGTTATAGGCCAATCTTAATCCCAATTTCTGACCCAACATTTGGAACACCCTGTGACGAATTGTTCAAAATTTCAAAAATGCACAATATTTCCACAGTCTTCGACTTCAAAAATGAGAAAACGGTTTGTGCTTAAGATATCTAGATTAGGAAAATCAAACATAATACCGAATACTCTGATATCCCTTTTGTCTTCAGTTTTTCCCAGATATTTTGGAAATTATTATGACAAATGCAACGATTTGAATACGAATGTATTCACAATTGAATACTCTATCGAAATGAAAAATTAATTTTTTTTTCATCCTTTGTATAACTGAAAGTTGTCAGGCTGCAAGCAAAGGCTGCAAGGATATTCTAGCTCGGTAGATAATGTGGAACAATATCATAATCCCCATTTTCAGATTCAGATTATCAGTTCTCCAATAACGCCTAATAGGCCGTCGCACTTGGTACATCTGAAAATAACAGCTTGAATTTATGATACCAGATAGTTTTGTTATGACACATGCGACGTAACAGAAAAATTTTCAACTAGGTACCTACTTCTTGCGGCCGCATCTCTCCCAATACATGATGATAAAAATATTGGGTTAAATACCATTTATTGCCGGCTATAGGTACATATATTGCCAAGTACTGATTGCAAACTTGTTTTTTCTAATTCGGGTCCCTTCGTATTTCATAACTCTCTCGGAATTATGTATTTCAACTGCTTTGAAATTTTACGAACTGCTTTGAACTTTTTCCAACAGCTTTCACATATTTTCCAACTTCTTTGAAATTTTGCCAACTGCTTTGAATTTTTTTCCAACTGCTTCGAAATTTTTCTAACCGCTTTGAAATTTTTCCAACCGCTTTGAAATTTTTCCAACTCCTTTGAAAATTTGCCAACTTCGGTCAACATTGGGGGGGGATCATCCCCATCTTATTTTTTTTTATTTTCTTGAAGATAATAATGATAAATAAATTTATAGGTGTGAGTCAACCTTTTTATAACAATCAAATCTAGAACAATAACGTCGAATTTAAAAACTCGTTTCAAGAAACATGTCAATACTTCATGTATAGACGAAGGTACAGAATCCCTGATTCTTGGTCCAATCTAGTAAAGCGTTTGGCGTTTGGTCGCAGTATACTTACCTCGCTAATTTCCTGGCGTATCGAAACTTCAATCTTCGGAACTCGACAACCGACAACCCCTATAACAAAAAATTATCCGTAGGCAACCCTATATCAACGTGCTCACAATAAAACTGCACTCATGTCTATATAAATTTGTTTCTGCCATCATACAAATGCAAGTAACTGATTTCGACTTGTACAAACCTAGCAAACCATCAGAATTCGCCCAGGTAAAGAATAGGTCTGCATTTATTCTAGTCCATACTATCCATACTTCCATACTATAAACTATACAGGGTGAGTCATTGACTGTTGTACATATATTCAAACCATATATTGTTGAGGTCAAAAGAAACACATTTTTTTTCGTATAGCATTTTTTCTGATTCAGCCTAGATAAAAAGATATGGCCATCATAAACTTTCATAATGAGCTATGCCACCCCTGGAAATATGACACTAAAATTAATTTCTGCGAATCTTTTGAACAGAATTATATTCAGCCAAAGTGTCCAATTTTTTTAAATTTCGTTGAAATAATTTTTTTTCAAATCATTTATCACTCGAAGATTGCACATTTCACGAAAAACACTTTTGTTTTCCAAAATGGCCACATATTCATTAAATGGCATTCATCCCACTTCCAAGGGCCGGGATCATAGAATTACTGCTATAATTATGGAATGGAATGATACATATTGATCATAGCGAAAAAAATTAAACATGTGAGTTAAATTTTGCATTCGTAAAAGATTTGCCACATCAATGAGAACCTTTATTCTGAAAATCATTCCATTCGATGAGACATTCACGAGATCTATTCGAAAATTACATTTCCTTATGGATTTTCAACAGCCTGTATCTTTCTAACCGAGCCGAATCGGAAAAAATGGAAGAGACCCCAGGAATGTCCCGTTGAAATATATGTACAAGTCATAGACTCACCATGTATATACTATAATATTATGAATGTGAATGTCTGTGTTTGTCCTCTATGGACTCATTACCAGATGACCGATTTTGATGAAACTTTCACTATGAAAAAAGAGAAATTTAGTTCTTCCTTGCCACAATCTTTATTTTGTGACGACTAGTTTCGAGACTTTTCTAAAATAGTCTCATTTTCAAGTCTAAAGCTACAAAACAATTGTTTAAGTATATTGGTGTAAAAGTCATTAAATATAATAAAACAAAAACAAACGACACTTATATACAAGCTACAGGGTAAAATATTTAAAAACGGTTATTGTCATATACGGTCTTCTCGCCCAAATTAAGTGAAATAAAATGGCGTTTTACAAAATACAACCAAATTCAAAAAAGTGTAGAAACTAATCACAGAACAAAAGCAAGGCGACATCTAAAAACACAAACAGATGGGTGCTGCTGTTATCTGCAGAACGGGATAGTAATCTGCGATTGAAGAGCGAAGAAATCTATTAAAATTAACCAACCAAACCGGCACCCAAGAAGTCTTGAATCAATCATAACAATGAATGGTAAACAGGTGTGTAGTCATAACCAATTTGAACATTCAAAACATTGTCATTATTTTTATAAGCTTTGAGTATTTCCATATTTTCCAGATTGTCTAACAAGGATCCCTTCTTCGCTACATGTAATGTTGTGAAATTAGTGTTCATGTCGAATGTATGACCAGTGTCGCTAAGGTGTTTAGCAAAATATGAGAAGCCTGTTGAATTTGGATTGAGACATCTTAGTTGTTCTTTTATGCGGGTTTTGAAGTTTCTGAAAGTTCTCCCTATATAAAACGCGTCACAAGAATTACAAGGTAGACTCCACTACGATCGTCAGGTGCAACTATGTCCTTGTTATTTATCAAATTTTTCTCCAAACAATCGACCGATTTAAACGATATGTTTACGAAAGGTCTAAATATGTTTGCCAGTTTATAGGAGAATTTATTTATGAAAGTTGAAGATCTGTATCGATCTTCCAATTTATTGAAACTTTCACTATATTGTCGGGATTTCCTGCAGAGTAATTTTTTTTTTTTTTGAAGTGATTTATCTTTTTATTGTTGTCTCCCTGGTATTCTCTGGCCTTCTCATTTTCATAATTGTTAGTTTCATCTGGTTTTTGTTGCTGCGTATCTTCAATAACAACGCTTTGTTCCGTTTTATCACAAACTGATTCTGGTTGACTTAAAGTTTCTCCATCTGTACTGCTTGGTTCCCATAATCTCTCTGTGGTCACAGCGGGCTCATATAACTCGTCTGGGAAAATATTTGGGTTAAATGGGTAAATGCCTGTGTTCAAAAATCCACTTGTAGCATTTTTTATTGTTGCTGCTTTTCCGTAAGCCAAAGAAAAGAGTTCACTTATTTGGTTTTGAGTGATCACTCGTCCTGGATGGTTCTTCAATCACACTGCACATTCCTGATTATAAAATGTCTTCAGCGGACCATAAAAGCAGACATCTAGCGGCTGCATATGATGTGTGCAGTGGGCAGGAAAACATAAAATGACTATTCCATTGTTTTTGGCAAATGTCAATGCTTTCAGGGATTTATGGCTGGTGTGTCCATCCAGAAGTAATAAAACTTTCGATTCGCGAGTTGCCTGAACAAATTTCTGGAAATTCTCCAACCACAAAACGAAAGTGTCCGTTGTCATCCATCCAGTTTCGTGAAATAATCCCAAAGACCCTGGAGGCAAAGCATCTAGAAGTTCCTCCTTTCTGTTTTTCCTGGGAAAGATCAGAGCAGGCGGCACAAAATTTCCAACACTATTCATGCAGCAGACACATGTTACATGATGACCTCTTTCGGCGCTGGTTAGCAATCCAACTTGCTTCCTTCCAGTCTTAGCAAAAATTTTTGGGAGTCTCTGCACTGTTGATAAACCACTTTCGTCCATGTTATAAATTCGATGAACATCAATTCTCTCCTTTTCCAGAGTCATTTCCAATGTGGTAAAAAAAAAATGTATTTGCGGCCGATTAAATGCCATAGCTCTAGCTGCAGATACAGGTTCAGGTTGTCTCAGAGATATTTCAGGATGTCGCATACGAAATCCTCTCAGCCACTCACGTCCAGCGCTACGATCTTTAAATCTATGTGGGATGCTGTTTTTAGTGGCAAATTCGAAAGCAAGTTCTTTTATGTCTTTTGTAGTAATCCGGAACAATCTAGACTCTAATAATAGAATGTGCTCCACAAACTCTTTTTCCTCATCTTCAGTGAAGGTGGTTGAAAATCGTCCCAATACTTTGTCACAGCCTTTGGCTCTTTTGTTTATGTTATTTGCCCTACGTCTTAACGTGGCCTGGGGAACATTAAAAGATTGGTTGCTTTCAACCAACCCATTTTACCACTTTTCACAGCTTCAATAGCATTCCGCATTGCTTCTTCGTTCTACGATTGTCTGGATGATGTTCGCTGACGTTCACCCACCATGATAAAGCTGAAAAAAACGCAAAAATTCAGGCAAATAAAATTTTCAGCTCCCAATTATGGTGTTTGTGAAAAGACATAGTGTGCCATTTTACCTTTATGCACAGCTATGTCGTTTTACCTGCAATCTAACGTGGTCCATTTTTGATCGAATTATTATCTTATCTGAATATTGAACGAAAATCTTCGTAGATACATCTGTAGCGTACACTTACCGTTATATCTAAGCGTAATTTCACTGTCAAACAAACAAACTTTGCCAATGAAAACAAACTTGCAGCACAGCACTTCGGAAATTTCTACGCCGGTGAAAAATATTTTTTGAGGTTAACTTTTACGTATGATGGCTGCAAACCAAATGGAATGAAAACATGGCGTTCGGTTGCTATTGTGTATATGTCGTAGTCTTTTTATAAACTCAGTCATATTATAATACGCCTAGGCTTTTTCAATTCGACTAGACATATTGCAATATCACCGAAATAATGGACGATCTCACAATTTGACTGGCCATTTAAGGCGTATTATAATACGCCTGCATGGTTATTCGGCTTATTGTCAAAACTTAAAAGCGCGCGATTTCCCCAGATTCTGACAGAGGTTATACTTGTTGTATTGTAATTCAACTGAGGCTCTCTATCTGTAGTTATTATGACTTACTACTCCACTAATTTGTCCACTGAAATTGTCGAAACTTGAATACTGAAGACGATCTGGAAACAGTTCTAAATATCACTATATCTGAATATGATCTAGGTTCAGGTTATCGGTCACGTACGTAAAACGTTTGAAAAATCTATATATGTTCTCCTGACCAAAAATAATATTATTTTTGGTCAGGAGAACATATATAGATTTTTCAAACGTATATCTGAATATGCTTGCTCTGCAGATACATCACTAGAAAATAATAAATTATTATCAAGAAGTCCAGATAATGTCACAGATGCAATCTAAGCCAAAATGAAGAAATAATCGAGAACCAAAGAAAAGAATATGTAGAGGGCAAGAAAAGAGCTGCATCAAAAATGCTGAACGTAAAAAATTGAAACCTCTTGAGGTTGATCAAACAGTAGCTATTGAAGTTCCTAAAGTAGATAGAGGACCTTTGGATTCCAAAAATATCACAGAAACCATAGTAAAAGTCTGTCAAACATCTCGAGAGATAAAATTACTGATTGCCAAAGATATAAGCATATTGATATTCCAGATAATGAAGTAATTTCCCTAAGAGAAGCTTCAAGATTATTCGCAAAATTCAAAGGACAGAGATTCAAAAATGTTCTTGCAAACCAAGCAAGTCACAGTATCGAAATAATAAAGGTTTAGGTATGTTTTAAATCCCATATTAAATGCACAAGTAGATGTCATAAGAGTGATCAATGATGTAATAAATAATCCAAATCTAAAATTATCTATTTATTTTTGTCTCTAAATCGATTTCCATAATCTGCCTGATACACTTCCAGACGTATCATAAAACGACGTATTTCATACAGTCAAATTCTAAAAACAATCGCGTACAGGTTCTTTCGAACAAAAAGACTAAGAAGGCGTCAAGCGTATTATAATACGTCTGAAAATCTCAGTCATATTGTCAGATTTTCACTTGTTTTGGTTGTTTTACCATACGTCTAGTCATATTGAAAAAGCCTAGGCTTATTATAATAAGACTGATATTATAATGAGCCTGCGACATATATAAAATCACCCTTATTCACTAGATGGAACTGGTAATTCCGAAATAAATAGCGCTATGTCATTTTAGGACACTCTCCCCTACATTATCTAACAAATTATAGGTGATTAGAATAAAAAACATATCTCTTGAAGTAAATTAATGTCCAGTTCTTAAGAATTGAGAAATCATAGGATTGCCACCCACACTTCAGAGGAATTTTTATAACAAATACTCCCTTGAATTATCACCACAGAATTACAACCCACAGTTTTCCATTGTTATTCAGAGACAACCTGTATAATGGAACACAGCCACCTAAACTCTTGTGGCATGTTTCGTGTCCTTGTGCCCTCCTGACATGGTCTGATCATACTCAACTTAAACAAAGAACATTATCAATATGAACAATCGAAACTTAACTTGCTTCCCTGCATGACGTTGTATAAATCAATCATTTATGTAAGGCAAAATCTACAAACTCCCAGAAATATCAGTATACGATAATTAACGGGAAACTTGAATGTATTTTCAAACTTCAAATATAATTATTGAATGAAGGGAATGTTCGGAGCACGGAATGAATGATCAAAATAGTGGTAATCTTAATTCAATATCTTCACTCCAATTAGCTTCTATAAGCAAGAGAATAATCTAATTACCAATAACTGCTATGTTTTACCAGAGAGAATATATCAACATAATTTATATTCCCATGTAGTAAGCAGAAACAGTTTCGTGGAAAGCGGAGTTTACTCTCTCAATATTTTCTCTTCTCTGCCGGAATATAAGAGCAGATATTCATTAATTTGAAGTTTGTTGTTTGATTTCAAAACCGAAGAACGAATCATTAGAAAAGACGAACATCTTGTTTAACAATAATAACTGTTAAGGACGTAGATTTACAATTTCGTAAGTTTGAAATTTTGTCGGCTGACTAGATCGATACCGTCTACTATCTACACGGATCGAACGAAATAGTAAAAAGGAAGATAAGAATCATTTCATTCATCAAAATAATTGTACAGAAATATAATAGATATATTTGTCTATCATACATAATGTTTTGTCGTATTTTTATCACAATCACTTCCAAGAAATTCAATCGATGTCTTCAATGCAAATTATGTGGCATATGGGAGAAACCTGAAATCTAATAGGCCTTCTGACAAGAAAGTACCGGTAAAATATGGTATTTCAAAAGCTCGCGCTGAATGGAAATTATTGAACAACAAGTTTGCCTCAAATTTCGTGTCAAAAAAGAAATGTCTCGTGCTGACGAGTTGAAAATGTTGCAAAGACTTTATGATGATACAGTTTCATCCAGAACCCATGCGTATGAGTAGAACAAAGCGCTCAAAGAGGGCCGTGAATTGTCACACCCCCACATGGAGGCCGTAGACCCCCTGAGGTTTTGATTCTCTTCTTGTTTCCGAGAAAAACCGAATACTGATTTCGCCTTAGCTTCATCAAATCATTATTCGGCTTTTGAAGAACCTTAACATTTTAATTGAAGTTTCTGCAACTCAGTGTTAGTGACATATTTTTTTCATTGCAATCCTTTTTATCATGGTTATTAAAATCACAATAAATGTTGATGACCTCCAGCAATAATTAATAAGACGAACAATTAACCATTTTCTAACATTTTCAGGACGAGATTTGTGCGATCTTTCGTCGAATCAGCTCATTCGGTTATAAGAAAAAGTTCACCATAATCTGGTATGCAGACTCGGGGGCCTTGCAATTGGTCCTCTCCAGCCTATCCACGTATATGGAAATATATTTTTCAAAAAGGTCCGTTCCGAAAAATCTTTTCAAAACTATAAATCGTTCATATCTGGAAACAGTTCATTCAGCTCTGCTAATAGAAAGTCCTGGAGAAATTTTATGTATTCAGGACTATCCAGAGTTCCTTCAAAACAGTGGTTTTCAGTAATTCGTTTGTTTGGTATTTCAGCCCAAACATTCAACTTTTGCAGATACCTTCTAGGAACTTTGTTCCTCCCTGAGTTTAGCGATTTAAGAGACCGTCTAAGATATGGGTTCCCAACCAATGGTCCGCAGAAGCCAAAATATGGTCCGCGAATGGTTCAGTTTTGCATTTCCGATACGCCATCTACTTCCCTTGTACACCACTAACGAATACCGATTGTTATCGGACTAAACTGTTCAGAATATTTCAAGAAGCATAATTTTATGTGGGATAAACTCGTTGGCCTCTGTACTGATGGTGATCCGGCAATGTTGGGATCACGTTGCAGGCTGGCAAAGTTAATATAATGAAAAATCCGAAGATGATAACAACTCACTGTATCATACATAAACAAACATTAACTTCTAAAACTTCGGTAGGCATCTTCAGCATTCTCTGAAGATGCCTACCGAAGTTGTATGCGAAACGTTAGGTGAAATTATACCTAATGAACTGCGGCCAATAAGCCCGGAAAACACTTTTCATACCGAAAAATTAATATTAATGATTTATTGAAACAGTAAACTGTTCACTGATATGGCATGTCAGATGAATTCGGCGTATCTCGTGGAAATTTTCACATTCAAATAAATTGAATATGCAACTGCAAGGTTCCGGAAATGAAAAATTAGAAATCGCCGCCAATATATTCAATTTTGAAGTTGAACTTCGAGCTTTTTTCCGCAAACTACAGATGTGGATGCGTAAAATTTAAGAAAATAATTAATTTCCGACATCGAAAGCACTTGTGGAAGACCAAAAATATGATGATGGCAAGGCAAATTTGGAGAAACACATGAAGACCCATTCACAAATGCTGATGGATGTATTTAATAATTAATCTCCAGAATATACCACAGCAAAGACTCTGGAGAAGTAACAAAAGAAATTCAGGAAACATTCATTGAATTTCAGAATGATAGAAACTCCAAGGGTGCTTTTGAATCAAATTCACTGGAATCGTTTTAGTGTAAAAAGCAATTTTTTATACCCAACTTCTAGATATCGCTTTGAGCTATTTTATGATTTTTTCAAGGACTTGAATGTGGGGACAAGGATTTTATGCTTTGTTGTTGGTAGGAAAAGAACAAAGAAAAATTTGAAAGTGACTGATGATTTGCGTGTAGCTTTGAGAAACAAGAGTAGTCCTAATAAGCCGAACTCGTGAAGCAGATGCAAGCTCAGAAATCACATTAATAATCATGCAAAATTCTCGAAGTTCATACTGAAAACACTTTTTTTTTTGTTATTAACTCATTGAAGGTCCAGTTTGATCATAAGAATTTATTTTTATCATACCGACATAGTGGCCCCTACTAACAAGAAAAATATAAAAATGGACTCTGACCAACAAAAAGTTTTGAACCCCTGGTCTAAGAGGAAAGTGGCTTCATCAGAAAAATGGATATTGCTGAGAAATTTTGCATTTCTGTTGTTCGTATTCATCAAAGTCTCGAAGAATTCAATATTGATGTCAAAGTCGTGTTCCATTGGTTCTTGCACCAGATATAAAGCCGTGATTTATTATTATTAATTATTATATATCTTTATATGGTTATGTTTGTTATGAAAGATTTTTTTTTGGATTCTGCTACGGTGGGGTTAATATAAAATACATTAAATTTGATGAAATGGAAAAAAAATTGGAAATTAATTTCCTTCTTGCGAAACGACAGTAGATGTCGCTACGGTAAGCAACGGTAGAGCTCCTCCTTCTGATTTCAAATATATATACCTCATTGAGATTACCTGTGACAGTTTTCTATAAATATAGATATACCTGCTAGATCTAAGGCAGTTGTAGAATGCCTCACGAGAAGGATGCGTTTTTTCATATCAAAGGAACCGTGGATAATGAAACACCTGATATTCATATTATTTATTTAATAACTGACAGTTCAATTAGGGATTCAAATGGCTCCTTTTCACTTCTAGACAGAGTCGATATCTTTTTTAAGAGTTTTTGAGGATTTTCTGCAACATTTATGGAATATATTGAGGTTGTTAATTTCTTCTTCTCTTCTGAATTTAATGTCTTCAATATTTTGAGGACGACCATTTTCATTTCAAATATCCCCATAAAAAAGTGTCCAATGATGTTAAGAGGGGACTATCAGGAGACCATAGAATGGAACTTCGATATAAATAAATCACAGCATTCTCGAGTGGCGTTCGACAGCTGCCTAAGATTCAGACAACGAAACTATAATCGAATTGGTTGAGGCTTTCGCGACCATCGTTCAATGTGACATGTTCTTTCGAGCATTTAGGCCGTCGTCGTAGATTAGTTCTCGACGTTTCGCCAGTTCGAGTGTCTGGCATCTTCAGGAGTTATATTTCAGGAGATGTTCTCACTGGACTGAACTGCCTGAGTGTGACGGGGACGCAGATTGTACCTCCTTATATAACCTCGGTCGGGGGGCGTGGCTGCGCTTGACCGGTCCCGTCCCAATAACGAACGCGCGCCGGTGTCCGACCGGTTCACAACCGGTTCCCGATCTTCATTCACTTCATGAACCCGGTTATTATAGGGAAGTGGTTTTGTGTTTTTGAGTACTGGCACCCATGTTCTATTGATTTCCAAAGATTCCTCCGATTTATTGAAATTCGTTGGGTGTTTATGAATTTCGATTGCTTCCCTGTAGAGCCTGGGGTAGTATGCGGTAGTGGTGCACAACACTTGGGTTTTGTCGAATTCTATTGCATGATTCGTGTTGTTCAGTGTGTGCTCTGCGACGGCGGATTTCTCTGAATGACCCAGTCTACACTTGGCCTTGTGTTCCTTGATCCTCGTATTGATGGATCGCTTCGTTGTACCGATGTATACACTTCCACAGCTGCACGGAATTCGGTATACACCTGGTGTACTGAGTGTATCCCTTCTGTCCTTGGGGGAGTTGAGATGGTCCTTGATCTTCTTCGACGGTTTGAATATTGTCTTAATGTTATGTTTCCCCAGAATTCGTCCGATTCTATCTGTCACCCGTGGGACACACTGTATACCGAAAACCTACACACACGGACAGATATCTACACAACACCTCAAATCATCATCCATGCCAACGTAAAGGGATAATCAAAACGCTAGTCGACAGAGCGAGAAGAATTTGTGAGCCAGAACAACTAGCAACCGAGTTAGAACACTTGAAGCGCGCTCTCATGGCTAACGGCTACACGAAAAACGACATCGATAGATACATCAAACAAAGGCCTGAACACAACAACGACAATGTATCACGTCGCCAAGAATCGGAAACAAAAGCATTCTTGCCGTTTATCCCACGGGTGACAGATAGAATCGGACGAATTCTGGGGAAACATAACATTAAGACAATATTCAAACCGTCGAAGAAGATCAAGGACTATCTCAACACCCCCAAGGACAGAAGGGATACACTCAGTACACCAGGTGTATACCGAATTCCGTGCAGCTGTGGAAGTGTATACATCTGTACAACGAAGCGATCCATCAATACGAGGATCAAGGAACACAAGGCCAATTGTAGACTGGGTCATTCAGAGAAATCCGCCGTCGCAGAGCACACACTGAACAACACGAATCATGCAATAGAATTCGACAAAACCCAAGTGTTGTGCACCACTACCGCATACTACCCCAGGCTCTACAGGGAAGCAATCGAAATTCATAAACACCCAACGAATTTCAATAAATCGGAGGAATCTTTGGAAATCAATAGAACATGGGTGCCAGTACTCAAAAACACAAAACCACTTCCCTATAATAACCGGGTTCATGAAGTGAATGAAGATCGGGAACCGGTTGTGAACCGGTCGGACACCGGCGCGCGTTCGTTATTGGGACGGAACCGGTCAAGCGCAGCCACGCCCCCCGACCGAGGTTATATAAGGAGGTACAATCTGCGTCCCCGTCACACTCAGGCAGTTCAGTCCAGTGAGAACATCTCCTGAAATATAACTCCTGAAGATTCCAGACACTCGAACTGGCGAAACGTCGAGAACTAATCTACGACGACGGCCTAAATGCTCGAAAGAACATGTCACATAAAACTATAATTTTCAGAAACTGCCAAAAAAGCACCTCAATAAGGTATATATAAATATTCAAAATCAGAAGAAAGAGCTCTACCGATTAGGAAAATAAAATACAGGGTATGCCATTTGAAAACCAACAATTCAGAATTTCTAGGTTTTCGATGCCTCAATGCAATTCTTAGTACTGAGTTCCTAATGCCCATAAAAATACTGCAAATTTGTCCATTTGAACGTTTGTGTACTTCCAATATAAACTGAGATAGCTCTTGAGTCATATATATATATAAACAATCACCCTGTACATACCTATTCAACTGCAGTTAAATTTTTTGTATAATTGTGTTTTCGTATTTTTTTTTGGTATTTCACCTGATTATTTCCTTAAAAAAACAATTTAATTAATCTCTAAGGCGGAACAAAATTTGCCAGGACAACATTCAAAAATTTAACAGCTGTTTCCAGACGACAACGTTTAACGCAACACATAGTGTTCAGGACAACTTTATATCCACTTTCAAGGTATTACACCATAATAGTTTATTATAATATTGAAGTTGCTTTTTTTGAGGCAGTACGAAGTCTGTCGGGTCAGCTAGTTATATGTGAATTCTACATTTCTGTTTTTCGTATTCATCAATTCAAAATTTATGTCAAAGTCGTTTTCCATTAGTTTTTGCACCAGTTATAAAGCTTCGATTTATTATTATAGTATTTATTAAAATTATTATTATTATTATTATTATTATTATAATTAGTTCAATATTATCTTCAAACACGAAATATTTCGAAGAAGCCTAGATTCTGATTGCCACACAGCCTATCAGATCCAATTGTATTTCCCTAAATTCTTGTACATATACGCCCTGTCCTATACCTGAATAACTGAAATTATATTCCTATAATCAAACACAACAAACAAAGAATAGAAAATGAATTTTAGCATTGAAATTATGTTATGTTCTGGTAGAACAAAAATGATATTAAAGGCATAATCAGAGAAATCTCTTGTTTTTCAAGATAATCAAACTAGAAAGTTTCAGTTCATAGATTCAACATTAAATAGTCAGTTTTCAAAACTTGTTACCATGTTTCGATCTTAAAAATATTTCATTCGGATGTTGCAGAATATAAATTAACTTTATTATAGTAAAGGTGAGCTGAAATAATCTTTCTGGCAACTTATCTACTGAAAAATGTCATGCTGGGCTCAAAATATTAACAATTTGAAATGTCTAAATAAAACAAACAGTAAGTATTCATTCGTCAATTTGCAAAAAATTCCACTTTCAATTAGCCGATATAAGTAGTTGCTGAATAAAATGATAAATGAGGCTAAACTCTCGCTTATTGTACGTATTATACATTTTGAACTCGAAATGTGGTTGGTTTCTGACCAATGGCATAGCGTGTATTCGCGCAAGGTGCCAAATACGGGTACGGAATATCTAAAGGCCACCGGGCAGCACTTTTTTGTGTTGACGAATCACTCTTGCACGTCTTATTTTCAAACAATATATAGCCCTGAAGACGCACAAATATGAAATAAAAATATTCAAACTTTGTAGTGGGGATCGATATACCTGGAATATGAGAATTTGTGTAAAAGGAGCAGGATGCGGGAGCCTCCGTTTAAACGAACATAGTACTTTTCCTTGTGGAAAAACTACTAGACGAAGGAAGGACTGCGATAACTGATATTTACTATACGAGCTTGGATCTAGACGATAAGTTATTAGGAAGAAAAACACATCTTTTATGAACTCTGAGATCAAATAGGCGAGGAAATCCAAAATATGTAACGCAAAAAAATTGAAAAGGGGACAGAAGGAATATGTTTCATGAAATGGCGAGATGAACGTGACCTCCTCCTCTTGTCAACAAAACACATAGATTCAATGGTTAAAGTAAATCTCCGCGGGGAAAATTAATACATTATCGACTACAATAAAGGAAAGTGCCCCATAGACCGCTTCAAATGGCAACTTCTAATTCTGCCATGAGAAAAACTATGAAATGGTATCGCAAAGTGGCTGTTGAAGTAATATTTGGTACTTCAATGGTCAATGCACACAATCTCTATAGAAGAGCCAATAATTCGAATATGTCTCTAACTGAATTTCGTAAAATAAGTGATATTGTACTATTAATGTATTTGGAATATTAGCAGTCCTGATTATAGAAATAGGGCAATGAGATCGGTAGCCTACGAGGAAATTGTCAAATACATGGCGAAGGAAAATTTTGATATTCCGAATTAAAACAAAAAATTAAAAATACAATTGTTCCTAAAATCAAGACGTCGGGAAAATAAAATAATCAAAAAAATCAGGGGCAGGTGTGAATGGCGTCTATGTACCGAATATTAAATGGTTTCTTTTAATGTATTCTTTCATGAAAACTGTAAAAGACTACACGGGAAAATATAGGCACAACAGAAAGTCAAGTAAGTAAACATTTTCATTTGTTAAAGAGCAAAATATGAGGTGTGAACTATAAACTGTCTCTTTATTATCAACCATATAACAAAAATAACATTATGTCCTAATTGTGAAAATTCCTACTTTTTTTACTTTAGAATATATTCTGGCACTGCCAAAAAACAGCACCTTCGTTACTGAAAAATTTTTTTAAATTACGAGCATGAAATCGAACTATCCTCTCAAACTACTAGCAACGTGTAAACAGCTACTCTCCCGAAATGAGTAGAGAAGAGTAAATCCTTGAAAAAGCGGGCAAGTGAACTCGACCGCTTGCCACTACGCTAAATTTGGAACTAATTCGGGCTCTTAGCTCTTAGTCCCATCCATGTTGTATTATCATGTCTTAGTCCTAAATCAGATGCGCACGCATAATAAATGCGAGATAGTATTATCATTGTATAAAGATTTATACAATGGCATTATACGCCCGCATCAGATATAGGACTAAGATCCGTATGCACCATCGTTCCTTAAATATTTAAGTGACGTTTCGATCCTTAAACCTAACCTCAAATTTAATCATAAGATTATAACCTGAAATAATTTGTCAAACTGACTGAACTGACTTGTTGTTTTCTATGAAATTATAGCAAAAAATTTGAAATTTCAACTAGCATGAAATCGTCAAAATGACAGTAAAGCTAGGTTAAGGAAATCATCTGTATCCGGCCAGCCAATGAAAAGGCTTTATTGAACTAGGGTGAAGTTAAACAACATGAAAAACTGAAATATCACTAGATAGAACTATTTAAGGGTCCCTACATAGATAATAAAATATTGTTCTATACTCTAAGGTCCTTTACGTAAGAATTCGATTTGAGTGACAGTCGTGCAACTGTCAATATTTAAGGGATCCTTAACTTTAAGGAACGATGGTGCAAACGGATCTAAGCGCTTGAATTAGTTCCAACGGACCCCGCACACTTACTTAGGAAAATCGGGTCCAGTGAATTTTCCCCATTTTTACATATTATATTTATATCAACCTTAAGAACAATACATCAGATTTTCACGAAGGTCTTACATCCGGTTTGTTCTATAGGGCGTTCCAAAATTGCAGCGACGGAAAATTGAATCTTTAAATTTTGATGATAATTCTACTAATTTTTAAAATTTCATCATGATGCCTTTAGGTCTGAATAACAAGATATCACAGATATCCAAACATCGCCCACCACGTTAAGTTTCGTTATACAGGCTGTTCCATGAAGCTGTATAAGTAACTGAATGTAACTTTGTGAGTGACTTTGGGACCACCCTGAGTTTTTCAAAATATGATACCATGATGTATGTCCACTTCTGTAGGAAGGTTCATTAATGTACGAAGAACAGTTGCAAAATTATTCAGGTTCAAATTCGGATATCATACAAATTTTCTTTAAACCTTATCTGTAGTTGAGATTGCTGTCAAGGAATATAAGTTTTCATTCAGTATAATTATCATGATAGGTATTGACGGTCGGTCCAAAGGTTTTCATCTGTTTATAATATAGAAAAACAGTATTATCATTCCAGGTTGCTGTAGCTTCGAGCACTCTAAAGATGCATAAAAGTTTCTCTGCTGATGGCCCCAAATCCGAGATTATTAGGAACAAATGTGGCTACTAAGGATTTTCTCACATTTGCTACTGCTAGGCTAAAAGACTGTCGACTCTTATAATCAATAATAGCGCTTAAAAAATCATCTGACAATCCTTGTTTTATTTTGCATAGAAAAGTGAGAAGATCTTTCTTAGAAATGTGCCTTGATTTAGTTTCATCTTCGGAAACTGGCAAACACTGTCTAAACAAACCAAGAAATTCGTCTTTTGTAATTGGACAAAAGGCTTTGAATTCTTCATCAGTAAAATCCTTCTCGTCATTCGACCCACATTTTAGGGCTTCACCAAGGCATTTGCGCATTTTTTGTAGAAATGTAGAGATTTGAATTCCGTTCATTCTAATGTCACTCACAAAGTTACATTCAGTTATTTATACAGCTTCATGGAACAGCCTGTATAACGAAACTAAACGTGGTGGGCGATGTTTGGATATCTGTGATATCTTGTTATTCAGACCTCAAGGCATCATGATGAAATTCTGAAAATTGGAAGAATTATTATCAAAATTTAAAGATTCAATTTTCCGTCGCTGCAATTTTGGAACGCCCTATAGAACAAACCGGATGTAAAACCTTCGTGAAAATCTGATATATTGTTCTAAAGGTTGATATAAATATAATATGTAAAAATGGGGAAAATTCACTGGGCCCGCTTTTCCTAAGTAAGTGCGCGGGGTCCTTTATATAGTTCCCAATTAAGCGTAGTGGTAAGCGGACCTACTCCAGCTTTGAACTGGAAATAGCCTGAAGCTTGGACATTGACAAATTGATAAATCTTAAATGACATAGATCTGTGGAGTCCGCACCCCGACTGAAAAATAGCGGGTAGGCTAATTTTACGCTACAACTCGAACTCTTATAGTTTATTCGAGTGGCTCATGGTTGAAAATATTTCTCGGCTCCATATAAATACCACTATTATGGTACACCGGATTCTGAACACTGGTGTAATAAAAATTCATTACGTGATCAATGTTATTATTATATTTCAAGCCACTTGTTTCTTTCGATTCTCTTCCAAATTGTACTCACAGTTCATTAAGAAATAAATGGTTCTCGGTTTGGATACTTGATAATACACGTCACGAGACGGAGAACCGATTTGAGTGATTCGTTTTTTGGTATCTATGTCGATATTTTCGGTTCCTTTCACCCAACTTCTTTCCGCCCATCAAAATATACCTTATGTTATTCGAAGTTTGAGATTTGTTGTGATAAGGTAAGTAAGCTCAATATTGTCCCCTTAAGCTGGATTAACCTGTAACGGCATTTTGGCCGTCGTTGTGGATTACAGCTCAATTCAGCTAGAATGTTTCCTGAAATACACTGCGCAAAAAATCAACGCACATTCTGAAAATCTGAATTTAAATAAAATTTAACTCTACACTGACTTTATGACCTATTTTTCATGTTCTCTCGGGAAGGTTTTGAACGAAACAAAACACATTGAATGGAAGAAAAATTCAGGATTTCACCGAATCTTATGCATGTGAAAGAAGCGAAATGAAGAATTTTCAAAATACTGGAATGCTGATAAGTGATTTAATACTTGGTATATCCACCCTTTGCATAAATTACAGCTCGACAACGACGGTTCATAATCAAAATGAGTGATCTTAAAATGATCTAATCCTTCCCAGATTTCTCCGAGTTGAATTCCTAAGTCATTTAGATTAGCTGGATGATTTTCTGAACTTCTCTGCCTTCTATTGAGGTTGTCCCAACTCCTCAATCAGATTGAGATCTGGACTTCTTGCTAGACAACCTCTTCAAGGTACTCCTGAACGAAACGGGCACGATGGAGTCTGGCGTTATCGTCCATAAAAACTAAATTTTCACCAGTGTATGGGGCAAATGGCACTACATTTTCTTCAAGAATGTCCTTTTTATATACTTATCAGCATTCATAGCTCCATTATCAACGACCACTAGGTCTGTGCGAGCATTCAAAGATATTCCACCCATACCACAGCTTGATAAACATATTAAGCTGTGCCCATACCATAATCGATCCTCCCCCGAAACCAGTAGTATTCAGGAAATTGCACTGAACATATCTTTCATGTTGACGTCTGTATACAAGGGAACGTCGATCACAATGGTAGAGGCAGAATCTCTTCCCAATGGATGTGCTCCTCGGAAAATCCAAACGCGCCCTTCGATGGGCTGGGGTAAGAACTGGGCCTCTTGACGCGACACGAGGCGATTTCTTATTGTCTGAGTGCTAATAATTTTTTCAAGCTGATTTTGAAGGAGGTGAGCGGTTGCAAACCGTTGTCTCATCGGAGAAACTCTCAAGTAATATTCTTGAATGGCAGTTGTTACCCGTGGTCTACCCTGTACTGGTCTTCGGACATTCATACCTGTCTCCCTGAATCGCTGCAACCTTCTGGACACACTTGTATGGGAAACTCCAAGCCTTTCTGCAATTCTTGTGTATGTCCATACTTCTCGCAAAACTACCGCTTGGGCACATTCCTCTTGGGTCAAATTGCGTCTTTCGCGTTGCATAGCGATCAAGTGTAGAAAATCAAACGAAAGAAAAACTGAATTAATTGAGGCTTTCGCGACAATCGTTCAATGTAACCTCAGGAGATGTACTCACTCGACTGAACTCAGGCAGTTCAGTCCAGTGAAATAATCTCCTGAAATATAACTCCTGAAGATGACAGACACTCGAAGTGGCGAAACGTCGAGAACTAATCTACGACGACGGCCTAAATGCTCGAAGGAACAGGTTACATTGAAAGAAAAACTATTGATTACTAGAATTGGTCGAGAACAACTGATTTAAGAATAGAGCCAATACATTGAAAATCTGCTGATATTATCTTTTTTCATTCCTGCTGGATAAAAAACCTCTGTATTGAACAAAAACGTTGAAAGTGGATAACATATGCATGCATAATTCTGATAAAATAATTATCATTGAGAACACCTTCAATTGTAGAATAAGTTTGAGATTTCCATAATGTGCGTTGATTTTTATGCGCAGTTTATAACTCCTGAAGATGCCAGAACTAATCCACGACGACGGCCCAAATGCTCGAAAGAACAGGTGACATTGAACGATGGCCTTGAAAGCCTCAACATATTCAATCTATATATTTATTCACAGTGGTGAAAACTTCTAAACCATAATGGACTATGACCTCTTAATAACTAATTCATTTATCACCAAAAAAACACTTCAAACCACTTTCAGGAAACCAAGTTTTCATAAACTTCACTTTCAAGCAAAAAATATTTGCAGTAACAATAAATGACAAAACAATATCTTCAAATAATGCATTAAAAGTCACTTCGAACCATTTCAAGATATCGCCCAGTTCTTAAAATTTTCAGTTTTACAATAAAAATTATTGCAGTAAAACTGTCTGCGCCAAAATTTTAAACACACACCTCAGTTTAGTTTTTGGTGGTTTTCTCAAATATGGAAACAGATTTTCAAAATTTTGATATATTAATTTTTTGTTACTCAGACCTGAATTTTCCTTGCATTTATTGAACGATTCTCTTGAATCCTGCAAAATTCATAACATGTATCTTGGTGAAGAAGGCGTAAGAGCCTATAAATGTGGTATTTCCGGAACTACCTCGATGCCACCTGTTTTATTTCCGTTTACCAAAGAAACACCCTGTATAATGAATCGACATACCAATCATCACAATAATTTTATAAGGTACTCGAACACCTGACAGATGTTTTTTGATTGAGAAGCTGAAAATTCACCATTTTCCTCCTTCAATCTGAGTGAGTTCCAGATTAACGGAGGTCGATATCTCTTGATACTTGGAATCAGGCAGAATTATCCTGATTTCATTACGGTGCTGTTCAGATGACCGGAAAGTCAGTGAAATCTATTCAATTTTTCATCCATATATTACATATTCGATTCAAACTGCGTGAAATAATGTAAACTCCTTTTTGGATTGATGAAACTACATTATACAAAATATCATATTACCTGCATCGTAATATAAAATCAGTAAAGATCAACTAGAAGACATCATTGGTGAATAATCATCAACATTTGTGATAACTACGAGCTGTCCAATTTGAAAATCTAAAGAATGTATGGGAAAACTGGAACGTGATTCCTCAAAATGACATAGGGTTGGTTTCACAAAACTATGATTGTACTATTAAATTAATTGGGGCCACCACGATTCGTTGAAATTTCAAAAAGAGCGATTCGATTGGTTCGAATTTAGGTCGAGTTTTTCAATTCTACAATTAAAGCTTTGTGAAACCCGCCCATAGTGTTGTGAGTATGTCGAAAACGGTCATCCTAAAGCGATTTCAAATGACTTAGGTTGGTTTAGACTTATTCGAATTCTTCTTGAACGAGATTGTTGGTTTCGCAAAGCAAAAGCAGCCTTCTGATTAGTAGATTAAATACTCAAAAATAACTTCAAATTTGCTACATAACCCATGAAATGTAACACTACTTTTTCCTACGTATTCCTTCATCATTTTCAAAAAACGCGAACACTCTTCTGTTCAAAGTGAATGTTAGCACCTTGGCTCTAGATGAGATCTGATATCATTTTGACAATGAGAACCATGAAAGTCTCCTCTTGACAGCATTTTACAAGGAAATATTTTATCGTTGAATGAATATTGCAGGAATATACCCTGTTGCATCAATAAACAATAAGTGAATTGTGCTCAAACATTAATAAAAAAACAACTAATATATATCTGATTATATTAACAATTAAATTATTAGGAGAATATTCACAAACATAATTACATGACTAACATAATACAAATTACTCCATTGCTCATAGATGCTCTTATCACTGGAAGCTGAATCCATGAGTATTCCCAAATATGCTAGATGTATAATACTATCAAAAGTGTAAAAGAAAAGAACAAGTTTCACTCCGAAATTATCACGTTTATATTTATGATTACAATTTTTACAAGGTTTTACATTCAAACAGGAATCCAATGCATCTGATAATAAAACACGTGATTTAACTTGGACATATGAAAATACACCAAGCGAGAGGAGAACAACTGATACTCTCATCTCTAAACCATGTAAAAATGAGGATACCAAAAACGTAGCCATTATTGCCAAGAATTGTCCATATTTCCGCAAAGGCAGGTAAATTGCTGAAAAAATAAAACGATGAATTCAAATCATGGCAGGAATTTTTGAGTATTTATGAAGATGTCATGACCTACAATATCTGCTAGTCCATTTCTATCTGTCATATCCCTAATATGTATTTGCCATACACCAGTATCACTAACTAAAACCACTATACTGTATATTTTGTCTACAGAACGATAGAAATAGCCAAATTGACTCTCGAAATTTCCAATATTGCATAGTAAAAAACTCAAAGGGCATTTGTAAAACGAATCAAATGATCTAAGGCCTATTGCACCAAACTATTTTGCAACTTTCTACTTCAAACTTTCCAATTCTGAATGCTCTTCATCTGACATAATTCATTTGGAAAGTGCGAACTGAAAAGTTGTAAAGTAGTTTGGTGAAATAGTCAATACATAATTTTTTTATGTATTGACTATTCTATGATCCTCATAGAATATATAGAGTGATATATTGCCGATCCAATGCCAAAGTCACGAATATGCTTTGTTGATGTTTTGAGAAAAAGTTGTTTTATAAGTCAAGAACAGTGTTATAAACACAATTTTTTTGAAATGAAGCATCTCGAGTCAAATTGGAGTCAACTATTGGCTTTAACAACTTGCAAGAATCTGCAAACTAGTTGGGTTGAAACTCACTTTTCTTCAGGAACAAATGCATGGGTTGATTCCACTTCGTCACCACTTTAGACAAAGAAGTTGGGAACTCAATATCTAATGGACTCACAACAGTGTATGACCACTCCTTCTCTCCTAAAAGGCGATTTTTGAATCCAGCACTAACCATACCCACTTCAGCAAGGTAACTGACAAAATAATGACTGTATCGAACAGCTAAGGCATCTCTATAAGCTATCAACCACCTGAAATTTTAAATTATCAGAACTAATAAAATGCATTAATTAGAAAATTACCTGTTTGATGTATCTGATATTAAAAATGTTGCCCAACAATTTGAAACAGTGAGAAATACAAGAGAGAGCACAAATAATTTACAGATGCTTAAAATCCAATAGATATTCTGAAATATCATTCAAAATAAGATGAATCATTTATAATGTGAGTAGCTAGAATGAAGCATATGATTATCAATGTATATATGTATGTATACTCGATGATGTCTTGATAATATCAAAGTTTCTGATCATGTAAGCATATCAATAGTTAGGAAGAAAATTACGAAGAAACTTAAAAACTGGAAAAAATAAATTTCACCTTTTTCTTAGGATCAGAATGAAGACCTCTATATTCTTGATAGGTTATCCAAGGTCCGAAAAGAATATTAGCACCACAAAAAGAATATCCAAAATATTGCAATAAGCTTGGATATCCTCCCTTCTCCCAAGTTTCATCCATTAGATGTAGTATTTTCATAACAAGAATCATCAAGACGCCTCTGATTCTCAAGAATACTTCTTTTTTCATTAACAGGTGTTCACTGAAATATTAAGCATAATTGATTCAGTTAACTTGGCACAAACTTTCAGTGAGCAGGATGAACACAAAGGTTAATAAAAAAATAATCACTGGAAACATGGCAAGAACATAATATAGAATAATTTAAAGAAATGGAAAAAAAGCTGGAATCGAAAACCCTAGAGAAATATTAAAAAAGAGTATTTTCCTCCTTCATGTACTTTATAGTTTTCTAAAAATTGTATGACGATGTGATTTAATAAGGACAACTGATGGAACGCTTCAAATATTCAAGTTTCTTAATTTGAAGATATCAATGAAAAGAATAAACTCACTCTTCATTTTTTAAATTTTTAAATCCATTGAAAATATTCTTCCATTGGGTATGGAGTTATCTTCATATCATTTCAAGTATTTTTAATAGATGTTAACATACCTATTTACTTCAGTCCTAAAAACTGAAAAGAATTACTACAAATTCATGTGAACTAAAAATTGAACATCATCAGAGTACAAGTTCAGTTGGAAGAAAATAAGCTCAGTTGAAAGAAGCAGTACAATTAATTCTTCAAGAAGTGATCAACTGAACTGGGTTTTAGATTCATACAGAAGGTAATAAATAGATCTACTATTTGCAAAGTATATGAAATGTCATACCGGCGCATCCACCATTACCATAACAAAAGGTATGCAAACAAATGTATGAAATATGGATTCCTTTCAGAAAATTGTTTAATGGTTCTTTGTAATAAACATAAAATAATTAGGCTATTCATATCTCACATAATGCATCACAATTCAGACTCTTGAAGTCAATCACCAAAGTCTTTTGAAAGACATTCACTCTTGAGTTGAATGAATCTAGTGATGGGGCATTTTGCAGAAGAAAAATGCAATTGTTTTGAATAGTGTAGAAAAAGTTCAGTAGTAACAATACTTCACTACAATTGGTAGCAGTAAGCCTTAAACAAAAATAATTCATTTTTGAATTTTCATAATCTCCTCTAACATTAAAAAAACTTCAAGTTGTTTGTAGATAACCAATGTTTTTCAATCACTGTATGAAAATAAAAGTATAATCTCACCTGAAAATTAAGCTTGCAATGAATGCAACTTTGACTATAGGCTTCAGGTCCTTTGCTAACTTTTTGTGGATGAAATGAGTTCCAAGAAGTAGTAAATACGAAAATATAAAATAAATTATGATAATAAACTTTCCTTCTGTGCTTTCAATTACAGAAGCCAGGTAAATTCCTATCAAACCAGATGAAACGTGATAAATACGCTCAGATACCTTGACTACAAAATTAATAGGATGAATATTAATCGAGTATAAAAGTGTCTTTTGAAGACTGAAGAAACATACCTGAAGAGATTACTACACTGAAACAGAAATTTGACAAAATCAGTCTCCACATAAGTGGAAGAATGCTCTGAATGGACAATAACACACAATTTGTCCAAACATTAGAAAAACTTTCAGCAGGAACATCTTCATATTCTTCATAATCCTGAGAATCATCATAAAAACTAGAAAAAGGAAATATTCAAATCTGAGCCAATGTGTTATCATGTAAAACATACTCGTTTTCAGAATCAAAATAGCTGTAGTCTTCTAAAGAGTACATAACTGCATGATTGAAATGAATCGCAAAATGAATACAATTCAAGTAACAAAATTATTTTGAATTATAAAAAAATCACATTTTAAGGTTATTGTTTTTTTCCTGTCTCTCTCTCTCACTCACTGAAACAATCCGGCCCACAGATATTGACTAGTTTATTCTTTATCTTCATAAACCACATGAATGACCTGTTTACAACTCGCAGTGCTCTCAACGGTAGCTGAAATCGCCAATTCAAGGGTAGGTTGCGCCCTCTATAAACATTGTATATATAATGATTTCATGAGCGGCAGAAATTGGCCTCGTCTCATAAACATAAAACTGAAAGTGAACATGGGTATTTAATGATGAAATCAGATTTTCCTTTAGTTTGTGTGAATATTTTAAATATTCTGACTCTATTTCAAGTTTTCAAAAGTGGGAAAATAAACAGTTATTATGTTAATATCATAGTCGAGGAAAATGTTGTCGGCACCGATTCTAAAATCTAAAATATTATATAATTCTGTCCATTTCATTCAGTTGAGTCTCATTCAATTCCTCATTTCTAAGAATTCACATCTCATGGTTTTCAATTATTTTTTTATATTCATGTATATACCTATAATAATAATAATAATATAATTTATTGATCCTCTCAGACATAACAATTTAATGTATAGGACAAGTCATAAATAGGTAATAATCAATTCACAAAATTTTCCAAATTATCGTACAAGTACTCATTCACACTGTAGTAACATTTTTGCAAAAGTAATGACTTAACTACTTTCTTAAATCTACCAAGAGTTAAGGCTTGTAAGTTAGGAGGGAGATGGTAAAATAACTTGATACCCTGATACATCGGAGACATTTCAAATTTAGAAGTTTTATGCTTAGGAAACGACATAATTCCCTTGTTTCTTGTGTTATGACAATGAAAACTAGAAAGTTTTTCAATATAATTCTCATTCTCCTTCACGTATATGAGACATCTCAAAATGAAAATAGAGGCCAACGTAAGAATACCATTGTCAACAAAAAGGGGTCTACAAGAAGACCGCGGGGCAGAACCGAATATCATACGCAATATTCTCTTCTGTACTATGAATACCCTATTAACTTCCGAGGAATGTCCCCACAATAAGATATTATAGGACAAATGACAATACACCAAGCTGTAATAGGTGCTAATGAGGTATTTCACAGGAAGAGTATTTTTTAATCTTGACAAGGCATAGTACGAACTATTGAGCTTTTTGCACATAGCATCAACATGTGTGTTCCATTTCAGATGTCGGTCAATATGAACACCGAGAAATTTAATGCTATCATTTAATGGAAGGCAGGTGTCCCGAACACGCAACACAAATCTTCCGGAATCAACACTTGAAAGTGTGAAATGAATGCACTCCGTCTTGTTGAAATTTAGCTTAATAGCATTCAACCGGCACCATTCAATGAAGCCCCGCACCACGACTTCACATAATTCTTGCAACTCCTCTAAAGATTTCGCGGAAACAGCAATAGAAGCGTCATCTGCGAACAATATTATTCTGACCGTCTTCAGCGACAATTGCTGCCGATGAGACGACTTGAAAATTTCATTCCTTAAATAAATTGGAAGATCATTTATGAACAACAAGAAGAGGAGCGGCCCAAGGACAGAACCCTGTGGTACACCCAGCCTCATATCATGTTCACCAGATAGAGATTCCTGAACTCTTACGGAAGCCGTTCTACCATTCAGATAACTGCGAATCCAGTCTAAGAACACTCCCCTGAAGCCAAAATCATAGCACTTGTCTAGTATAAATTTATGGGAGAGGCTGTCAAACGCCTGGGATTGGTCGAAAAATATTCCCGCGATACAGTTACCGACATCAAGGTTTTCATAGACGAAATTCATAAATTTTAAAGCTCCAGTTTGAGTTGAGCGGACAGGCCTAAAGCCATGCTGGGCATCATCAAGTATTCGAAACTTATCCAGGTATTCCATCATTCTGTTGAAAACTATTCTTTCAAATACTTTAGAGAATATACTCAAGATGGATATAGGTCGGTAATTCAAAATATCCAATGCACAATTTTTTTTATGAAGTGGAATAACTATTGCTTTTTTCATAAACCGAGGAAACACACCAGAAACAATTGAAAGATTGATAATATGTGTCAAATGCCGCTCTACCTGTGCTCCTATTGTTTTCAGGACTCGCGTAGAGATGACATCAACTCCTGAACTTTTTTTATTTTTGAGGGATATCAGAACATCGGGAACTTCAGTCTCTGAAACTGGATGGAAAAAAAAAGTCTGTGGTTGCATACCCGGAGTAGTGCATGAAGAAGATAATGAACTTTCGTAATACCGGTTGAGGGTAGTCTCAGCAATAGAAGTGAAATGGTTGGCGAATATTTCCGCCAAAACACTCGGCTTCTCATACAAAACATTGTTAATTTTTAATGAAATGGACTTCAGTTCCGCGTTCTTACGGCCTGTCATGGTATTTACCAAATTCCACACTGTTTTGTTTTTATTATCTGATCTCTCGATAAGGGCACTATAAAAGCTGTATTTTGTTTTTTTCAATAAGTGATTATAAGAAGATTTGGCATTTTTATATGGATCAAGGGTGGATGTGTTATTGACATTAGTATGTAACCAGTGAATTTTCTTCAGTTCTTGTTTAGCGTATATAATTTCAGGGGTGATCCACTTTTTACCATTTTGAACGAGATCGGTATATCTTACAAGTGGGCAACATTCTTCAAAGGTACTCAGAATAATGCTGATGAAAGTTTCAAAACAATCATCAGGATTGTAATGAAGGTAAATATTTTCGAAGCTTCTACTTGAGATCTGATCAACAAACTTCTTCAGGTTTTTTTGACTGTTTTTGGGCCAGGATCAATATATAGTTCAAGTGAGAGAGCCCGATGATCACTTATGTAGGCTTCAAAAACCTCAACATGGCAATTAGATAGAACTGCATTAGTCAGAATGTAATCGACCTTAGAGACAGATGTACGGCATGTAACATCAGAAAATATTCTTGTAGGAGTGTTCGATGTAACATGTAGATCATAGCATTCAATTAAATCGATTAATAATTTGCAATTTAGACATTTGTTCTTAAAAAAATCAATATTCAAATCGCCACAAAGAAAAATAGTGTCAGCTGAATTATAACAATGATCCAATGCAAGTGAAATTCTATCAAGAAAAATTTCAACGTTACCAGAACATGGACGGTAAACACTTAGAACACTCATGCGAATGTTATGAACTGTCACTATAGTTCCACTTATTTCACACTCCATTTCTTCAGAAAATCTGGACACAAACAAGTTCTTCGTTTGCAGCCCGGTCTTGACGTATATCATCGATCCTCCGTGTGCTCTATTTGGGCGACAATAGCTGTCAGCCTGTATATAACCAGGAATGGTCATGGTTTTCACGTTTTCCTGATCACATACCTAGTATGTATAGGTAACGTATATGTAGAAATCTTTAATTTAAATATTCTTAAGGTTTTTTATATAATAATAATAATATAGTATCTTGATATTATAAAAATCAATTTGTACTTATATCCATCTTTACATGAAGGCATCAAAAGTAATAAACATATTCTGCAGGTTCATAATATAAACCCTCGATAACATAAGAATGATGAATAAATATGTATATCATTTCATGAATTCTGTTATCACTTACTATATTCTCCAAAATTTTGCGTAATCAACTTAAACCTACCAAAGCTCTTATAGCTTCAGCAGCTAATACCTCGACAGAAGTATGAGTTGTTTCCTAAAATTGTGAATATTATGTAATTCTGTCCATTTCATTCAGTTGATTTTCTTTCAAGTCTTGATTTCTCTGTATACACATCTCATAGTTTTCAATCCGATGACGGCAGGCGAATGCTTGCCGAAACGTCGGTAAATACCAACAATATAGATTATGGAAATAGCTCAAATAATGTCCCAACAAGTATTTTTTTTATTGTTCCTTCGAGTTTGAACGTATTTCTTCTAGCTCTGGGTCATTTTGTTGTTGTTTTTCGATCTCCGCATAATCGATTACTTCGATTTCATCTAACCTTGATGAGGCGTTGCCGATTATATTGTCTTTTCCTTTTACATGTCTCATATCTGTTGAGAATGAAGAAATATATTGTATTGTAGATGCCTAAGTTGTCGTGGTGAAGCTTTCTCGTTTTTCTGTCTAAAGGGAAAATTCTTGGTTGGTTTTTGCTCAGTGAATATTATAAATGGTCTTGGTTCTAAATCTAAATAATGCTTGAATTACTTTATAGCCAAATTGATTGCTAAAAGTTCTTTGTCGTAAGTGCTGTAGTTTTTTTGAGCTGAATTGAGTTTTTTCGAGAAAAATGCAATGGGTTTCCAGCCTGCAAATTCCAACTTTGGTTCTAACTAATCTAGTACTCTTCTACTGATTTGTCTGATGCATCTGTGGATGCTTTTACTCATCCAACCGTTGGCTATGTGTCAGAATCGTAAAACAGATAAAACTGCGATAGCCCTTTGGCTAGTCCAATAAAGATTATTATTATTAATATTATTATTGTTTTGTCTGATTGGCTGCGGAATGAATTTGGGGTTCCCCAGAGTAGCATACTGGGTGTGCTGCTTTTTATTATTGAGATCAATGATCTTGATTCGGTTACTGAAAACATGAAAGATGTTGAAACGATTAATTTTGCAGATGACACAAATTTGTTGATTGGGGATAAAAGTATAGATAACTTAAAACTTAAAAGTTAAATGTACCTAGTCAATTGTACCAAAGTGCTGAAAATTGGTTTTCACAGAATGATCTTATGAATCAGAGCAAAACGAACATTGTTATATTTCGTGCTAGTAATTCTAAAGAAATACCATCAAAAATCGAATTAAATGAAAATGAGATAAATGCAACACAAAGTACCAAATTCTTAGGTGTTATTATTGACGAGTTTTTGAATTGGTCACCACATCTTGAAGATCTATTTCAAAAACTGAATAAAGTGTGCTTCGTTATGCGAGCCCTAAATAGATATGTAGATGAAAGTATAATGAAGGTATTATTATACTCCACCAATTTCGAGTCAATACTAAAATATGGCGAGTATTATTGTATGCCATATCATTAAAAAAATTAATAAAAAGTCTTTTTTCCAGTGTACTTGGACTATTCAATTTATTGTGTTGACATGTTTCGGCCCATAACCATCCTCAGAACACACGTGTGTTGTTTGTCATTTTCTATATTGTACCTTGTTTCGATATTTGAAATATTTTATTTTTTTATTTTATTTATTTTTTATTATTATTATTGTACCTTGTTTCGATATTTGAAATTTTAAGAACTCGATTTTAACTGGGTGATGACATGTACTAGAAAGGTTTTTAATGAAGTTGCTAATTTATATTGACATTGGACTTCATATTGTGTTCTGACGATGGCTATGGGCCGAAACATGTCAACACAATAAATTGAATAGTACACTGGAAAAAAGACTTTTTATTAATTTTCACATGAACTCCAGTAGGATGAACTTTAGGGAATCTTTGCCATATCATTGTATTCTGGGGTATAAGCTCATCTGTACAGTCAGTATTTGTAGTTCAGAAAAGCATTGTAAGAGTGCTTATGAATTTGGGATTCAGAGAGTCTTGTAGGGGTGAGTTTAGATGCCTTGAAATATTGACAGTTTATGGCCTGTACCTCCATGAATGTTTGTTGTATTTACATAAAAATAAGGTAGAATTTCTTCAAAATAATACAAATATGAATTATAACATTAGAAATATCAACATCAAATACACACTGCATAGATTATCACTGACACAAAAGAATCCTTCCTATGTATGTATGAAAGTATACAACAAATTACTCGAGAATATAAAAATAATAGAAAATTAAAATCATGAGCAATTCAAAATAAAAACAAAAAAGCTATTAATCGATCTAGAGCCTTATGAACTAGCCAAATATTTAAGTTAATATAAGTCATGTAGTTTCCAGACACTGTTTTATTTTCGATTTCTTTTGTAAATTGATTTGAAATAAAGCTGCTTATCTATTTGACTATCAGGATTCGGGAAACCTGGAGCTTCAGCTTCAGGTGTCCAATCAATTAAACGATGGTCATTCTTTTTTGAACCTTTTAAATATTCGTGTGAAATGGCTTGAATTTCAGCTGCATTTTTAATATATCTGCAATAAAAATAAAACCACTTTTCGTGGTTTTCTGTAATTTTTGATAGCTTCTACTTACGCTGGTAGGGGTGTTGATCCGTTTGCAGTTATTCTGAAGCCTAAAAAATCTATTTCTATTGTTGCAATTATCGATTTGGAAATATTTATTCGCAGTCCATATTATATCAATCGTTCAAAAACAAGTTTCAGGTATTTTTGATGTTCTTCTTCTGATGAGGAAGCGATCAGGATATCATTTATATAGGCAAAAACGAAATTTAATCCGAGAAAAACCTGATGCATAAATCTTTGAAACTTCGGGCCAGCGTTGCAGGGATCAAAACTCATGCCGTTGAACTCGTAGAGAACGAAAGGTCATATGACAACTTGAAAAAATCTATTTTAGCGAAAATTTTTGAGTTTGGTAGGATATAATGAAAATCTTCTGGTAAGGTTTGTGCGTTCAATCTTCTATAATTACCACATGGTCATATAGATCTTTTTTTGGAAAGATATATAATGGATGACTAGCCCAATTTGACTTCGAAGGTCTTATTAGGTAATTGTGTTCAAGCATAAATTGGAATTCTTGTTTTGCTTGACGCACTCTGTTAGGATTCAATGGTCTCGCTCTGCTAAGAACTGGAGGACCTTTGGTATGTACTTCGTGTTTGACATCATGCAGAATTTCAGTTGGTACTGGACTTGGAGATGTAATATCGGAAAACGCTCTAAGAATATCAGTTTAGTTTTGTCAGTCCGGGTCACCAATGGACTAAATGACTTAATCAACAATTTAAATTTATTGAAACATAGATGAATTCAAAACAGTAATCATCGAAATGAATACCATTTTCAATTCCCAGGCTCAGAGATCTTTTATCATGAGGTTGGAGAAATGATATTAGATTTTGTCACTGAGATGAGAGATATACCGGTTTCGGCCTTGTTGGGCCTCATCAGTATCCTGCACATCTCAGGACAAAATCTTCATAAAAAACTTCAGAATTTGAAGCAATTGGTTGTGAAGTAATGAGTAAAATATTACAAAGTACTGAGGTGGTGACATCCAATTGCGTCAAAATGAAGTTTCACATCTCCAATCAAATGCAAAAAAAGAAATCTGTACTTCCTCTTTCACTGAATGAGATTTTAGCAGTGGCTCTATTCAGGGCCCGCTTGCTAGTTTCTCAAAGTGATGGAAACGCCCAATTCTTTTTGTGACTATGAAGCCTGATGTTTTTAAGAAAAAGAAAATTCTTTGCCTTTACGAAGGCACCTTAGTACTTTGTAATATTTTACTCATTACTTCACAACCAATTGCTTCAAATTCTGATGTTTTTTATGAAGATTTTGTCCTGAGATGTGCGGGATACTGATGAGGCCCAACAAGGCCGAAACCGGTATATTTCTCATCTCAGTGACAAAATCTAATATCATTTCTCCAACCTCATGATAAAAGATCTCTGAGCCTGGGAATTGAAAATGGTATTCATTTCGATGATTACTATTTTGAATTCATCTATGTTTCAAAAAATGTTCTCGATGTGCCTTCGCAAAGAATTTTCTTTTTCTTAATTTAAATTTAGTCACTAAAAGACATTTTCTCAAATATCCATTTATTGCGGGAGCGTTTTGAATTTCAGAAACCATTAACACACATCGCCGAACTCTCCATGGTTACCGCCTCTTGATTGCGCCTGGCGGAATCACGTGTTGCACTGTTGCCATTTGATGGCAGGAGATTATTCCCTAGATTTGGAGAAAATGCTCCTACATATCGCACCCTCGCTACAAAAGTCGCAAATATTCAAATGATAAATATTTTCTAATTAATTGAAAACATGAAATAGACTTCAATTTTGATATGTAGGTATCTACATGATATACATATGGTCAATTTTGAGTTGTGTCACTTTTGTAGCGAGGTTGCGATATGTATTGACGATTATCGTCTGACTCTTTTATTACTAAAATATGAACAATCAGCTCTCTTATCTCGTAATATTAGAAACATAACGCCTGAACTGTCATTCATTGTCATAAAACAAATCGACTGTATGAAACCTTTCTTCTATTCCACTAAGAGACTCTCTCCTGATGAATGTAAGATCAGTAGAAACTGAGGAACTTCTATTTGATGAGACTGATAAATACGAAATTGATCCACTCCTAAGTATTGTGAATGTGATGATACTCGAAAGGTGTAGAGATGAAGTTGATTTGGTGAATTCTCATTATCAGAAAGCCTCCACTGAGAAGCAACACCTTATGTATATACCAATAGATGAAAGGTACGCGTATAAATTTTCATTCCGTCCTATTAAAACCAGTGTGAGCGTTTCAAATTTTTTGTGTTTACGTGTACGTCAATACTTACAGATTTGGATTTTCCGATGAAATTATTCTGAAACAGAACCTGCAGATAAGATTGGGCTGTACTCAATCAGACTTCACAAGGTTAGAACATATACTGACCCTGCTCAAAGATGTGTTAGAACAGGGTATCTCAGACCTATTGAGAAACAAATCGTTTCAATTGCTATCGCAAGCAATTGACGATATTAACGAGATGAAAGAAGATGAAGTCAAACTTTACTCTAATTACAAGTCAAACTATGATTTGAATATCAAACTTACTGATGAGGCTCAAACGGATAAATTAGGAGCACTTGATCAAATGAAAGAAGTGGAAAACAGGATTCATCTCACGAGAGGACATTTCGAAGCTTTTTTGCGTAAGTAATGAATTTTGATTTCGTGGAAAGGATAAAGATAAATACAATCTGAGTGTCAGATTTTTTTGCTATATTTTCAAAGTCGATCATCCAAAATGTTTGCAAAGACATCTTCAAAAGCTCACTTTTCCCCTTTCACCTATTTCCAGAGGAAGCGGGAGTGAAATATAACACAGTACTGAATTGGGAAAGAAGTAGAAATGAGCAAAACCTTTATCAACAGAAAATTAAAGAAAATATTCAAGAAAAATCAATCAGAGAGAAAAGAAAATTAATAAAAAATGAAAAAATTGCAAGTAACGAGATGCTGAAATTTTATCTGGAGCACATGAAGGTATCAGAATACACCATATAAAAGCGTTATTGAGATTTCGAATGATAATATTTTCGAATCCATAGAGAATTGGGATTCCTAAAGAAATTCTTAATCTTTTTCAAACAGGACCTCAAAGCAGACATAGCGAAGTGGATGGCAAAATATGATGAAGATATGGATGCCACCGACATAGCTATAATGAAACAAAGAATCAAAGTAGAGGATATGCAGAACCAACTGCAAGATCTCGTACGAACACTTCGAACTCGAGAAAAAGAAATGCTTGATTGGATTGAAGTAAGAGACAGACGTAGGGACGAAGCTATAAAAATTGCTATACAAAACTGGGCAGCTGCCAAGATACAGGTACGAAACATCAATCCACATATCGCTAGTAGATATAGGGTACAGATGGCAACTTTTCCGGTTGAACCCTAGAAACAAAATTCAAACATCATCAAATTCCTTTTTTCAGTTCAAGCTGCTCGCTCCAAGGGCGGCCCTAAGGGGGGGGGGATAATTACCCCCCCCCAGAACATCTCCACCATTTCAAATTTTTTGATCCATTTATGAAACTAACAAAGTCATAATACTTATTATGATCAACGAAAAAACTCAATAAAAAAACAATAAATTAAACATTTTCAAAAAGTGACTTTTTATCAGATATCTCCAAAATGTTGAAAATTTCACACATTGGCTAATATCAAAAATACTCACAGAATAGTTGGAGTGCATTATTTTATGTCAAACATAAGCATATCATTTTGGGAGGGGGGGGGTTGTAAAGGGTATTTTTAGTGGCAATTTTTCTACCTTTCTCTATTTTACAAGTTATACATAAAATTGGCGCAATATACTGGATTTCCAACCGGGAGTGTTCATTAGAAGTTTATGGAGAGAAATAATATTTATATCACTACCAAACGTTGTGTAAAGACATAAGCCAAGTTGGCATTCATTAATGATATATTTTTGAATATCAAAGCCTTCACCGGAAATGGTATCAACTTTCTTATTTCTAATGGAACAGCCTATGCATTATAAATTGCGCTAATTATACTGATATAAAGGCACTGAGAAATAATATCAATAATTTTTTCATCTCCTAATACATTCAACAATGTTTAAGACAAGTCAGAACACTAACAAACTGCTAAAATTACTAGAAATCTCAATAATCACTCAAATACCGCGGTGAGATACTCTCGGACACTATAAAAGAGCCTGAACTTAGTGTTGGGTAGTACACGTTTTGAAATTTTGTTTGTAAGAGGAGACTCACTTTTTTACTTGAGCGGTACAGTGTACCTTTTTGAACGAGGCGAGGCATTCCCGACGCTTATGAAGCGATAGGCAGTCGAGCCAAAATTTGTTTTACTACATATTGTGTCTCTGGCAACTGGACCTATGCAAAAGGCGGATAACATCGTTACCAAAGATTTCTTTGATCGTTACGTTAGACGTTAGAGTTGAAGGGCTCATTGTAGTTCAAACTCCCTATTTTCGATCGGTAAGAACGGTCAAAGGAGCAACCTCTAAAAAATAACCCTAATTTTTTTTTATGAGGAATAATCACAAATCTAGTGATTTATGACGAGACATACCGGTAAAAAGAAAAGATGGAAGTCTTTAGGTTTTTCAAAGTGAGCCGCTATTACATTTCTGCGTCACATAAACCGCCTCTTAACAAGAGTTACCCAACACTAATGAATCAGGGAGTGTTTAAAAGGCTCATTTTTAAATCATCTGTGATTCAAAGATTTCCTTTTTCAGTCGAAATGATTGTTACGTCACAGCTTAATAAATATTGGTGTGGTTAAGGTACGATTCCACCAAAATCGTGTGCGGCACAATTGTTCACGAACATTTTGTGCCGTACTTCAGCGGTGCGCGTACAAGCTGTTAACATATTTAGCGACCGTTTCCACCGACAGAGCTGTGCACGAACATGATCTCACTGTTCTCTCTCAGTGTTTCGCTTTCCTTCAACCGTTGAATATGGAGGATCCAGAAAACGTGGTGCTTTGTGCTGCAGCGTGTGTAGGGGTATACACTTTGCTTGAAAAAAAAAATAAGAAAGAAACATAGATGTTTCCTTTTTGCAACATCGTAATGAAGAGATAAATCGATTTGCGGAATGATGATGAAAATTGACCCATTGAGTGGATTTAAAATTTCACTCGAATATCGTGCGAACAGTTTGAGTTCCTGATTAATGTCAGTCCTTTGATTGCTAAACGGGATACAAACTACCTTCTCTCCTATACTGAGCCAAAATTATCTTCTACTTCCGCAAAATCTCGGTCGAGTCACAATTAAATTTTTTCGCCATCTCCTCAGTTGTGTCGTGTTTTTTATTTCTGTTCTTGTAATCTCCGTGATTACAATCCCACAGAACGGTATTGAGTTCAATTTCTTCGATAAATTCGATTATTTTCCAGTTATTCCACTCCATGTTAGCGCGAACAAATAGATGTTTTCGCTACCGTAGCGGAAGCAAGAATGTTCGATGTTCGGTTCGCGTTCGCACTTCGCTGCGCTGAAACATGTCGACCCGAGTCCACCGGTAGAAACTGTGCGCGCACAAAAGTATGCAACTGTACGCGCCAACTTTTCAACAGAGTTCGCGCACTTTTGTTGCTGTTCTTTTGGACGAGTACACCGCACAATGCAGCACTCCGGTGGAATCGTTCCTTTAAGCTTTGCTCCGATAAATAATGGAGTTGACTCATATTGGGGTCGTTGTATGGTGTCCATTTCTTATTTGATAGTTACATTTTCCCAAGTACAGCTTATTCTGAGTCTAACATTATTCAAACAAATTGATTTCGATTTGAAGAGTCGGAATGAAAATCCAAAAAAGTTTCAGAAAAAGCCTAATTCTAAGAGAATAATTCACAATCGATAACTTTCTTTTATTCTTGTGTTATAAGTGTTGAATATTCTGACACGTTTTCTATTTTCGAGGTGAAAGAATCTTTATTTATGCGGAAAAAATAATTTTCATGTTGATATAACTTTTTCACTTCGATATGCCAAAATTGACTGATATTACTGTTATTATGTGAGCCAGAGGTTTTGAGTAATAGTCCAAGAGCTAGTCAACCCTCCGAGTAACGGTTTGTCTGTCTGTGAGGCTAGAAATTCTAGTGGAAGAGGTATATCATAGCATTCTGGGAACAGAAATCATCGCCTGCTGGCACCCCTCACCCCTGCACGTCATCAACCCCTATATAGTTGAAAGTGTAAAAAAAATTGAAAATATAAACTTGTTCCTGTAAGCTTGAAACTTTCATACGATTTTGTTCATTCATTTTAAAGTTAAAAAAACCTGTAAAGTTAAAAGAAATGACAGACGATTTCGATGAGCACAAGCACCAGGAAACTGGAAAGGAAAAGGGTGTGGAATATGAACAAAAAATGAACTTTTTTTTGTGATGCTGAAATTCATATGTGTTCGTCTGCGAGAATGAAAAAATTTGTTTTATTATTAATCCTCATCATCATATGATATGTTATCATTAATTTCTTCATCATATAGAACAGTGGTTCCGAACGTAGTATGTAGTATTTACACTGAATCCAAAATTGATTGAGACTGCACTATAATATCTCAGATTGTTATTATTGAAAATAGAGACACGCGGTTATCGCCACCCTATGCCACTTTTTTGTAAAACTTAAAAAAAATTGAAACTGCTTTTAATAAAATTTTTACGTAGAAGTCAGTGGCGTAGCTCGAAATTTTTTTCAAAGCCTTGTTTTTGAGATTGAATTGGAACGAGATGGAATTTTTCAAATAGAACACTCTCTTCATTTAAACGTCAAATTGTTTTTTTAATACATTGATGTATCCAACCCACCCTCCAATGAATTTCTGTTGAAAAAATATCCCACGTATTGAATCAATATTCACACGCACTTAGTACTTTCTCGAAAAGCCATGTGACTTAAACCCATTTATTTTATCCTATTTTGAACATAAACTCAAAATATTAATTGAAAAATGGTGAATACCAAAAAAAATCAGTATGAATATTGTAATTTTCTGATTCATGTGTGGAAGAAGTCATGTTTCACTTCAAAAAAAAAACAAACAAAAACATAAAATTTCCTGATGGTTAATGCTGAAATTTATTTTAATAAATTTACCTTAAGGTAAGGTGTTGATACATCGATGTATTCATCAGAAAAAAATTCAAGCTGCGCCACTGACTTCTAAGTAAAAATATTATGATAAGCATTTTCATTTTTTTCCCTTTTTATGCAGGGCCAGAGAAATAACAACATCATCAAAAAGTAGACATTCTCATTTTCGCCCTGTATTCAAGAGAAACAAAATTAGTTGGAACATTTCTGTTTGTGGATTTTAGAGCTTTACAAAAAAGTGACACAGGGTACAGGGTCGCGAACACCGCATGTCTCTATCTTCAATAATAGCTGAGATGCAATGCAGTCTCTACATATTTGGGACACAGTGTACTACGTTTGAAACAAATGTATCATAGAAGAAATTAATGATAACATATCAGATGATGATGATGAAGAATAATAATAAACCCCTGGTCTCTTAGACGAACACATATTATATATAAATTTCAGCCTTACCTAAAACATTATATTTAACACCCTTTTCGAGTCGTCTGGCAGGAACTTGTGTTCATCGAAATCCCCTTGTCAATTTTTTTAGAACTTTACAATGAATGAACAAAATCGTATGAAAATTTCAAGCTCACAGGATCAAGTTTATTTTTTTTATTTTTTTTTTTCATCTTTCAAAGATATAGAGATTGATGACGTGCAGGGATAAAGGATGCTAGGCGATGGTTTCCCTCCTCAGTATGCTATGAACTACCACCGTTGATTGAAAATCAACGCTAGCCTTACAGACAAACCGATACTCGGAGGGTTCTCTTACTCTATGCAGGTTTCAACCCTAAATATTTATGGTAATGTATATGTAGAGTAAATATTTAGCATTTGCAGTTGTGCAAGAACATTCACTTTCAATAGAGAAGGAGCATTTTCTTCATTATTAGTAGACTGGCCAGTTTTGTCAGACGCAAATTCTAATCACTCAGCTACTCAGCATCTTTAAAACAAAGGGGTTTAAAAATCATCGTAGGACAGCATACTCTAGAATAGACCTTGGCCTTGGACAATAAAATTTTGTTCCTTCCAGAAATTTTATTCACTCTAGGTGGGTTTCACAAAACTTTGATTGTGCTATCATCAAACCTTACGTCAATTCGACCCAATCGAATCCCTCTTTTTGAAATGTTAACGAATCCAATTATTTTGACGGTGCAATCAAAGTTTTGTGAAACCGACATCTTCGAAATGAAGAGGTTTCAAAAAAATCATCGTTGGACAGATTATTCTAGAATAGACCATAACAACCATTTGGTCTTTTCTTTTGTGGCCGTATGTTCACCGAAAACCTTTCGTTACAATCGACTATTTACGCTAAGTAGATGATTCAATTTCAGCGATGGTGGAGAGATATTCTGCTTAAAAAAAAGGAAGCAGCCAAGCAAAAAAAGAAGGCAACTAAGAAAAAAGCTAAGAAAGCGAAGAAATGAAGTACACGTTCTTTGAATATCAATTTAAAAAATGTATTGGACATGCGGTAATGATTGAATGTATTCTATCTGTAACATTTATAATTTAGATATTTATGATGTAAGCGATTAATCAATCTTATACACACTGTTCAAGTATACATGTTTACAAATAATGTTTTCCGTAATACAATAAGTTCAATATAAAAAGAGTTATCGTCTTCATTCGGAGGATAACAATTTATGTCTCTTTTTCTAGCCTTACGCCTTCTTCGAAAAGCGGTCTTTAACAAAAGGAGGTCTTTCACGTAGTTTATGGAACTGGACGTTAGTACAAAGGTTCCGTTGAAGTGAATATACGGACTTGTTATAAGCATCTATCATTAATGTTAATTGTGCTATCTTTGAACTCAAAAAAATTTCAGTTTCACTTCATTTGCAATAAACCGAAGATGAAACAGTTGGGGTTGATTGTCGATTATCACCTAGATTGAAGTCGCGTAAACATTTTTGGTCAAATTTTAATGTGTGTGAAGTTGGCCCAGCACTTTTGAATTCTCGAAATTTTTTTTGTTGTGCTGAATTGTGCTGGGTTTGTGCTGCTTTGTGCCGTTTAAATTTTTTCTTAATTCCATGTGGTTCTCGAGATATTTCAAAAACCGAAAAAATGGGCCAGCCCAGCACTTTTCGAAAAATTTAAATCTGATGACTAGAAAAAATTGTGCTTTCCATCTACTGAGTTGTGCCGTTCGAATTTTTCCGAAACTCCTTCTAGTTTCCTGAAAAATCGAAATTTAAAAAAAAAGTTAGCCCAGCACTTTCGTTTTTTTTTACAAATTAATGGAAAAAATTGTGCTACATTTGTGCTATCTTGTGCCGTAAATTTTTTCACGAAAATTCTCCAGGTTCCCCGGAAAATTAGGAAAATCAAAAAAAAGTCAGCCGAGCACTTTGCTTTTTTTCCAACGAAAACATGTTCAAAATATTGTGCAAACCGTCGGCAAAATTGTGCCGTTCTTATTTTCACGAATTTCCCGCAAATGAATCCTAAAATCCAAGAAATTAGAAAAAAGTTGGTTCAGCATTTTCGTTTCTTTTCGACGAAAATTGATTTATATGATTGTTCCGCAATTGGGCCAACTTGAGCTGGTCAGATTCTCAGAGAAAATTCACAATTTCTTTCTTGAATGGAGAAAACAGGAAAAATCAGTAGATTGTGGGAAAATTTGTAAACCTGGCAACAGTGTGTGTGAAGTTGGCCCGGCACTTTTGGATTTTCGAAAAAAAATGTTCATAAACCTAATTGTACTAGATTTGTGCTGATTTGTGCCGTTGAAATTTTTCTTTTATTACATACGGTTCTCAAGATATTTCACAAAATGTGTTTTTCGAACCAGCCTAGAATTTTCCATAAAATTGATTTTTGACAGCTGAAATAGATTTTGGTATTCATGTTCTGTGTTGTGTACTGAGTTGTGCCGTTCGAATTTTTTCAAAAATATCTCTTATTTCCAAGAAAATTGAAATAAAAAAAATCGTATTTTCCTCCTCCAAATTTGTGAAAAAATTTGTGCTATATTCGTAGTGACTGGTGCCAGTGAAATTTTCAGAAAAAACTTCAAATTTATTCTTCAAAAGGTGAAAATTGCACAAATCAGTATATTAAATAGTTTCAGGCTTTCACGACCGGATATATTGACATTAAGAGAGTCTTCTGGGCTTATTGGCCGTGGTCTATTAGGAATTATTTCACCTAACGATTCGCCCACAACTGCGGTAGGCATCTTCAGAGGATTCTTGGTCTTAGATTGTAACTCGACCGCTGAATTTCCGTAAGTGATGCTGGATTCGATCCGTTGGCCCCACTTATATAGGGCTTGTATGGCCCACCAAAAATTGAGGAGAGAATCCAGGAGGGATACTATTAGGGATAAACATATAATTTCTCAATCGACAACTCAGTGTACTCATTTCCATGATTTTGAAAGTGGTGTGTGAATCAAAGAAAAAAATGCTGCAATTTTGTCTGCTTTGAGTAAAGAGGAACAATCTGCTGTGCATGTGCTGTTCAAAATGCAATCTGTGAGATTTGAAAATGCAGAGGAAGTATCTGAAGACAATGGAACAAGTGAACACTGGTGATTTGATGTGAAATTTTAGTCGATTTCGAATGGCTGTTTTGGTTGGTTAACGGTTGACCGCACGGTTCATAAATGACAACGTCAAACGAACCGCGCTCTCGAATACGGTTCAAATTTCGGCGAAACCATAGAATATAAATTATTCTTTATTCTATGGGCGAAACAGCTGATTTGAGACGTCACCAATTTGTCATTCGAATGCGGTTGGTCCAAAAATGACGGACCAATCTATGAACCAACCATGAACCAATTGAAATCGCCTTTTGCTAACGTCAAGTTGATTAAAGCCATCGAGAATCGTTGAATTTTCAAATGCACAGATTTGATTGGTTCGAATTTACGTGAGCTTTTTTGATCAGACAATTAAGTTTTTATGAAACCCAACATATGAGTTTACAAACAATTATAAATTTTCAAAGGTTTGTTCTATACATGGAGGTAGAAGAAGGGGAGGTAGCATATCCTATGTTTCCCTTGCTATGAAAGTGTCACCAAAAATCCGCCATGTTGCGGAGCCAAATTTGTGGCGGGAATTTTGTATATTTGATATTTTACAATTCGAAGATTGTTCGATTCTCTTTTAATGACCAAAAGATGAAAAAATAATGATCGAAACAAATCAAGGAGTCAAAATATCATGAAAAATTGCTTCTAATGAATTGTTGAGTTTTTTTACGTACGGAATGAATGATTTGTTCCTGTTACAAATCATACATTCTATTTTTTCAATTAAGGTACATACAAATTCAGATAATATGCAATGAAACTAATAGGTAAATTATCTCGTGTACCCCTATCAATTGAACTTGTATGCAACAATAATTAAATCATGTATTTACACACGTCAAAAAATTCAGCTTTTCACCATTAATTTTCGAGTAAGATCAGCATATGCTGTACAAAAAACCATTTCTTATATGTTTTTTCACTACATACAACTGCCAAAACCAACGAACGAATAATAAATAAGGCCAAAATTACAGAACCTACAGTTTAAAATACTTCGAAGTCGGCCATCTTGGGGTGCCAAATCCGGATTTGTTTTGGTGACACTTTTCAAACGTTATGCCCCCTCCACTTTCTTTACCTCCATGGTTCTATATTTATGTCAGCAGTTTGTTTTAGTCATTTCACTTTGACTTGGCAATTACATACATCTCTTCTGACTTTTTGTTATCATCTCTGGCAAATTTTCCATTGTAAAGAAATATTTTATCTATATTTGATAGTTATCTTAATATCGTGTGATGAAAGATATATACAATTTCCATTTTAAAATTACAAACAAAACACAAATAGAGTGTGGAAAAAATTTCAGAATCGTTTATTTATTTTGCAACATATGATTGAAGAAATGATTAAATGAAATGTTCTCAATCAAATTTTGTTCGTATTCTTCATGAAAGGGAGCACCCACTTTCAGAAATGATTTGGGAAAACTTTAATAAACAATGAAGTCGTATGTTTCCAAATTCAATAGATTCGAATTCTGCAGAATATCATAGATCTAGGAAATACTTCCAAATATATTATTCTACGTCATTTGAGTAATCCCAACAAGTGTAATATATATTCATTTGACCAAAATAATTGTTTTTACAAGTAATTTAAATATCTTTTCATACAATTTTTTCATCATTCGTGGTGAAAACGAGTTGTTCTTCTGAATTCGCCATACTTAATGTATAATCAGAATGGCATTAACACACTACCATCTGAAAAAGCCTTTAAATCACCCTTAAAATGAAAATCTATTCATTTATTCCACAAAATGATACAAATATCCCGTTGTCATTCAAAAATTTACAAAAAAAACCCCTAGCGCCACTCAGGCTGGTGGCTAAATTTCGAACCTAGAAAACAAGTATTTACAGCGCCCTCAACGGTAGTTAGATTCGCCAATATCTATTTGTGTATTATTTACATATAATATATGTATTTACTTATCTATTTAGGTACTGTTTACGTAAATAAAATTCAATTTGATTGAAAATATTATATTTTTTCAGAGTTTTGATAGTCCGTATCGATTATCCGAAATCGGCTCGGTCCACAGATGATCGAGATTTGTTTCATAGAATATAAAATTCTATGGTTTGTTTATGCACCTAACCTAAAATTCAAAGATTATAAAGTATCAGAGAGATTGTCTCTGTAAAGTATACTCTATAATCTTTGCTAAAATTAATACATAAGAACAAGAAGAATTATGCATTAGATATCGAAAACGTAAATGATGTAAAAGTGTTCTTGGCTAATTACTATTAGGTGGTATATTGTTTGTTCCATATTTTAAGTTGAGATGGTTCGACACAAGAATAGGTAAAACGAGCTAACGTTCTCATATTACGTGGAATCTAAGTGTTTCAATTTCAGGTACTTCGTTGTTAAACTCAAGACCCCTGATACTTCTAAAAATGCGCCATTGCATTTACACCCAGCCAACGTTCATGGTGCTATTACTGGTGCAATTCAACAATTACATGGAGACTTTGGTGTGGCAGCTACTAGACCTGGTTTTGTTGCCAAATATTGCAATGCATACACTAGAATAGCCATTGTACGTTGCAAACATGGACCTCACCAACTTGTGGGAAGTGCAATGCCTTACGTTAAATATATAGGTCAATATAGGTGTCGTATGACAACTCTATTCATCGGATCTACTGTGAGGAAATGTTTTGATTTCATCAAAAACTATCAGCAGATGAAATTTGAAAAATATTGTTTAACTTTGAAGACAGATGAAGAAAAAGCTCAACTGAAAAAATATATGTTGAATCTGGACTCAGTCGAATTAATGCAATAAAGAGAACACAGATAGTAAGAGAAGATAAAAATGTTGTAAAACCAGAATGTCGATGTTGCCATTTGTACATAGAAATCATTCTTGGGGTTCTGTTTATGACTGATGGTTTGGAAAAATTTTCAGCCATCACAAAAAAGTGAGTTATAAGGATAATGTTAAAATCAACTAGAATAGATGGATGACCTAACATTATTCATTCAAACTAGGTAATTTCTATAAGATATTTACAATGTTCAAGTTTTGTTAAATATCATGTTGAGAATATGTAAATTGAGTTTCATATCTTCCCAGAGCTAGTTTAGAAGAATTGAAGATCTCTTAAAATAAATCAAAACTTTAAATTTTTAATACTTTTTTTTAATTAATATCTACTACGAAATTTTTTTCATGATCTTAGAGAACCTTGTTAATTGGATACCTTTTATCATTATTGATAAGAATTCTTTGTCTTGCTAAGTGTTAATCAAAGATATGTTTTAGACAAGAACACTGGCAAGATTCACATCATAAGACTAGCTTTGGATCAATACATAGAATTACAATTTGATGATTGTTCTTACTATGGGGATCATTAGTATTAGAAGAAATTGACTGAGAAGTCTTTAAGTGTTTTTTGCATCAATGATGCCTAACAAGGCTGAAACCAGTATATCTCTCATCTCAGTGACGAAATCTAATATTATTTCTCCAACCGTATGATGAAAGATCTCTGAGCCTGAGAATTGAAGATGGTATTCATTTCGATGATAATTATTTTGATTTCATCTATATTTCAAAAAGTAACAGCAGTAAAAATACTTTTTATCTTGAAGATATGTATTCTATAATTCCATCTTCAATGAATTGGTTCAATATTGAAGTATATACAGGTGGGCCATCCATAACTTTCCACCCCAAATTTTGAGCTTCTGGATGGAATACCGAAAAACGCTCAGGCAGGTCGAATTATGTTGAAAGGAGGACAAATAAGGGTGTTCAAATGAGTTTGATATCCCTACCCCTCTAGCTACAACCCCTGACAGCTCTCATTTTCAAATAGGGAAAAAGGGTGGAGTAGCACCTTGTTGGAAAGAAATTTCAATTACCTTCATGAGCGTATTATTTTGTCAATGACCTCGAATATCACCAGCCTTTCATCGCAAATAAAGACGGTTAATATTATTGTAATACATACCAAGAAATATTTCATTATTATATTATCACTAATGGTTTATCAGAACTTTTCAAATTTGTATTAATTTATTATTTGAAATTTTTTCGGCGAGAGTAACATTATTATGACCTTATATTAATGAGATTGATTGAAGAATCGGTAGATATTTCTTAGGTTTCAGTATTTCGGTAAATATAACGAAAAATCGGTAGGTTCGGCAACACAAGAAGGAATGCAGCTGAATTTGATAGATATACTACCAGATCTGGAGCATGCGCATGTAATTTTGATCTAATCATACAAGGAATATTCCTTGTATCATGATTTGATCCCCATAAATTTTTTCGAGCTTTCGCTTCTGGGTAAGGCTTCTGTTACACTATCATATACAGGACCCCCCCCCCCTCCTCCCAGGAAAATATTTAGTTCGGAAAGTAAGTCATACAATCGTTACATAGCAACATATAACAAAATACTATATCCTAAAAAATTTTTACCCCCCAAAAAAAAATTCTAGCGACGCCCTTGTATCAGTACCTAAAAAGAAACTCGGCAAAAAAACAAAATGTTTACATTCACTTATCCGGCAACATTCATTTGTATAATCAAGTCCCTGTTGAAGTTGTAAAAGTTGATATTACCAAAAAAATGTACCGTAACCTCTGTCATTTTCTCAGTGAGATTTAGCTTTTTGTTTGTAATATATAGTTTATTAATGTTTTAAAATTTATTTTTAGTTGAACAGGATAAATTATAGTATTTTGTAGGCCCTAGTGCCAGTTTTTTATAAACTGGTTTTTGGGTCAACAATAAATGTTCGAAATTAAATTGAAAAACCGGTAGATATAACGAAAAATCGGTAGGTTCGGCAACGCTGCAATATAAGAAGGAATGAAGCTGAGTTTGACAGATATACCACCAGATCTGGAGCATGCGCACGTAATTTTGTCCGAGCTTTCACAGAACACGAATATACATGGTCTTCGTAGCGCAAGATTTTACCACATTGTATGTACTCATAGATAGCTTTTGGTAAGCTCTGCATAAACCGATTTCAAGCGAATAACCAGTAATGACCGCGGTTATCTACGGTTATAGTCTTCAGGGATATTCCTTGTAAAATGATTATAACCTCCAATGACCGAAGTCGCTTGAATGCAGTTGGTCCTAGTTGGTAATTACCAATGAGGACCAGGTTATTCGCATGAAATCGGTTATACTCTGCTATTGGGGGGCATAGAGATAGTATAAGGGGAGATGCGATTTCGTTACTAAAACGGGACCAGGTCCGCCACATTGGTACGACCGCGGCCTACGTCCTACGATATTTAACAGGCCAGAATGTTGCTTCAAAATGCGACGTTGCCGGAACCCCTGTAACGGGCTGTACTAGGCTCAGAGTGGTACGAGCTTGCCATAGTTCGGTTTCAAGCGTGATATTGTTCATCAGAAATTCGTGTAAAAAAGTGTGTGTTTTTTTCGTGTTCGTGTGATTGGTTTTTCAATCTATAAATAAAGTGAAAATAAGTGTTGCAGTTGCAAGATTCGTGTTTGTGATCGAATTTTTTGTTCAGTGTTGATATCAGGAAGGATCGAGGAAAGGATATTCAGCTATAAGGTTTTTCATTGTAATATTTATTGAAATTTCATTTGGAAATCTTCGTTTTGAGCACTATGCCTCTTACTTGTGCAGTGCCCGGTTGCAAAAGCAATTATAAATATACTAATGAGAAGGTGTCGTTATTTAGATTTCCGAAAGATCCCGCGAGGAGAAGAAAATGGCTTAACGCAATTCATAGAGAAAGTAGTTTTAAAGTCATCGATAACATTGCAGTTATAATTATAGAGAAATTATAAGAAATTATAATTCTTATCCAACCGCGGAAGGCTCAGTTATTAATATACCCCGAAAAATCCCTAAATTAAATGATGATGCATTTCCTTCAATTTTTCCCAAACAACCGAGTTATATGACGTCTTCAGTTACTCCGAAAAGAACAGATCCTGAAGAGTGAAGACAGAAATAAGTTGTCCATTATGACAATGTTTACACCGATTGGGACAAACAAGATCAGATCGATTCATTTTCCGACTTTTGTTGTCATTTCAAAGACGATGCAATTTTCAACTTCTTTTCCAACGTTAAAGAAAATGACTTTGTTCAGTTCTATAATATAAATTGCGAGGGGGCATTTCCAAAAATATCATCGGGGTTCAAGATCTTGAGTAATTTGAGAATCGAAGTTGTATTTAGAGACGAAGTAAACGTACCAATTTCTAATTTCAAGTGGTTATTAGGTGACAGGTATATTTGTGACAGGTGGTCTAAATTTGAAACCCTAATTGCGCAATTGAATAGGACCGATTTAGAATTAGAATCCACAGCTGATGCCAGCAGTTCTTCAAGTCATTGTGTTTTAGATAAAGTTAAAGAAGAAATCAAAAACATTTATAGCTACCTCAAAAGTTGTTTCCAAAAACTGGATGACATTTGCGCAGACGACTCAGACACTTCTAAAATTATAAAAAGACTAACGTTCTTAAATCAACAATTAAAATTAGCCGTTTCACCGTTTCCTTAATAATGATTTTAAAATGGTTAGTGATAGAATCCCAAGAATTGCTCTTTCCGATAGGAAATTACTTACTTTTAGCCGTTAGATATCAGAGTTGTTTTTGTTTATTCAGGGTTTATTTTTAGTTTTATATAACCTATTTCAGATTTGAATTTAGAGTTTTTATTCATGCAGAGTTTATTCTTGTTGAATTTCTGTTTTATAGGATTTATTTTAAGTTTAGAGATCAGCAGTCAGAATGTAATCGTTTTCGACAGCGAAATAATACTTTTTTTTCTTTTCATGTTCATTCACCTACTTTATTAGCTTCAGAAAGTTAAATAATTTTCAATTTGATTGTATATATATATATATATATATATATATATATATATATATATATACAGGGTGTACCAAGTTCGACGGCCTATTAGGCGTTTCTGGAGAACTAGACTTATTTGAAATCTGAAAATTGGGATTATGATATTGTTTGACATAATCTACCGAGCTAAAATATTCTTGGAGCCTGACCACTTTCAGTTATACAGGGAGCGAAAAAAAATTTTAAAAATTTTATTTTTCTGTTTTTTTCTTTTTGAATTTGATAGAGTATGCAATTCTGAATACATTCGTACTCGAATCGTTGCATTCGTCGAAATACTTTCAAAAATATCGAGAAAAATCTGAAGAAAAAGGGAGAAAAGGGTATTCGGTATTATGTTTGTTATTCCTAATCTACATATCTTAAGCACGAACCGTTTTCACATTTTTGAAGTCAAAGACTGTGGAAATATTGTACATTTTTAAAATTTTGAAAAGCTCATCACAGGGTGTTCCAAATGTTGGGTCAAAAATTGGGATCAAGATTGGCCCATAACTTTCGTTTTTCAAATTAGAACCCTATTTTTTCATGATTGCGTTGGATTGCGCGAAGAAAAATGATGATAGTGTTCTAACATGTTAATGCTCCTAAAATTGATAATTCTTGAGTAATTTAGGATTTTCTGAATTTATGTGGTACGTAGCGTCAAATTCATTTAATCTGTTTCATTTCAACTATGACCTGGGTCATAGAAGATGAATTATTCCACTAACGATATACACTTGAATACATCCGTACTGAAATCGTTGCATTCGTCAAAATACTTTCCGAATTATAAAAAAAACTGAACAAAAAAAGGTAGATAAGAGTATTCGGTATAATGTTTGCTATTTCTAATCTAGATATCTTGACCACAAACCGTTTTCACGTTTTTGTAGTCGAAGACAATGGAAATATTTCACATATTTAGAATTTGGAAAAACTCGTCACAGGGTGTTCTGAATGTTCGGTCAAAAATTGGGATCAAGATTGGCCCATAACTTTCGTTTTACAAATTAGAACCCTATTTTTTTATGATTGCGTTGGAATCTGCGAAGAAGATGATGATAATGTTTTATCATGTTGATACTTCTAAAATTAATATTTCTTGAGTTATTTAGTATTTTCTGATTCCATGTCGTACATTGCGTCAAATTCATAAAACCTGTTCCATAACAACAATGATGAATGAATTGAACAAAAAGGTGTGTCACTAGTGAGTTATTGAAATAATTTATCTTCTATGACTAAGGTCATAGTTGATATGAAACAGATTTAATGAATTTGACGCTACATACGACATAAAATCAGAAAATCCTAAATAACTTTAGAATTATCAATTTTAGGAGCATGAACATGCTGAAACATTATCATCATTTTTCTTTGTACAATCCAACGCAATCATAAAAAAATAGGGTTCTAATTTGAAAAACGAAAGTTATGGGCCAATCTTGATCCCAATTTTTGACCCAATATTTGGAACACCCTGTGATGAGTTTTTCAAAATTCTAGAAATGTACAATATTTCCACATTTTTCGACTTCGAAAATGTGAAAACGGTTTATGCTTAAGATATCTAGATTAGGAATGAAAAACATAATACCGAATACTCTTTTCTCTCTTTTTCTTCAGGTTTTTCTCGATATTTTTGATGGTATTTCGACGAATGCAACGATTTGAGTATGAATGTATTCAGAATTGCATACTCTATCAAATTCAAAAAGAAAAAAACAGAAAAATAAAATTTTGAAATTTTTTTTTCTCTCCCTGTATAACTAAAAGTGGTCAGGCTCCAAGAATATTTTAGCTCGGTAGATAATGTCAAACAATATCATAATCCCAATTTTCAGATTTCAAATAAGTCTAGTTCTCCAGAAACGCCTAATAGGCCGTCGAACTTGGTACACCCTGTATATATATATACACAATTGAAATATATAGGATAGACATCAACAACACTACAACAACAAATCAACCTGCACAAGAGTAATATTAGATTGAAAAAAGATCATTGTGCTTTAGCGAAACACTCTATAGAAACTGGACATATACCATCATTTGAGGAAGTTGAAGTGTTGGACTGTGAAACAAACATCAGGAAAAGAACATTATTAGAAATGATCAGAATTGCACAAAATGATGATAGTATTAATTCAAAAAAAGACGTTGATTCCTTGAGTTCTGTCTATGCCCTACTGATTGATATTGACAAAAATTTAAAACATAATACCCGTGTTAACCCTTAAAATGAGAATACCATAACTTGAAAAAAGTTTAGATAGAATTTCATTTTCGTTATTCATAAATTTTGTTCAAACTCAAACTACTGAAAATGCAAAGAATACATATTTCTATATTCTACTGAATGCCAAAATATTTGTCATCTATAACTAATTACTTTCATCATTTTCCTTGAATTTAAAGAACTAATGGCCTCTGATGGATCTGATGATTAGAACTTCAAATATCGATCTTGAATTTTATCTCACTTTCGTAAGTTTTATATATATATATATGTATATGTATCTATAATAATTCTAACTTTCCTTGCTGATTCATACTGATTGTAGTGTCTCCTGATGAAGGCTTAAATAAAGCTGAAAGCTTGAGTTTAAAGAAAATAGAGATTTCTCATTCGACTGCAGTCCCAAATAATACATTTTTACTATAAATAGAAACAGTCAATTATTCTTTTATTATATATATATATATATATATATATATATTCTTTTGAATAAGAGAGATAAAATAATACAATAAATGTTGAAACAAAAAGAACCTAAGCTGAGGTAAAAAAAAGGAACGGGGTACCACAACATTCTTCGTATGATACTATAGTATCATACGATACTATCATCACCAGTATCATACGATACTAAAGAGCCAATGGAAAGAACCTCAGCCGAAAAAACCTGTCTCCCCGTTAAAAAAATAAAATAAAATTGTTGTATTTGAATATTCTATATAGAAGGACATCACGATCAGCGGGACAGCTCTTATCGAAGGAAGGGCTTCCAAACACAAACTCCAACCTGAAAATAAAAAAAGACAGAACAGCAAGAGAATTCAATTTATACTTCATCAAATTGATCTGAAATTTTCAACCCATTGCAAAAATGAGTTTGATATATTGTGTATGGCTCTAATGCCATCTTGGAATTTATAAATCGAACAATTATTAATTAGGTGTTCAACCGTTTCCTCTGATTCACCACATTCACAATTAGGACTATCAACCGAATTCCACTTGAAAAGCTGATGGTGATCTTGTGGAACTCAATACGACAGCTACCTCCTCGTGGTGAGTTCTGGATTATTTGCGATAAAATATTAAGAAATTATTCGCAGATAAACGAAATGCTGTTTTGTTTTCCTCCCTACAGTTCTTTATTTAATTGTGAATTGAAATAAATTCGAAATTATATCGAAAACAGTGCGATTTTCCCAAGAAATCCGTATAATTTCTATATCTACATTATCTACGCCTGCCACTAGGCCCGTTGTTGGTAACAACGGCAACATCTAACCTGCCGGCCGTGTCACAGGATATCTATCGATGGATATTCTGTGGTAGATCACAGAATGTTCTGTGATTTATATTCTATGGCTCGTCTGGCGTTACTTGTTAATATTCATTTTCTAACACTCTTCTAAACAAAAACAAACAACAAATACAAGATTTAGAAATATTTCTAATATATTACTCTGATTTTAAAAATGGCAATGACATCATCTCAAGTGAAAGCCCAAAAAACTGTTGGAGGTCTGGGAGCTGGAACAGGTTGGCCCCGCAGAGCTGGTCCTGTTGGTACAGCAACAGCCGTAGCTGCCGCTGCTCCAACTTTCGAAACTAAATATCCCATTCCACAAGCTGCCATATACAGAACAATAAAATTGTAAATGTTACTCAGTTAGTCATATTGTTGAAATATTTTTAATCTATAAATCAATTGAAGGTATCCTTTGACAAATTATACTTTTGGAACGAAAGAAGCATTATTTGAAAAGGATCCCAGTGTACCCGCCAGATTCCAGAGAATGAGGGATGAATTTGAGAAAATAGGCATGAGACGAAGTGTAGAGGGTGTGCTTTTAGTCCATGAACATGGGCTCCCTCATGTTCTTCTATTACAGTTAGGAACCACTTTCTTCAAATTACCTGGAGGTGAATTAAATCCTGGTGAAGACGAAGTAGAAGGTCTGAAACGATTACTTACAGAGGTAAGTATTCATTCTTCAACTTATATTGTAGTAGATGCTAAAAACAAACTCTAATACTGAATACAACCATTGTTTTTGTGGTTCCTTCTCATCTTCTCATTCAACCCAAATAGACCTACCATTCGGTATAAAGAACACCTATCTAAAAGTTTTCTATTCATGCTCAAAATGAAGAAACGAAGAAGGCGTCAATATAAAGACATAAATTAATTCTTTCTTCAACACTAAATATATCCTACAAAGTGCTTCAGTATTCAAATTCACTTTAAAGCCATGTTAACTTCATTAATATATCAATTGTTGCAATACCCCATTTTGTCCGGAGGTGTATTTTTTCATATGTATTTATTTCATCGCGTTTGCGAATAAAATAATTATATCTATGATCAGATGAATAATATCAGAGGCGAATTCATCTTCTCCATGATTTCAAATCCTGATTTTTGCTACGTGAATGAAGACGTTCTTTTAACGGAACGGTAGGATTATCACCTACTATATTACCTGAATATATTGTTATAACTATTGGAAAAATAATCTGACTCTGCATGAGATACTACATCATGCAGATAATCTGGATATAATTTTAGAACCACCTGATAACAAAATTTTCTTCTGCACATAATTCAATAGTCTTCTGTAAGTGAAATAACAATAATGTTGCTTATGCGCCTACTAATTTCTTATTCGTATTTCCATGCACCAAACAAAGGTATAATATATTCACCTTGAGAAAAAGATATCATTGACCAACCAAAACTAATGCAACATTAGATTATATGGGGGGTATTGACTGATCCCGTAAAAACATGAGTTAGAATCGTATTTCGACAAGGACAAAAATTGTATTTCCCACTTCTTGCACACTGCTTTGACATGGTTGTTCTAAACGCAGAAATTGTAACAAAATGACTAGCTATCATCGCAACAAGATTGCTTGAAACTAATAAAAAAACAACAAAAACAGGACCATCTAAGCAATCAAAGAGTTTACACCAATCTTCAAGATAGGTCAGAGTAGACCACCTGATTGTTTACCAGAATAAAATGAAAAAATTTTGAAGTGTGTCAAAAAAACTAATATTTTATAAGTATTAAATATAAAATAGCATAACATCTGAAAAATTGCTTCTATAGACTATAATTACGACATATTATAATACGATGTTCATTTTTTATACAATGAATTTTAGTCGCTCAAAAACCTACTGTTCTTTAGAAGAACACCACAAATTTTAACTTTTTGTGAAAAATAAGTACACATCAAGCTGAAAAATATGAAAAGGCCCCATTTAAACCATAATCTGACACAATTCTCATTGAAATGAAAGAAAAAAATTTTAGGTCTATTTGGGTTAAAATATAAACATTCTCTGCTTCACTCTTACTTCTACTGAAAGTAATTTGATGGCTTTGATGAACCAATAAAATTAAAACACACAGAAAATGTGATCAGTCATATTGTATCAAATCTTTCTCTGTAGAAATTAGATTGATGCAAAGAAATTATTTAATATATTCATTAATATTTTAGACCCTAGGAAGGCAAGATGGAGTTAAACAAGATTGGATTATTGAGGACATTATTGGAAATTGGTGGAGACCTAACTTTGAACCCCCTCAATATCCATATACTCCCCCTCACATCACTAAACCCAAGGAGCATAAACGCTTGTTTCTTGTACAACTTCAAGAAAAGGGTATTGTATGACATTATGAAGATTGTATATCAGTATACTAGAAAATTAGTTTATATCACCATGAGAGATGATAGCTCGAGATTTTGTATGTTTCATAATAAGATCAGCTACTATAATGTAATGTTGAAGAAGAATTGTGAAACTAAAAGTTCCCATTCAAACTTATAATAATGAGGAGTATCTAAACCAGAACTATAAGATTATTTAGTGGTCATGGTTTTGTTATTAGAACTTGATATTAAAGTTCCTAGACACATTCAGATTATTCAACCGTCATCACTGAATAATAAGTAAAAAGAATATGACGTAACATAAAATATTGGATAGAAGATTCAATTGAGAATGGAAAATAATTATTTTGAATAAGAAATTCTGTTGAAATATGAGTAGCACTTACAACACTAATGCCCACTTGCACCATAAAATGTAAGCCTGTCTTAGGTCTTTAATTTTCAAGGAAGGTTTAAGACACAATTTGTCTCTTTTCTTCTGAATCTTTCTTGAGTTTTCTATCTGTTTCTGAATCGAATTCAATGAAAAAATTCGAATAAATTATCTAGCACTGTAGTTTAAGTTGCTCATATGCAGAACACTCATATTTCATTGCTCAAGGATGTCTTCAGCTAGTATTGAATCTTCATCACCTCAAAAACTCACTTTCTTGATCACCATGTGGTTTAGATTTGTGTTATTGTCTGAATTAATATAATTATTATAGTTCTTGTGTTTTAAATGAAGTAGACCATTCAATGAGAACGATTTTGATATTTCATAAATCATTGATCAAGCCTTTCGTGGTATAGGTGAAGATAAAATTTTTCCGTGATTTTGATTGCCTAGATTGACGTATGTTGCAATTGCGATGAATCTGTTCCTTGTAACATTTCAATCACGGAACAAACAGAATTTATGAACTATGGAGTTGCCAATTTACCATTTTTTGATACCATCTTCACAAAATCATCTCTAAAATGAATGACTTTATTGGAAAAGAGTTTCTCCCAGTAGGTATTGCAGAACCTAGAGGGGGTCTATTCAAGTTCAAAAGAATCGACACATAAAATGTCCCGCAATAACTGTTTTTGTACCTGAATAGATCTATGTTGATATTTTATTAAATTCAAAAGTTTAGATCTGTCAAGGTTCATTCATTTTGCTTTATTTTTTATACAATATTTTTCAACTCCTTATTAATACCTCAAATGAAATTTTTTTTTATAAAAATCATCAAAAAACACAGTTGTGCTCTGCTTAAAAGAAAAATAGACAAAATAGACTATACTTTGAAGACACAACTAAAAATGTACGACTAAAGAGAATTTTTTTCATAAACTTCTATTATTCATTCACGATAGCAAAAATTCAATATTAAAATGATATACATATAAAAAATGTATATACAAAAGTATTATTCATAACCTATACCTTCGTTCACATGTTTGAATGACATTTGTCAGAGTAAGATTGGGAACAACAAGTGTGGAGTAAAGACCGAAGTATATTTCTTATCATATGGCTATACTCTTACTCTACTCTCTGAGTAAGTTTGTGAACGCAGCCATGGAATGGTTATTAATACACTGGCATTAACCTTACCAAACTCTAATACTAATGCATTATGTATTAATAACCATCATTTCATTATTGCTGCATAATATACTATTTTCATCAGCACAATTTTTTTATCTATTACTTCTTACATATCAAACTTTCAAGAATACACCTTTATACATTTTATGACCATCTAGATCACTACAAGTTCAATAGAACAAGTGAAGGAAGACATTTCTGGTGGGAGTACATAATCTTGATGGAAATTCAGGGTTGAAATATGTTATAGTCCCATAATACTTTTTATTTTCCACACAATTTTCATTTCTATAGGATTTCTCTCTATTTTTAAAATTTCCGGACATGACATTTCTGTTAGGGTTCTATATTGACAATGATTGGTTGAGGCTAATTCTGTGCAAATCCTTATAAATACATATTCCAACTACTCCAAGATATGTACAGAAAATGTCATCAATAATTTTAACGAAAACACCACCATCTCATGAAATAATAGATGTTTTGCTCAAATTTTTGGATTAAATATTATGTTAGAAGTTATTATTTCATATTTAGAGTTAGGAGTGCAACTTCGATACACAATTTGTTTGAATAATGATGAGAATTATGCAGTTTCCTCATAAAACTATTCAATGATTGAAAGACTTATTGAAGACCTCATATCAATGTTATTTGGATATTTAGCTTCATCTTCATACATTTTCAAATTAAAATTAACAACCATATCATAGAAGATATATTATTTTTTTATTATTCTTGATGTAAAAATTTTAACAAATAAATGTGAGACAACAGTTAGAATAGAAACTGATAAGGTGTATTTTGACACTGTGATACTGTCGCATTTGTTGTCGATTTATCTAACTCACTTTGGGTATTTTTCTACTTATTCTATACACATTCATTATACATATATCTATGTTTTGTATTTCTGCATTGTATTTTTCAAATTTCCGGATTGATAAATTACTGGTCCAATTCGAGATTGCTCCCCATCTATTAAGTTGAAGTAATAAGCCGTTTAAACTAAGTTGACCTGCTCATTCTCGCATGGCATAACACCTCATTAATTTGATCAAACCTGAAACAGATTTGAATATATTGAACATTCAACTTGATAAAAAGAAGAAAATTTATTGGTATCTGAAAAGTAGATAAATTCCGTTTTTTCTTCCTGTTTCTCTATTACATTTTATTGTGTTTCATTTCTGTCATGCTTATTCAACAATTTTCTTCTATCTACAAATTCAAAAAGGGAAGTCACAATAGTTGAACATCGTTCTATTAGTTGGTCTAGTTCAAACTGGTGTTTAGCCATTCCCTGTGAGCAGGTTGAATAATAAATAAACAGGATCACGATGCAGTTCTGTATATTATTTACTTATTATCACTTTCTTTGTCTTTTAAAGTTTGTTAGTTTATTTTTAAATTCTGAAAATGAGTAATGTATATCCATGCAGGGTGAGTCATCAACTTGTTCATATATTTCAACAGAAAATTCCTGAGATCATGGGCGGTCCCAGGGGGGGAGGTGGTCAGGAAGGTCATGACCCCCCCCTTAAATCTTTAAATTGCATTGCTTATAATGAACTCTTTGTGCAAATACACGTATTTTCAATCAGAAAACTGTAAACCCATAGCAGTGACCCCCCAAAATGTAACGATAGGACCGACCTTGCCTGAGATAAAAAAAAACTTTTTCTTGATTACAATATTTTGCGATCCGGCTCAGTTGAAAATCCATTAAAAATTGTTAGGATCATTGGACCTCGGTCAATGGCCTTTTGACTGTGTCCAAGAAGAACTTTTGTTGTTGTTGCAATTTTTGAATATTTTCATTGATGTCAATCTTCTAAGAATATAAAATTCCCGTCATATCACCATTACATTTTATAATTATTGGAGAAATTCAAGGCACCCATTTCTTAAAAGAGATTAATGATATTTAATGAGTTTTCAGGCATTTAGGAAAATGAAAGTATTTTTTGTGAAATGCGTTTTTTCAAGTAATAATTCATTTTAGAAATCTATACATCGGCTGTATGCAACTCTGTTCAGAAGATTGGAAGAATTAAATTTCTGGTACATTTTTTCGAAAGTTTAAGCGGTAGATCTACTGCTAGGAAAAATTTTTGTGACATGTTTCAAGGGGTGACGTAGCTCATTCTGAAGGTTAAAAATGGCCACATCTTTTTATAAAGACTGAATCGAATGAAATGATATGCGAAACCTCTAAACTAAAATCTATTGTTGAAATATATGTAAAAGTCAAAAACTCACCTTGTATATATAATGCAAACAATATGTTATTGTCACACCACTTTCCTAAAACCCATGAAGAATTACAATTTCATGATGAACTTGAAATGGGGATCCTTTTTTTGTACTGTTTTTAATATACTGGATGAATAAAAAACAACTTTTCTTTCGACAATTTGGACAAAAAAAATGTATCAATATTCAGGAATATTGTGATTGATATCTGAATAACTCTTGTTGGTTAAGCTGGAAATTTCACAACCAATATTTTATATCATTAATGTACAAAAATATATCCAATTGTGAATGAAAATGTTTTTCTTTTAAAAAAAAATTATTCTAACAACTGAAATTGCTTGAATGAAAATCTGGAAAGGTCAAAAGTTGAAAAAGTATTAATAATACTTTTATTTCCAAAAAATGGAAAATTGCTATTTAATTTGTTTTCGTTTTGCAGCCCTTCTAGCTGTTCCAAAAAATTATAAACTAGTTGCAGCTCCATTGTTTGAGTTATATGATAATTCCCAAGGGTATGGACCAATCATTTCATCTTTACCACAGGCTTTATGCAGGTAATTAAATACTATTTACAAAGTTTCAGAAGCACGTATTCATTCCATAAATTTTAATCCTTTTATATCTAAATGCGAAGATAACTCATATTTTATATTTCACCTATCAAGATAAGAGGGCCGTGAATTCACAAAATTAATTCCAAAAAATCAAAATGAAAATAGTTTAATCAAAACAATTGAATCTAAATATTAAAAAAAAATTTCCAACTAAGTAAAACGAAATGTTTCTTGAACGATCTATTTTGTCATTACTCAAAAGTGAGAAGTTTTACCAATCGCAAGTACAATGTTGATTGAAAATAGTGTAACATTGATTCTGTATATCAGATAAAAAAAATATATACTTTAAGGCTTTCACAACTAGATATATGTCTGAAGCGTACGAAGTGCGGAAACTTTTTTAATACCAGAAAACAAAAAGTTTTTTTAAAGGGAAGATATCTGATGATATTAATGAAATTTTCTGGAAACATGAGGTCTAATCTAAAAAACTTTTTTAGGTACGGAACAACTCAACTTCGATAACTGAATATTAATTAATACTACAAAATATTCGAATCACAATGAAAAATTCAGATATTGTCCGAAAATGATAAAATTTATTTGGATATTGTATTCACAAAAAGTATGGTTTTGCATCTAGACAACTGATTTATTGTCCCTGAAATTATTTAAAAAGATAAATTCCTGTCTACCAAATTAAGATTTTTGTTCTATTTCATTTTCTTTTGGCAATTCTACAAATCCATCAATTCATTGTTTTTTCAATATAATATACTACTTAATATATTTGCTAAATGATTTTGCATTCCACGTGAAGCAATGTTTATATCTTGCAACTCCATACCAATCATTCTAGGAATATTAGGTTACAAGATTTTGTTAATAAGAAACAGATTTTTCTAAACAAGATTTTTTATTTTCAGGTTTCAATTCATATACATGTAAGTTGAATGGAATTAATCAATTTGCGAGTTGTGTTTAAAGGAACATCATGTGGAGTGGTTGTGTTCAAATGGATCTGAATGGACTGATACTTTTCCCTGTAAATATAATTTGTGGTTGTGTATGTATAATATATTTCAAACAGACCTGTTCTGCAAGTCTAAAACATAGCATTTAGGTTTATATCCGAAAAATGCCTGTGTGTATTATTTGGAATTTTAATGGAATAATTTAGTTTCTCACATGACTGTTAAGAAGTGGTTTCTACAAAATAACAGAATTGTATTACCAGAATAAACCAGTAAGTGGACATAAAACTTTTTTCATTTTCACTACATTATCATACCAAATAGCTATAAGTTTTACCTAAACTTACACATTTTTATCTCTTAATCAAATTCACTTGAAAATTGCAATAATAATAGTATATTCTTAAACAAGTTGCAGAATGAGGTCTGATTCCAATACGAATGTGAAGTTCCAAAAAGAGCAAACGATAGCAGCAGTGTTGGAATTGCCTTCTGCAACGAGTATTAGACGATATTTTCTCTATTTCAGTCATACACTGGAAATTCAAATAAAAATTCGGGTTAGTGACTTTTATATTACATCTTGGCAGTTGGTGTGACTTACTAAATTTGACAGATTACGGAATTTGAATTGATTTTATTCAAAACTTGATTCTATCGGAGGTCAGTACTTCTATTTAGAAAATGTGCCATAACATTTCAAAAATAACTGAAAAAGATGAAAACTTTCAATCAGCACTTTTTCATCCGGAATAAATTTTATTTTAAATTTTTTTATCTTTGAATTTTTTTATGATAAAAAATGAAAAAAAAAGCGTTTGTAATTGAAATTTAAAAAAATGTTTTTGTTCAGGAGAAAAAAATTGAATATAGTTCCCTTCTTCCGGTGGAAAAGCGCTTCAAGAAAGTTCAAATTTTTTTCAGATATTTTCATAAATACAAAATTTATGGCACATTTTTGAAATCGATAATTTTTTCAAAATAAAAAGAATAAGATATCGTGAAACGGTTTTCACTAATGGTGTTCTCGCGAAAATCGTGCCCAGGACATCTTTCCAAGTTTTTATCTATCTGGTCCAGAAGTACCTAAAATAGTCAAAATCAAGTAATTTGGGATACCTTGCATATGGAACCATAGGCATTTCCATGTTGAATTCGAATGTGCTCCGAGTATTATAGAACGGTGGAATTATCGAAACCTCATTGGGATTCGATAACAAATAAGGGACTGGACTGTTGGAATGGCAATTCTCGGCAGGAGGCACGATTATTCCACTGTTCTACTAGACTATATGAACACATTCCACTTTAACATATGGAAACGCCTATGGTTCCATGTATATATTCCAGACTCATATGTAGACTAAATATTATTTTGTACATCAGTTTAGATTGTATGAAACCAATCTTGTTTCTAAATTGTTTTTAGCGTGATGATTTCAGGTGTTACACTTGATTTCAAGAAGTTGTGGAAAGTATAATATTTAGGACTAAAGATAAATGTATGAGGAGTTAATCTCTCAATGTCTGAACAGTCTAGAGCCATACCTAACAACACTCATCGGAACTGATAAGAGAGTGAAATTTGCAGATCTCTTGACACTTAGTAGGAGGGGTAGGCTGATGAAGGGAGTTTAATTCTTTACTGTTTCGCCAGTGGTATGAATTTTGGATGAATAGCTGAACTAAGTTTCAAATCACAGTCAAAAACTAAAAACCCCTAATCAGAGATGGCACATGAAAAATGCTTGACAAAATATTTCAAATTTGTAGCTTATATGGGTTAACATTCAATTAAAGATGTCAATCATTCTGAAAACTGTAAATTAAGTAGGTAGAGAATTTCAGATTTCTCTGAAGATGACTCTACCTATGACAGGTATAGACAAAGCATTATATGAAATACCTTTATAGGCTATTAATGAAAAGCCCGAATTTTTTGCCCAACAACAATTTCAAATCATTAATGGAGATTTTCCTGAATTAACAAATTTCGTCTGTGATCATCTTTTATGAAAAACCAAATAGTTATTTATGACACAAGTGCAGAAGGCATTGATATTCTTACACGAGTTCAAAATTCAGTGTTTTAATGGGCCTTCTGTACGAGTATCATACATTATTATCTCTAATTATCTGAATTTTTATCGAAATCAGTGAAAAATATTGATTGTTGGGCTGAAGGACTTAGGTCAATGCCCTTAAATACAGTTATTTATTTATTTTATTGATTGACAGAACTGTTTTCTATCTCAGAGAAGGCCAACATGCCATGAATAAAGATTGAAACGACGTTTGAATGAAATATTCTAACATTGTGAGGAGATTGGTCTTTTCCATAGTCGTTTTTGAATGAGTCGAAGAAAGACACAAATTGGACAAATTGAACTCATTACCAAGACTAGGTTCAAAATCATCCTCGTGAACTTTGACCAATAGTTGGGAAACTCCCTCCAACTCTCATAAGATGGGGAGTAAGGAGTAAAATGCAAGTGATATTTTACTAAGTTATATTTAAGGGGAAGATATTATGCCTTATTTTTGCTGGAACTAATTTATTCGATTCAACTGCAAATGCACGTCCGCCCAACTAGTTTCGATGAATGAAATCACCATCCTAAGGAGCTGAGTGAACAGGACGACTGCAATGCTAGGGGAAAAAGTCTGGAACCAAGAATTAGGCATTATATCTTCATCTCAAATATCAATTAAGGTGAATGCCAAAAAGTTCAGAGAAGTCATTATTTTACTAATTGTCTAAATGGAGTGAACGAACATAGATCGATGATCTTTAATATTCAATATAAGAGCAAAATCATGTTCATAAAAAGTTCTGTATTTAAGGGTAAAACAGGAAAACAAATAACAAAAAAAAGTTGAAAATAATGAAGTTTTATCGCGAGTATTTTTATTTTTATTCGGTAAAACGTTTTCGGCTAAATAGCCATCTTCAGTACCGCTGAAAATGTGAACAACTTATAAATTACTTTTAACATTCTGGGATCCCAGCATGTCAGTCACTTACTCGCAAGGGCGGTCGTAAGGGGGGGGGTAGAGAACACCTCAACCATTTCAAATTTTTCGATCCATGCATAAAATGAAACTAACAAATATATAAATACTCATTATAAATACAATTTAATAAAATACATGAAAATAAATTAAACATTTCAAACAAGTGACTTTTTGTCACATATCTCCAAAATGTTGAAAATTTTACACATTGGCTAATATCAAGAATATTGACTGAATGGTTCGAGTGCATTTTTTCATGTCGAACATAAGCATTTTATTTTGGGGCGCAAAAGGTATTTTAAGTGGCAATTCTTTTACCTTTCTTTATTTTACAAGTTATACATCGAATTGGCGCGATGATATTGAAATATACAGGGTGTCCCACCGGGAAGGTCCATTAGAAGTTTATGGAGAAAAAAATATTTGGATCACTTCCAAATTTTGTGAGCAGATATAAGCAAAGTTGACATTTATTTATAATAGGTATATTTTCAAACATCAAAGACTCCTGCCTTCACCGGAAATGGTATCAACTTTCTTATTCTGATGGAACATCCTGTGTATTGTGACTTTTTTGGATATATCTTTGAATGTCACCTTTATTTTACGTTGTTTCCTATGGTAATCTAGAGCCGTTTCCGAATTATTCACTGTTTTTTGAAAAAAAAAAAATATAAATTGAGGCATTACTTCAGGATCTGATTTTTGAAATGGATTACTGAAATGATATTCAACATCACTTTGTAAAAAACATGAAGTTTTCTTATACTGGAAGGTAAAATGAGAGTATCAAAGTTGTAATTCGAAAATAGCCAAAAATTCGATTTTTTTCAATCAAATGAAAACAGAATTTTTTTCACTCAAATATCAATTTGTAAGGGAAAAATAAGTGGAGTTTTTCAAGAGTTACCTATATCATTATATATATTTTGAAAAAAGTCAGAGATATTCTTATGAAAGGGTGAACATCATTGATTATATTCAATACCTCACATACAATATCATGCTCGTAGCTAACAGTTATATCCAATAATATGGACTAGTGAAAATCTAGATCATGAAGTAAACTGCAGGAAACGTGCTGCCATCGAGTCAACGTAGCAATAGACTAGTTTCAGTACTGATGACGGGTAACAACCCAGAAACTAGTCTATTGCTACGTTGACTCGATGGCAGCACGTTTCCTGCAGTTTACTTCATGATCTAGATTTTCACTAGTCCATATTATTGGATATTTTCTTCGGCGGATTATGAACGTCGTTAAACTCTTTTCATTTTAATAGTTATAACTGAAAATCTCGAAAATAGTACATTTTAGGTAAAGGAAACTCTTAAACGACACTTTTCACCATTTCAAAAACCTAGCACAACAAAATATTTTCGAAAATTCAAAAGTGGTGGGCCATCAGCTTGACACAAATCCAAAACTGACGTCACGGCCTAATGCGAATTAGTACCCGCTTTCTTAAATTTGTTTCCATATGAAAAATGATATTATCTATTTTCCGCATTGCACTGTCTGGGACTGCAATCGTCGCCACTATCAGAAGTAAATCAACCCTATTACGGTGGTGGATTATTGACCGTTTTTAATTCTGAATTACCTGCATATAATCAAAACTTCGAAGTACGATTTGGCCAGGCAAAAAAATATGAATGCAAAAGTCTGCTATATAAAGTCAACTATGACTACTCAGAAACGATGAAGGAATATGTCCCTTGGATATGAGATAATTATTCATTTATTTATTCACTGGACAGCCTCAATTTGTTCAAATATATGTAACATGTAATTAATTAACAATTCTCAACGAATGAAAACAACAAAGAATATTATACCACTTAGTATATGAATATTGATACAATTCAGAATTATTAGTTTTGAATTGTGACAATATTCATGTATTATTGATGGTAAGCTTGTCCTAAATGTGTGATAGTGTGAACCTTTGTCTTATACACTTTAGTGTTATGTTCATCTATATGTAGATAAACGCTTCACGAATCGCTGGGCGGGGCAGTTTCGGCCACAGAACCACAAATTGGACAGGGTCGGAGTAAATAAATTACAGGCTAATTCATGGATGAAGCAGAATAAACATAATGATTTTTTCAATTTATAAAATACAAATGAATTTCAACAGTTTATATACTAAAACAATACTTATCTTATTTTGAGAACATTTTTAATGGAGATTCAATTCTTCTGAGTTTTTCTACTGTAAAGGGAAATTTTGTCTTCTTTCATTAGCAGAAACAACTAGTGATAGTTGTACACGTTAACGTTCCTTCAAATATTAAGCTACTTCTTCCATCATGACTAAGTTTGTATAGGTGGAAGATCAACAATTTTTTCCTTATATTAATAACAGCTAGATTTTTTATAATAGAATACCTACCCTTTCTTTGGTTTGAAGGATATATACACGAGTAGATATTACTTTCTCTTGGTAGGTTCTCGTATAATAATAGGCAAAGTACACATTTTGTATAAGGTGAAGAATTTATTTAAAATATAAATAATGAATATAAAAGAATATATAATATACATATACATATATATTGAAATATATACACCTAGTTAAAAAAAAATTATATTTCCAATTCATATTTTGACAGGAAACTTTTACATACTTAGAAATATTTGAATGTTCCAAACATTCTCTCATATTCAATAACTACTTAGTTATTGAATATTTTTCATTTCACAAACAGTATAATTTTGTTATTTTGGTGCCTAAAACTAGTTGATTTGTCAAATTTATACATGAAGAGAGAAATCATTCTTTTATTGTAATATTTCTTTATTATGCTTTTTATCAATAATAATCGATGATTATCCAAAAACACTGATCAAAATTGTGTGTGAAAAGATGTTTGATGGAACAAATACATTAAATATCCTTTTATTAATAGTTGTAATTGAAACACAGTGTTGACCAGCTATAATGATTTCTCGCCAAGTAATTGTTGATATAAGATTCAATTTCAACATGATAAACAAGCTGCCCCAAATGCCCCCATGAATAAAAATCTAAGAGATTCAGATCAGGCGAACGAGGTGGCCATTGTATTGGTCCTCCTTGCCTTATCGATTTATTCGTGAAAGCACGAGCCAGGTCATTTTCTGAAAGTGTTGAATAAGCCTACTTAATATACATATTTTGGGGCACTGTATGAATGGTAAGACGAGAACCCACTAATCCTTCAGACGATTGCTTTTTTTACCTGACAAAAACTGAAAGTTATTCTAAAAAGAGAAAGCAGAAGATCGTCTATGCGAATTTGCGGTCTGCATGCTAATTGCTCCTCATAATGCAGATGTACCAGTGACGATCGCCCCTTTGACGTTGTAGACCCCAAATTGTCCCTCTGCCTCCTCTTAACATTAAACTTGGGGTGATGAAAACTATCTGAAGTATATGACTAAAGGAGGTAGGTAATGGATTCAAATATTCAAAAGAAGTCTTTTCCAAAAGTTGGGAGATGCCAAATTAAAGGAAGCCACCTTCAATCGGAAAATTGCTGGCCGACGTTTATTTCACAGAAAAGTGCTTTAGGGGGAACCCAGAGCATGAAGGTCATCTGTTAGTATTGTGAGAGGATTTTTGGGCTGAATAATGGATTCAAACTACCAACCGTTGATGAACTTGTGAATGCCTATGAATCGCTTTCTGACCGAATGTCATTAAAAATTCATTCCCCCTATTTATATCTCTCATTTTTTCCTGAATATTTAGGAGCTGTCAGTAAGATTCCTCCGAGATATTAGGACAATAAAAATTCGTTATCAATGACGATGGGATCCACTCATGATTACTTCTAGTTTTCGAAGAGAGACGATATGACCCCTGATAAAAGGGAGAAAGGAAATAAATAAGTATGTATTCTCATTTACTATTTTCATTTTTGTGTTTTTCCGAAATGCGTTGGAACTGCCTTCTGCCACGAGTTTTAGACGATATTTCCACTGTTTCGGTCAAGTTTTGTGAAATACTCTCGAAATTCAAATAAAAATTCAGCTTATTCATTCTAGTGACCTTTTATTGTATCTTGGCGCAGTTGGTGTGCGACTTATGAAATTTGACAGAATATGTAATTATTTGATTTGATAATGGATAGGATCGGAAGTCAGTATTGACAACCACAAAACGAAGAATACAACTAAAAACAATGCTGTAATGTGTTCATTATAGCACTTCTTCACTATTAGTACTATAATGAACTCATTGCTATAATGAAAGAGAGAAAGTATGTTAAGTAGGTGCAAAACTGAATGAAGTCGATATTTTCGGTATGAAAAATCTTGAATAATTTTTTTCCATATTTTAACATTAAATGGAGTTCTATGTTTTATGAATGAAACGAGAGAACCTCACCACTATATACCAACTAGCTGACCCGGCAGACTTCGTATTGCCTCAATCGATGAATAAAAAAACAACTTTGATATTAATGAACTAGCTATCATCGTATAATACCTCGAAAGTGGACATAAAATTGTCCTGTACAATTAATCCAGTCAATTTTGGATCAATGTGAGTTTTTATTTTCCAACCCCTAAAAGCAACCCTTATCTGTTCAAAATAACAAAATGAAAATATCATTTGAACATTTCATTTATTCATCCCTTTATTGAAACGAAATTAATACTTTTGGTGTGAAAAAATTAATCTGAATCTGAGTGGCTGTGGCCACTTTCAATTATTTCTCCATCTTTGCCAAATTGGCAAGTTAACACCTGCATATTCCTCACATATAGCATTACAAAAAAAACTAAGTTTTCTGCAGGTACATGACGCATAGCATTCTTTTTTGCTGTTGCAAAAAATCATTTTTAACGATTTTCGTGGTGCAGGTGTTTTTTGCATTTTACCCCCATTACCCCTATCGCCAGTGTCGGAGATAAGTGTAATAACACATAGACTCAGATGTGTTAATATCATTAGAAAATGTATAATGTATAATGAATATCAAATTTAATACTTTCTCGAAAACGCTATTAACTGTAGTGGCCCGGCAGACTTCGTATTGCCTCAATCGATGATTCGAAAGAATCAAAATTATTACTTTTTTTCATTTCATCGAATCCATAAATGTGGAGGTTTGCTATAAGATGGAGTAATGAATTTTTTCTGAGCATATGTGATATTTTGCGAATGTTTTGATATAATTTTCTTAACTTTATTTTCTGTTATAGGAATAGCAGTTGGATCTTTATTGATTTTGGTATATTTCTCGATATCATTAATAATATCCAGAAGAAGAATAATATTCATGGCGATGATAGCCTTTTTCTCAATGGAACAACGGAATAAATTTGAATTCATCTCATGAGGTTTATCAAGTAATATTCTATTAATGATCCTGAATTCATTCGATTTTTCCGGTGGAAGATTTGATGTATTTTATGTTAATCAAAAAAAAAACTTTCACAACAAACAGTTCATCCAATCTTGAGTAATAAATGGTGTAACCAACAAAATAGCCGACTTAGTTTTATATATTAAGATACTATTCAGAATAATTTTTTTTTTTCGAACAGTGTTATCCATTAAAATTTTCTCGTCGGGAGAAACCTGCTCTTTTTTCTCAATTTCTCCTCCATGCATTGAATTCTTAAAAGAAATTCATCCTGTATTCTGTAATTGTTCAATTATCTCAGTTCTTTGGATGTAATTGATATGAATAGAAGAGACTGTAAATATCGATCGACCTCAACAGAACTTCTTGACCCGAAAGATACTGACTGGCATTATAACCGCATACCTACGAATAACGAATCCGTAAATCATCAAAAATTAGCTCCTGTTGTTATGACGCTGAAGGTCGGTAGAAAAGTCGTATTCCATTATAAATGGGGTATTAAGTTTGATGGTCAGTTATGTTTTTTATTAGTGATGGACGAAATGAATGTTAGCTGCTGTGGTGTTTCAAGAACCATTTCATTCTTTTGAAATGTTCATGTATTAATAGAAATTATACACCCTCCACTCAATTCATAGAAAATATGGTAATTTCAACAATCTTCACACATTCTTTTCTCATTTTAAGATGGAGTTTGAATAACGATATCATCTGCCATACCAAACACAACTCTGTTGCCTCCCTGATACAATAACACCGGCAAACAGAAAAATGTGACATAAAGCTGAATAGTACATTATGGAAGAATGGACATTACCAAATACGAAAATGAGTTGTAATAGGTAGGGTTTTGCTGTTACATTCATAGAACCAAATTTTTATTTTTTTAATATTTATAAAATTCGCTTCAACGACAAGGGTTATTAGCGATGGAATAATAATGATACATAATAAATTAACACTATACATTAAATCATTTTTGTCAAATGTACGCTGTTGAAAAAGTTCATAAATATTACGAATATGTTATATGTAGTTATAAAAAAATATTTGAGGTATTTTAAACCGCATTGGTATATCGAATTTATTTAGTTTTACACCTCACAAACTTACTTCACATTAAAGAAAAACACACAGATTTGAAATGTTCACTCGAAATACTATTAAAAATTTCATTTTTTTCCATTTATTAAGGATAATATATATCCTCCCTAATCAGTGGCGGCCTTAGGGGGCGGCGGACGGGGCAATCGCCCGGGGCCTCGCACTTGATGGGGCCTCGCTCGCAAAGTTCCGAGCAAATTTTGATCTCTGAATATTTATTAAGGGTTAAAACATAAGGGTAAGTTCCAAAACAGTTCGTTTTACGAATACATTCATTCAAAACAAAATTGAAAAAACATGCAGTTTTTGAATATTGCGCCTTGTCGGAACGTCCAAATATGTAATTGAGGCACCAGATGTCTGACCCACCAGATCAGTAGAAAGAATAGAATGTAGAATCAAACAACACAATTTGGGTAAAAATTATATAAGTATTCAGGTACAATGTTTACTTATCCCAGATGTTGGAACCTCATGAAATATTTATTGCCCTGTTTACCGTTCTTTGGCGGTCCCCTTGAAATATTCCTTCAATTAAAGTCTTATGAACGAGTTTATTTCATTATAGAGAATTAAGTACGGATGGAGGAGCGCAAAATCTGTTTTTTTTTCGAATCTAGTGATAAGGAGTGCGAATACTAGGTGCAGTTTTGTTATATTTTTTCTGATGACAAACTTCCATTGTTTCATTCAAATTTAGAGGTCATATTAACATTTTTCGAATAAATTCGAATTTTTTCTTGTCATTGAATTAAGAAATTAATTAATTTTCTGAAAGTTTCCGAAACCTATCTTTTCAGTGTGACTTTTTTTAAGTTTACATTTGGATACCAACTATTCAATGAATTCATCCAATACATAATACTTCAGTATCAGATACTCAAAAATATCCAAGTTGCACAACACTACCCCGAACTGTTCGGAGCTGATACAAACTGACCATTAGTGGTTCCTCTATATTGCTCGGGCAATCCCAGAAAAACTCTCATATGGTGGATTTTGCAGAGAAACTTTCGATACAATTATCAAAAGAATGTTTTCAATAGAAATATGCATACAAAATGGTGACATTTCCCATAGAACTTTCTATTCTGTTCATCTGGATCATAAAAATAAATAGTTTGAATTTTATGAACTCCTCTTCGAAACAGAAAATTTGATACAGCTGAGATTGAAGAACATTTTATTGTTTTTTAAGTCTCGAGAAAAACCACAGCTGAGAGTTTGACTGATTACATAATAAAAGAATTAGAGCAGTTGGTTATATCATTGCAAAAAAAAATGCAGTGGTCAAGGATATGATAACAGAGCCAATTTGCGTGGTGAAAAAAGTTGTGTCCAAAACCGTTATTCTTGAAATGAATCCACTTACTTACTTTTCACCTTGTGGGAGTCTCATCTGGAATATCATCCTAGAAGATGCAGCACCATCTTGTGTCCAAGCACACAAAGATTGTATAGTCTGTTTGCCAGCTCAACTCAGAGGTGGGCAATTTTAAAGGGTCATGTAAAAGCCTTATCACTAACACCGCATTGTGAAACAAGATTCACGAAGGAAAAAGGGCCTCGCGAAAACCTCTCGCCCAGGGCCACGCAATGAGTAAGGCCGCCCCTGTCTCTAATCAAAAACCTATCTAAGGGCAAGGTAGTGCCTCCGCCAAGACGAGCCAAGCGAAGCGCAGTGCGGGGCACTACCTATATTATCTCGAATTGTTTCGTCGTGTTGTTGAAACCCTCAAAACTTGAGTTTGGAATATGATAGTAGATGAACAAAAATTTCAGAATATAATGCTAGTATTTAACTAAGGACTTTATAGATATCTAAAAACATGTCAGAGCTTCACACTCAATGTGAGTTTTTCAATGAGAAACTGGTAGTTTCCACTTCGAGCATCTACTGTGAGTAAAATTCATGTCATTAACTGCTTGTGGAAAACATTTCATAATAATTGACCTAATAAAAACGTGTATTTTTGACAGATCACAATAGTAATGGATGAATTTAAGTGGAAGTTTTTTGACGTTTATAATGACAGAATAGTTTTTCGACAATATAGTTTTCATTTCTCCATGAAAATTTTGATAATAATAATGATAATAATCTATTTAATTCCTTTAGACACTTATAAATGTATTCGACAAGTCAGATATTCACTAGAATAAATAAAAATACACAGGGCCGCCGCCAGACATTTTGCCGCCCCGGCAAAATAAAATTTCGCCGCCCTAGCTCTGAGTAGAAGTTAAATGAATTAATTCCGTTTCAAAGGCAATTAGTGCGTCCAGGATTTTTATTATCAATTATTTTTGCTTTCAAAGCAATACAGCTCTCGCATGTAAGAAAAATTCAAGACAATGTTATCTGGATTACATGTGTAGTTTTTTTATGTTTTCGTTTTTTGATTTGATATTTGACCTCATAAAAATTTTTCACGGTACGGTGGCCAAGTTCTCGACTCAAAAATTTGATCCAGCTAATGTGGGCAATAGAATGAGCCCATCAGATTTTTGGACCAAAAGGACCTAATACGAGATATGAGTCCTAACTTTTACATTTCGAATGCAAACTATTCTTTTTTATTGCAGATTTTGATTTAGCGAGAAAAGTTTTCAACAGAACTGGTTGAAACCAATCATATTTGGCCCCTATAAAGCATTTTTTGCTCCAAAATCTGCGGGATTATTCATACCGGGATGCCAAAATATTTTAATAGTGAGGTCCTCAGTAATTTTTCTCAGGGAATCGATTGGGTCCATCCTTTCTGGACCCAAAATCTGACGAATTGAAAATTACTAAAAACCTCAGTATCGGAATATGAATTTTTGCATCCTGATCAGAATGAACTACTCCGGATTTTTCAGCAACGCTGCATATAGGGCGCAAATATAAACGAAAAAATTTTTGGTCTCAACGAATTCGGATGAAAAATTTCCCACTTAATCCGAATCGGCAATGAAAAAGATGGGTTTGCTCATATCTCATATAAGGGCTTTTTGTTCCGGAAATTTGATTAGCCCCTTCGATTCCACGATTTCCTTCGCAATTTCTATTTGCCGCCTGTGACCGAAATAAATTCATCATTTCCAGACTTTTGAACCACCATATCCTTCTACTATGAGTATTATCAAGTAAATAAACAACACTAATCTGCCTCAAATTTCAGTCAGGCATCCTTTCAACTCATAAAAGGCGTCTTTTCAAATTTTGAAACGACGGCGCCTTATTATCAATATGCCTACTTAAGACGATCGATAAAAAAACCCAAGAAAAATCGCCTACCTTCGGTATCAATTAGCTAAGAGAGCAATATACGTATCGTCGTTTGAATGTTAAATCCGACGGTTGACTTTTTTTAAACGTTTCCCAGAAATAAACATTTTGATTCCTGATTGGCAAACTGAAAATAAAAGTCACTTCAGAATTATCCTGGAAACCCTTTCAACCATTATACGCTTCTTTTCTGCCGATATAACTCTGATTTTAAATAAATTTTTATTCAATTGTTCATATACTAATATAAATTGATTGGTCGAGCAAAGTCAAAAAGCCGCCACAAAGTCTTGGCATCTTTTGGATTTCATACTCAATAATAGGCGACTTTTCGATTTTGAAGAAAAATGTCAGTATGAAAAATCTGATTTGCTGTCCCTAGAATTAACATAATTGACATCCATCGAAATCCTCATCTTCCAGATATTCTTTAATACTATAATAACTCTTAGCTAATAAATAACGTTTCACGATAGTTTGAATCTCATCTTATTAAAAGATTTAACACTTTTTGTTTTGGTTGGTGGTTATACAAAGTTATATATGTAGGTCCTGATTCAAACTTGGCAGTAAAATGTGGTGGAATGAATATAGTGTCAATATTCCCCGTTGTATAATTGTGAAAGCTAGATAATTTTGGCACAAAGTCTACATCTGCCCTCATATGAATTAAACAACGGTAAATATAAATATACTCAAGGAAGTGTCAATATTTGGTCTGATTTGAAATATTGTCTTCATGAATCACGTGGTTTCGAATTGAACATCAATCTGATGATCCTCCTTTGCATAATGAAAACTCTATTAGAATCAACATATCACATTATAATTCAAAAAGCTGTAAACTAAACTACAGTAGATCTCTTTTATTGATTGAATAGGTAGTGCTCCATTAGGTCTACTAATAGTAATAATATATAATAAGTAATAATATATAATAGTAATAGTATATGAACTAGCCAATCGTTTGCAAACATGATTAGTCCATTTGTATAGCCTTACCAAATGAACCCCCAAGAATTTGACTGATTCTCTCAATATAATCTGAGGATTAATGCATCTTATGACTAAGCCATTCCTATGAACATTTTTATTATTGAAATGGATACATTGGGTTTTTCCAAATTTAAAATTACTGGCACCCATCTAAACCATTTCATTCAGGTACCGGCTTTGATATTTTCTCTATTCTGTGGACTATTACGGTTACTTTCCATATGGATTGGAATTCATATAGTGGTATCACTTGTGAAGATTTCTGATGACGCTCTAGCCTTGTCTTTGAATTCGGAAACTTCAAATATTATATCATAAAATATCAAGCCTGCTACCTTCAGAAATGTGTAATGCAAGCTCCATCGAAATATTTCAAAATATACGAGGTGATCCTATTGAATAAAATATTTCTACACCATCCGATACCAATAAAGTAGTAAAATATCAGTTTTCTGAAAATTCAAACAACATTTCCTCATCCAAGTAGGCTGTCATCAGACTACAACATTAATTTTTGATCTATCTAGTATACTAAAACATACTTTTTCCCCAAGAGTGTCTAAAGTTCAAAACCGAGTGGTTATAATAAGTAAGTTTTCGTAAGAAGTCAATAATGACACCAGTAAAATTTTTACAAAAATATATATTTATTCAGAGGTTTATCGGAGAGGCGATAGAGAAAAATAAGTAAGTACTAAAAGTAGAGATTTTTGGAGGTATTTCTTGATTGACATCTCAGACTAGAATATCGGGATATAACCGACAAATTCAAATATTCATTCGAAATTTTGAATTTTGTGCATAACATTGGGGACATTTTCAAAATGTTGTTTCAGTTCAAAATATCTTACACTCTCAAAACCTGAAAACAAATAAGAGTTGTTCAAAGATCTTGGAAATATGAACCACGATTAGGGAATGAAAGAAGTATGAAGTATGGTCTTATTAATTTTTTATATCCCTGTGAGACATTTTTCACCTTTGAAGAGTTTCAAAGCATAGTCGAAATTTTTTAAATATTCGTCACGAAAATAGACTGCATAAAATGAGAATTCTTTCGATCAAAAATGATATAATGAACATTCCGAAATAAGCTGCTGATCTTTATATTCGCTTTTCTGTTTATTATATGGTTTTATTATCTTCATTATGTCTGATATCATGGTGCTTTTCCATAAGAGAGAAATTTTATTTTGTTTCAGTACCCGAATTACTGTTTTTATAAAATTCTGTTCGTTTTTTAAATATTTTCATTCATTCCTCATAATGTATTTCGATAGAAGTACCTCTTATTTATTATTGTTAATATTAACAAATTTTCAGTTTCGTTCTTGAAGAACTGAATTTCCCTTGGCATATTTCTTCGAACATCGCGGAACAACTCCATTACAAGAAGTGTGAGTGCTTCAATAAGAATTTTGGGAAATATATTTTTCCTTTCGTCATTATTCAGAGGCTTATCAAAAGATCATTTCTTTTTCTCTTGCTCTCTTCCCTTTTCATATCCCCTGGTCCTGGTATACCTAATAGGGTAAGTTACAATCGTTCGTTCTGATGAAGGTGGTTATGAACCCTCGATCTCCATTGGGACACCATCTAACCGCTACCGCTGCTGAAACTTGATCTTCATAATACCCACCTTAACGAACCTGTGAACAACTGATTTTGATTCTGTACAGATATGTATTGGATATCTCATCCCCCAATTTATTTCCGGACGCCGTCAATAACTCAAGTTGAATTAGCGCAAAACAGCTCCAGAGTAGATGTTACGTATTTCGATAGCAGCTATCAATAACAAAGTCAAATACAGACTATCTTTATTTCAGTAGTCATATTTCATCTTTCACCGCGCTCAGAAATCTCATTTATGTAGTAGATACAATCAAGTATATTATTATTCAATGAAAATTATGTTGAAAACCAGTTACTTTTGAGTTGCATGAGTGGATTGAAAATTATTTGAGCTTGGCAATTTAGTTCTGTTTGTAAATTATGTTCTTGGATAAATTGACAAACTATCCGTATCTGAGTATTTTCTCAGAATTGGTCAATAAAAAATGGGTCGAATTGATCATGAGATAAAGTGTATAAATCTCGGTCCGCTGATGGATCACATTTTATATGTTGAATATGTTCGTTTGAGAAAGATCTCAAAAAAAAAACATTCATTATGAGCTGGAGGATGAAAGAGAGAACTAGACTGAAGAAGAGCTGGGTATACAGGGTGTTTCCTAAACATGCGGCAAAAATTCAGGGAGCTGTTACTTGGACTATTCTAAGAATATTTTGTCCTTTGATATTTTTGGAAAAACCTCTTTGTTTCGAAGATACAGGGCGAACAACATTTTCCATATTTTTAAAATTGATAATAGTATAAATAAAAATGCGTACCGCACTGTGTTTACTAAGTAGGTACAATTTATTTTTAAATGTGTTTGACAACTATAAGAAACGGCCAGTTTTTTGACTTAAAATTGATAAGTTCAGATGGTAAAGGAATACAGATTAAACACGGTTTTCATTTGAATTAACATTTTATCTTTCACTGTCAATGAGGAGAAGATTGGATGCTTGTATGCTGGCTGGAGGTGGTCATTTTCAACAGTTTTTGTAGGTTAAGTTAAATTTTCATGTAATTTTTCATAATAAAATGTTATTATCTAAAATTTTGTTTGCCCTGTATCTTCGAAACAAAGAGGTTTTTCAAGAATCATCAAAGACAAAATATTCTTAGAATAGTCCAAGGAACAGCCCCCTGAATTTTTGCCGCATGTTAAGGAAACACCCTGTATATGTAGTTCAATCCTTATTTTCGAAATTTTAGATGAATGTAAGGTATCCTGAGCGGTGAGGCTGAAAGGTCATTCCATTAGAATTTGTATATCATATCATAAGCTGTTGCTAAATTATATTCAACCCAGCAAATATCATTGAAATTTAATTTTTTCACTGTGATGAAAAAGTATATATTGTAAAGCAAATTGTAGACTCGACTCCTTCTACAACATGAATGTAAAAGCATTAGTGTTGAAAATGTCTTCTGCTACGAGTATTAGGCAATGTTTTCTTTGTTTCAGTTCTGTGAAATATTGTTGACTTTTGTATTGTATCTTGGCATTAGTTTTCATCACTATAAATTATTGAATACTTTAATACTGATCACATTTAAAGAGCATGCAATGCATTTCGGCAAACTAATTGCTAACATCGGACATTCTAAAATCAAGTAACTTACAGAAAGTGAAAATGTCAACAATGTTGATGAGGAACTGAAAGATATGTTGAAATCATCGTGATAAAGCCTATATATACAGGGTGTACCAAGTTCGATGGCCTATTAGGCGTTTCTGGAGAACTGGACCTATTTGAAATCTGAAAATTGGGATTATATTATTGTTCGACATTATCTACCGATCTAAAATATTTTTGGAGCCTGACCGCTTTCGGTTATACAGGGAGTGAAAAAAAAATTTTCAAAATTTTTTTTTCTGTTTTTTTGTTTTCGAATTTGATAGAGTATGCAATTCTGAATACATTGGTACTCAAATCGTTGCATTTGTCAAAATACTTTCCAAAATATCGAGAAAAAACTGAAAAAAACAGGGAGATAAGTGTATTCGGTATTATGTTCGTTATTCCTTACCTAGATATCGTAGGCACAAACCGTTTTCACATTTCTGAATAAAAACAGAAAATCCTAAATAACTCAAGAATGAGTAATTTTAGGAGCATCAACATGTTGGAGCATTATCATCATTTTTCTTCGCAGAATCTGACGCAATCATAAAAAAATAGGGTTCTAATTTGAAAAACGAAAGTTATGAGCCAATTTTGATCCCAATTTTTGAACCAACATTTGGAACACCCTGTGATGGGTTATTCAAAATTCTGAAATTGTACAATATTTCCACAGTGCCTTCAAAAATGTGAAAACAGTTTGTGCTTACGATATCTAGGTTAGGAATAACAAACATAATACTGAATGCACTCATCTCCCTTTTTGCTTCAGTTTTTTCTCGATATTTTTGAAAGTATTTCGACGAATGCAACGATTTGAGTACGAATGTATTTACAATTGCATACTCTATCAAATTCGAAAACAACAAAAACAGAAAAAAAAATTTTGAAATTTTTTTCTCTCTCCCTGTATAACTGAAAGTGGTCAGGCTCCAAGAATATTTTAGATCGGTAGATATTGCCAAACAATAATATAATCCCAATTTTCAGATTTCAAATAGGTCCAGTTCTCCAGAAACGCCTAATAGGCCGTCGAACTTGGTACACCCTGTATATACTATATCAACGACATTTATGTCTACCACATTAAATAGGAATGAAAACCGCATAAAATCGAATATTGAATAAACATAAAACATGTTAAAACACCAAATAATAATAGATACCCTTCCAACCTAAGTGTTGGTTGAATTTACAATAAATATATGGACTATTATATATTTATAGAGGAAATATTACTACCTTAATCATGGACCATGATGGATACAAATAGAGAATGGACTAGTGGAGATCCCGTCTGTAAATTCATCCACGATGAGAAAATGCCGTCATCGAAGCTAAGCAGGGACAGACCGGTTTCGTCCTTCTTAGGAGTCATCAGTTCCTCTTAGCCAGCAATGATGAACGAACATCCTAGAGGCCAATATTTAAGCAATGTGCATCGTAGAAAACTAGTGAGAATACGAAAAAGTAAATTAATCCTAACAAAAAAATCAGTTTCAGTTCAAGTCATAGAATTCATCAAAAGGATTTTCTTGAATTTTAACCATTTGATTTTAATATTACGAGTGGGAAATACAGCAGAGATCTGCATGTCGGCGAGTCGGCTTTCCTTCCATGCATACGATTTCCGTCCATCGTCTCTGGTGGCAATTTCCATGAAAAAGTCCGGTCTGGTATTTTGAATATGAATATTATCTCAGCAGGAATCTCTGCTGCCGTTCCTAGTTTGAATCGAACTAAAGTTGGCAACATTGGCTAGCCTGTGCGACAGTGTTCTGAGTTTCAGATTGCTCGTGAAAGGATCTGCGCGGATCCCGCATTAGTTCAAAGTACATGTTGTGTTGTGTAGACACTGGACTGCGAGACAGTAGTAGGGTTTAGGTTGCCAGTGGTACAGTATGTCGGTGCCCGTAGCTTCTACGCGATTCAGCGACAACTACGATCTGAAAGAAGAATTAGGGAAGTAAGTACGCAAATTTTTGAGATTTCGCATGTGAATCTAGACGTGGAAATAGCGGACCTAGCTGCGCGCTCCAAAGGCGGGTGTTGACATTGTTGCTCACCGCGATCGAAAATATTTAAAATAATCTCAAATACCAAAATAAACTCGCATGTAACGCAACTATATCCGAGGCTGTTGTGTACTATTTTGTCGTCATTCGTCGATTTCAGAATGACCCGGTTACTGGGTTAAGATTTTCAGGCGCTGTTTGGATATCTGCATTGCCCCTGTTGGAAAATCAATATATTTGGAGGCTCTGCCCTGTACGATATGACAGGTGGTTGTCTTTCCGCCGACTGGAATTAAATTTTTTATACGAAACGTGTTGAAATATTCAAGCCGGTTCTCTGTGTCTTCGATTTTGAAATCAGATGTTCTTTCAGGACATGCCTTTTATATTATTCATCGACCGTTTTTCCAACCTCAACTACAGAATAATTTATAGCATTGTAGTTTGTTTACTGCTTTCACCATACTTGATACAACATTACGGATTACTCTCGGTTCACGAAATTATTTCGAAATCATGTTGATCGAGTTTGTCTAGTGAAGCCTTGAAAATGAAGTACAAAATGGTGGATGCGCGGAGAGAAACTGAAAGCTGATTCCCTCGTTTCTCATTATTGTCGAACATTCAACTTCATAACTACTCGAATGTTCCTCATTTTCTCCGATTACTATTGCCGTTTTGCTCAGTTCACTGTAAGGGCGAATAAGATGGCAGGTTAGATTAGGAATGTATTGAATATCTCCAAAATATTCAAGGCTTCTTTTAGAAAAACCACTGTACTCGTGAAACATTAGGAAATAGTCGTTGTCTCCTTCTCGTCTTTTCAGCCTGGTTTCTCCTGCCTATCTATCATAAATTGAATTTCAACTGTGCCGACGGCAATGCAGGCTAGAAAGTCGATATCAGCGCTCCCCTACATCAGCCCCTTGCTATCCCTACAATTCGAGGGTTCTTTACTTTCGCCATGTGCTTTGTTGGAGGACTTGAAGATAATGAATTAATTTTTAAAGGAAATTGGACTGCGGTTTTGAAGATGCCGCTTTCACGGACGAATTTTCAAGCTGTTTTGTTTGCTGTGGATGAACATGAAGAACAATAAGAAGTGCTGTCTAGTCTCTCAACCGGTTTTTCACTTATATAGCTTAAACTATGGTTCACAAGATCGAAGGTTATATTCATTGTGGAAAAATCACAAATTTCATTTTAAATCCTCCGAAGAGACATTCAAAGCAATATTAGAACTTTAAAAATCAGTTTTGCTCATGGAGAAATATGTTCGAAGTTTTCCAATTACTCCCCAATTTGCTCACGTTTCAGTTTGCTATGTCAGTTTTAGAATAGTGAAATACAAAATATCAATTTTTGGTGTTATTAATTTTATTGACTTGTATAAAACAAAATCTTTCATTACAGTTCTCAAAAAATTGGCGGATGCGTTTTTTCATGTTTTGAAATTATTTACATCACAGTAATAAACTCTGAAATAACTTTCAACCAACAGAAGATTTGTTCCTCAAATTCCCAGCAGAAAATTCGATATCAAAACATTTCAATAATTCATTATCAGTATTATGATGCAACTGATTCAGAATACCCAATATTAGATACCTACTAATGAAATGATACTTGATTTCACTCAACAGGTTTTTATCAATCACCATGAACAACAGAAATTGCAATTGTTTTATATCTTAATATGTAGTTCCGTTCGGATCTCAACTGTAACTGATGTTCACAATTTCATTATCCACCTTTTTCGTTAACCATTCTTATCCAATAAAGCCGGGATTTCAAACAGATATGTTGCCATTAATGACTCACCTCTGAAAACATGGCACTGAAGTTTTCGAGCAGCAGATCTACACCTCCTTCAAAATACAATATGAAGCAGAAATATAGTTCTGTATAATAAATAACATGAAAAATGCGCACTTTGATTTTGCAAAATGGCCAAATATAAACAAATAGCATTCAACTTACTTTAAAGAGTCGGGTCTCTTGAATTTCTGGTATAACTTTGGTATGTTGTGGTTATAAAGTTTAATGAAAATATCAAACAAGTCCGAGGAATTTTGTGTCCATATTTTGGGCTCTTGCCTGTTGCATTCCTGTATGTAATAATAAATAAATATCAAAGTCGAAGACTCAGACTTTGTAGATTATAATTTTCAGTGGGACAGATTAAAAAATCTGATCGTGAAGATGTAGGATCATTTCGTAGAAATAACAACATCTGTGCAAACACATTAGATGAACTAGGCGAGACAATAAATTCTCGGGGTGAAAAGAACTATTCTTTTTTAAATAATTTTCTTCGATTCAGCCTGATACTCCGAAATTCCGCTACTATTAATTTCTCCAAAAAAGCGTCTTTCGGGAAAAATACTTTCATTTTCCAAAATGGATAAATATTTATTAAGTAGCATTGAACTTACTCTTGAGAGTTGGGTCCCTTGAATTTCATGGAATTTGGTTTGTAGTGGGCATAATATGAAAAATAAAACATGTGAGTAGAATTTTGTGTACGTAGAAAATTTCCCAAATCAATGAAAACCTATATTCTGAAAATAATTTGATTCGATAAATTCATTCACGAGATGAAATATTCGAAAATATGCTTTTTTTATTTGGATTTTCAAAAGCCCGTATCTTGTCAACCGATCCGAATCGGAAGAATGGTAAAGACAAAAAGTCCTTTAACTAAATAATTACTTTTCAGTACTTATTATTTGCGATTATTGTTCAAGGGATGCTGGATGCAGAAGATAAATTTTAAGGCTAGCGCTTCTTCGTTTAATGCTTCATTCACTATAAATTGAAAGATTTTTTGTTCATACAATAATAATAATGCCTTTATTTTTAAAAACTCAAGGGGAAGTTCACCAAAAAGGTTCTCTACCACTTACCCAATATTCAAAAAATAACATTTTTAAAATGAACATAAAAAAAGAGAAAAACCAAAATGAATTTCAAAAAAAAAAAATACAGGAGGAAAAATATCAAAGAGCGGCTATCTTCAAAATTGAGAATTCCAATGTAGTTTCCGGATGCAGTCAGAAATCTTGTACAGTTAGAGTATTGAGAAGATAAGCCTTGATTTTTCTCTTGAATTTCTTCAGTGTTATTTTTTCATATTAATTTGGAATCACTTTACAAAGCTTTACTGCAATATATGAATCTTCTTTTCGAGGATGACAAGAGAGTAGACGCAAATGGTAAATCAAGATTACTTAGAGAAGCTTTTGGCCCATACACGTTTCATTTCTGAAAGAGAAATTCGATGATTCGTTAACGCACTGTTCAAAATGGAATAAAAGACATTCAATAAATATAATGATTTAATTCAAGAAAGACACTCCAGGGGTCAATTCATGTGACATTTACAGTTGTACAGGTTCTCCGTTCAACCTTCATTGTTTGGATTACGCTTACGGATCAAATCAAGAACTCGTCGTTAACCTTCAAATTATTTTTACTGTAATGTCGGAAATGTGAACTGTGGCTCCAAAGTACTATTACTTTTTAAAAACACTCTTGTTATAATTATATTCGTAGAATGAAAATTGAAAGAATGTAGATTTCCCATCACCTTGATTGACACTTTTATAGGACCACAAAAGATTTCAACTGAATTTTGCAGAAACCGAAACAAAAACATTCGACCAATTTGAGTATATGGACGATGTTTCGTGGCGGTGCTGCAATGTCATAGTTTTCATAGTTGTGATTGTTCTCCTTGGATATTGGATACATTTGATTGAATGAATTGCCAAAAATCAGTTTTCTTTCTTTCAGATGTTTGAAAACCTTTATGAAAATCAATTTATTGCCTTATCGTGCATCAAGTATAGAGCTGAAGGATTATTTACACGAGGTGTCCCATCCAAATAATTCTATATTTAATAGTTCTATGGTTCTACCGGGAGCTTCCGAAAGAAACACAATGAGCTGAAAGTAAATATCAGGTCAGGTGGATGTCATGGATGAATAAATGCTTTTTCTGATGAAAGCTACAGATGTTCAAAAACGTCTAGAATCGCAATTCTAAAAAGCTACAGATTGGCTTACAGATGAAAGTAGAATACCATTATAATAGTGTAATTTTGTTTTCATATTATACCTTTCCCGTGTGAATGACTGTCAAAGACAGAAAATTAGCATTTCGCTTGGGAACCACTGTATTACTACACTCCCCGTCAATAAATTCTGGACATGCAAAATTTTTGTCAAATTCAACACCCTGTATCTTTTTTCTTGGTCCACCGATTTTGTTGAAATTTTCACCAGGTATAGTATTGGGTCTTGTTATATCAACCTTTTACTTTGCAAAAATACCTGTAGTTCATCCGTTATACAGAGAGAAACAAAACCTTATTTAATAGCCCCCATTTCTGAACAACATGTGGTGAATTTGAGCCGAAAAATTTGATATAATCAAAATTCAATTTGGAGTGTGACCCTTTTTTAAAAAAAGCTTTCAAAAAAGATACTCATTTTCAATAAAGTGTTGCATTTTTTCAATTTTTATAATAATTTAAAACATTACAATACCTTATCTTATCCAGTAGGCTTCGGTTTCGTAGCAACATTAAAGACATAACTTAACAAAGTGTCCCTATATTGTCATTGCATAATATAGGGTATTCTTTAGAAGTTTTCAGTTTGAAAAATGAGACCAGAAGAGGTTGCACTAGCTGTTGCATCGCGATACATCGCGGATTTCTCAGGCGAATATTCAACGATTGGTGTGGCCAGCCAGAAGTCCGGATTCAAATCCAAATGAACATGTATGAGATATGCTAGGTAAATCGAAATCGGCAGCAGAACACCTTGTCCGATTTACGAACAGCCCTTCTTGAAGAATGGGAAAATATTCCCCCAGAAGCAATTCGGAACTGCATTGAAAGTATGCCACGTTGTACGGTAGAAGTGATGAGAAAGCGAGTTTAAAATACACACTATTAATTTTCAGATGTTTGTTCATGTTTGCTTGTCGTTCAAGTATTATAATGTTTTGAATTGTTATAAAAATTGAAAAAAATGCAACTCTTTCTTTGAAATTGTATATCTTTTTTTTTAGAGCAGATATTGACGTAAATAAAAAAACATTTTGTTGAGAAAGGGTCACACTTCAGTTGAAAATTTAATGATATCAAAGTTTCTGCTCCAAATTTACCACAGGGTGTTTAGAAATGGAGGGTATAAAACAAGGTTTTGTTTTTCCCTGTATAACGGATAAACTACAGGTATTTTTGCGAAGTGAATTTCAGGTTAATATAACAAGACCCAATACTATACCTGGTGAAAATTTCAACGAAATCGAAGCACCACTAAAACAGATACAGGGTGTTGATATTGACAAAAATTTTGCCTGTCCGGAATTTATTGACGGGAAGTTTATTTCGTACTTCGTTCCATAGATGACCTAAGATACAGGACTATTAACAAATTTTAAACCAAATTATATCATCCCTTTTAGATAATTTCAAGATGAAGTAGGTTCAGTGTATATTACGACAACCAAATTTTTTTCCACATGTAAATGAAAATTTTCATTCTTGACGCAAAGACCTCTGCATTTTCTGAATGTAATTCCGCGAAACGTGTGCATCTACACGTTGGATGTATAATCCAACAGACGTACAGACGTCTTTTATAGATTTCATTACACATATTGCACAAATATTTTACCCATCGTTACTTGAGATTAAAATAAATACTTTTTCGTAAACCATTTTTTTCTATTAAGCTTGGAAAAAAAGATATAGGCATTTTGAACATTTCTAATGAGCAAGGCCACTTCTGGAAAAATGCCATTGAAGTTTTTCGAGCAATCGATCTACCAGCCAAACCTTATGAAAATGTAGCAGAAATTTAATTCTGCGAATCTTTTGAACATTGTTGTATTCAGCCAAACAACTTATTTTATTATTTCGCGTACAGAAGAGTTTCCGTTGTCGTGCGACAGATCATATGAACCCACATAAAGTATGAGAGTTGAATAAGCCATTTTTCAGTAGAAGTCAAATATCCACCAGTAGAAATTAGTTTGATAAAATAAATCCATAAACATTCGTGGGAGTATAAGAGAAGTTCCCATCAAATTTTCTTCAGGAAGTATTTGATGTAAGCAAATCCAACAAGCAGAAGATTGCGGAGATTAAATAGGCTCTCATCATCATATTTCTATTCCTAGAATAAATAAACATTTCAATATTGAGGAATACGACGATTGGTTGGCTTTATCTCAACAGATCATTATTTATTTTATATGGGTACCGTGCGACTCCAGATTGCGATCTTTCATTCGTTTCACCAGAAGGAACTTAGCGCCACCACAAAAAAAAACCGTATTGGTTTTAACATTGTTCACATTCTCTCTAGGTTTCAAGAACTATGATATCAAATCAGATATAAGTGCTTGTGGTTAATTGTCTTTAATTATATTATTATCTTTAAGGAATGCCTGAAACAGCTCGATTTTAACCCCATGTACACAGTTATTATCAAATTATCCTACTGGAACTTTTCTAGAAGAATGGAATGTTGTAACTAATAGGAATCAATTACGTATAAATCCTCGTAGATGAAATATTCCGCACATTATATACTGTCAGTGATTTACGGGTCTGAACGCTAAATCTGTTGCTGTAAGAACTGTTGCTAGTTTCACATTCATGCCAAGTCTACACTATCGTTAGGCTCCTGTATGAGCGTTCTTCAAGCCGAAATATTAGTAGTCGAAAGATGTCCAAACTTAAGAAATTGTTTGAAGAAGTTGTTAATGTATGCTAGTTGACTTATCAATATATTTACTCTCGTTTTCTTCTCGCAATTGAAAACTGTTCCTATTAGGATTTTTTCATAGTGTCAGGTTGTGAATAGGTACAAACTGAGTAATATATTACTCTCACTGGGATTGTATGATATATTTTTTTTGTGAAAACTGTTCTGAGCTGAAATGCCTGCTTATGTTCTACTTTGGAAATTAATTAAAACCTAGAGAAAAACCACAAGTGCGATATAGCTATTCACTCAGATACTAAAGCACTGAGCTCTTATGTCATTGAATTAAAGTTGACTTGGGAGTGTCTGCTTTCTATTGGCTCATTTAACATCGATTTACCCTTAACATCAAGTTCCTTCAGCTGAATTTCTGGTTCAGTTACTGCATTAGCAACTCGATTTGGCAGTAATTTTGATTTAAGTAAAATACCTCACCTTACCCTTACCTTGAATACTATCGCTAGAGGGTTGAAGTACTGGTGCTAGTGAATGTAAGAGCTATCTGCTTAATCTTTGGCTCATTAGCCCTAACATCAAACTTCGTAAGCAAACAGCTTTGTCAGGGGGCACACTAGACCATAAGGGACAGGTTTTTCAAATATATATTTCCTATTCTTTGTGGGTATAATAATAATGATATAAGTAATTTATTTCTCAGTCAAAAAATTATTCCATGAACACAGTTTATAGAAAAATCAAAAAATAAGAAATTACAAGGCTTCAGTGAGCCTGAACTATAGGAGTGAAATGAACACAAGTGAAGAATCCAACAAAATGCAAAACCTTCAAAATTAAACACATCTACTTGATATGAATGATATATCTCATTCTGAGCACAATGAAAATAACTGAAACAAAAGGATATTATTATTGTCACGTTCTGCAGAAAAAGCGCAATCTAAACGACAATATGGGATTGGGAGATCTGAGTGTAGGATATTCACAAAGTAGATGAGAATTGAGTTTTTGACGATCGTTCCCGCTTAGTGTGACATTCGTATTGAGGTGGTGCAGTTTTTGAACGTGAACCGCTCTTACATTTCTACGTCATGCACGGGACAATTGAGCCGCCTCTTGTAAGAGATACTCAATACAATTGTACCGTATTGATCTCGTCTGAAGTGTAAGAGACTCCATCAATAGTAATCAAGACCTTTTGTTTTCTATCCTGAAAGTAGCCTCTAATCAGTAAAATGCCATGATCCACGGCGTTAGAAGCTTTAGATAGGTCCACTAATAGAGCTAGCGGAATATTAAACTTCCCAAGATTTTCAAACACCGATAGTTCAAAAATTGCCTTTGCAGAGTTCTTGTTTGTTGTATATCCTGAAAAAATTTAAAACATGTTTTCAATAAGTTTCTCAAAAACTTCAGAGAACGAGGACAGCAGACAAATCGGTCGGTAGTTGGACAGTTGATCCTTGTCTCCCTTCTTATAGATGGGTCTCACCACTGCTAATTGTCTTCTGGGAATATTCCCTCTATGGAGTGCTCTCTTGATTAATACAGCTTGAGGCTCTGCAATATAATGGGCTGTTAGTTTAATTGCCCTCAACGAAGTTTCATCATGTCCCGAAGTTTGAATTTTTTAGAGATCTTATTACCTCTTCTAGAGTCACCTCAAAAGCGAAGAAGGACTTTCCTAGTCCTTCCTGGTCAATGAAAATCTCATTGAAATCATTGGCCAACTGACATTATAGGAGCGTGTGGGCTGTCCCCCCCTTAAAATAATGTGATATACATTTTTCCTGAATATCCTCAAATTATTCTTTGATCCTTATTTCCTTATGTCATTTCGAAAAAATTAAACAGGATATACGTTGACATTAAGAGAGTGTTCCGGGCTTATTGACCGTGTTCTATTAGGAATTATTTCACCTATCGTTTCGCCCAGAACTGCGGTAGGCATCTTCAGAGGATTTTTGGTCTGTGGTTGTAACTCGACCGCAGAATTTCCGAAAGTGGTGCTGTATTCGGTATACGTTTATTCCCTAGCAACACATTTATCATTTTGGAAACAAAGAGATTTAAATGTCGCCCTGAATTCCTTCCTATGCCTTATCCACTCTGTTAATTAAGGTAGAACTGCAGATATTCACAGGAAAATTAACTGTACCCAGGAAGTCATTAAACTGCGCACACCAGTTAAATCTATCGTCCACACCATTATTCTGCGACAACTGCAGCATCCTCAAAAAGCACGGCTTTTGTAGTCTGTTGCAATTGAGGAAAATTGTTTTCATTCTTCATCTTTTGAATGATGAAGCAACTATTGGTGTCAAAAAATAAAGAACTATTCTTGACCTTAACTAATACTGAAATTGATTCAGGATTTTTGTCTCAACTTCCTGAAATAGGTGACAACAAATATTTTCGATCGATTTTCTGAAAATTCTGGAAGCAGTATTCCATCCGTTTCCGAGTAAATACATTATATTCCATCACTTCTAGAATTGAAGTAGCCATAAAAACGAGTTAATCTATTGTCGGTTTTCTTGTTATGTGAAACCGCATCTTCTAATATCTCCCCCAAATTGCATTGTTTGAAATCAAAGAAGTAAAATTCTCTGATGTGTTCTGTTGAAAAACTATCGAAGCTCATCTGATAGTAGTTCTCATATTCTCAATTATCAAGTGCATAAAAATCCAATCGGTTTATCGGTATTTCACAAATCTTAATTTATAAAACTCATACGGCTATATTGTTGGTTGCACCATTTATAACTCAAGATTGGATGAACTGTTTGTTATGAAAGTTTTTTTGTTGGATTCTTCAACGGTGAAGTTAATATAAAATACTTTGAATAAATGAAAAATTTGATGAAGTGGAAAAAAAGAAGGAAATACTTTTCCTTCTTGCGGAAAACGCCAGTAGATGTCGCTGCGGTTGATAGCGTTTTTGTATAAGTATTATGTTCGATATAAATTCGGTGAACTACATTTAATAATAATATTAACGCATCTGAGTCCATGTGTTATGACACCTTTCGTTCTTCCGAACACTACGGAAAATTTTATGACGAAAAAACTAAAAATGTGGTTCATCATAAGGTACAACAATGAGAAAATTGTTAAATAATAATAAGGTACCGCTTAAGTAAAGTGAAGTCTAATCATGTATATAACAATGTACATACCTACCTATTTCAATGTAATTAAATTTTTTGTTTATTTACTCTAATTTCGTCCTATTTACTTCCTATTTGAAAAGGTACCAGTATTGTTGATACTACTGTATAAATCTCTGCGCTTGCTTTACCAGATACATTATTACCATTAGGACAATTTGATTGATAACCTTTAACAATATTACTAGATACATGTCACATTTTTGCTCTCTCTCTCTCTCTCTCTCTCTCTCTCTCTCTCTCTCTCTCAATGTGTCCTCCTCAGTGGTCATCATGAGTTTTTCTCATTTGTTTTATCTATGTTTGTTACACAAATATTTAATTATTTCATGTGACGAGCGTTTTCAATAACTGATCTATCTATCGGAACGATCGATAGATACTGCGAAACGATCGATATATACTGTGCATTGAAACATCATGCGCAGCTTCTATCTGTCGACCGTTTCGGTGGATAGAACCGTTATTGAAAACGCCCTTAAACGATGAAAAACTTGGCGGGGTTCTTCAGAATAATTTTTCGTTCTAGAGAAACCTTATTATTGATGTTTGCCCAAGTTGAGTGGTCAGTGACACCACCAGTTTTGCTTCATTTTCATTTTTTATGTAACATATACAGATAGTTCCTTAATCGTATTTTCGAATCCTGAAAACGGAATTCTAAAATTATTCATTGTTCATCAAGTAGATTTTCTAAATCCGTGAGAACTTCTATTGATCTTTTCAGTGATACGTCTAATACAATTTCTCGAAATATGGAATAAGTTTCGTTGAATCATTTGAAGTGCCCTTTAGAAGTTTATGGCAAGTAGGCAACAGATTTTGTTCACCTATAAACAGGTTCAGTCTGGCTCGACCATAGTCTGTTCAAATTCAAGCGAGAGCAATGAATACAAACAGAATCGTCTGGTTTTCGCACGATGGTATTGGTCAAACGGTCATAACAATGCTAAACGCTCCCTTCGATCGCCCTAAAAGATTGCTAGGGTCGTACTCGGAACTATGCTCGAGATTGCGGCAAGGTAATTCCAAAAAACACCGAGTTTTAGAGATTTGGGTCGGAATCTTGCAAGATTCCGACAAAGTAATTCCGGGAAACACCAGACTTGAGTCCTTTCCATTCAGTTAAAACTGAACAATTGTATGATATCTTCTCGATTTGAGTCTGAACGGTCTGGTCTGGTAACTTTCCGAAGGCCCTCCTACCGCTGCGCGTACCTTGTTTTATTGCTCTCGCTTAGGTTTGAACAGAGTATTAGAGTAGTATAGGGGCCCCCGGCTAGATGCTGATTTTGAGGTCAACTCTACTTTATTTTTTCAAATGAGAATATACGAATTATAATAGGTACCTACATCAAATGAAAGGTAATTTGATAAGTGATGTGGCTGGAAGAAGAATTCGTTGTGGCGTGTTCTTATCAAAAATCTAGGAATTAATTTACAACTTGTGATTGGGGAGTACTGCAATTACAACATTATTCTTTTATTAATATTTATCAAAGAAAATCCACGAATCCATGGATTTGTAATTTTGAAAGCAGATTTTCCCATGCTTTTTCAATTTGAATTGTCTCACCCTTTACGTTTCACACCCCTCTACTGTTTTCTCTTCAAAGAATATATGTATTGCGATCTGTGTTTTTTAAAGAAAAAACAGTAAAAGGATTAGGAGCAAAATAGGTGAGAGATTTCAAAACAAAAAAAGTGTAGAACTGCTTTCGAAAGTACAAACCCATGGATTCGTGGATTTTCCTCAATAATAATCAGTAAAATAATAATGGTCCGATTGAAGTACTCCCCAATCACAAATTGTGAATTATTTCCAAATTTTTGAAAAAAAAACGCCACAACAAAGTCTACTATTAGACACATCACTGATTAGGAAATCAAATTACCTTTCATTAGATACATCACAATTCACATACATATTTCCATTTGCATTAATAAAGTAGGGTATTCAGTGAATTTCTGACACTGACGTGTTCGAACCGGAAGCGTTACGCTAAATTCACACACACCGGTTTGTAGACGGCCGGCATAAATTCGACCGATGCTAGATACTTGCACACACACCGGATATTTGCCGGTCAAACAATCAGTTGCTCCAGAATGACAAGAGATTATATGAAAATAATGAATCTCAAAGGAGTTGTTTCGATTTGGTTATTGTATCGCTGTATCCTCCATAATCTCGAAATCACTCCTCAGACCGCAGCACACTTCCCTCCATGCATCCCTGCTACAATTCCTGTCTTTGAATTTTTAGCAAGTTTTGTCCCATAAAACAGGTCGAGCCTCTATCAAACAAATGAGGACATCATTATCAATAATGAAATTCATTTTTCAATAAGCCAGTAATTCGAAGACTAGTTCAATACGTACGAGCATCTATAATTTCACAGAGCTATCATGTGGAATTGTCGGCAAAAAATCGGTGTGTGTGCATGCGTTCATTTAATCATGTGCGCCACTATTCACCGGTTCTGCCGGCGATGCAGTGGCAGTGGCCGGCTGCTGACCGGCATTTTACCGGTGCGGCTCAGCGGTCGGTGTGTGTGCAAGGTTCCATAAGCACCTGTGATTCACTATTGGAATTTGGACGACCAGCCGGTTTCCGGCCGACCAGAACCGGTGTGTGTGAATTTAGCGTAAGAGGTATAACCGAGAATCATCTGAAGATGCCTACCTAAGTTGAAGGCGAAACGTTAGGGGAAATTATTCCTAATGGACCACGAATAAGACCCTTTTAATACTTCAGACCGAGAATCCTCCGAAATTGTATGCGAAACATTAGGTGAAATTATTTCTAATGGACCACGGCCAATAAGATTCTCTTAATACCAGTATATCCGGTCGTGAAAGCCTTGATCTATTTGTATATATATTCCTATGAATTGAAGAGCTGAAATGATACAATAAATATTGAAACAGAGTACCATACAATCATCACTAGTATCATACGATACTTTAGAGCCAGGGAAAAAACTTCAGCCGAAAAAACCTGTTTCCTCGTGAAAAAAAAATTTAAAAAAATTGTTGTATCTGAATATTTTATATTGGAGGACATCACGATTATCGGAACGGCTCTTCGGAGGATGGATTTTCAAACACAAACTCCAACCTGAAAAAAAAAAGAATCTTCCAAATCTTCTTCTGCTTTTTCAACTGCGGTTGTTCAACTCGAGTATTTTCAAACCTCATAAAACATTTCAACTGATCCGAAAATTTATCAATTTTTTTACATAATTTTTTTTCTGCCTCTGGAGGCCATCGGCGATCGCTGACCCGCTGACCTTGCCAGACCAGGCCTGCCTGTGGAATTATAAATATCTCAAGATGTGAAAATTCAGAAAAAAAAAAGAGAAATTAAATATGAAAATACTGTAAAAGCTTACATTTTTCGAGAATGTGTCAAGAGTATCTGGAACGATTGTTTATGTTCTTGATAGTTCATTTCGAGTGCATATAATTTTAAATGAAAAAATATAACCGACAAGTTTTCCCAAAAATCTGTAATTCTCTTAAAAAATGAGGTGAACCCTGGCAAAATTTCTGACTGTTCCTGATTTATATATATGATATAAACATGAAAATAGGTCTTTACTTTGCCTCACGATTTTTTTCAGTAATTGCAAACAATGTCTTCGGCACTGGATTATCAGCATCAGCATAAAAAATTGTTCATGCTTCCGTAGTTGTTGATGCAACACTCATTTTTTCTTTTTTCCAACATTTAATTCTACCTGTTGGTATTTATTTTATTTCGAAACGATCGTTGGATCAACGGATCGAAAGTTATCATTTCTTTTTATTTCATTCATTAATTTCAATTGTCGGTAAATACGTTGGAAAATCTCGGACTACATATGGAGACATATGGACGAGAGATAATTATTCTCATTCATGCATTCTCGAGTGACGAAATATCTGGTTCGTAGCGAAATTCCGAGTATTTTCATTTCGAGGGTTTTCTATAATTTTTCATATTTCTCATTCAGTTGTGAAAGTGTGTGAAGACAAATTGATACCAGGATTGTACCACTACCTATTCTGGCGTTCATCCCAACAAATGGTAAGTTCGAGTGCTTCCAGCGTATATTTGATTCTCCACTTTTTTTTTCTGTAATTCAAAATTCACTGAGCTACCGTAACATTGGTCCAATTCGAGCCAAATTTTCTTTAATTTCTGTTTCTTCGACGATCGTTTCGAAACTATTTCATTTCTTCATCTCACATTCGATTCTTTTTTCATTAGTTATTGTTTTTTTTTTTTTTTCGATTCGGAGTGTTGCATTACAATTTGCTTTCTCATATTTACGGTCAATTCAAATTATTCAGTATGAGTGCAAATAAATTAAAACAGAATTATGCTATTCGTCAGTTACAAATTGACGATATTGAGGAAATTCTTTCTTTAGCGACAGCAGCTGTCGATGATACCAGCCGCCATGTCAGATTTCAACTTCGATATGAAGAATTGGAGGACATTCATGAAAAGTTCCAGAATGTTCACAATTCAATAATTTCACTTGTTTCAGTCTCAGAAAACCCTAATTTAGAGGCAGAAAAACATATAAAGTCTGCATTCAATGATAACTATTTCACAATAAAAACAATTTATTGCAATTTATTTCCTACCATTAGTGATGATGTTTCGGTGAGATCTTCGAAAGCCACACCTAATGTCAAACTTCCGAAGATTTCATTGCCATCATTTAGCGGAAATTATAAAGATTGGACAACCTTTCATGATATTTTCACTAGTTTGATTCACAATAATCCTAATTTGTCAGAAATTGAAAAGTTCCAATATCTTCTGAGTTCTTTAAAATCTCAGGCTTTGTCATCGTTGAAAGGTTTTCCATTAACAGCACAAAATTACCATATTGCCTTCGAGGCTTTGACTAACCGGTATCAAAATAAACGTCTTTTGGCAAATTCATATTGGCAAGAAATCACAAATATTTCAAAATTGACACATGAGTCGGTTGAAGGTTTGAGAAACCTACTGGATACATTTTCTGAAAATTTGTCATCGCTAAAAAATCTAGGTTTGCCTGTTGATCAGTGGGACTTTATACTTTTTCATATAATAATTCAAAAATTAGATAATGCCACAATTAAACGTTTCGAATTGCAAGAGTGCTCATCAGATATTCCATCATTTACAAATTTACATAATTTCCTGCTAAATCAGTGCACCGCTTTAGAAGCGGCAGCTCTTTCTACCTCAATTAAACCCAAATGCAGTCCACTCACTCAAACTCGAATTAAACAACAAAACCACTCTTCTTTTCTTGCTCAATCTAACAATACGTCTTCAAAATTGAAATGTAATTATTGCAATTCACCGCATAGTATTTATAAATGCTACTCATTTCTGTCAAAAACTCCAACTGAAAGATTGAAAATCGCCCAAACTAACAATTGGTGTATTAATTGTTTGCATTCAGCACATGACATTTCGAAATGCGCCTCTAAATCCAGTTGTCGCTCTTGCTCTAGGAGACACCATTCTTTGCTCCACATCGTTTCCGAAGAAGAGGAAAAACAAACCTTACCATCTTCTGATATTACCTTGCGTAATTCTGCTCAAAGTTTCACTGCCACTGCACCTTCGAGCACTTCCAGTGTTCTTCTCGCTACAGCCCAAGTAGAAATTCTCGATGCCTGGGGGAACTATAGAACTGTAAGAGTTCTTTTAGATAGTGGTTCTCAAGCAAATATCATCACTAGAAAGTGTGTTGCTTCATTGGGCCTTCCATTATCCAAGTCATTCCTATGCATCAAAGGAATAGGGGAAAGATCATCTCCTTCATCTTCTACTGTCATTTGCACAATCCGTCCTCGTGGAGTGGCGCACCCAATCTTCACTTTTGATGCTGTTGTGATCCCAAAAATCTGTTCAGATCTGCCAAATTTCACAACCAGATTTTCATCTTTCGAATCACTAAGATTGGCGGATCCGAATTTCAATAAACCTGGTAGTATTGATATACTACTAGGAGCAGAAATATTTCCTTCTTTGCTTCTTGATGGTCGTCAAGAAGGTGAGGTAGGAGAACCTTCAGCGCTCGAAACTGTTTTCGGTTGGGTCTTGATGGGTAGGGCTCATTCTTCCTGTGCCGTGGTTAATTCTTTGGCTGTGACCCTAGATTCATCTCTGGACGCAACTCTGAAGGCGTTTTGGGAACTCGAAGAACTCCCAGTTTTGGCATCAGAATCACATTCTTCCGATGAAATTCTCTGCGAAAAGATTTTCAACAAAGATATCTCTCGGGATAGCATAACGGGTCGATACAGTGTCTCCCTTCCCTTCAAAAAATCTATTCCCGATTCATTTGGCGACACTTACTCATTAGCATTGCGACGTTTCTTGTTGCTCGAGAAACGACTCAATAAAGATTCTTCTCTCCGAGAACAATATAACGGTTTCATGAAAGATTATTTAGAATCCAATCATATGACGTTGGTCGAGTCAATCACTTCTGATGAATCTTCCTATTTTATTCCTCACCATTGCGTTCTCAAACCTGATAGCACATCCACCAAACTGAGGGTTGTTTTCGATGCTTCAGCAAAGGTTGCTGGTCACTCGTCCTTGAATGATTGCCTCCTTACAGGTCAAAAGCTGCAAAAGGATATCGCCACTATTCTTCTCCGATTTCGTACACATAAATATGTTTTCACGGCCGATATACGACAAATGTATCGCCAAATTCTGATTCATTCACGTCATCGTAAATATCAGCGCATTCTCTGGAGATTTTCGCCCTCAGAGACAATAAGGTGTTACGAGTTAAACACTGTTACTTATGGGTTGTCTTCGGCTCCTTTTCTCGCACTCCGAACCTTGCGTGAATTGGCTTTAGATGAGAAAGATAGCTGTCCTTTGGCTTCTAAGATCCTTAATGAGGATATATACATCGACGATATTGTTTCGGGTTCCGATGATCTTCGAAAGGCTAAAATTCTCCGAAATGAGCTGATTTCTCTTTTGACTAAAGGAGGTTTCGAGCTCCGAAAGTGGGCGAGTAATGAACCGAAGCTTCTCGAAGGAATTCCAATGGAATACCAGCTTATGCAGTCATTTTCGTTCACTGATGGGGAATTCATGAAGATTCTGGGACTTTGCTGGAATCCCAGTAGTGATACATTTTCCTTTGCAACATCTGAGATAGACTCAATTTGCACTAAACGTAGCATATTATCGCAACTTGCCCGAATTTACGATCCATTGGGTTTTTTAACACCTTTTACTTTTTTCATGAAGCATCTCATTCAGGTTCTTTGGATTCAGGGTTTACAGTGGGACCAGACCCCTACATCTGACGTCGTGAACTGTTGGAATCAATGCAAGTTTGAACTCTCTCATCTGCAAAATTTGCGTATTCCTCGTTGCATTTTCCCGCAGTCATATATAAAATGTGAATTACATGGATTCGGAGATAGCAGTGAAAAGGGTTATGCCGCTATCGTCTATTTTCGTTTCATTTATTCGTCAAGACAAATTGAAACTTTTCTAATTTGTGCCAAATCAAAGGTTGCTCCCATTAAGCGCATATCTCTTCCTCGTCTAGAGTTATGTGCTGCTCTATTGTTGGCCAAGTTAATTTCATTTGTGGTCACCACCTATCCATCTATTGTATTTTCTGACCTATTCGCCTGGTCGGATTCAACAGTTGCTCTGTCTTGGATCAAATCGTCTCCTCATAAGTGGAAATCTTTTGTGAGCAACAGAACAACTAAAATTCAAAATCTTGTTCCCCCTGAAAATTGGTTTCATGTTAAGTCAGAGGAGAACCCTGCTGACTTTGGCTCTCGAGGTTTAACCCCGTTTCAATTGGTAAATTGCACTAAGTGGTGGTCGGGTCCAACTTGGTTAAGATCGAATCGAGTTCTGAGCACGTCATTTTTACCTAATGACGATTCTTCTCTCTGTTTGGAAGAAGAACGGAAAATTGTTCTGACAACATCAGTTCAGAAATTCTTAACTGATGAACTACTCTCGCATTTTTCATCTCTTTCGAAAATTCAAAGGATTTTAGCCTACGTTCAAAGGTTCTGCTTCAATGCTCGAAATTCTTCATCGCCTTGCCAAGGCAAATTAACTATTTCTGAATTAACAAAAGCCTTATTTATTCTTGTAAAACAAGTTCAAGCGGTCATTTTTAGTGTGGAGATAACTAATCTTCGAAAAGGTAAACTTTTGTCGAAGCCTTTCAGGAAACTGAATCCTTTCCTTGACTCAGATGATATCCTCAGGGTGGGCGGTCGAATTTCTCTATCAGGACTTTCCTTTGAGAACAAACACCCTGCCCTACTTCCTTGCCAACATCCTTTGACGGATCTCATAATACGCCATTTTCACATAAAACATTTACACCCAGGCCATCAAGCTCTGCAATATCTGATCTGTCAACAATTTTGGATACTTTCTTCGAGACGAGCTATACATCGCGTTCTCTCAAAATGCAATACGTGCTTCCGTTCGAATCCCAAACCAGTTCAACCGTTTATGGGAAACCTGCCATCCAGCCGTTTGAACCAGGTAAAGCCATTTCAATGTGTTGGTGTTGATTTCGGTGGTCCTTTTCTTGTCACGATGTCCAGATCACGAGGTACTAAATATACGAAAGCATACGTCTGCCTCTTCATTTGTTTCGCAGTGAAGGCAGTACATCTGGAATTAGTTTCTGACCTTTCCTCAGAAGCTTTCTTGGCAGCTTTACGACGCTTTATCGCACGTAGAGGACGGTGTAATAGGGTCTTTAGTGACGGTGGTACAAATTTTCGTGGTGCCTACTCTATTTTACGTACCTTGTTCCGCAATGCTACCGAGTCGGAGAATATTAATTGGAGCTTCAATCCTCCATCTGCACCTCATTTTGGCGGTCTCTGGGAAGCCGGAATAAAGTCGGTCAAAACACACTTAATGAGAGTGATAGGTGAACAGAAACTGACCTACGAAGAACTTTATACGGTTCTGACGCAAATCGAAGCGGTTCTGAATTCGCGACCACTTTGCCCGTTGAGCAGTGATCCAAATGACTTATCTGCCTTGACGCCAGGTCATTTTTTGACTCTTGCGCCCTTGACAGCGTTACCAGACGACGATTTGTCTCATCTACAAATGAGTAGATTGTCTAGGTGGCAATTGCTATCGCGGCTCCATTCGGATTTTTGGAAACGTTGGCACACGGAGTATCTGCATACGTTGCAGCAACGTAAAAAATGGGATAAGCATTCAGTCTCTACCCTAAAACCAGGAATGCTTGTTCTCATCAATGATGGACCCATTTCCCCCTTGCGCTGGCGGTTGGCACGAGTTGAGAAGCTACATCTAGGTTCAGATGGAATAGCTCGTGTAGCTACCGTTCGAACTAACCAATGTGTGATGCAACGTCCCATTGTGAAGTTGTGTCCCTTGCCACAGCAATAATTATTGCTGTTTTTTTTTCTTTCTCTTTTCTTTAAAATATATTTATTTTAGGTGGGCGGTTATGTTGATGCAACACTCATTTTTTCTTTTTTCCAACATTTAATTCTACCTGTTGGTATTTATTTTATTTCGAAACGATCGTTGGATCAACGGATCGAAAGTTATCATTTCTTTTTATTTCATTCATTAATTTCAATTGTCGGTAAATACGTTGGAAAATCTCGGACTACATATGGAGACATATGGACGAGAGATAATTATTCTCATTCATGCATTCTCGAGTGACGAAATATCTGGTTCGTAGCGAAATTCCGAGTATTTTCATTTCGAGGGTTTTCTATAATTTTTCATATTTCTCATTCAGTTGTGAAAGTGTGTGAAGACAAATTGATACCAGGATTGTACCACTACCTATTCTGGCGTTCATCCCAACAAATGGTAAGTTCGAGTGCTTCCAGCGTATATTTGATTCTCCACTTTTTTTTTCTGTAATTCAAAATTCACTGAGCTACCGTAACAGTAGTAGCTAAATGAGGTTAAGTGCCAATCGATGATTTGATATAAGTATCCCTGAGACGGCACCTACAAAGCAGAGGGCTCCAGGGTTTCTCATACATATTCAAAACGCTGCAAATTTTCCAGAAGGGTTCATTATTCCCACCCTACGACGGTTCTTCCATTTCTGTAACGTTTCATGAAATATCTGAACTGATTTCAAAGAATAATTAACGATTGTCTCGAATGTCTTCAACCCCTTCGCCTCTATAAATTCAGCTTGTGTCCAGCACAGCGGCCTGAATATATTTGAAGATTCTTCATTTAGAAATATGAACTTTAGCTAGGCTTGATTAGTATGTTCAATCCTATTCAAGGCATTCCATTACAACATGAATGCGACGAAGGAACGAGTTTTCGAACTCATGACTGTTTGAATTGCCTTCTGCAACGAGTTCTCCTCTATTTGAGTCGAATTTTGTGAAATACTATCGCAATTCAATGAAAAATTCAGATTATACATCCTAGTGACTTTTGTATTGTATTTTGGTAGCTGGCGTGACTGATTACTGAATTTTAATTGACGTACATATGTTGAAAATTCATAGGATAGAAACTCAATGTTGACCACCACACAACGAAAAATATAACTGAAAACAACGAGTTAATAATCACAGCACTGCTTCTATTACTGTTATAAACTCATTACGATACTGAAATAGAGAAAATATTCAAGCGATTTTCCAGTTTGTAGTTATCGAACTGGTGAATTTAATTTTTTTGTTTTAGATATCTCATTCAAGTATTGGTCACTGAAAGGGCTGTTAAAATCACTCTAGAATAACCCCGAAGAACAGATTTGAATAGAACATGGACCATAATAGAAACAGAAGGAATTCTAGTGACACAGAACAAAATTGAGAGTATATTTCGAGACAAATCGTGACTTGTATTATTGGAATAACCCAAACGATGTGAATATTTGCTGGAATATTTGTATTCTCTTTCTATCGAATCTCACATTTTTTCTGTCTTCCATTGCTCAGCTTTTTTAATTCTTCTGGGAATATTTATTTATTTATTGAGCAGACTACATAGTTTTCTTATTAATATAATATTCTAATGAAAATATCCCTACCTATTACCAAATTGACAAAAAAAAAGAAGAGAAAAGATATATTTAATCCTCGTATAAACATTTACTCGCAAATACTCAATAACGAAAACCTACCTCACTTAGACAACAATCTACAATCTGCCAACAATTTGATGCACAATTATATTTAAAATATTGTGTGTGCACCCAAGTCGAGATTAATAATTCACATCCAGAGGTTGTAATATGTACTCAACGAAACAAATAATTTTGGTCCACACAAAAATTCTCATGTAAAAAGAAAAAAGAACAAATAAAATGAAAACTCCCAAATTAGACAATTTTACTCCAAAATGACAGCAGGATTTATTTCCTAGACCAGGTAAGAAATTTTATAATTACTGTTAAGTATCCATTCATTAATGTTAGACTTGGCTTTAGAGTAACTCAGAACCTTTATGCTGTCAGGCAGGTCATTAAATACTTTAGGGCCTACACAATAAATATGATCTTGGCATCGAGTATGTTTAGGGTTCTGCAAAGCAACACTCCCATGTACCACACGTCTGGTGTTCAATCCGTGTACTATTTCTTCTTTGAAGCAATCATTTTTTAACATAAATCTGATAATTGATTTAATATATAATTGATCCAGATTGAGAACATTACTCTCCTTGAAAACCAAATCTGTGGGGTACCTTCTATTTTTAAAAAGAATAATTTTTAAGACCCATTTCTGTGCTACATGTAACTTTGAAACTACTGATGAACCCGCATTATCCCAAACAACAATACCATAATTTAAAATTGATTCGACAAGGGCAGAATAAACCATTTTCAATGTCTTGAAAGGTAAAATATTCCTTAGTTCATAAAATTTGTAAATAAGCTTTCGGATTTTTTTAGTGACGTAATTGATATGATCCCTCCAGTTTAAATTTTCATCAAATATTATTCCCAGATATTCAAGTGATGATGCTCTGGCAATGAATTTGGTACAGTTACAGTTACTGTCAAAGTTGCATTGGGTTTCATGCATTATAAGTTTCTGAAAAATCCTCTAGCTAGAAGTCCCTGGAGTGCCTACCTGTAGTGTTTTCTGAGTACATATAAATAAGTATTCAGATGAACATAGATTATCAATATATTGAATTGGGATATTTAACAAAGAGAACTTTGCATAAAAGTTTATTCTAAAATAAGTTGCAGAATGAGTTCCTATTTCAATACGAATGAGAAATCTGAACCGAGCGAGGAAGAAGCGATATTTTCTCTATTTCAGTCAAGTTTTGTAAAATACCCACTCCCAATATTTTAATAAAAATCAGATTAGTGACTTATGAACTGTATCTTGGCAGTTGATGTGACTTACGAATTTAGATAGACGACGGAATTTTAATTGATTTAATTTGAAAATTGATAGGATCGGAGTTTAGTAAAGACAACCACATGGCCGAAAATTTAACTGAAAACAATACTGTAATGAGTTTACGTTTCTGGAATAGAGAAAATGATTTTTTCTCGAAAATTGTTTTTCTTCGAAAAACAATTTTCTCCAGATTAAGATTTCATGAATGCCCCCTTATAGTTTGCATTCCCAGTTTGATTTGATGTTTAAATTGGGTCAATCCTAGTACACATCTACATGTTTATGAATTCATCGTTGCCACGGGTATAAATAATTATTTTCTATTGTCATTGAACTCATTCTGGATTTTATAAATGCTTCTTACAGATTTTTGGGGTTCTGATGGAGAAAATTTATCCTTTGTGGTGCATTTCGGGAAAATTATGAGCTTTGAAAACGCGTCATATGATTGACAACTGTCGAAAAATCCTGAATAAGGAAAATCGCTACTGAATAATTATAATGAATAAAGAGATTCAGGTTCGATCTAGCTTTGTTCCTCAAGATTCATCAAATTCTTTAGAAATTCGACTCATCTCAGACGAACACTGAAACATGGCCTGGCTAACTGCCATTGTTATATGGCCAGATGCCACATATCAATAACTTTGGCACACACTTTTTTTATAATAAATATTGGAAGACATAACAAAGCTGTTCCAACAATCATTATCAGAGTAATACTAAACACGAACCGCGAGAGGAATATCCTTCAGCAGAGATGAATTACGCTTTTTGTCATATCCAATAATGATATTTCGAACTGAATTGGAAGTGAAGTCGTACTCTTCGAATTTCTTTCTCCAGATTTCTGAAGCCAAATGATAAAGTTATCCGCCATGAATTGAAGATACATATAAAGCGGTTCGATTACATGATTAATTTCAAGAATGAAATATTTCGTTATGGAGATACATACAGTATTGAATTTTGAACTTTTCTTAACATCAGTACCTGTTTATCGGGGTAAGGAATTTGTTTGATTCATTATTGAGAGTTTTTTCGGTTTTGGATCAGTTCCTGCATGAAATATAAATATTTGGTTGGAATCACATTATGTAATGATTCATCATGAAGGTATGTAATCGCAGCTCGTTTGTCGAGATTATCTATGTCCCATCCTGCACTTGAACTCTTTTATAAGTCTGGGAAAATAAGATCGACAATTTGAGCACTTGTAAACAAGAGTCAAGGATGTTTATGTATCCATATTTCACAGATATGAAATAATTCTACCTTTTCCCATTCAGTTTGTGACGAATCTCGATTTTTAAATCGACTGGCATTTTAAAGTTGTTTTCGAGAGAATTTTAATTTTTTTCATAATTTTCCGGGGTATAGGGAATCAACCAATATACAACTTATTCGTTTTAGGCAACACTGTTTTTTTCACGTGTGGCCGAGATTAGAAACGATTTTCTAAAGATCGAACGTTCTAGAACTTCATTTCTCCTCCACCCCATATGAAATTTACAAAAGGCGATGATGCTCTCTTCATGAATAAAAACAGTTGATTTCCTGAATTTCCTGTAGCCGCAGTGTAATTTTAGTGCACCTTTTTTGTTAAGTTCATAACATTTAGATACTTGAGCTATAACCTTTTAACTATGACAGGCCAAAATTGAAATTTGATCGATTCAACTTTGGCTATTATCTGCGTTTCTGTTTGTGATATGATGTTCACTTTTTTCATAGCAATCCAGTAGCGTACTGTGTTTTTTGCCAATAGGTTTCCTTGCTGAGCTATAACATAAAGTTCCGAATGGCCATTTATTCCCGTTTCAGAAATCATACATCATACGTATCATACATCATACATCGCCCTCAGATTCATTCAGACATCATGAAAAATATAGTTTGTAAGTGAAATTTGAAATACTGAGGGTGGGTTTCACAAAACTTTAGTTGTGCGATTAAAAAAAATTACGTGAATTCGAACCAATCGAATCACTCGTTTTGAAATTTCAACGAATCGCGGTGGTTTCAATTAATTTAATGATACAATCAAAGTTTTGTGAAACCGACCCAGAGTCTTACGTAGAATGAATCATAGAATTATATGTCTCTAAGCATGGTGTAATTATTATTTTGCGACGTCTATCAGCAATAAACAGGTCTTGGGTACTATCACAAATAACAGAAATAACCTTTGTCTTGGTCTGTGATACCTCCACTTTACAGAACCAAAGATTAACCTACAGGTTCCTCTTTGATGGAGACGCAGAGGCGTTTTCTTCTTTTCCTTTAGTTTACCTCAATAATTTGTAATACCAAATGGTCGGTCGATAACACAGCTTCGTCACAATCACGATATCCTTTTCGTGATTTAGTTTTCTGGATTCAGGTCGAACGAACCAAAGATAAAGTGTGTAATATCTTACGACAAACAAACTAACGGACTAATCGTAAGTTACATTACTAAAACAAGTACAAAAGTCATACATTATACCTATTGAAATGTGGAAACAAATATTCAGGATATATGGATATTCTATAATTCATGAAAATACCAGCAACGCTGAACACAGATCACATGATTTCTTGTAACCAATAGGAAACTTGTTCTGATTGTAACAAAAATAATACACACGTATTGCTTTCTTATTTTCAGGACGTTTTCTCACTCGGAAGACTTTATTTCATTGTGGAATATCTATCAGTATCAGTGGCGAATCTACCGGCATGTTGAGTAGGCTGAAGCCAAGAGAAGCAAATTTTAGAAGGTGGCATATTTTATACATCAAAGACGGTTATAGTTCATTATGCTCACCGCGACAGCAGAAAAAATTAGTCAATTGACTGTTAGCTACTGTAAGAGAAAATATTGCACGAACATATCAGCGCAGGTTCGAAATAATATCCATTTGGAACTAGACATGCATGCCACTGCTTGATCCAGCCATAGATGTTCTTTTGATAGGTCTTCCAAGATATGTCCTTCCTCTCATTTTGTTTGATGGAATTCAACGACTTAGATTTCTGTCCCTGAAGAAACACGTCATGAAGGGAGAACAAAGTTACATGGTGTTAAGTTTAGTTTCATCAAACCGTCCAGAATCATCCCAGCTCTGTGGCGTTAGCAGAATGGAAGTTCAATCGGTCTCATGTGATGACCGTTTCCTACGTACAGCACCTTCCAAACGCCTCAAAAAAGCTAGATAATGTTCTTTATTGATAAGGGTTTGACCCACCTGCAAGTAAGTAAGACCCTCATATTTCAAGACATTACGATTATAAAAACACAGTGAGCATTAATTATCGGTTTCGGCTCATTTATTTGGCGTCATGCTCAAAATTGTTTGCATGTTTGCACTTCGTACTCGTAGACTGATTTCTCAACTTCAGTGATGATGATATTCATAATGATTCGATCTAAAGTTGCCCCCTGAATATTATTTTCGGTCATTGCTTCTCGATTGTAAAAAATTCACCTCGGCACGAGACCTTCTGCTATTTGTAGCATAACTAAAATGTCGACAGCAATTGGCTTGGAGCGTTCCGTGATAACCAACTTCTTAGGCTTTCACGGTGATTTTCAAGAACCATTTCCGTCAAGCTCGAGTTTGCAAGTTAATAGGATGACAGTTTCAATTTGCTTATTTTTCGGTTAGTCTACTTTCAATTCGAAAGGATTGCCATTAACATTTCAAATAGTTCTTTACCGATTCATTATATAAATTCCCATTCAACATATATGTTTCTCCAATAATTCACTTCGACTTGGCTGACAATGACGAGAAAACGTTGCATGTTGCATCTCGTTGTAAATCGATTATCTCCTAGTATTTTTAATTCGGTATAGGGTGGACAGATTTAGATGCTTTAGTAATTCTAAATTAAAGAGAAAGAAAAAAGGAACAATCTCATTTCATCTCTTTTTTCGAAAAACATAAATTGCTGAATCAATACCGCAAAGTGCTTTTTCAGAATTTAATATAATAATAAAATGACCTGATATTTATTTCTGAAATTGCCTATTGAAAAATATCATGAAACACTACGGTTTCTGTTTGTTTTTTTAATTACTCTAAAATTTTAATATCACCTGTAAAAAATTCTGAAAACACTGCCCTGAAAGTGTTTTTATTTCTAGGGCATAGTTGCATACCTACTGCGAAAGTTATAGCCAATCATTATAATTGGCCAAATTCCAGAATAAACATATATGTATAACATGAAAACTAGCTACCCTAGCGGGGTTCAAATATTTATGTTTCTCAAAAAAAAAAATGAGAGCATGACATGTTGATTACTTTTTTCTACAATTATAAGCTTTCAAACCGTTTTAAAGCACTCATTTCAATTCCTTAGAAGTACCTTGCCAACTATTTTTACACCTCTTTTAATTTACGAGGTGTAATCTAAGTATATATTTCTGTTATATTTAGTAGATGGTTTGAAGTAATTTTAAGTTGATGAAAATCGGTACATTATTTTGGAGAATCCTTTAATGAATTTATTATTAAAACCAACTTTCTGTCACATTCCTCGTTGGTTTTCATCGCTGTCCAAGAAACTTTCAGTATTCTTCTGTAGATCCACATCTTGAATGCTTCCAGCTCATTCATGGTATTAACCTTCAGTGTCCAGCCTTCCATGAGTACAATAGCACGGACTATACGTAATATTTTGTGGATCTTTTTCTGAGGTTGAGGTCGAAGTAAGAGTTCGTGTAGACGTTTCTGCATTTCATGAATGAGTTCCTCGCTTTTTACATTCGGCACTTGATTTCTAAGTCGAAAGACCAGTCTTCACACAGCCATGTTCCAAGATAGTTGAATATTTCTACTCGCCCTCACTGTTATAATATGATAGTTTTGCATTCTGGAACTCATTTGGTTCACGAGAGATTATCAGAAACTTTGTTTTTTTATGTTGATGTTAATTCCCATAAGCCGATTGTGTATTCCTATTATGTCCAAGAGCCTTTGGAGGTGATTTATGTTGTCTGCTCACAGAACTGTATCATCCGCATACCGCATGATAGTGATCCATAGGTATACTTTTTACTTCGATACCTTCGAGAGCTTCTTGGTAGAGGATACATCCATATCTTACGCCTTCCAGGATGTTTTGTGCTTCTGTAACTTCGTTGCCACATCTAACAGCAGCTGGTTGTTTCCAATACAAATTTTCAATATAGCGTAGGTATATATTTTTGATCTATGTCAAGTCGCTTTATTATTTGAACGAGTTTGAGATGTTGCACTCTGTCGAAGGCTTTTTCGTAGTCTATGAAACACATCGCTACATTTTTCCTCCAGTCGTAGCAATTCTGCACTGATGCTTGAGTTGCCACCAGTGCCTCTTTCGTACCAAGAAATTCTCTTAATCCGAATTGTGAGAATTCAATAGAGTTTTCGCATTTTGTATAAATTCAGTGAAGAATGATTTTAAGAAATATTTTCAAGGTATGACTCATCAAGCTGATTAATTGGTGGTCTTCACATTTTGTTGCGTTGTTCTTTTTTGTTAGTGAATGAAAATAGATGCAAGCCATTTGGTTGGGAATTTTCCTGTGTTATAAATTTGGTTGAAATGTCTTTGAGGTAGCTTAACACCTTCGTTGTCTAACAATTTGAGTAGTTCAACAGGCACTAGATCCGGCCCAACCGCATTCCTGCTTTTCGAGCTATTTATTGCTCTAGTAATCTCCTCTACTGTTATTGATGGTCCAGACAAATTATCCTTCAGATTATCTTCTAAGTTAGTTATACTCATCATGCCGTTCTTGTAGATATTTCATTTCTTTGCACTGTTCCTCAAGCTATTTATTTTTTGCTGCTCTTATTGACCTTCTCATAATATTTTGCAACCTATTATATTGGTCTCGACTGGTTTTGTTCTAACATTTCCTCCTTTCTTCAAGCATTGCTAATATTTCGTCTGTCATCCATTTTTTCTTTTTGATTAAAAAGCAAACGAATATTTGCTTGGGTCGTAGTTCCGTTTTTGCTTATTTATCATAACAACTCACAGAACAAGATGGCGCTCGGCCAAACCTCATTCCAATTTACTTCGATATTCGACATCAACTGAATTGAATTTAGATTTTTTGTGGCCATCGATATTTTCCAATGTATGGTGTTGAATTCTCAATATTTTACAGAAGCATTATTGAATATGAATCCATCCTGAATCATTTTTCTATGGTGAAATATTTGAAGAAACATGGGTTGAAAAGGAATTTATAAAGAATAATCGGTAAAAATTTTCTTGAAGTCTGGACGAAACTTTTTTTCTAGTTGAAAGTAGACTTACCGAAAAATACAGAGCTATACAACTTGGAACTGTCTTCCTATAAACTTGCACACCCAAGCTTGCGAAGCAAATTGTTCTTGTAAATCACCGTGAAAGCCTATGAAGTTGGTTATAACAAGATAACGGAAACCTTCAGGGCATTGCTGTCAACATTTTGGTCAAAAAAAGGTAACCCTGACCGGAAAGAATATTCAGGAATCAGGAAGCTACCTCATATCGAATTATGATGAAAATTATTGTCACTGAAGATGCGAAATCAGTGTACGAGTACGAGGTGCAAACGCAAAAATCTTCGGCATGGCGCCAACTAAACGGATAATATAATTAATGTCGTGCTCACTGTTTTTTTATTATCGTGGTGTCTTGTAATATGAGTATTTACTTTCTGGAAGGTCAAACCCTTTAATAAAGAACATTATCTAGCTTTAAGAAGGCGTTTGGGAGATGCTGTGCATATGAAACGACCATAATATGAGACCGATGCATTTTGCTAAATCAAAAAAGCTCGAATTATTTTGGATGATTTGATGAAACTAGACTGAACACTTTTTTCTGCCCGTACGATTTGTTTCTTTAGGGACAGTGAGTCGTTGAATGCTATAAAAAAATGCGATGAAGGACCTATAGGGAATATCTTGGAAGAACTATCACAAGAACTCAGAAGTAGTGTTGACGACCTAATCGATGATAAATGAATTAGTTTGGATAGGTTCGAAGTTCTCAAACAAGAAAAACCACTTGTGTACAAAGCCGACGTTTCGTTTATTATATAAACATTCTCAGGGCACTAAAATAAAACAAGAGGTGAATTTGAATGAGCCAAAACGATTACACAATTGTTAAGAGAAACCTCTTCCACAGATCAATTGAAAAATTGATAACAATTAATAGAGAAACAATCAATACACGGACAATTTAAAATACATGATAATTTTTTTTTCCATCTTCTTCCTTTCCCTAAAATGGTGACAAGAAACAAAAAGGGAAGAAACCGCTTGAGATGTACTGCAAGAAATCAAGTAATATTCTTGTTTGTACAATCTGTGATATGTCCGAACGAACACTTAAACACTTATAAGTTCTTTTTCAAAAAAAAAACTTTGAAATGTGTATAATTCACCTCTAAACGTGATAATTTGTTTCTAAAATTATTAATAATCTTATCGAGTTTGTGGCAATCTAAAGAGAGGGAAAGAAATTTTAAGTGCTAATGATTATCCTTCTAGCTTGAAAAGAAAAAATCTTGGGACTCCCAATTTTCATCCTGTGCCAAATTTTGATAAAAAGTTTTACAAAATACCCTACATTGAGAATCAGAAAAGTGCTAAGAACCGAACGTTTTGATATTGCTCAAAAATCTGAGAACAATATGGTACAAAAATTTTATTCTTCGTTAAAATCTCCAACTTCCAAGGGTCTCAGGACCGACGTCATCTATAAAATACCATGTTCTGATTGTACGAGGACATATATTGGGCAGACGGGACGATACTTAAAGGTTAGAATTTCAGAACATATGAGGGATATGAAAAATAGCATCAAGCCTTCAAAATATAAAGAAAATAACACAGCTTTAGCCGAACATAGTAAGAATATCTTACATACTTTTGATTTTGAAAAAACAACAAATCCTGAAAAAAAGGCTTCTATAAGAAATGATTGAGATCAAGAAGGATAACAGTACAGTTAACAAAAGAACTGATATTGAAAAGTTGAACACCGCGTATTATTATCTGATAACAAAGATGTAATGTGAATATCCATACTGATAATTTAATTCTTCAGTTCAGGAGATATGTTCTGTCTGACTTTACGTGATTGTTATTGTTATTGTTTGACAAAGAGAACCACATAGTACTGTAAGTAACTTACCGTACATGAGGTAAAAGTTCACAACTTATTTCATTGGAACAAGAATAGTATTCTTCCAGTATTCGTTTAATTTTAATTGTCTGTTTATTGATTATCTCTCTATCAATCTTTATTAATTTTTCAATTGATCCGTAAAAGAGGATTCTCTTAGCAATTGTGTAATCGTTTTGGTTCATTTAGATTCACCTGTTGTTTTGTTCTAGTGCCCTGAGGATGTTTATATAATGAACGAAACGTCGGCTTTCTACACAAGTGGTTTTTCTTGTTTGAGAACTTCAAACCTATTCAAACTAATTCATTATCACGAAAACATCAATGATTGAACTAAGCGGTTGCATGCATGTCTCGTAGCAGATGGATATTATTCCGAACCTGAGCTGATAATATGTTCCTACTATGGTCGCATTCAGCGACCTGCTACTGATCGGTAGCAGTAACGGTTGGGAGTTGGGATCGTGTTGAACTTTCGCTGTCCGTTTTTTATTTCTGTAAATTGTTACTTTCCAGAAAAAAAATCATTCTCACCCATAGACATCAAAAGAATAATTTTTCCTCAAAGGTCGAACGACTATCTGTCTGGTATTTTTATTTCAGTTTTCTGCTTAGTTTTTTCTACCGCTACTAGCACGAATTGATAGCGCTGTCAAAAATCGCGACCACTCCGCTGTGCCAACGAACGATTCCGCAACAGATGTACAACGGGTTCTTCCGCTGAATGCTACTAATATTTCCTCTAACAGTCGTCAACAGGCAATTGACTGAATTTTTTTGGTGCCGCGGTGGAAACTATAACCGTTTCTGATGGATAGTTTCAAACATTGTCGCTTTTTACTGTGAAGACACAGTAAAATTCAAAGTCGACATGAAATGCATATTGTGCCAATTCACCCATTGAAACAGAGAAATCTCAAAACTGACTCTGCTTCATGGAGATTCACTATCCTGGCTCGGTCAGATATGACAATATGCATAATTCACATCAGCAATGGTTACAATCATATTATATGAGACAATCTGGTATGTTATCAGCCTCACCTCATTCATGAAAGCGTAGAATTCCCAGCAATCGAGGATCAGATAGTTACGCAGTCTGTGAAGCTGGCAAACATTCATTCGAACGCTCAGACAGGACAAGGTATCATAATAATATGCATATCTCCTGGAAGAAACTCATGCCTGGAATATCAATGTGCTAGGGAAATTATTCTGCTGCTCCGGGATTCTGTTGGGAATTTGAACCTTGAAATATTGAAAGTGGCTTCTTTTCATGCAGAAAGAGTTTCGTTCATTTCTCATGGATTCGATGATATTTCTATAGGGGACGCAATTTTTTTGGTTCTATTCGCGGATACTCAACAGGTATAATTTTCACGAGAGTTCGAGTCTCAACTCGTGGAATCAGAATCAGATTTTCAATCACTATTCAATTCAGAAAAGTTTTCTGCCGAGTCCCCACGAAAATCTAACGTGACATGAATAGGTCTCTTTCACGAAGAATATATAAGAATGAGTTGATTCCCCACACACTTTGAAATTGAATAATTTTTTATGATGATTTTTTTATTTCTAGTTTTGTTACTGATTGGATTCCCTTACCAGATAGTCGATATTTTTATCAAATAACTTGCGCGTTAAGAAAAAATCCTAACCTGAATCATCCTTCTCCGACCAGATAATAGAATACAACATATTTTATAATTATTTCAATTATTTTTGAAAAGAGATTTTGAGAAATCAATATCTATATAATAAAAAAAATTAATATTGAATATACTTGCGCATTCAGGTGGAACGCATTTTACGTACATTTTGTGTTGACTTCAGAAGCAAATATATGGCTTTCATCATAAATCCTGATTGTGTAATTAGAATTTATGACTGATTGCCATGAATTTCATCAAGAATTAATGAATTTTAGATTAGGTAAGTGGAAATAATAAATTTTTTTTTTCAAAATTATTGAAATAATAACAAACAATTTGAGTTGCGTCTGTTAAAAGGTGCTCAAGCATTGTTTCTCTAATTTTCAAAAAGGGTGGGGATCAGTAGGGAAATGGAAAAACATTTGTTGTCCTTCACGTTGACCGAAGCTACTTATCCAAACCAGGGTTGGCAAATATCATGATATTTATATAAATATCAAAACATCATGATATCGGATATATATCCGATATATATCTGATATATATCAAGAATTTTGTTCTTTAGCTAAACTGCAAAAAACCGTTCGTTAAACATACATATGTATTGAAAAACCATTATTCATAACATTTTAATTAAAACAAGTAACAAAACAGAAGAAACAAGACAAAAAACGGAACATTATTTCTAAATAAAAATAAAATAAATAACTTCAATAAATATAACAAAAAAGAATCCCCGAAACGGGAGATCTAACCACAGTACGCACTGTTGTCACGTATTTATTTCGTAAAAAAGTGAATGATATATATCAAGTCAATAAATATCAGATATATATCAAGATATATATCATGATATATATCACTCGATATATATCGGCCAACCCTGATCCAAACATAAAAATAATTAAAATACACAAGAAAAAGGACAGTGGCCATAATTGTAACTGTCAGAATATTATTGAAGAGATTAATTAGAAAAAATACTCGGGCGTATACATCGACCGATTGCTACGATGGGATGAGCATGTAGAACATATTATGAAGTTACTCAGATGCCCATTACCAAAATTCCACTATTAGTCAATATACTGTCACAACGAACAATATTCGCATTAGTACATTCTATTTTGGAATACGGTATTGTTGGTTGGGGAGCAGCTTATTGAACTCATCTCGTAAGATTGGAATCCACTCAGATCTTTATTCTGAAGATAATAATGTGAAAGAATCGTTTCTACTCATGGTACTGAATTTAGTCAAATGAGAATAAATTGAATTAATTGTTAAAAGGTAAAAGTTTATATCATAGTGTTTCTAAGTCAGCTGCAGCCATTCATTTTCCATTTCAGAACCTCTGAGGTAAAATGTGTTGAGTCATATTTTTTCAGACACTAACTTTCTACAATATTGGATTCAAATTAGTTAGTTCCATAGGTAGTGGAACACATTTTTGACTTCCTAGTCGCCAAATAATGGCAGTAAACATCCTTTGAAACAATAATCGAACTGAAATATCTCTCTCTTGTCTGATTTTGATATTGTAACTTAACACACTTTACCCCTGGGGTGCAGATTTAGATTCATTGAACCTCCAAGGTTAACGAGAAAAAGTGTCTTCACACTCAGGATAAACCTGAATTTTCATTCCAAAATGAAAACATCACCTTATACCTTATACCTAGGTGTATACCTTAATTATGATTATTCAATTACCTCTCTTTATATTGACTGTACAAGTAGTTAATGAACTAAAATATATTTTCTCTAATTCAGTATCGTAATGAGTTCATTCCAGTACTAATCAATCAATTTAAATTCCGTTATGTCAAATTTCGTAAGTGACACCAACTGCCAAGATACAATACAAAAGTCACTAATCTGAATTTTTATTTGAATTTCGAGGCTATTTCACAAAACTTGACTGAAATAGAGAAACTATCGTCTAATACTCGTTGCAAAAGGCAATAGGAGCTCACTTTGCAACTTGTTTAAGAATATATCATTCTCTATTTCAGTGTCGTAATGAGTTCATTACAGTACTTAAAGTAGTATATTGACTGTACAAGTAGTTAATGAACTAAAATATATTTTCTCTATTTCAGAGTCGTAATAAGGTCATTACAATACTAAAGGTAGTGCTGTAATGAAACTCATTACAGCATTGTTTTCAGTTTTATTTTTCGTTTTGTGATTGTCAGCACTAACCTTTGATCCTCACAATTCTCAAATCGAATCAATTCGAATTCCGTCATCTGTCAAATTTCGTAAATCATACCAAATGTCAAGATACAATACAAAAATCACTAATCTGAATTTTTATTTGAATTTCGAGAGTACTTTACAAAACTTGACTGTCAGCCCTGACCTCAGATCCTTTCAGTTTCCAAATCAATTCAAATTTCGTTATCTGTCAAATTTCACGCCAACTGCCAGAATACAATACAAAAGTCACGAATCTGAATTTTCATTTGAATTTTGAGAGTATTTCGCGAAAGTTGACCGAAATAGAGATAATATCTTCTAGTAATTATTGCAGACGGCAATTCCAACAACCATGCTTTCGAAAACTCGCTTCTTCGTCACTCGTTTTCGAATTTCGCATTCTGCAACTTGTTTTAGAATAGGTATACTATTCTCCATTTCAGTATCGTGCTGAGTTCATTACAGTACTCACAGCAGTGCTGGGATGAACTAATTAGAGCATTGTTTTCAGTTCTATTTCTCATTTTGTGGTTGTCAATTCTGATTTCCGTTCCTATCAATTTCCAACACACTTGAATTCAAATTTCGAAATCTGTCAAATCTTCGAACAGTCACACCAACTGCAAAGATACAATACAAAAATCAGTAGGATATATAATCTGGATATATAGACGGTACAGATCGGACATATCGGTAATCAGTGACTACGAAACAGTGTGTTTTGATCATATAATATATCCCCGTCTAATGCCCACATCATGGTAGTTATGATTCGATTGAACGAGTATGTCTAATTCGACGTGTAAATCTGGGAAAGCCTTGCGAATCCAGATACGAGCTAAATTTTCTATTAATTCCATTGAGTTCAGCTATCGCGATATAATAGTTATTTACTCATCATACGCCCGAATTGAGATTTCCATCGGAACGGAATAGCTACTAGATTGCATTCCATAATTTTCAGCAATAAATGTAGGAATTTCGTTCGCGATCTTCATTTGATAGAGTAGAGATGCTTTTCGAATGAACGATGTGCAGAGAAGTCGTGAATTCCTAAGAATGAAAGTGAAGGTTAACGAATTATTTATTCCATTGAATTTCGATTAATCATGTCTTGGTTTAAGTAGTGGGATTTTCGAAGAAAAGTTGAATTGATCTATACCACTTCCAAATACAAAAATTCAAGGAGGTAAATAGTATAGTGTCATGCTCTATTTATAGGTCTCGTTGGCGAGCACGGATATAACCTTTGTCGGAAACTTCGGTGTTTCGGAAGTGCGTTTTCCTTTTACATTCCCCGATTTTTCTATCAATGAATCTCTATTACCTTACTTTTCATGGATGTTTCAGAATATTCATATATTTTGATACATATTCCCAGCCAGAAGTGTACATACTTTTTGGTGAGAAACATTGTTTTGTGAATTTGTATTGAATCCAATTTTAACCATAATTTGACACGATCCCGGAATTATGCCAATACAAAGAATAAAGCTGCTCATTTTACACAATGGTTCATCAACTCTTATTCACTTCGTTCATACCATTCCATATGAACAGAATATATCCATAAATGATTGTCATATTGTAGTGGCGGTTGAAATGATTGTCAACAGCTCGGCTGTTTTAGAATTGAAAGTAATGATTGCAATTTGGTCCGAAAAATGGAAATAGAACTAACCGAATTTTATGTTTTTTCATACTCCTTCAGATTTTCGAAACACAAATATAGTCTCATATTTGTTACGAATAAAAATCTGCTTATGAGTTGTACGCCTACAAATTTTTTTAATGGTGACCACAAGCTTAAATGAATCTCTATTTCAGTATCAGTATGGAAATGAGTTCATCACCGGACTCAAAGCAGTGCTGTAAGGAATTCATTACAGCATTGTTTTCAGTTATATTTTTCGTTTCGTGGTTGTCGATACTGACTTTCTATCAATTTTCCACACGTCGATTCAAATTCCGTAATATATGTTAATTTTTGTAACTGCTACACTAATTGCCAAGATACAATATAAAACTCAGTAGGTTGTATAATCTGAATGTTTTATTGAATTTTGACATTATTTCACAAAACTTGACTGAAATATTGAAAATATCGTCCAATACTTCTTGCAGAAGGCTATTCGAACACTCATGATGTGTTTGAAAAATCGCTCCTTCGTTGCTTTTTTTCGAATTTCGCATTTGTGTTCGAAAATCAGCCCGTTTTGCAACTTAATATAGAATAAACTATTTTTACACAAAGGTCGAGAAAATGTTCTGAATATTTGATACTCACGCCATCTGGGTCACTTTACTCTTTCAATTCATGGTTTTCCTGGAATCGACCCATAAAATGAAATGACGATGTTATTCGTGATATCGTAAATACTTAATTCCACATTTCAGCGATATTTATGTGAAAATAATGATCAGGTGGTGTTAAATTTTCTCCATCAAATAAAGGAATTCTTTTTAATAAGGTGAGAACACAGAAATTTATTCCGCTCTTGAATAACCGAAGAAATTGAATGAGAGTTTTATTTCAAACTATATTCATAGATTGAAAATTTCGACTAATTAAATCGAATTCGATTATTTGGGAAGTAGTAATATGCAATAGCCGTAGCCGTAGATTATGATTTCATGATATCTTCTACTCCCTTTGTATTAATCAAGAGAAAGGGTTCGCAATCTCAATCAAAGTCTCTAGTTTTATTGAATGAGACATCTAACAGTGCGACATACAGTATCTTAAATTTTCAAGTTCCATTTCTATTATTTCAAAATACTGGGAACTTTGTGTTTATTCGAAATGGCGTATTAAAGAATCAGTAATAATGCATCGGTGTCTTTGTCTCCCATCCCATTTTCTCGTAGATTTTGCCGTACAACTTCATAGGTCAGCTAAACAGGGCGATGTCAACCAACCCCACACAAGATATGGTCTGTACCCTATATCACTATAAATATCGTGCATTTTGCCACTTTTTCCAAGACTCAATAGTAAATTCATCAACTCAACCTGTTTTAAAATTTATATCCATTAAAGAAATGAATAATCCTTCAAGTTGAAACTTGGTCAACCAATCCCGGTATCCCCAACTACTGAGCAGAATTGTTTACCCTTCCGGCTTGTTTCGGCCATGTTGCATTGTGTGTTAGATACTGGACATCCAATCTCGCAGTGGAAACTCTAGTTGCCATAGAAATAGGTAGCTAAGAAACAATGAGAGAGATTTCCAGTTGATCTCTTGTTGTCTACCTGGGAAGGATACCTCATTATGATACGATGTATTTGTGTCATTTTTCATCTTCTATACGATTCAGCCATCCTATTATTTCGGATTGAACTCAACTCTTCAATATTTGTAGCAGGCAAAACAGATTTCATGGTTCACATGAAAGTTTGGTCATATTCACAGTTTCTAAGAGATCTAGATGAATACAAGAAATACGTCAATAAGTGGGAAAAGTGGATGTTGCAATGCAAAGAGTTATATTCTCAATTCGTTATGAAAATGTATAGCATTTCGTTAGTATCGACAACTTGAATAATTTGATTCCTTCTTATTTTGTTGACTTGAATCCATGAGTTGTTTCAAAGTGAAGGTCACTTGAAAAACTAGAAGAACTGCTTGAAAAACGAAATACAAAATTCAGTTTTTATCCACTCAGAATTAATTGTAATCGACTCATAACATTCAATAAGCGGTGTTAGTTATGGTATAGGGATTGAACCGAGTGAGCCCTAAGCCTAAGATATAGGTTGCCCAAAAAATGTTGTTTATAACTTAATCAAGTTCGGATTTTTCAATGTATGCATGTATGGGATTAAATATTAAATACATACTGTCCACGAAGCAACAATCAATTTTGTGTTTTTTGATAGTGGAATAAATTCAATTATTCGAATCTTTTGCGATTGTCTTTCGAGGCTAGAACATTGAAATACGAAATTCAATACAACCTCAGTACAACAAATCTCATTCAAAATAATGGTGGATACGCTCACATAAAACAATATTCAACATGTGTCTAAGACACATCATTATTGTCCAGAATCCGACCTTCATACATCGAACTGACATTTTGGACGTCTTTACTATAGGGTGTTGTTGGACCTTACATGGATCATTTCAATGATTATTCTCCTCTTTGTAGATAAGTTCTCAATACAGAACTGTGACATTAGCGAAGTTGAATTAATGTGCTTCAGTATGTGCCTGTGAAGAAGGTGCTATTTTGTGTATCATGTTTCATCTTGCTGTGTCATTCCCATGTTTTTTTATACTTTTGTGTGATTTTTTGCTTCGGAATATGTAGCATTTTTTACAGTTGCTACATTCAACTGAATTGTAAAATTTCAAACTACAAGTTCTGTCTTTCTATTTATTCATTCAGTTTTGTGTAAAATATTCTTCTATTATCCAGAACATTTTACAAAACTGTTTGCGATTTTTTTTTTCAATTTATACGATAACACTGCCTGAAATACACGATGTTGTATTTACCATGCGTACTATAATTCGACTCCAACGTTGTTCAAGAGGCAAGAGAGTAGAAATTTTTAGGTAGGAATGTAGTGGGTTGGATAATAGTTCTGTCTTAGGATTTCATCATATCATCATATCTGTTATGCTTTATATTCATTCATTTTTCTCATGAATTGACAATAATTCTGAAATTTATATAATGATAATATCGACTTTATTTTACAAAACTGGTACAAAAAGGCGATATTAAGCTTAAAGTTATTCTTACATATAACCTTATCATACCGTCATCAAGGGATTTAAAATATAAACTTTCATCACCAATGCGAAAAAGAATCAACAACAAAAATAAATACTTTCAAGTACACGTGGATATATAGCCACCGAGAATAAACTGAATTTTTTTTTTAGAATACTCATTTTTCTGTGCTTGAACCATCTGAATTAACTAATTTGGCGGATAACGACCGCAATACAATACATACCAACAACAATATACGAGATATACCAAGATCGACGGCCTATTAGACGGTTCTGGAGAACTGGAAAAAATTTAATTCTGAAAATTGGGATTATGTCGAACTTCGTAGACCCTGTATAACAACAATTTGAAAAAGAAATAAAAATCGATAAAAATCTTGAATGATTAGAGTGAACCTCCCATGAATCAACTACTCACGAAAATTTGAAAGAAATATCTTTTATGACCCGACTAATTGTGAAAAACGACGCATTGATGGGGAAGTTTATATAAGTCTATATATAAATATGCAGGGTGTCCGGGGAATAACTGTACATAATCTTACCAGAGATAGAGTTGAACAAGGTGATTATTGATTGACTTTAAAAAATTAATTTCTGGATTTCCCTAGAAAGCTACAGGGTGATTTTCCAACTTCATGGATATACTTAGACCATCATAAAATCCAAACTTATTGACGGATATTATTGAAACTTGGGAGGTTATTGGCACATGCTAAGGTCGAGTCAGAAAGATATCAATTATTTCATTATTCCAGGGCCGGACTCATTAGTCTTCATTTTAAGTGTTCGGGGTGAAACAAACACTTTGTATTTCGAATTACAAATAATTGATTCGTGGTTTAGAAAGAGGCTGAATTGTGCTTAAATTTATGATATCGCTCAAAGTTGTCACACCAACAATTACTTTTTTATGAATTTTTGAGTTTGGATGAAGTTCGAAAAATTGAATTTTTTACCATGGAGAGAACTGAAAATCTCATGTTTAAATATAAAATGCGGAAGTATTAGTAGAAAATTTTCAAAAGAGTTTAGAGCTTTAATAAGCACATTCCATATCGAAATAATAACAAATGAAAGAAACTAAAATACAGCAAAAAATACCTAATAAAAATGAAAATAGGAACGAGTGAATTGCTGAGTCAACGTTATTTCAGAAGTGGTTCGAAATGAAAACCATTAGCTTGTATACATTTATCTTGCTGAATGTTCAAATTGGATACAGTCTTGCCAATCATATGGCCATTTTTTCTTGAATATCGTAAAAGTTGATAATTCTGTTCATCAGCTGTTCTCTTGACTGGATTTCTTCAGAATACACCATATCCTTCAATTTTCCCCATAAAAAATAATCTAGCGGGTTGAAATCTGGAGATACTCCCCGATTGATTAATTCAGTTAGAGGGTTTTACATTGGAAGAAGTGTCACTTCGGTGTGTCTCTTTGTTGTCAAACACCCGGTATACATACGAATAATTTTGAAATATGCTTATGTATACCCTATACACTTCACCAATTTTTTTTCGAAATATACTTTCATTTACTCCATCGTAATGAGATCCTCGACTGGGGTGGCCACCCAGTATATCAACAAATTATTATAGTCTTCCTCCTCACCTTCAGTAACTTCTTTAAAAAAATTTATCATTAATTTTGGCCTCTACAAGATGACTAAGTCCTGTTCAGGTAAATAAATTCAATTTTTCGAACCTTATCCAAATTCAAAAATTCATGAAAAAATTATTGTTGATGTGACAACTTTAAGCGATACCACAAATTGAGGCATAATTCAGCTTCTTTCTAAAAAGCAATTCAATTATTTGTAATTCGAAATACAAAGTGTTTGTTTTACCCTGAACACTTTGAATGAAGATTAATGCGCCCGGCCCTGGAATAATGAAATAATTGATATCTTTCTGACACGACCTTAGCAGTTGAAAAATCACCCTGTAGCTTTCTAGGGAAATCCGGAAATTAAATTTTTATAGTCAATAAGTAATCACCTAGTCTATCTCTATCTCTGGTAAGAGTATGTACAGTTATTCCCCGGACACCCTGTATAGAAAAGCATTTGAAGAATCTTCACTTCTCGAAATTACAGGCAGCCCCTTTTTTAAATGATTATCGGAATTCACTGTAGGTATTAGAGAAGGTGATTTATTTGATTTAGAGTTCTGAAAGTTCTTTCCCAGACGGCACAGAAATATTCCATGCATATTCAATGAATATACCGCTGGCATATTGAGATATTCCAAACATATTCCAAATCTCCCAGGGCATAAGCCTGGCAGATAGCAGGAATATCCAAGGTCACCATGAAACATCTGCCAGGAATATCCCATAATCTTCAAAAATATATCCATGGCATATGCCATACAGATTCATCTATGAATATCTCCCTTACATATATGCTGGCAATATCTTTTTATCTCCTGATTTGTCCATGCCATATGCTGGTAATATCTTTGTATATATTTAAATATGTATATGTAAATTTTTGTAGCGGTACTAAATAATAATGCATTGATTAGATTGTTTCAAAAAAATTTATTACAGTATTAAGAATATTTTGTAAAATAATTAACAAAATTATCACATTAAATCATGAAAATGAACATAAAGTAAAAATATAAATATAAATCAACTAGGTATTTTACAAAACAATACTAAGAATAAGTAAAAATTAACATTTGATGAATTAAACTAAAAAATAGGGAAAACACGATGAGGTAATATTTTAAATGATATAAATATTGAACTGTGAACTTCAATTATTTGGTTTGTGAACTAAGTGGCGATTTCGATTGACTGGTTCTTGGTTGGTTCATAGATTGGTCCGTCAGTTTTGGACCAACCGCATTCGAATGACATTCTGGTGACGTCTCAAATCAGATGTTTCTCCAAAATTTGAACAGAATTCGAAAGCGCAGTTCGTTTGACGTTGTCATTTATGAACCGAGCGGTCAACCGTTAACCAACCAAAACAGCCATTTGAAATCGACTCATCAGATTATGGGTCGGTTTCACAAATCGAATTACTCGTTTTGAAATTTCTACGAATCGTGGTGGCTCCAGTTAATTAAATGGTACTAACAAAGTTTTGTAAAACCAACCTTATATCTATATATCAGCACCTCAGAGGTAAAGTGTGTTAAGTCACATTTTTTCAGACACGACCTATCTAGAATATTGGATTCACATTAGTAAATTTTAGCTAGTGGAACACATTTTTTACTCCCTAGGTTTATGAAGACGCCAAGTAATGGCAGTACACATTCTTTGAAACAATTATCGAACTGGAAAATCTCTCATTTGTCTAATTTTGATATTGTGACTTGACACACTTTACCTTTGGGGTGCTGATATAGATATCCGTGTTTATAACATCCCAGGCCTTCCAATTCCAAGTCTCCAGCCCCTTCTATCAACACCCATTCTCCCTGTCTCTCAGACATCTTCTTCTGTATGCCGCTCATCCAGGTAGCTTTTGGTCTTCCTCGCCCTTTTCTTTGGAATTCTTTGATTTTGGCCCTGAAAAAAACCAGTGATTCTAAGATTTTCAAGATAAGAGGCTGTCTACTGCTATAGTAATAGTGGAATCTGTTCTGATTATTTAATATTTATAAACTTACTTTGAATTTTAGTAGGCAGTGTTGGCAATTTATATCGAGGCAACCTTCCTTCTCGAAGACGATCCCTCTTTTTGATTTTTAGGGCCTAAATCCGTATTGATGCCACTAATATTTTCGACCTGTACAGCCTTTTTGCTTGCAGGAACAAAATTACGATATACAGCTTGGGTGAGACTTACTACACCTGAGAAGCTCCTCCACTCATGCTCTTGTAGTTTTTACGTTTGGATTGAAAGCAAAATTTTGGTTAAGCTATCTGCACAACGTGGAGCCATTTTTCAGTAACAAATTTAGTATTTTCATTCTGTTTAAGAACCTCTGAAAATATTAATAAAACATAAAATGGGTTTTATGATCACTGAAATTATTTATATTATACCTTTGTGAACATTGCACAAGTTTATTAGGGATGAAAAGTTAGTTTTTGTCTTTTTCCCAACCCAACTAAAATATAGGAAATATCCTTTCTATCACTTCCTCACTGTAAAGTCCTCAATTCTTTGACCTGAAAAAACGTAAATACACATAACCAAAGATAAAGCACTGACAAGTGATTGGCATATTACGAAAACCTTTTTCAAGCATTCCAAATATATAAGAGTACCTACCAACGCTGATTTGATATTCACGCTCCTACAGTCATGCTCTTGTCTGCCTGTCTTATCTTTTATCATGTGCTCGGCTGCATCACAAACTATTTATCACATAATACTCAAACAATAACATATTTTCAACTCCACATACAATTTAATAATTTTTCAATAAGACTCTTTCAACTCATGGAGCTCCATAAGTCATGTCACCACTCACCACCGTGACGTGACGACCATTTTGGAAGTTTGGAACGCCAAACTGAAACTGCTAATCACAGAACACAAATAACCTCAATCCAAGACCACAAAACAGAAATATGAATATTTTGACTGAAAACGTCGTGACGTAATGTTTACATCCATAAGAAAAAGTCAAATCTCATCAAAATCGAAATTTGATATTCTTATCGGTAAATTCAGGGAACGAAATTGCAGGAGTTAAGAATGGGTAGAGGCCAGAAAATAGTTTTTTTTTTTTTAATAATAATAATAATTTATTCGGTCACCAAGTTACAATAAGTAAATACATTTTAATTTCAGAAAACTGTACAACCTAAGCTGAAGCTTGTGTGTTGTAGAGTTTCACAATAACCGAACACTGTTACATCGAAATCAGCCATAACATCACACATCCCATATACATTCACACTAAATTTTCAATTCAGGAAGGGGAGAGCTATAAATGAACGTGAAAATAACATAGGCATTCTATGTCAACACTTCCAAGAATTCTCTATGGTGTAGTTTTATATACTCCGCTAATTCTTGTTTATTGTATTTCTTTTTTAAATTGACCTTTCTGAGAGCAGAAGGCAAAATATTGAAAAACTTTGGTCCCAAATATACCCAACAACGCTGTAAGTGACTTTTGCAAACAAAGGGAACACGCAATGATTGCACACATCGATATCTGGTAGGGAAGTCGTGGTCAACGTAGTCACTATTATTCTTTATCTGATGTACTATACACTCAAAAATATATAATTGTCTGATAGTCATTTTGTTGCAATCACTGAATAATAATTCGGTACTATACGTCCTGTCAACCTTCATAATAATTTTCAAGATATACTTCTGAATGATTTGCAAACCCTCCAGAGCATTATCGTATAAACCTCCCCATATAACTACCGCATATCTCAACACTGACTCAACCAAGGAAACGTAAACTCTCAGCATAGTGGAAGTATTTGCTACATCTCGAAGATTGTAAAAAATGTACGCCAAGTTTTTAAGACGAGTCCTCAAATACTCCACATGCACGTCCCACCTCATATGTTGGTCCAGGAAAATACCTAAGTATTTAATACTCGAAACCCTCTCAATTCTTGGACAGGTGCAGTTAAACCCATCACAATCAGCTCCATGCACAGTTAACAATGACATGTCAGGCTGTTTGTGCTTCATGAGAGAAAACGTAATGAACCGTGATTTGGCAATGTTGAGACTTAGTAAGCTAATCGAAAACCAAGCATTAATCACTCCTATACCATCTTCGGCCTCTGTATACACCTTGTCCCATGTATTCCCACGAAAAAGTAACATTGTATCGTCAGCATATGACAAAATTACACAATTCGGGATATTCAACAACAGCAACTGATTGACGTAGATGAGGAAAAGAACCGGACCTAGTACCGTACCTTGTGGAATGCCCATGCTCAGAGTTCCTCTATCGCTCAATTGCCCATTCAGTGAGACCCTCTGAACTCTATCATATAGATAATTTTTTATTAGTTGTAAACAATTACCTCTTATACCTACTGTTTCTAGTCTTTCCAATAATATTTTATGCGACACGGTATCGAATGCCTTGGCTAGATCCAAAAACACGGCCATACATTTCTCGTCTTTATTCATTGATTTAATTAACGAAGAAATTAACCGCTCCATGGCGTCTTGAGTGGATCTGCCTTCTCGAAAACCGAATTGATTACTGCTCAGTATAGCACATTTTTCAAGGAATTGTGTTATTCTCGATTTCAAGCATTTTTCGAATATCTTCGCGAAATTATTAATAAGCGATATCGGCCTATAATTTGTTAGCTTGTCCCTTTCGTTTGACTTATGTACGCATATTACCAGAGCTTCCTTCCATTCAGATGGTATAATAGAAGTCTCGAAAATCAAATTTATGATATGCACCAAAGGCTGTACAAGATGCTCATGTATGGACTTAATAACCCTAACACTAATACCATCCGATCCGGCGGCAGCGTTACTATTGAGAGAGGCTATTACCTGTATTATTTCATTATGATTCACTGGTCTCAAAAATATAGATTCAGAATTTATAAGAGGTTCGAACATTCTATCATTTTTTGTGTTTGCTATATGTGATGCCATCCTCTTTCCAATATTTATAAAAAATTCATTGAACTTGTTTGATTTGATTTTGTCGTCGGTGTAAGTATTTCCCATTTCATCAGTAATAGAATGAGGAGAAATTTTCTCTTTCAACCTGTTTGTTAACTCGTTTATTACTGACCACGTCTCTTTAGGATTTCCCTTTGCTTTTCCCAGTTTATCCGAAAAATAATCATTTTTAGTCCTGCGTATTAGAGTGTTTAAAGTATTCCGATATAATATATAATGTTCACGGTCCTCCTCTGTTCCACTTAGTTGACATTTCTTCTTTAACCGATCTCTTATTCTTATTGCCTTTATCAAACCTTCTGTTATCCACGGTTTTATTTTTCTAAGTCTGCCCTTACGTTCTTTGTTATACTGACTCAATTGTATATAATTCCTAATTTTATTAATGAAAAATTGATATGCTTTTTCTGGATCTCGTACCTCACCCAATACGTCAGTCCAATTCTCCCCTTTCAGCCCTTTTTTTAGTTTAGAAAAATTGATTTCGGTAAGTGTTCTATTCTCTAGTTGCTTATTTCGCGTACTTGCATTTCCATCCGAAGATCTTATGAACAAACAGACCGCATGGTGATCCGTAAGTGATGAGTGCAACACCCCCGAACTGACCAAGTACTTTCGCATTAGTCCACATTTACCTCGAACAAAAATATGATCAATTATACTAGATGAAAAAGCGGTTTGCCTAGTTTCTTTATTTATGAACGAAATGAAACCGTGTTGACCCAAACTACTCTGATATAGGATGGAAATGTTAGTACTATCCTTCAAATTTATATTAATATCACCTATGAATATTTCCACGTCACCCTTTTTCAGATTCTTCAAGTAATCAGACAAATCATCAATAAAGACCTTCTCCTATGTCGCCGGAGGTCTATAAGTAGCAGTTAACCCGAATGTTCTACTTTCTACTCTTAACAGCACCCTTAGGAGGTTCACCTCAGTTAGTTCAATAATATTACATTCAGATACAAGATCTTTCCTGACATAAACTATCAATCCATCATTTTTGTTAAACTTTGACTCATTATAATAAACATTAAAACCAGCTATATAAAAATTATTCAAGTTATTTATTCCCCAACATTCAGAAAGTATAACAACATCTAGACACTCATAACCCAACAATTGCAAACATACCAAAAGATTATCGAAGTTTTTTTGTACACTTCTTATATTAAAATGAATCACATTCAATAGTCTCTCCTCCCTGAATTCTCTAGCAGCAACCTCACAATCATCAAACACAGCCGTCTCCTCCCCAACGATTTCCTCAAAATCATCCATCAACAAGCAATCAGATCTCTCAAACTAGGCTCGGATGTCTTTGCCACCCTTCCTCGCTTTACTTCCACCGCTACCGGTCTTCTGTCCACCTTTGATACTTCCTGAGGATTGTGACCTGGTCCTACTCAGTTCCTCCCAGTCCTTGGTTATTTCCGACACTTGGATAATTGAAGAGATTTCCTTATTGGTTTCCAGTTGCTCCTCCGTTACTAGATAGTCACGCTCGTTCAAAGACTGTTTGTGTCGCGCAAAGGGAGCGGGGTTGCTTGGTGCGCTGGTTGTCGTTTCAGGGTCCACTATTACCTTAGAGCTCAATTTTTCAGTTTTCTTTTGGGCAGGTGTTGCGGGTAGGTTCGTGTCTTCCCGTTCCTTCAGTTGTTCAATGGAAAATTTCTCACCATCCACAACCAAGCAATTTTTACGAATGTAAGCTTTATGGTCGTTTGCCTTTGCTGATGCGAGTTGTTGTCTCAGGAGCTTGAGATTCTCTCGGTCCTCCTTGCATAGATCGTCGTTTACGAATATGCGGGAACCTTTCAGCTTGAATCGATTGCTGGTTACCTTCGTTTTTGACAGAAAGGATACAAATTCAACTTTAATGATTGACCTATTCTTGCCAATATTGTAAATATTGTTTATCTCCACCTCCTGCAAATCAATTTCCAGCAAACTATTCAGTTGCGTTATAACAGAGTGTAATATATCAGAAGAGTCCAGTTTAAGTCCGAAGATGACAATGTTATTCTTCAAAGTTCTTCGTTTGATCTCTAGGATATCGCCCTCGACTTTAGCGATCCGTTTTTCACAAGTTTCTATTCGATCTGTTGTAGATTCTCCCAACAGCTTTATTTCCTCCCTCACCATCCGAAGTTCCTCTCTTATTGCAACCATTTGATTGGCAAATTCATCCCTTATAAGTTTTGAAAGTTCTCCGCCGTTAGTCATTCTTCGTCAGCGACTATATCTTGACGTGTATGCTACACTTTATACTTTCGATTCTTCAGAGCAGATGGTGCGAGGTCACGCGCGGTCGTCCGACAACAAATAATACGTGGATTAATTCAATCAAAACAATCGAAAAAAAAAAACACAAAACCAACAAGGGATATGCTTCCGGATTAAATGACCCACAGTACTTTATCGAGCACTGAGAATGAGATACTTTCATACAATTTAAAATCGATCAGACTTAATAAATTCGGCAAATCTTGAAGAGAACCTGGCAGTACGTCTACTCATATGGCCATCTTAACACGAAAATGTGTTAAGTTAAGTTAATTTTTTATTTATAAAGGAGTAGTTTTATTCCTGTAAAGAAATAATGTCATTGGTATTTCTGTCAGATATTTTGATAAAATTCAAGGAAATATCTAGAAAGGGCGAAAATATGGTTCGAAGTGGCCACATAACTTCCTCAACCTACAATGGCTCTGAAATGTTTGAAATGCAATGTATTTGGTTCAATGAAAAGCAAGAAGTATTAAGTTGAACTAGAAAGATTCTAAGTTCCAGACATCTCTGTCACCACATGGCAGCTTCATGGAAACAAAAATATGAGCGAAAGTGATTCGATCCTCCAGTGGAATAAGCTACTCTCACCTCTGCTGACTAATATTTGATTATCATATATGATTTTTGACAACTTGTCTACGCCCTTTTCACATATCTGCTCGAATATCATATATTGTTTTTCCATTTATTGAAAATATATATTTGATCTCTTTCCTATAAGATCAAAATCATAATGGACCTCTTTTTCTGTTTCATCGAACATTTTAATTATTTAAAAAGTCACTCGACTCTCAGTCGATAGACGATATAGTATAGCATGTCCATTTTTCACAAATAAAAACGTTTAATTTGTTGCCTGCTCTTTCATTTCATTTTATCAATCATATAAATAAATTACAAATCATTGCCATTGTTTACTCAGTTTAATAAATAAGATCAAATTATTAAGCGAATGAAAGTGTTATTTTTTAACTTGAATCCAACTATGATTAACTTGATGATAACTGCGATTCCTCGAAAATATAATCTATATAGAAAGTTTGTAGTTCTTTAACAGTTTACTGGAAAATAGCAAACTCATCAATTATTGATGAGTTCGGAACAAAAGCAAAATCGAGGTAGTGGTAGTGCCTACACACAATTATCGTTCAAAAAGGGTTTTGTAACGTTTGTAATATTCTATGAAGATTCATGTATATATACCAATAAATACTATTGAATAATATTCTAAACGCATATCATATAGATATTCCCATAGCATATACCAAACATATCTGGGATGGCATATATTTGGAATATTCCTTTGAGAGCAGATATATTTGATATATATCTGGCATATGCCTCGCATATTGCAATATCCTTTGGCTTAATGGCAGATTGGAGGAATATTCCGAGAATATAGGGTGCCGTCTGGGTTATTGGATATTCGTTATGATTGCACATACCACAGTAGAGCTTCTGAAAACTTTTGGAGCAAGAACTGGACGTAGTCACACTACTTTATGCCAAGGAGGTTTGGACTTGATTACTTCCAACAAGCTGAGGAGGAGAATTTTTAGTCCTATTGCATCTTACTACCTACTGCAATATCATCAAGAGTACGATTGGTTGGAGTGATGAGTTAATCTAAAAGACAGTCTGAGTGCCATGATATAATACTGGGATTTGGAAGAGGTCCCCAGCCTTGAATAAATTTGAATTTCTAAGAACCCTGCTGTCGTTAGTATTGCCAGGGCATGATACATTTGTATAGTGAGTTTAAGAGGGTGAGGAAATACCATAAAATTCAGAAATTGATTACAGAGAATTGAGCCAATTATTCTTCGAACAACGGAAATGTATAATATTTCCGGGTACACATTAAGAGACAAAAAGAAACATCGACCTGAGGCACAAATGTGAAGTAGAAGACACTATCAGGTGGGAAAGTTAATGTCAAGGAGGCTGGAGTGATAACCGTGAACAGGTTGGCTGGAGGAATGCTATCAAAAATGCTAGAGTTGGTATACTACGAACACGACGCCTTTAGGAAGACCCCCGAAGAGATGGATAGAGTTGTGGTCTTCAATATCTCAGGAGAACTGATGGTTGGAAAAAACATGCATAAGGTCTACAATATGTAACAGAAAAAAATAAGAATACTTTTGGGAGGCAATTGAGAGATATAGGACGATATTTTGTGATATTGTGTGGATCTTCATTCTCATAAGTAGGTGAAACTGGTGCTATTTTTTCTTGTCAGGGAAGCAATTGAGAAGTATAGGACAATAATTGGTTATATTATGTGGATCTTCTTTGTCATGAATAGGTGTAATATCTGTTTTTAGAAATGTTCCGAATTTACCAGTGTAAACTGTAAGTTTGAATAGTTATCTGGAGAGATCTTCGTTTATACAGACGAGATTTGTATAAGTATCTTTTTTGCTGGGTGAAAATCATCAATTATTTCACCTCAAAATTGGTGTCAAACCATAAACGTCCAAGTAGGTTGGTAAATAGTTTACTCCTTGAGTATACAGGGTGAGTCGGGAGGAACGGACCAAACTTCAGGTGTGTATTCTGCAGGTCGAAATAATTTCAAAAAACTCATATGTTGTTATCCGATTTTCATTTGTTTTCAAACTATAGCGTCATTATAAAAAAACAACATTTTCTACATTCAAATGGTTTCATTTATAGCATTATTTTAATAAATGCTCAAGAATCCCTCCATTAACCTACAAACACATTCGACTTCGTCTGCGATGGGCTCTCGTTGCTTTTCGGATTGATTCGTGTCTTTCTTTAATAAGCAATGCCGCATTTCTAATGCGTCGAATTAGGGCATCCCGAGTGTTAACTTTTACTTTGTATACCTCGTTCTTGAACTAGCCCCTCAAACAATAGTCCAGTGGTGTGAGGTCTGGAGATCTTGGGGGCCAACTAAGAGGACCACCGCGACCAATCCATTGTCCGGGAAACTCTTGATCTAAATCTTGTTTGACCTGACGAGCAAAGTGCGCGGGAGCTCCATCGTGCTGATAATACATTTGCATTCGGATGTTTAAAGGAACGTCCTCCAGTGATGCTATTAACTCATTTCGCAAAAACAATAGGTCAGCACCTACAGCGTTTCTGATAAGAAGCGATAAACTAAAAAAAAATTATTTATTTGAATTATTCTAATTACCCTATAGTTTGAAAACAAATGAGAATCGGATAACAACATATGAGTTTTTTTAAATTATTTCGACCTGCAGAATACACACCTGAAGTTTGGTCCGTTCCTCCCGACTCACCCTGTATACCTGTGAATCTTATCTTGGAGTTCTTTTGTTGTAAGCAAATGCGTGCTCGATTTTTTCATTCTAGAATTTTCAGTCACTCTCTGATGTTATAGACCGGATTTAACGCCAATTATTTACGGGCTTCCTGAACGAATGAGACTCGATCTTATGTCTGCTGCAATATTCCGGGAAGTCTCTAATTGAATTTTCCAACAATATGAGATTTAAAGCCATAAGTTTTCCGCTTCAGAAACGGCATCATTAAATTTTCATTTCTGATATCAGTGGTGCTCCTCTTTCTAAGAAATCCTCGATAATGCCTCGAAGTAAAAGGTATATTGTTAGAAACCAATTTTGCCCAAGGTATGAATCAAATGATTTTCTCATATGTGATCCTCGGTATTGAGATTGACTTTTTCGAATTAACAAATCGCCCACCAAAAGAATATATTGATAATAGCAAATGAACACTGCTTCTGGTGCATTCACATTCACATACGAGGCACCACAAGTAAAACGTAATAAGTTCTACGAGGGGCCAACTGGTCTTTTCGTTCCTGGATTTTGCGTTTTGGCCCACTTCGCAAGTCGCTCTGGACCCATCCGATCTACGTGATCCCTCCAATAGCAGCGCCTTGTTCTCACCCATCGAGCAACGTCCTGTACTCCTAATTCTAGCAGAGTGTCTGTATTGCGTATTCTATCTCTCAGTGTTATTCCTTTTATTGTTCGCAATATTTTCATTTCTGTTGTTCTCATTTTTCTTTTTGTTTCTGATGTCTCTGCTCTCGTTTCAGCAGCGTAAGTCAATATGGGTCTTATACAAGTTTTATAAATTGCATGTGATGAAAAGCTGAACCAACCTATAATGATCTCCTTTCACTAAGAATGATAGTTCTGCTGGCATTTCGTAACAGAATTCTTAAATACAGCAGAAAATTTTCACGAAGGGTGATATTTCAATCCGAAAACCACTTAGTCCGAGAACTCACCCGAGAAAGATTTATCACTCATGATACTATTTTAGGAATAATATTCTACTAAACATATATGAAAATGAGCCATGTGGAACTAAGTTACGTCATGCAGCTCTGGGATCTTGGACTACATGTTGTATTGGTTGGGAAAGCCTCACATTGGGAACTTGCCGATATGAGTGAATCTTTCGAACTGAAAAATAAGAATTTGAAAAAAGCAAATTATAAGTTACGCTCCTTTGAAGGATCCCAGTCTACTTAACCTGATGTTTGTGAACACCCGTTATATCGCAGAAATAGCCTGCACCCTAGTTTCCCCTCCTGATTCCTCATGAATGGCTAAGCGTCTTCCTCAATAAAGCTTCATTCGTTCCATTTTCCCCAGTTTGCTGCTTTATCGAGCTTCTTCAGTACGAACAATGGATGTTCTATAACCACGTTCTTCGGGATCCTATTCGAAATGGGCAGATTCTCATTTTGAGCTTCGTATCGATTCAGCGGTCAGTTTAATTTTGAATAAGGAAATGGCTTTCCTGCCTGATACTAATTTCGAGGTCCCAATTATCGCCATCGTTTTAGCCGAGATTGATTTTATGCTACGTTCGAAAATCTACTGTTCGTTACTAATTCATAGTTAATTGGCTGTCTATCTCCCCTGTAGCATTTTGAACGAACAAAGAAGAAATCCAATTCCAGTTTCGTGTTTTCCAGTGATCAAATACTGAAATAATTCGATCCGTCTCTCTGGTGACTTCATTTTCCTCAGTCTGCCATGTTTGAATAAAATGGGGAATCGGCAATTAGAATCGATTGCTCGGTGTTTTGTGACAAAATTGCGTGAGTTTCATCATAAAAAACGTCGTTTCTTAGAACAGACGAAAAATTAATGGGTTTGTGTGCTTTCGTTATTTTCAAAAGCAGCAGCCAATATGGATTTCAGTGTTTGATTATCGTCGACAAAAAATGTTTGGACGCTCAAATTTCACTGAGAGACGATAGAGGAAAGCCAGGCTAAGTGAATATACATTTAAATCATCAGTGTATGGTATCGGACTTGAAAACGAACTGAATATCACAAATAACTGTTTATTTATTACTTCTACAAATTTCATCATGAAAAATTTACTAACGATAAATAAAATTTGAAAAAGAAGGAAAATATTAAGTTTTTACCGATAGCAGGGTAAAACGGATAATGAACTCGAACAAAGTGAACAACTTTTCTGAGAAACTAAGAACGTGTGTAAGTTTTCGAGCAAACTTGCCGCTCTCCACAGGCCTCAGTATGAAAACTAGTGTTACAGAGGCCGTGTCAGTGAAGCGGATGCAGAGGTGAAGAGTTTCACCCCCTCGGATGCGGAAGTTAACGGGGGCGAAGTTTTTATTCATCTCGAAAATGTTTGTTGTACTGAATTGTGCCATGTTTCTGCTGCTTGCGCCATTGAATTCCTTTACTTATTCCATGTGGTTGTTGGGAAAAAATTGGCAACCTCAGCATTTTTCGAGAATTTGGATTCTAATGACTGAAAAAAATTGTGCTACGCATGTACTGAATTCTGGGAATTTTTTTTTTTCTTTTTTCTTCTGCAGTCTTTTTTTCTTGGTTGATTTTGCTAAATATTCCTGAGAAATACAATGGTATTAGTTCGCCTACGAGTAGCAAAAGCTGGTATTTACAGGTTACCTTGTGACTGCGGCAAAGTCTATATTGGCACAGCAAAGCGAAGTATTAATAACAGAATTAAGGAGCACGAACGATGCTGTCGACTGAATCAGACAGAAAAATCCGCACTAGCAGAACATGCGCTAATAGATGGATATATAAACTGGTAAGGGGTATGACGGGGAGATGTTAAGTGAAAGGCTAGATTTCTTTCTCTCCTTTTTTTTTATTCTTCGTCTACTTTTCGGCCGCAGTCGCAGGCCTTCTTCAGAACTCTACAAAAACATATAATATTTAAACAATTACAACAACCACACAGCAACTGTACCCACCGAATTCTGAGAGAGAAACGCCCTCTAATTAGCATGACCAGTATGGTCTTGAATCTTTCAGTTGTTGGAGCAATTCGGTGATATACATGTCAAAACGTTCTTCTCAAATTTACAAATAATAATCTTCATGAAACAACAATATTTTAATGTATTTTTTCTTACGAAAATTCGGCTCTACTTGGAAGTAAAAATATGCACACATGTGACAAGGCGAGAGGAACTGTCTGTGGCGTGAATGAGGTTGACGTTTGTCTCGCCTTGTCACATGTGTGCATATTTTTACTTCCAAGTAGAGCCGAACTTCCGTAAGAACCATACTGGTCATGCTAATTAGAGGGCGTTTCTCTCTCAGAATTCGGTGGGTACTGCTGCTGTGTGGTTGTTGTAATTGTTTCAATATTATATATGTTTTAGTAGAGTCCTGAAGAGGGCCTGCGACTGCGGCTGAAAAGTAGACGAAGAATAAAAAAAAGGAGAGAAAGAAATCTAGCCTTTCACTTAACATCTCTCCGTCATACCCCTTACCAATTTATATATTACACTAATACGAGATTAACGTTACCATACTAATAGATGGACACAACATAGATTTCTCAAAAGCGGAGATTATTTCCAATATCAAAAATTACTATCCGAGGCTGAACATGGAAGCCATTGAAATCTATAAACACAAAAATAACATGAACAGAAAAAAGAGACCCCTTTCTTGCATAGCGCCTGGTTACCGACCTTAGAAAAAACAAAGATCAAGCCGATACGAAGCGGGAGCGATGGGCCAATCAGCATCGCGCACGTAGACGCGCCACTTTTTCCCGCCATAAACCGACGCGCAGATGATGCTTCCGGTTCGAACACGTCAGTGTCAGAAATTCAGCGTTCGAGGTACAATCTAGACCGAGAATCCTCTGAAGATGCCTACCGAAGTTCTGGTGAAACGATAGGTGAAATTATTCCTAATGGACCACGGCCAATAAGCCCAAAAGACTCTTTTCATTTTCATAAATTTGTTAAGATAAGTCAAAGACAACAATTTGTTGCCTCTGGTTAAGTATTGTAGTTTGCATAACTTGCTTTAAAAGCTTTCATCAATTTTGCTCATGTTGAATGCCACATATTGATTGTCCCCGTTACAAATTGATATTGATTTCAATTGATATAGAGGAAGATAAAGTTTCATCATCGCTCAGGAATCACTGTGTAGTAAATGAAGTAGAAATATTTCATATCTGCGAATGTCCTTCTTTGTTTCGCTGAAACGTAAATATGTTTTGAATTTTATAGTTTTGATATTACATTTTATTTCTGGGAGTCCTCAGAATTTCGTTATAGTAATAACGGATAGGAATGTTCCAGTTTATATTGAATGGTCGTTATTTTGTTTGTCCGGAGCAATTAATGATTATGGTTAAGCATTAAATAATCTCATGACATATTGTTGTAGAATCGATAAATCCATTGGTTCATTAGATAGGAGTGCCATTATTTGTAATGCTCGATCAGGTTATTCGACGCTGTGACTAGTAATTTCCTGGGTGGCCGTAATTTATTGTTGAACTTCAAGCCTTCAAATATTCATAGTTTGTAGTTATCGACTAATTCTTGAAATATTGGTCATGATTATGATAATATGATGGGCGCATCAGAGTTCCGCTTTGTATACATAATGGTTTTTGAAAACACAACTAACAATACACCAGGGGAGTTGTTTTTTTCGATTTCTGTGGATGAAATAGTGGAAAAGAAATTGACAGAGCCCAGAAAAGGTTAGATCCGTCCGAAGTGAAAAGCACGATTTATTTTTGCGAAGATCATTTCGTCGAAAGAATTGAGGATTATGTCTATTTATCATGAATTTTAATATAATAATAATAAGGGTTTATTCTGAGAACTACAGGTATAAATAATAATTGCCGAAACGTGAACCTGTACGTGATTTTTAATAGAATGTATTAAAAAAAAACAAGCATTTTTCAAAGTCAATGCAAAATTACAATGCGACAAAAACAAAGTTTCATTTTTGTCCACATTTGATTGAATAGAATCTTAATACTTGAATAATAATAATAATAACTGTTCTTTATTGGCCATCGACTTGAATATTTGAACTTTATTTGCATTATGGTAAACATAAATATGTAGATATTAATTGAATCAGACCAGAGATACAAATATCGATATCCCATGAGGTTCCAACATTTTCCCAAAAACTTCTATGGATTTTCAATGAAAGTTTTTGAAACAGGATTTTTCGAGTATATCACAATCATTTCATGTATCATTCCCCATAGCCTTATAGAGCCATTTTCTAGGTATTCACTGTTTTTTGAAATAAATTACAAATTGAGCCTTGTAGCGCACTGATTTCAATGAAAGCGCACCGCACAATCCGAGATCTGTTTACAGCGATAGTTCAAAACATTCACGACCGCTCTTTCGTGCATTTCCATTAATCCAACTTATGACGTGTATGAAATTGGAACACGAATAGGAGAATTTATAAACCAAAGCTTTTCATTTTAATTTTTTTTCATTTTTCTCAAATGTTTAGTATTGTGATGTAAATAATATTATTTTGGATAGAAAATGATATATCTTACAAACGATTTATCACAAAGTCATCTTTCAAACTATGTTTCATTAATTTGAGATATTGTTTAAAATTTATGATCAATCATTACGATGTGAACACCTATATGTAACTCCTAGTTTTATATGTAGCAATTCAAAAGCTTTTTGAGTAATGTCATTAACATTGATTTTTTTTTCCAGGGGTGCTTTCTCTGTAGTGCGAAGATGTGTTCAAAAATCAACAGGTTTAGAGTTTGCAGCAAAAATAATAAACACAAAAAAATTATCGGCAAGAGGTGAGTTTTAAGAATTTTTTTTTATATTTTGAATTTTTCGAGTGACAGAAGAGGAAACTCTCTACTGATTAGAAAAATAAAATATAGGGTGTACCATTTAAAAATTTCGCCCATTCAAACTTTTTTGTATAACCAATATTATTTCAGAAAGCTATTGAGTAAAATATGAACAATCACCCTGTACATGAATGAAGTAATAAATATGCACTCCTAATCTGAGGGATTCCCAAGAGGTCGCAGATCTCCAACAGTACTCCGAAGTTGTACAATCAAGTATTATATTGTATGCTTGAAAACCCTCATTTGTCCCAGGAACTGAAAATTCTCCATGGAGAAGGATAATTTTTGATAATATGTACAACTTTCATCAATTTGAAAGTTTATTTTTATTATGTCATATGTCCGTTGTTCGAAGAAATTTTTCTTTGAATTAAAAAATCGAATACTTTCTGGGGAGATGCGGTCGAGAATACAGTTCACCTGTGCCACCTTGTAGAATAATCTGTTCGGAATATTTATTGCACTCCACTACTTTGTATTCTATAATAACAATCCATTAGAGTTCAAACTATGCTTTTTCATTCTCTTGCGGAAGGTTATTCACAGCGAATTTTATCAGGAATTCACATACAGTACACCATTCTGTTGGAGAAGTAGCCCTTTTCCTCCATAAATCTCAATGATTTGTTTCTTTTGTCGACCTCACTGAACTCAAGTAAACGGCGACGAAATCAGGAAATAAAATTCCAATTTAAATGCATAAAGGAGTCAATCTGACGCATTCAAATGAAGACATTTTCCAGTTCACCCAAAATATACGTGAATTTAGATATATGAATTTATAGAGGTTACCATTTCTTCAGAATAATCGTATCAGTTTGTGTTGAATATTGAATTTTAATGACGAATTTACTTGTTCTCATATCATGGTGATACACAAAACATCTTCCAGAAGTTATTGAAAATGAATCCTTCCTGATTAATTTATAAAAACCTTGTTGTGTGTGTCAAAACCTTTTTGATATTTTATAACATGTTTCAAGATCCAAATTGATATTGAAATATTCAAGACGCTCCCAATTACTAGTTTTGACGTGAAACTGATGAATTTCGAGATTGAAAATGCATTAGGGAAGAAGTGGCTTAATGTTGATCTAATTTCTCAATTTTTGTGAACTACAAAGTAGAAGAAGCAGTCAAGAGGTTAGTAGGAATAATTGGTCAATCTCCCATTATTTGTCTCTAATGAATGCTGCGAATTATGCGATGTATTAACTCATTAATATAGGGTTGTAATATATTCAGTCATTTTCGTTTTCACATAGAAGATGATAATACGAGAATTAATTTATGAAAGATTCAGATATCTTAAATTCAATAATTAATAAGTCGAAATAGAAACAAACTCTGACAATTGAAATACTTATAATTAACTCATACTATATATCTGCAAAAAACACCCTTTTTATGTCCAATGGATCAATGTCCATAAATGAAAGTTCTAAGTTATATTGAATTTCTTCCCATAAATTCGAAGCACTATTATGATTTCTTAATCCTTTTGATGAAATTACCATTTCGTTCTTGAAACTTGTATTACTATTTCTGGTTGAAAAATCATTTTTACAATTCGAAATATATTCCTACTATCTTCATTACACTTCAACCTTCAACTCAAATTTATCAATTTCATATCAAATTGCTCCCCTCTCATTGAATTTTCAATTTCACCACCCTTCAATTCTTCTTTTGTTCCTATGGTTTACCATTCCCAAACCATACACTTGATTTCACTATACGGCAACAAAATGGTGAATACGCTGGTTCTTTACCCGAGTTCCTTATTACATAATACATAGGTACCATTTGAATATCCGAGAGACATGTATGTATGTACATACATACAATATATGTAATTGACTATAAACGGTATCTATTGAAATATTTTCAGGGAGGTCTCTGCATGTTGCTGAAAACTTTATTTGTGTTTTTTCCCACAGTCTCTGAAACAAGAAACGATTAGATTTTTTTTTAATTATCGTTACGCTCTAGAGTTTAAGGTGTTTCCTTTCTGTTCATCATAAGACAACAATTTCTTTTTGTAAAGTTTTGGCCCGAGAGAACCCAAATAAAGTTTTCAGGACTATGAACGAGTTAATTATGTTGAAAAAACCTGCGATGGTGAATGACATACCCAAACAGCTTATTGAGATAGGGATCTCAATAGGTTGCTCGGGTTAGAAAGGCGTATCGATTAGTAGTAGTAAATATGCTAGTTGAACATCAGCCTTCTATCAAAAACAACTCCCAATCGCATATGCTACTCGCCTCCAGAAGAAGGCGCCCAGCCATAATATATTGACAATGAATCACATAAAACGTCTTCCTGAATCAGGCGGCAATCCTTCAAAGTATTGACCGTTCTCAAATACTTGGGATCGCCAGCATAAAAAAAACAGTTTCTGAAACTCATTCCAATGTCATTAAAATAAATGATGAACACACTGTGGAACTCCTGCTCTGTTGGAAAATATGAAGGATAGACTGCTGTTAATTGAGACAAATTGGGATCTTCTATGTATATAAGAGAAAGTCAAATTCATCATAATTGGCCTTTTTGAAACTTCAACTTGAGAAGTTCCTAAACATGGAGGAACACCAACATCAAGCAAAGACCTTTAGGGCTGGATGATGTTCGACATCTTATAAATGAATAAATAAATCCTGAGCATGAGAAAAAATGAGTGAAAAAGAAGATTTTTCTGTTAAAACTCATAGCCGAAGAGAAAGAAAAATATAGCAGTATTACATATAAAAAATGGATTTTCCATGGGAAATTGATTGACAGAATCATATCTCTGAAAATTGTAGGTCTATGAAAATGTTATGATTGTTTTATGTTAGTAATTACCTCTTTTATCACCAATATTCCGTTAGTCCTCTACTTACTGGACACATCATTTATTTGAATGATGAAAGAAAGAAAATCTACAAAGTATTCGACATGAGAGTCTATAACATTTTCCGCATATCTCAACAAGCACGATATTTAATCGATAAAAAAATTTTAATTGACTATTCCATTCGTTCCATTTTTAGTGAGGAAGTTTCTATAGCAACTCTCGTTTCACAGCGATAAAACATGCAAGCCGGCAAAACTTAGCAAGTTAGTATTTCAGCAACAATATTTTTTAGATTTCCTATATCCATAGAAGGCTTGGGAAATGAAAACCATGAAGATAACAAACAACATTCAGTCTATGATGAATACTTATTGGTCAAATCTTAATATATGAAATTTCATGATGTGATCAATTACTGTGTATTTTGAGTTACCTATTCGTGCCGATTTACAAAGGACAATCAGCAATCTGCCTATGTATTCTGGCATTTTCGGGAAAAAAAAATTTTTTTCTCACAAGGTACTACAATAAAGGAATTGTAAAATATAAAAAAATTTACCTCTTGACTTCTCAAATGAAGAGAATTCTTTCGATGTATGAAGAATAAATAACAATGTACAGGGTGATTGTTTATATTCTACTCGATAGTTATCTCAGTTGATATTCGTCGTACAAAAACATGAATGGGCAAATTTGAAGTATTTTTCATGGGCATTCAGAATTCAGTACAAAGAAATTCATAAAGGCACCGATAACCTGAAAATTCGTTGTGAACTATTGGTTTTTGAAAGGTATATCCTGTAGAGCTCTTTCTTTTGATTTCAAATATATATACTTTATTGAGGTTAATTTCGGCAGTGTTTGGAAAATATAGGTTTTATCGTCTTAATTTAAGGCAGCTGTGTAACTCCACTCGAGAATATGTAATTTCTTTATATCGAAGTTCTATTCTATGGTCTATTCTGATAGTCCCTACTTAACCTCCTTGGACACTTTTTCATGGGGATATTTGAAATATAAAGTTTATATGGCCCCTCCAGACAGATAAATTTCAGATAAGAGAAAGAAATAATTAAAACCCCTTAAAAAATAAATTAAAAGATATCGATTGTGTGTAGTGTAGACGTATATATGAGGGGCATTTGAACACTTAATGCCTTAGATTTAGAAGAAACTATCTATATTTCTCAAAAACTGCCGAATTTTACCTCAGTAAAGTATATATAATTGAAATCAGGAGAAAGAGCTTTACCGATATGAAAAATGAAACACAGAGTACCATTTAAATAACGATAGTTCACAAAAAAATTTTAGGTTTTCGATGCCTTTATGCATATTTAGTGCTGAGTTCTGAATGACCATTAAAAACCCCTCCAGGAACCCATTTCAAAAACAGATATGTGATTGTGCGTTGCGCTTTCATTGAATTCTCAGTGTTCTACAAGCCTCAATTTGTAAATTTTTTCGAAAAACAGTGAATAACAATAACATTTATTGTATTATTTTAGCTCTTTTAGCTCTCTTTTTCATAAGAATATATATATATATAATGGCTATAGAGAGGGATACATGAAATGAATATGACATTCGAAGATCTCTCCGAAAAAGTCATAATATACAGGGTGTTCCATTTAAAATAAGAAAGTTGATACCACCTCCGGTGAAAGCGGAAGTCATTCATATTCAAAAATATATCATAAATGAAGGTCTTCTTGGCTTATGTCTTCACACAAAATTTGGAAATGATCTAATTATTATTTCCCCATAAACTTCTTATGGGCACTGCCTGTGGAACACTCTGTATAGTATAGGCTTGGTATTTGTGTAGGCCTAATTTGAAAACATGGAGAAAAGAAAAAGTTCGAAAATGTCAACCTTATGAAACTGTTATAGAAAGGTAATTATTTTGTTATAAACCACAGACAGGTTTTTCTGACATGAAAGAAACCATGACGCAATTCTGGCCTGTGAAATTGTATTGAATTCGAAATCGGTTGCCTCTTACGTAAAAGTTTGTTTCGAGGAAATGAGGAAGAGCCTATTTCCTTCGGTTACGTATTCCGCGTTTGTATAGCCAACAAATAATAATTCGACCTGAACAGAAAAAGGTATAAAGCTTTTTTCTACGACCGTGCGTTTTTACCAACTTTCCCGTACATATTTTAGTTTAGAAAGTGTCACTTTCCCCCACTAGTGCGGGAAAGTATTAGCAGGGATATTTCCCGCACACTTTCAGTGACGAATAAACTGAATTAAGATATGTCCCTAAGCATCGAACGTCAACGATGAGAGTACCATGGTGAGGACATGTAGAATTCATGTGTATTATGGATTTTCATGGAATGTTCCTATCTTGTGCAGAAAGTATCTTTCCCGTAATCGATTGCTTTCCCGAACTCCGCTCCGCGTCGTTCGGGCAACAGCAATCTCGTACGGAAAAGTAAAACTTTCTGCACTTCATAGGAAAATAACTATTCATTCCAAATGTTCTTCGGGATTCCGCAAAATAGAGTACAGCGTGGAAAAATTGGTTATCTATTGAGGGAATATAGCTAGAAGAAACGGATTATTTGAAACCATAATTCTTGGAGTGTGAGTTATGAACGAAAAGTGAGAAATGATCATTTTCAATGATACTAAATTTTTAACCGCCATTTGAATTCTACTAAAAATTGCCAATCGCTTTGAAAAACTCGTTAGATGCTTCAAAAATTCACGACAAACTGAGGTAAATGAGAAGCGTGGTCCGTCTACTTTTCTGGACAAAAAAACATTTGTACTTTTTCACACAGAAATTAACAACATAACTTCCAGATAACATTGAAATATGTCGGATACGACTAACATTCTCGAGATAAATTCCACATTGCCTTGTTCGCTAAATCTTCTTCACCTCATTCTTTTCAGCTCTCGTCCCCTATTTTCAGGAAAATAAATTTCAATAGCATATACATTCTCGTTAGGATGAAATTCTCACCTACTTATATCAATTTAGGGTTGCACTTCCTAACTTGACAATGAAATATTATTTGGGCCAGAATGCAAATAAATACAATATCACAGCCAGTAGATTGAAGGGCGAAACAGTGAAATATCAAATGCACATACGATTCTTTTGATCGTTTTAATTCGTATCTGAATAAATCAGTAGAAGTGTCAGGAATGCACTTAACGTTGACATCCAGTAAAATTGATTTGTTGAAAATAGTCATCATTATTGAATCATTGAAAACTCAACTGTTTTTCTCATATTTCTCGTACTCTTCTTGGGTGATATCATAAGGAAAGTGTCAAACAAATCGAAACTTTCAAAGGTGTTGCTATATTCATAATACATCACTTCCCATTTTCATTTATTAATACTGCCCATTTCCTGACCCATTAAATGATATACGCAATGTTGAATCTGATTGAAATTCAATTAATTTTCAGAAAGGTCCAAAAAGATCTAGGTTCAAACTGATATATTCATTGTTTTTCATTTTATATAAAATTCAGTCGTTTGAAGTTTCTTTGAAGGTATATGTGGAGTAGGTCTCTATCCACTGCTCACTCCTGGCTATAATGACTTGCCTTACCTTATTTTTGCTCCGAAGTCTCACAATTTAAAAACTAGTGAAACGCAATCGATACTATCCGAAAAAATTCGAGATTCCACAGCCGCCCGAGATGATAACAATTCGGAAACGGACTATATTCGTCATTACCTTCCATTTAACAGATTATTTCATTTCTATTCTATTGAGAATCGAAATTTTGTTTAACCCTCGAGTTTCTAAGATAATTTGAGCAGGGGTAAACTCGATTTTCTTCGAAGAAAATCTCTTACTTTCTACATTAAAAATGTTTCAGGACTAAAGACCTATTTAGTGCGTAGAGTTTATTTGTTTTAGGGATCCTCGGAACCAGGGTTTCCCACTGGGAAACTTAAATATCATCTTTCGATTGCTCTGGAAATTCTATAATAAACGTCCTGTGTTCCTGTATAACTTGACAGTTTCGGATTTATTTTCGAATGCCATCTTTATTTCATTTATTCTTTGCAATTAGAAATCGTTGAAAAACACTGAGGATTCAATAAAAAGGCAACTCATCATCTAAGATCAGATTTTTGAAATGGTGTACCGAAAATATATTCGACATCACTAGAGAAAGTATTGTTTTGATATACTTGTTTGTCTACTTGTAATATATATATATCTCCACACAAAATTTTCAAGTGATCCAATTAATATTTGTCCATACACGTCTGATCGGCACTCCCAGTGATCCCACTGGGCTACAGCATGTAGTGTAGCTGAAGAGAATTTCAAGAAGGATTAACAAAACCCTTGTCCTTGTCCTGTCTACATGCACTTCGTCCCTTTCTCTTTCATTCGGACACAGATTCCTATAAAACATAATATAATCATTTGTTTAGAAAAAATATCACGTTGTTACTTGATAATGAATTTCATTTTTCTTGTTGCCATGTTATTTCAACCAAAAACAGTGATTTTACGTCTGAGAACAACATCTAGAAGATTTTTGTGGACTAATCGGATATGTAAACAGTCCCTGGAATTGGATTATAAAATTTAGCTTAGCTAGTATTAAATGAAGTCTTTCTTATTCAATGAAAGTGTTTTCAAAGGGTATTCGTTTCGATGTATACATTCCTATCAAATTCGTACTTGGCTTTTACAGTGATTTCCTTTATCGAAAAATTCGAAAGATTCAACAATTGTTCTATTTATCGTTTTTCTTCTCATTTCAGATTTTCAAAAATTGGAACGAGAAGCCAGAATATGCAGGAAGTTACAGCATCCAAATATAGGTAAGTCTGAAATTATACATTGAAAAAACGCGATACGTTGCCATGAGGAAATGTAGCCCCATCATTACTGTTGTACTTACTCAATGTTTGCGACTGCTTATAATAGATATTTCGACATAAAAGTCAGTTTTTTGATTTTTTTTAATTTACCGTTTTTAAGATTTGACTCAAACTAGGTATTTTACAAATGGAATGTGCATTTGAACATATTGATGCAACACAACTTGACCTTCAATGAATATCAGCTCTAAAAATAAGAAAAACCCAAATACAAAAACATCCATCTACATCAAAATATACATATATATTTATGTCCGTCAAACAAATTTTTCCACACATGCATTAAAACTATACATGCATAAAGAATACTATGATTTTTATAGTTTTCAACATTTTCAAGTTTAAATTGTGATATTCAATTTTGATATTTGTGATATCAGGAATATACAGGATGTTCCATCAAAACATACCAAACAGCACAAAACACACTTGCAGCAAGAATATATTTGTTGGAAAAACGTGAAAACTGCATCTGCATGATAAAAATGTGATAGCAAAATATTTTGTATTCATTCTTACATAAGAGATAATTTCGTATCATAAAATTCTGAACCAATTTTTGAATGAACAAAATAGTTGAGGGGAAATTTGACTCTTCATATGAATGAATATGTGCTGATCCTCGATTTCTGCATATGAAATATTTTTCAAATTCATTGTTAGGTATTCTTTTTTTTAATATATTTCCGCATTTTTTTTCGTCATCCGAATCCCATTCGTAATTCGTGTAGAAATTTTCCAGAAGGCTCTTATATGAGGGTTGAGTTATGGTGATCACTTCTGTGAAGTTATATGAAAAATAGTGTCATTCAACTTTGGTTGCAATTATTGGCTCCGTCAATTCCTGCAAACTGAATTTCCCAGTTGACTTTTTGTACTGAAAGGAGGAAATTGCTGTTCGTCTGGACATAAGGAGTGGCAATAACAGAGTTATATTTCGATATTTCCCTCCAACTTCAGGAATCCATGAGCAGGGGGGATGAATTATTGAAGAAGTTTTTTATTGGAGTTTGAGGAAATGTATGCTTTCAGCTAGATCGGAAAAGCGTATTACGCAATAGGGAGGACCTGAGAAATCGATTTGGAGAAAACACGAATTTTCCGTTTAGGGACATGAATTCTTCAGTACGCAATACACATTCAAATACTGAAATGAGCACTTTCTTGAAGTACACTAGAGATCCTATCCGATCTGCATCTCTAGACGCTTCTGGTTGGGTAAAGTTTTCACTTTTTGACTGAACGAAATGTTTCTTTCACTGAGTTTGATGTCTCTTTCAAGATAGAAATGTTTTCTAATAACTACCTTATTGGACAACTTTGTTTACTCACGTAAATCGAAGTTTCGAAAAAATGACCTGCCATGGATAAAACCAGTAAACACTCAAACACCCGCCACAATTAATTATGGATTTATGAATTTGTAAGATACAGGGTGTCCGAAGAATAACTGTACATACTCTTACCAGAGATAGAGTTGGACTAGGTGATTACTGATTGACTATGAAAAATTAATTTCTGGATTTCCCTAGAAAGCTACAGGGTGATTTTTCAACTTCATGGAAATACTAAGACCATCATAAAATCCAAACTAATTGACTGATATTATTGAAACTTGAGAGGTTATTAGCACATGCTAAGGTCGAGTCAGAATGATATCAATTATTTCATCATTCCAGGGCCGGACTCATTAATCTTCATTCAAAGTGTTTAGGGTAAAACGAACACTTTGTATTTCGAACTACAAATAATTGATTCACTCATTAGAAATAAGCTAAATTATGCTTCAATTTGTGATATCGCTCAAAGTTGTCACAACAATTATTTTTTCATGAATTTTCGAATTTGGATAAACTTCGAAAAATTTAATATCTCACCATGAATAGAAGTGTAAATCCCATGTTTGAATATAAAATGCGAAAGTATTAGTAAAAAATTTCAAAAAGTTCAGAGCTTCAATAAGCACATTCCATAACGAAACAATAGCAGTTGCCAAAATGTTTTAAGTTTATCACAGAATATGTTATAGGAATTTGAATTTAGTCTTGAAGGAAGTTTTATTACTATACATTTTTAAGCTTGAATCTTTGAATCTGGTAAGATATTTTGTTACATTCTCCGAAACTCAAAATCATATCTTCTCTTTCTCAGAGTACTTTATAATATTGCATATGTTAACTCAAAAGAAACAGACTAACGAATTGAAAAATCACTACTCATACTCCTCAATTTACTAATTCAGTTAGAGGTTTTTACATTGGACGAAGTGTCACTTCGGTCTATATCTTTGTTGTCGAACACCCGGTATACATACGAATAATTTTGAAATATGCTTATGTATACCATATACACTTCTCCATTTTTTTCGAAATATCATTTCATTTGCTCCATCGCAAAGAGATCCGCGTGTGGGGGTGGCCACCGAGTTTATCAACAAATTATTATAGTCTTCCCCACCTTCAGTAACATTTTCAAGATAATTTATTATTTAATTTCTACCTCCAGAAGGTGACCAAGTCAGATTCAGATAAATATATTAAATTTTTCGAACAATATCCAAATTCAAAAATTCATAAGAAAATAATTGTTGATGGGACAATTTTGAGCGATATCACAAATTGAAGCATAATTCAGATTCTTTCTAACAAGCTAATCATTCATTTGTAATCCGAAATACTAAGTGTTTGTTCTACCCTGAACACTTTAAATGAAGATTAAGAAGTCCGGCCCTGGAATAATGAAATAATTGATATCTTTCCGACTCGACCTCAGCATGTGTCAATAACCTCCAAAGTTTCAATAATATCTGTTCATTAGTTTGGATTTCATGATGGTCGAAGTATTTCCATGGATTAGAAAAATCACCCTGTAGCTTTCTATGGAAATCCAGAAATTAATTTTTATAGTCAATCAGTAATCACCTAGTCCAACTCTATCTTTGGTGAGACTATGTACAGTTATTCCTCGGACACCCTGTATATCAACTGATAATAATTATAGTGGGATGAAACCTATTGTGGAAGGAAGAGAATATTAGAAAAAGGAAAAGAAAAACGAATAGCCGTCAGGTTTCAACGAAAAATAAGAAGTTCTATGAAAACAAGTTGAAGGAATTACTATAGGTAATAAAAAAACTAGAAATTTTTCATTTCATTTTTATCTCATAACCTCAAAATTCATGTGAAAAATTCAAATACATATCCTTGTTTGATTTTTCATTTTTATCTTCTACAATTATCTAACCCTGGTGGATTGAGATGTAGTGGACTATAAAATTTTCAGATGTTCGGAAAAAACCTTCAAATCCTACCTTTTTGCCGGACTTAACCTTGGGTGTTGGATGAATGTTCTTCACGCCGATGAAACTCGTTCCACTCACACTATCAGTAGTCTTACTGTCGAAAATCTTCAAGTTCTAAAACTTGTGAAAAGTTGAAAATTTGAAAAGGTGAAAATGTCGAAATTTATCTCGCACTTGAGCACAGGTTCGTTACAGTCGAGAGATTTCATTGAATTGAATTGTTCCTGAACATGTGTTTTCAGAACATATGTCTTCCTTGCACACCGATGAAGGAGAGATTTGAAGGCATGTACGGAGGAAGACTGAATGAAAAAAAAATGCTTAATATTAGGTGAATTTTATTTGTAGAAAATTGAAAACTGAAGTATGAAAATTGTAGATTGATTTTAAATAATAGTTTATTAATAAAGAAAAAAATGAAAATAAATCTTGCGTGGTCGCAACATACCGCCCACCTTAAACACGCAGTGTTTAACTGTCATCGAGTGGAAGAGGACAAAGTTTGATAACAGGCCTTTTGAGTAAAGTGTTATCAGCTGTTTTAACTGAAACAACCCTAGTACAACCGTCTGCACCAGGATGCAACTTAACAATACGTCCCAATTGCCACTTACACGGTGGAAGATTGTCAGACTTTATAAGGACTAAGACATTTTCTTTAACAGGCGTACTGGATATATGCCACTTACTTCTTTGATGTAAGTTGTGCAAATATTCTTTTGACCAACGATTCCAAAAGTCACGATGCATACGTTCAATAAGTTGCCAACGTGTGAGCCTATTGATTGGAAGGAAAGTTTTATCTTGCTCTGGTAGAGCAGTGAGCGGTTCTAAGGTAAGGAAGTGACCAGCAGTTAGGGCAGAAAAATCGTTGGGATCGTTACTAACGGGTGTCAGCGGACGAGAGTTCAGAACAGCTTCGACCTGAGTGAAGACTGTATTGAGCTCCTCGTACGATAGTACTTGTTCTCCCACAACTCGGAGAAGATGCATTTTTGCACACTTGATTGCAGACTCCCAGAGACCCCCGAAATGAGGTGCAGATGCAGGGTTGAAATGCCAAGTGATGGATTCTGCAGATGCGGCTTGGGCGAACAGTTCGTTCAAATGCCTATAAGCGGCGACAAAATTTGTACCACAATCGCTGTATAAGTTGGTACAGCGCCCACGACGAGCAATGAACCGTTTTAGAGCCGCCAGAAAGGCGTTCATCGACAGATCAGAAGCCAGTTCCAAATGTACTGCTTTTGTCGCGAAGCAAACAAACAAGCAAAGATAAGCCTTAGAAGCACGAATTCCACGATGTTTACTCATGGTGACTTTGAAGGGACCTGCGAAGTCAACACCAGTATGGGAAAATGGTTTAAGGCGAGAAACACGAGAAGGAGGGAGATCGCCCATTTTGGCAGGACCGAAGGTCTGTGGATTATGCTTGAAGCATATCATACATTTTGAGAGCACTCGTTTAATGGAGCGACGAAATGAAAGAATCCAAAACCGTTGAGCTATCAGAAATTGGACCGTTTGTAGACCAGCGTGAAAATAAGTTTGATGAAAATGAGAAATTATTAAATCAGTTAATCGGCTACGACTGGGCAAAATAGCGGGAAATTTTTTTGAAAAATGGAGTGGAGCTTGCCGAAGTCGACCACCAACTCTGAGAATACCTTCATCATCAATGAATGGTGAAATTTTAAGGAATGACTTTGGAAGTTTGCGGTTATTTTGAATGTTGTCAATTTCTTCGCTGAAATATGATGACTGAATATGTTTGACAGCAAGTAAGGAAGCATTATGTAGCTCGACCGAAGAAAGGCAACCGAACCTTTGTTGGTGTGAAGTTCGACAATTATTTGAAAATCGAAGAATATAAGCGAGAACTCTTGAAAATACAGAAAATGATGAATGCTTCTCTAGCAAATCATCGATTAAATGATGAGATGGGACCACATTCAGTGAAATCTGTCGTGCTTCCGCAATTACTTCAGAAGAAGCAGGGAATTCTTGAACTTCTGGTTGAAAATGACAGTTTCGAAGGAATGTAGGACCCGCCCACCATAGCGAACACTGAAGCAAATCATCTGGAAGAGAACCACGAGAACCAACATCAGCGGGATTCTCCGAGGAAGAAACATGAAACCAGGAATGGGGAGATGATTTGGAATGAATGATTGCAACTCTGTTGCCAACAAAAGTTTTCCACTTAAGTGGAGAAGATTTTATCCAGTGGAGGACAATAGTCGAATCTGTCCAGTAGAACACTTTCTTGATGTTTAATTCACCTTCGAATCTTTGAATGACATGACTCGCCAGCCTAGCCACCAATACAGATGCGCATAATTCTAGCCTGGGTAAACTTAACTTTTTTGTTGGAGCAACTTTTGCCCTAGAAATAACAAATCTAACATTACAATCATCCTGATTCAATGTGAAACTCCGAAGATAGATTACGCAACAATAACCTCTTTCACTAGCATCTCCGAAACAATGCAGTTCATAGAAAGATGACTCGCTGGTCAGAATGTACCTGGGTACACTTAACTCTCCAATATGTGAAACTTGGGTCAAATATAATTGCCACAAATTGACAACATCGGAAGAAGGAGTATCATCCCAATCGATTCTCATAAGCCAAATTCTCTGAATCAAATATTTCAGAAGAAATGTTAGAGGAGATAGAAAACCAAGTGGATCGAATATACGGGCTACATGGGAGAGAATATTTCTTTTGCTGCAAGCACTCTTAGTTGAATCCACTGAAAACTTGAAACTATCCGAATTGGGGTTCCATTGTAATCCAAGAACTTTAATCGAGGTGTCATTATCAAAGTGAAGAGGACTGCGATTCAAGTCAGAGGGAGGTAAATGGGATAGCAAGGCAGGAGTATTACTGATCCATTTTCTTAAGTGAAAACCCCCAAGTGCAAGAAGATTTTGCAGTTCTTTTTGTAGAGATAAGGCTTCATCTAATGAAGAAGCACCATGAACAACATCGTCAACGTAAGTGCAGGTTTGAATGACTTTTGCAGCCAAAGAATAGGTTTGGCTTTCAGATCTTGCTAATTCAATCAGAGAGCGAATTGCGAGAAAAGGTGAAGGGCCTAATCCATATGTGACAGTGAGAAGACGATATTCCTGAATATCTTCTTCGGGTGAAAATCGCCAAAATATTTTTTGGTAATTGCAATGGTCGGGATGAACTGAAATTTGTCGATACATCATTTTTATGTCGGCTGTGAATGCTACTGCATGAAGACGAAACAATAAAAGAATATAGATCAGGTCTTGTTGTAATTTAGGACCAACCAAGAGGGTTTCATTCAAGGATGGTTGATGAGGCGGATGAGCGGAGCCGTTGAAGACAACCCTTAATTTCGTGGTTGAACTATCTGGACGCAAAATCGGATGATGAGGAATATAATAACTGAATGGATCGTTTGAATGAGTACAAAGTTCCATGTGACCTAATTCGAGATATTCTCTCATGAAAGAACAATATGCAGCATAGAGAGAAGGATCTTTGACAAGACGTTTTTCCAAAAATTTAAACTGCCGAAGCGCAAGATCTCTTATTCCAGTAAATTCAGGAAGAGATGGAAAATTTTTAAATGGCAGCATAACCATAAATCTACCCTCCGAATTTCTTGAGTGAGTTTCAGAAAATATTCGCTCACACAAGGCATCTTCCTGAGAAACAGGAAGTGTATTAGGAAGCTCTTCAATTTCCCAAAGCTTTTTAATCTGAAGATGAAGTTCTTCAGATGAAGATTGACAGAAGAATGAAGAAATCGACTGATCATGAAGAGAAGATTTTACCTTACCCATAAGGACATAACCCAATCTGGTATTTATCGCATCAGGTTCGCCAGTGGATCCAGTGATATGACCATCTAACATGATCTTCGAAAAAACATCAGCTCCAAGAAGCAAATCAACTTGCGCCGGAAGAGCAAACTGGGGATCAGCCAAATTTAGGTTCTCTGTGTAGGAAAACGAAGAGGAAATGGGTGAAGGAGGAAGGTTTTCACAAATTCTCTTGAGAACAATGGCTTCAATCTCGAATGAAATATTCGTATTAAAATGAGGCGTTATAACGATTGAAACATAACCAAGTCTCGAAGAAGTACTCATTGATTCCAATCCATTTAAATTTATAGATAAATCTCTGCTTTGGAAACCCAATTTTTGGAGACAACGCTGTGATATGAACGACGTCATACTACCTGAATCCAAGATGCACCGATATCTTTGAAAACGATTAAAGCTATCTAAAATGTTGATTGTCGCTGTACCTAGCAGAACACTAGAAGTCGAGGATAAAAATCCTGCATTGATTGAAGGAACTTTACCGTTTTGTGACGAAGTGGAAGCGTTAGCATCAACATCAGTATTTGTCTGAGTCACATGCAACAGTGTGTGATGCGGTTGATGACATGTAAAGCAGGTATTTTTTGACTGACAGTTAGCTGTCGCGTGTTTGTTGAGGCAATTGACACACAACCTCTCCCGTTGAATCAGTTTCATTCGTTGATGAGGATTTATACTGAGCAATTTTGGACATTTGTACACCAAATGATTTGATTGACACAAATGGCATGTAAGAGTTGACGACTTAGAGGCTTGTGAAATGAATGCTGAAGCAGAGGTGGTGTTTTTGACATTGAAATTTCTGCGTATGACTTTGGATGGCTTTCCTAAATTCACATTATCCAAAGCATGACACTGCTTAGAAAGAAAATCATGAAGTACTTCATATGTAGGTATGTTTGATGAATTGTGAAACAGTTCGAAACGTGAAGCAATTGAAATATGAATACGATTCATCAACATCTGCATTGTAACAAAGTTCCACAAATCTTTCAAGTTTAAGTTTAGCAAGGCTCTTTTATTTTCTTCAAAGTTATCTAAAAGAGCTCTTAATTCTCTAGGATCATCTGATGACATTTTATGACTATTTTCAATTTTTGACCAATATGCAACAGCCAAATGACGTGTATTTTTATAACGCTCAACTAAGGTGTCATAAGCTATTTCATAATTGGACGATGTCATAGGTAATGTTTGAATGAGTGAAAAAGCAGGACCTTTCAACGAATTCAAAAGATAATTGAATTTTTCGATTGAACTGAGTTTTTTGTTTTTATGAATAACCGCATCATACATGTCAATCCAAGTTGGAAATTCTGTTATATCGCCAGAAAAAGACTTAAGTTCGATTTGTTTCAATTGTAGATTACAAACCTCATCGTCTTTTGTTTCACTTTTTCGTTGCTTACATTTGAGATCATGAAAAATTTGTTTTATTCTCAAAAATTCATCATTGAACTTTTTTCTGAGTGCATCCTGCTCCTCGAAAGTAACGCCCTCAGTAACGTCGGCCACACCAATGATGAAATTATGATATGAAAAGAAATCTTGTTTGATTTGATCAATTTCATTCATTGAAACCTCCAACAGAGAGAAAAGATTTGGATCAGTTTCAGCACGAACCGCTATTTCAAAAATCTCATGCAAAGAATTGATTTGAGTTTGTCGTAAATTGAAAATTTTCTTCAATTTGTCTGACATGATTTAATTAGAACAGTACACCTGCAACAACAATTAACTTGTTCTTTCGTACAATGAAAATGAATGTGGTTAGAATTAATATGTAAACACCAATATCGCGAATGAATCGCGCTACGTACTGGTTCGATACCGAAGAGCGATGCGCAATGCGTGAATGAAGTGGGATGTACGCTGCAACGTTGGCCGTAAGTCGAATTTTGAATTATGAATGATTTATCTTGATCAGATAAGGAAAATTATTGAAAATTGAAAAATGAAAATCACCCAACATTAAGCATCCGTGCCCGAATTGGACCAAATAATGGTGGATTGAGATGTAGTGGACTATAAAATTTTCAGATGTTCGGAAAAAACCTTCAAATCCTACCTTTTTGCCGGACTTAACCTTGGGTGTTGGATGAATGTTCTTCACGCCGATGAAACTCGTTCCACTCACACTATCAGTAGTCTTACTGTCGAAAATCTTCAAGTTCTAAAACTTGTGAAAAGTTGAAAATTTGAAAAGGTGAAAATGTCGAAATTTATCTCGCACTTGAGCACAGGTTCGTTACAGTCGAGAGATTTCATTGAATTGAATTGTTCCTGAACATGTGTTTTCAGAACATATGTCTTCCTTGCACACCGATGAAGGAGAGATTTGAAGGCATGTACGGAGGAAGACTGAATGAAAAAAAAATGCTTAATATTAGGTGAATTTTATTTGTAGAAAATTGAAAACTGAAGTATGAAAATTGTAGATTGATTTTAAATAATAGTTTATTAATAAAGAAAAAAATGAAAATAAATCTTGCGTGGTCGCAACAAACCCATTGAACTTTGTGAGTCTCTCAAACGAAGTTCTTTTCCTGAAACATCAATATGTTCAACGTCCAAACATTTCAGCGAAACCACAAATATTTTTTTACTAGCATTCCACTCGGAAGAAATGGGAATCTTGAATTTCTGCTTCATTCATGGAACTTAATGAAGAAACTGAAAGATGTAAGTGGAAATTTGTGTATTAGGAAGTCGAGCTCTGCTTCATTCAAATTAGATGAGTATTAACAATGATTTAATTATGGGACGAAGACACTCTAGCAGGACCCCAGCGGAATTTTTACTACCAACCTTGCCTGGAGGAGAGGTGGTGAAGTACTCAATTGCAAAGTGCCTTATTTCGAAGAGAAAGTTTATAATTCAGGGATAAAAACAGGTAGAATACATATTTTTTTGAATAACTTATCATCGAAAATCCTACTGTTCATGAAAAGTAGAATATGATCCTCTCTTTAATAACGCGTCCCAGGGTGAAGACAAAAATGCTCTATAGTAAATGGCTGGTCCCAAACACGAGAAATCCAATCGTTTGTATCGTCAGTATTGAAATACTTTTGGTGAAATTTTCTTCTGAAATAACAACTGATAGATTATTTTTATCGGTTAACATCTCGTGGAACAAAGAACTGTCAAGTGGATGGTACGAAAACACTCAAGTTGGTAAAAAGAAATGTCAAAACAGACTACACAAGTGACAAATGAAGCTGGATCAAATACTGAAAGAATAAAAAAAGGAAACCATTCTATTCGATCGATAGTATTCACTAACTTGGCTGAAGCCAATCAATTAGAATTACTGGCCACAGTTCAACCAACTCAATTCAGCCTTATCTGCAAATGAATAATAGGGTCTATTCCAACATTACGAACAACCTTAGAAGTGACGTCTGAGAACCTTCTGCTAAAAAAATAAAACAAAAGATTCTGCAGTCACTCATTGAGCTTCTCACTCTACAGATCGACCCATCAACAACATTAATGATGTACAACCTACACCCAACGTTGTCTATGAGTTAACAAAGATTCCGAACAATACCCCTACACAACCAAAAATGTATTTTGTGATTGAATAAATAATATAAAATGAATCTAAAGTTTTTGCTCACTGAATATTCTCAAATTCAACTCATATTTTTAGAGAAATAATATTCAGTGCAATAGAGAAGGAAATATTCATTAAGTAAACGGAATATAGAGCAATACCCAATTCGTATGCTTCCTGATAACGAAAGAACCCAATAAAATTATCTAACTTTCAGCTACATGCCCCTTAATGTCTTATTGTCTGAGAATGCGACCATAACAAGGATGAAATTCCTGCTTCAAAAATTATATTCTGAATAGATTTTCAGATTTAAACCTAATCCAGTTTTTTTTTTCAGTGAGATTACATGACAGTATTCAAGAAGAAAATTTCCATTATTTGGTATTTGATCTGTAAGTACCAATTCATACTTGATTCTGTTTAGGTAGAAAATAATTCATGTAAACCTCATTAGCAACATTAAATGTGTAACAATTCCTTACGAACACCGTAGTTTGTTAGGTTTAATTACTTCGAATTCTGGGAGAAGTGACAATTGCAATCCCGATGTTCATATCGCTTCTGTTAATCCACTTTTGAAGATTTTAAGATTTGAGACTAAAACCCTATTAAATTATTGACCATCTTTGAAAAATGAAATGATGAAATTGCATCAAAATCGAGTTTGTACTTTACAGGGTCTCCCTCTTCTAATGGATTTTCTAGGCATCATTTGGGACACTCTCGACCAAAATAATATAATGGAAAAATGATTCGTTAAGAAGCTAGAGCCCTCTGAGAATCAATTAATTTTGTTTATTAATGAACTCTTTTATGAGGCGTAGCTTTTATTAAATGATTTATATCAAGTAGAAAAAATTGATATTTCACCCAGATTATGCTTGTTTACAGAAGGTAAAAATGTTGTCACTAAAAATACCCTTCGCTTCTCAAAATGTCACGCTTCTAATTGAGATAAAACAAATTCACAGGCTGCAGAGGGCTCTAGATCCTTAACGAAGCATTTTTGTTAAACATGGTTGTGGTCGAAAGTGTCTCAAGTTATGTCTAAAATATCCAGTAGACGTTTGTCTGTCTTATTATGGGACACCTGTATATGTAGGGTTGCCAGGCGTCCGGATAAAGCCGGACATAGTTAGGATTTTTGATAGCGTGTCCGGCCAAAACAAACGGTGTCCGGATTGTCCGGCTTTTGTTAGGCTTTTATTTCGCCGACCGCGGCAAAGACAGAGGAGGACAAAATAACGTTTTTTTTCAATTTAAAAACCCTAACGAACAACCAGAATGTTATTGGAGTCGGCTGTATTGCACATATTTTCAATAATTCCGTCCACATTGCTCTTGATTCCTTGCCTTTGTGTCTCGAAAGTATTGTCATGCAGATTCACAATCATTTTGCTACATTTACCGTACGTACTGAGGAACTCAAAAGTATTAGCTCAGAATTAGACATTCACTTCAAACAAATACTTTATCATTCAGAGACGCGCTGGTTGAGTCTCTTTCCAGCGATAGAAAGGATTTTACAAATGTTTGAGCCCCTTAGGACATTGGACAGGAAATATCCTGAAAAAAGAAAAGAACAATGCATCCAGAACTTTGAGAGTTTTTTTTGAAAATGATCTTAACGAAGGCTATTTATGGGCTGTTCATTCTTTCATGGCCATTTATCATAATCGCATCAAAGATACAGAGAGGACTGATGTTTCTGTAAATGAGGTTTTGGAAAACTGTTCAGAGATAATGAATAGCATAAATGCAAGGATTGAACAGGACTTTTGCCCATTGAAAGTGACATCTATTTTGCGTAAATTCAAAGACAGCAACGGAAATTCTGAACAGGTTATTTCTTTCAAGGAGGATATAAAAAACATGTACATTATTGCAGTACAATATTTAAGATCTTGGACTGAAATCTTATACAAAGATACAGAACATTTCAAATGGATGACTTTAAAAGATGTTCCTGAATGGAATCAAGTTTCCGATACTATAAGTATTTTATTACAAAACAACGTTGAAGTTGACGATAGCAAATGTTTTGACCAACTGCAAAACCTCAAAAGTTTTCTGAACAAAAACAAAGATAATGTTGAATTCCAGAAGCTGTTGTCACACAAGAAATGGGTAGCCTATTTTAAGTCGATGAGTAGTCAGGATTGTTTTTCAGAATTCCTGACTATTTGTCAGTATTACTTTGCAATTCCAGGACATAACTCAAATGTTGAAAGAGTTTTCTCATTGATAGGGCAGCAATGGTCAAAGGAACGCAACAGATTACATATTGACACTGTTGCTAAAATGTTGCTTGTAGAATTCAATTTAAAACATTTGACTTGTAAGGATTTTTACAACAGCATTTTGAAAGAAACTGATCTTTTGAAGCAGGTTTCTGGCAACTCAAAATACTCATAAATATTTGTATTGCTTAAGTTAAAGAGGAGAAGTAATATTTTATAGAAGTTTTTTTGAGATTGTTTTTTGTTTTGTTTCAATAAATAAAAATAATTCCCAATTATGGCTTCACTTTAGTGATTTGGCATTCGAATTTATTTATATTTCACAAGAATTCAACAAGATTCATAGTATATATCAAAAAAAGCTTGATTTTACATACAATTTTTTGTCGTTATCTATTGATACTGAGACATAGTTTTATTAATATGGGGTGTCCGGCTTTTTCATCAAAATGTCCGGCCAAAATGGCTTGTCTGTCCGGCTATTAGGTTTGGCGACCTGGCAACCCTATGTATATGTAATTTAAACGCACCTTCACAGTTAGGTGGGTCCTTAACGATCTAAGATCAATTATCGCTTATCCTCATTTTCATGATAGTCATACCTATTATTCAAGGGGCCTTTTCATCCATATTACAAATGGTTTATATCTCCATCGTTTCAGCTTTTTGGAATTCTTATTCACTAGTTTATAGCAATATAACCTAGAATATAATATGAAAGTATGACTCTGTTCAAAATTTTTATTCGCGTTGTCCAATCATTCTGAATATTGTTGATGCTGTTAGAATTTAGTTCATAGAATAAAAATACGAACATTATATGGTTTATGTACATTTTAGGGCGGTACCGTAAAATAAGGAGAAATCGGACGATTTTCAAATATTTTACTGAATAGTAGCAGAAAATTTCTGGCAAAAAAAGTAAGATTCCATTATTCCACCGAAATATTATCTGATAATTGAAATTTCGGCCTCTGAAATTTTTGTTAATAAAGAATAGTACCTTTTGTTATGTCTACTTTATATATTTTCTAACTGTTAAGATTGTATAATACTGTTTCATAAAAACATAGAAGCAATCGATTCCAGGTTACTCATTATTGAATTCACCAATCTTCAAGATCAATGAAGCTCTTCAGTGAAAGACAAATATTGCTTGTAGTGATTAAAAAACCCCACTCAAATAATGTGATTGTTTCACCGAACATATTTTTTTCTCATTAAACTCGGATAATTTTGTTCGTTTCCCATGTTTTTTGTTTTTATTCCTTTTATGTTGTTATCATATTACGTTGATTTGGGTAAACGATAACACTTGGTAGCTTTTTTCAGACTTTTAGAGGCATTCACAGCCTTAAGTAAATATTCATGGGTTTGATTGATATTGATGACTAAAATGCCAATAATAATTTTCGCTTATATTGACGGTCGATCTTCTCCGCCTTCATCCCTTATCAAACGAATTTTTTCGAATTCCTTTATTCATTATCAAGAAAAGAATTATTCAAAGAAATTATCCTATAGATATTTCTTCACGATCAATTTCTTAACAATTTAGGATATGTTTTATGTAATCAGTCTTCACTATTTCTTGTGTGAAAAAGTTTCTTCTTAAATTTTGCAAAATATAAATAAATCGTTACGTTCAGGAAAAAAGTGCCAGCGAGCTTCGAAAATGATTATTTTTTTCAAATGATTTGTACAATACCTTTGCTAGACCTGTTCGATTCTGGCCTGGTGTATAAATTTTCTTGTCAGTAGGTACTGTTGTTTCGTCGCACAATATGTTATTTTTTAGGCTCTACAAAGTAGAAATTTAATTACAGTACCTAAGTCAGTAAGTAGTCAGTTTTTAACATTACTGATCATGGCCTTTTTCCATCTTCATTCTCTATAATTTTTGGTCAGAATATTCTCACTTGACCTAACCGTATCACGGGAAATTGACAATAAAGACGGCAAGAACCTAGTGTCCGTCTTCACCTGAACTATTCTACTTCTCCAGATTTTACGGTACCTACGGATTCTAGTATTCTGAAGGTAATTACCTCAAAACCAAAAGATGTCCAACTGTTCTCAAACAATTGGATGGACATTCAGCAGTTGCATATTTTCCAAAAATCGAAAATATTTGTAGAATGAATTCTGTGTTATAAAGGGACCTGATTGTTATTAACTGTAGATGAGGCTCCCCACATAGCCAAGGCCCATTTAACCAGGAGACCTTGTATATTTTATATCGGTTCAATACATTTTTTCTGATTAACCTTTTTTTCTAGAGTCACAGGCGGAGAATTATTCGAGGATATCGTCGCAAGGGAGTTTTATTCCGAAGCCGATGCATCCCATTGTATTCAACAAATATTGGAATCAGTTAATCACTGTCATCAAAATGGCGTAGTTCATAGGGATTTGAAGGTAAGACTCTATGTGGCTAAATTCGTAACTCGATCATTCACGACTTTCATTTCACCAATTCTACAATGGTAAAAACACGATTTAGTTTTATGTTCGAACTGTATGAGTTCATATTACTTCCTTTAGCAATGGAATGAAAATAGAATCTATGTGAAATGAAAGTATATGTTGGGTGAAAATATACCCTGCAGGGAAAATATAGTCCGGTAATAGATTTCCCAGTAACAAACAAAAGGATCTCCTATTGTTCGTTGTTTCCAACGTTTTCCATTATGAAAGGAACTCTGGCTATAAATTCTACCAAATACGATAAACTACCCATTTTCCATTCTGCTCGTAGGAAAACATTGTTTTTCCTGTTTTCCTTCAGATCACATTCACTTCTGAACAACTAGAAATTTAATCAGTAATTACACCTAATTAAATCAATTCGCTCTGATAATAAGCTCTTCATTTTTTCTTCGAGCTATCATCTGATGTACAGTCATCACTTGATATCTTAGCAAATATTGTCCTGTGCCCAACAATTTTTTCTAGAAAATAATAATATTTCGAGGAGAAACGTTGTTTTCAATCTAGAAATTAGAAAAAATTTTATAAAATTTCAGTGATAGTAGAAATTCGAAATACTGTTATTTTCATGAACTCGCAACGGAATAATTACGAATAATTTTTCAATATTCCTGTAATGTTATAAGGAGTTGAAACCCTTACTTCCATTCATCAATACTCTTCATGATATGTAATTATAAACTGAGATTCTTGTTTTGTTTTCATATTTTGTTCTTGGTTCTTATCCCAGAACCTATAGCTGAAGAGAAAAACATATTTCATTATTATTTCAATAAATTGGGTGGAAAAAACTGAAGTTGTAGAATTTGAAAGGAATATACGTACCTAGTCTACGTGTCATGGATTTAGAAATAAAACTGGATTTTCATCAAAAACTTTCGAGGGTGATGTCACGGAGAGGAGTGGCCTGAGGAAATGAATTAAGGAACACCCTGTATGTATGTGGGAATGTTATTCATCCAATTTTTGCCGCGAATTTGCTAGTTTGGATATCACTAAATTTTTGTCTTAGAATATTTCAAAGAAAGACTCGAGATGTGCATTTAAAATTTTTTAGTTCAGCTTTTTTAGGAGGGATGAATTCTTGGAAAACCTTTCGAATTCGCTCGGAAACAATGCCAACTTTAATTTTTTGAATGTAATATCCAGTTCTTTCATTGATAATCCAATCGGATTATTGGGTAATCACCCATTGAATTGATCATTGTTTTCCTGTGTTACTGACATATTATTTTCAAAAGATTGTCTATTAGAATGGGGTTTCATTCCAATTTTAATAACTTGTAGATCTTTCCAAGCAAATTCCAATTTTTGTAGCTTCTACCAGATGACATACCAATGCTCCCCCTTCGTTTATTGAAAATTCAATTGATACAGGATGATATATTTCAATGTCAAAGTCAGTCATAATAATAATAATGATAATAACTTCATTCGATCCCCTTCGACATAGACATTTGTATGGGCACGTAAATAAATATTGCTTAATCTAAGGAGTATGAAAAAGTTTAGAATAATTATTTCACCGCAATACATGAGATTACATAAACAACAACGATCCTTCTAATCCTATAAACCACCATCGCATAGATACTCATTGACACTGTAATATGTCTCACTCGGTCTATTCCTGAGCACAGCAAGTCCAAGCATAACAAAACCTTGAAATGTAGACTTTGGCGCAGTCGCAAGGTGTCCTGTAAATACCGGCTTCTGAAAGTGGTTTGACTTTGTCTTCGGTAGTTTTGATCATTTGGCTGAATGTTTGTGTGGGCTTATAAATGGTCTCGATGATGTGCCCCTTCAGTATCTACCAATTCTATCTCTGACCTTAGAGAGGTATGGTAACATAGCTATTCCATTGGGGTAATTTGTGATGTTGACATTTTTTGTTTTACTGCCCCCTGAATTTCTTTGGCACTGTATCCATTGGCCATGCTGAAGATATTCAAGTTCATCCTGTATACATTCTGGCTCGTATATATGTCGATAACACCTCGTTTCTGTTTGAGTGGTGATTGGATTCCTTGCGTAGATTTCTGTCAGAGTGGGTTGTTTTTCTATAAAGCCTGTGGTCCAGCATCCCATTAGACTTTCTAGTTACTTAAACGTCTAGTAAGGGTAGAGCATCATCTTTTTTCATAGTGAATATAATATTCGGTCGCCCATTGTTGAGATAGATTAAGAAACGACAAAAGTATAATCCACATAATATAGCCATGTGGATGGTTTCTTCGATGCCATTTCCGGAGCACTTTGTTCGAATTTCGCCATGAAGATATTTCCAATTGCAGGACTCATAGTTTCCCATGGCGACAGCCTCTATTCGTTCATAAAACTAGCCTTTCTACTGAAAATAGCTGGATGTAAGGCAAAGTTCAAAGAGCTGTGCTATGAAATTTGGAAATATGTCAGGCACGTAGTAAAGCGATTTCCTAATGAGAACTAATATGAACAGAAAGAAAACATCAAAACTTTCTATTGCTTTGTTCAATAATGCCCCCCTCCCTTCCTAAGAGTGAATATGGGAGATCACTTGCGTCGAAGTAGCGACAAAAACAATTTTTTCCAATGCAACTTATAGTAACTAAAAAATTTCGCCACGAAAACAATAACAGAATAGTCATTGTTCCCCAAAATCCCCAGCCCATTCTGATGTCCAGCTAGCTTCTGTAATATCTCTTTTTTTCAGCCTGAAAATCTTTTACTAGCCAGTAAAGCCAAAGGAGCAGCTGTCAAATTAGCTGATTTCGGATTAGCGATAGAAGTCCAAGGAGAACAACAGGCATGGTTCGGATTTGCAGGTACTCCCGGATATTTGTCACCGGAAGTTTTGAAAAAGGAACCATACGGAAAGCCAGTGGATATCTGGGCATGCGGAGTCATCCTCTACATTCTTCTAGTCGGTTATCCACCATTTTGGGACGAGGATCAACATCGTCTTTATGCACAGATCAAAGCAGGAGCATATGACGTAGGTAAAATTTAAGTTGCTAGCGTTGTGGGTTGATTAGTTTTTGTTATATCTGAGATGAAACACGGTGCATTCTTCTTTGATGAGGATTAAGAATCATTTTTGCTAGAGGAGGGAAAAACACTTTATCGGGAAAAATTAGATGCAGATCACCTATATCACTCATGAGCATTATATCTTCATATTGTTTCATCTATAGAAGAGAAAATTATTTTAAGACATGAAAGTTAACATAAGTAAAGTAAATTGCAATCACATTCTTTGAACATGTTGGACAAACAATTAAAAAAGTTCATACAAAAAGTAGCTGCCCTGCCTCCCTGAGAGAGTTTCTTTGAACACCTTAACACTGAACAATATTTTTTTTATGCAACAGAAATACATACAAAATTCACAAACAGTATTTTATTAATAAAAACATTATGAAGCATTTATTATTACAAAAAATGACTGAGAAAAACAGGTAGAAATTAGGTGCTAAATATTAGGTATAAACTGAAATTAATTAATATTTTGTAATAGCCTCTTCTACCTCACTGAGGGTCTGAAAACAAGGTTAATAATTCGGTATTGGGTGTGTGATTCTGTTCCCCCTTCGGGTACTTGTTGCCACAAAACTCATTTCTGAAACTGAACTATAATTGGCATATTTTCTTGCACCATAATTTCTTTTGTGAGTGCGGAACATTTTCTACAAGCAAAAACCGATTTGATCTGAAAGTTTGAGCTTCATTGAACACGTGCAAAAAAAAAACGATGAATAAGCACATTGTGCAAAAAAGTATGAATGCTTTGTTAAGCTGTTGCTATAATGATGAATTGTTGTAGCAAATATGTTATGCGGCAGACAACGTGGATTTTCAAGGTTAGAAATGATATTCTTGAACGTGTGAATTAGACGTCTCTAAACTTAATGGTTGTTTCACTATGAGATGAGTTCATTTAACAAAATTCATTTTTGTACCATGGTGCCCTGCGGATCAAAGAAAACCCGTCACACATTATGTCAAAATTATTTGAACAACTCCGTTGATTTTGTGAAGAAGTGTATTCTCTTTGGAATATACTTGTACAGGATTGGGTAAATTGCAGGATGAAGATGGCTAGACCTCTTAATTGGGCCCAATAAACGAGCATCGCAGCACCAGATTGCTCAATGATGTTGATATAAACATTTCCTCCTGTTGCACCCACACCAGTTTTTCAGAAGTTTTTAGCCAGTTTTTCTTCCTTGTCACTACATTTTGATCAGTTTGTTCCTTCATCAAATGATACGAATGATCAACCTTCTTCTTCTGGATGGTCTGAAGGACCTATGTTTTTATTGTAAACTTTCTGGGATCTATAATTTGCTACGCGGTGAGATCCCTCTACATTTACCTACTTAATTTACATCGATGAGACAACGATAATCAATTTCGAAATGTCGAAATCATTTTACTATATATACAGACTTAGATTTCGTCCACCATAACGTTTCTTTCTTCGATCTCGATATAACCGAAATGGTTGCTTTCCAATTCTCAGAATTGCTCACATATCTGAACACTTTCGATATTTACTTCATTTCCGAAATAACCATATTTGTTTCTCGAAACATCTGATCCATTTAGTAATTGGAATATTACCATTCTATTTATGACAGCTCGAGCTTCTATTCCTAATAGAGAATGTTGAAAGTGTTCCAAGTAAAGTCTTTTCAGGATACCTTTGCTGATGAGTTCATGTTATTTAATATACTTAATGGCCTTCCAGTCACGTGATCTATTCCCCGATTCTAGATGGTATATTACAAAAAAAGTTCAAAGTCGGAATTTCTGGAGAAGTAAAAATATGGAAGCGTAGCTAGTCAATTGGATCGGAGTTTTTTTTCAAAACTGTCCAATATCTGGTTTTCAAGAAGGGGGAACCATATTATTTGTTTTATTTCCATACTCTCTTTTCCCAAAAGTATGAACCATTATGAATCGGAAAGTCATATATTTATAAGTGGCGTTGACCTGCCAGATCAAAATAAGGGATCATTCACCTAGGTGGATACTGATATAAATCGAAATCATCAATTGAATGGAACAAAAATATAATGTTGCTTGGAGAGAATATATTATAATATGTATTGATACACTATCTATATTTTTATCATGTTATAGAATCTAGGAATGGCATATATACATCACCAAAACGGCCACACCAAATGTCCAAATAATATCATTTATCGATGATGAAATAAAAAAAGTACAAGAAAATACCATCAAATCCTTAGAAGACATGACAACAGAATTATATGCCAACTAGTAAAAAAAACCTCATGCAAAAGGAGACCAAGACCTCGGCCAATTGACTGTTATTATTATTGAAGTATTCTTAGAAGTGCTTGCTATTACTGAACACTTTGTGTAAGTTATGTGATATTGCGAGCACTAAGCCCTTAGCACTTTTCTAGGAAGTATTGTATGTGCGGTTTTTTCAATCGGTATGAAATTGTAACTTGTAGCTCAAAAGTCGTGTAGGAGTATTTCTTGCAAAAAGAAAAATGAATAAAATTATTATTATTTAGCTAAGCAGTGATATATGAGATAATTGGGGAGTCAGAATGTAGAGGGTGTTTCTGTAGCTTATAGCTCTTGATAGGAGATCCCTAGAGTGCGCATGATAGACCGTAAATTCTTAAAATTTTTCTGAGATATCATTTTTACCTTTCAAGAAATTCATGACAAAATTGATATTTCTGACGAAAAAAGTGGCTTTCTAAGTGTCTAAAAAAGAAACAGACAGCAGTATAACAAATGGCCCCAGATACATGATTTTATTGCTCCTTTGAATTTTTCATAGACATGGAAAAATTCTCATGAAGATATTGATCTCGGTATGATTTTCAGTGACGGAAGTACGATTGAAATCAGTAAAATAAAATATTAAAAGTTGAGCTTGCAGAAGAGATCAAAACAGTTGATTGTATGGATTCTGAAACAACAGCTGCCCATTACGTAAAAGCCGTAGAAGAAAGATTTTTCTACGTGAGGTCGATGGACACTTTAAAGTCAATTATCCGCTCTCAGAGGCGATCATATCAAATATCTCAGATATTTATTTCAATGGTTTTTCTTCATCTGCGGTGTCTTTTCTGTCTGAACCGAGGCCTGGTGGCCCATTGTTCATCCGCCTGTAGAACAAGAGACTCAGTCCCTTAGACACGTAAACAAAAATGTCGCGAATCGACAGGGAGGGGCCCCACTCACCATTGGGTGTAGTGTTTCCTAGGTGCGCTGACCTTAACTCATCAAGGTTATTGCAGTTGAACAGCATATGCTCAACGGTTTCATCTGTGGTGCACCAACGGCACCTTGAGCAGTCAGTTAGTTCCATCTTATTGAAATGGTTGTTAAAAAGGTGGCCAGTTAATAAGCCAGACTTAGTTGTTTTCTCTCAAAGGCCAGGAATTTTTCAACCTCAGCTACAGAGAACGGCCTTCCAATGAGAAGCCTCGACTGCCTAAGACCACTTCACGTGGAGAGAAAAATTCTCTGTCTCACCATTTCTTAAAGAAAATTCCGACAGTTGTGTGGCAGATGGGAAGCGACCGCTCTGGACCAACAGAAGCTAATCGTGCCCTCTGCTTGGCCAGTACATCTGCCTTCTCATTGAAGAGGCTCCCCGCGTGTGCCGGACACCAGATAACTTTCAAAAAGTTACGGCAGCCTAGCTCACGCAGAACTTCCCCGCATTCTCCTACCAAGTGTGAATTGACTTTTGTCTCAGCAAGGGCTTTCAATGTTCCCTGTTTGTCACAAAATACATACGTGTATTTACCAGACAAACCTGTGCAGATATTTTCCAGTGTACAGACAAGAATTGCATACAATTCCGCCTGCATTATTGAGTAGTCCTTCCCTAGGGGGATGGACTGCTTGAAGAGAGGTCCCACGATCCCAGCATCAGTCCCCGTAGATCTAATGGAGCCATCGGTGGACCAGGTAGGGTTTCCAGGTTCAAGTAACCTGTTTGTATTAGACCAATTGTCAAAAGTAATGAGCTTTGCAATTACATGACTTCATAGTGAACCTGTATAAATGATTAGAAAAATTTATGACCCAAATCTCCAAGAATTTTCAGCTGCAATCAGGTTGTTGAGTACTTTGTGGAGAAGGATTAATTTTCCAGAAGTCAACATGGCTTTCTAAAAGCAAAGTCTGTCCATATAGCAATATTTTAATTTCTTTTGAAGAAAGTGGACGCTTCTGAGGATGGGGAATTACCATTCGGACTGTTCTTAAACCTAGCCAAAGACTCTTATAGCTTGAGTGTTAATGTTTCATTAAGAAAGATGGAAAAATATGGTATAACAAGATCGGCACTGGAATGGATTCTGTCATACTTCAAGGAAAGAACAGAGCTGGTGGAAATATCTACAAACCACTCGAGTTGAAAATGGGAGTTCCAGAGGGAACTTTTACTGTTCCTATATTTTTAATTATGTATATAAAGTACTTGATTGCGAACATAAATAAAGTGATTAAAGTAAATTATGCAGATGACTCGAATCTCCTTCTGGTAAAGTCCTTGTGGCCATAGTTACGGCTGCTGCTTGAAGATGTTCTCCTGCAGGCTGAGAGGTGTCTTGAAAAAAAATATCCTCATCTTCTTAATATATAAAACTCGGCCATATTGTTGGTAACACCATTTGTAACTCAAAATTGGATGGACTGTTTGTTATGAAATTTTTTTCTGTTGGATTCTTCTACGGTGGGGTTAACATAAAATATATTAAAACTATGAGAAATTTGATGAAATGGAAAAAAAGTAGGAAATAAATTTCTTTCTTGCGAAAAACGCCAGTACATGTCGCTGTGGTTGATAGCGTTTTCGTGTTAGTATTATGTTTGATTTTAATTCGGTGCACTACATTTAATAATAATATTAACGCATCTGAGTCCATGTGTTATCGCACCTATCTTTCTTCCGAACACTACGAAAATTTTTATGACGAAATAATTTGAACAGATCCCTATTCTCTGCAAAGCCATTAGATGTCACTGCAATGTAAACTATTTATTTTGAGTTGCCTAAATTCCCAGAATTCCGATGATCCCAACAGATTTGTCATTTTAGTTCAAGAGAATTCAATTTCCAATTCGTCTAGCGTTTGCTATGACAATAAATAGCAAGGCCAGTCCTGGAGTGTGTGTGGCATGAATCTGAAAAATAGTTGTTTTTCACATGGCCAGTTGTATTCTGCTCTTTTTATTCTCGCACCCGGGAAAAAAAACTAAAAATATGGTTCATCATAAGGTACTACAATAAGACAATTCTTGAATAATAATAAGGTACCGCTTAGATAAAGTGAAGTCTATTCATGAAAATAACAATGTAAACACCTACCTATTTCAATGTAATTAATTTTTTTTATATTTTGTACTTTAATTTTGTCTTATTTATCTCCTACTTGAAAAATACCAGTTTTGTTGATACAACTTTATGAATTTCAGAGGCGAAACAAAGTTCGCCGGGCCAGCTAGTTTTAAATACGAATAAAACAGTCATTGTACTATTTCATTTCACAGCTTCTGGAATAGAACTATCAAAGTGTATCATTTTACAGAATGAAGAACACACTCTATCGAGATGTGTCAGATACCTGGGCCTCTATGTAGATGAAGAACTAAATTGGCAGTCACATATATAAACAACTTTGCAATGAAGTAGGATCTTCAGTCTATGCTCTGAGGGTTATGGAATGATTGAATCACAACTGAGATTTGGAATAACTTTCTATTGCAGTGAAAATATATCATCTTTATTTTCATACAGAAAAAAGCAATCAGAATAATGTGTGACCTGAAGTTCATGGCATCCTGTGGGGGTTATTACATATTTTGACCATTCATGGAATACATATTATATAACTTCATATGTGTATTCTGCAGGTCGAAATAATTTTTAAAAACTCATATGTTGTTATCCGATTCTCTTTTGTTTTCAAACTAAAGGGTAATTAGAATATTCAAATATGGATTGGTCGCTGTGGTCCTATTCGTTGGCCTCCAAGATCTCCAGACGTCACGGCATTGCTTATTGAAGAAACACACGAATCAATCAGAAAAGCAACGAGAGCCCTTCGCACACGAAGTCGAATGTGTTTGGAGGTTAATGGCGGGATTTTTGAGCATTTATTAAAATATTGCTATAAATAAAACCATTTTAATATAGAAAATGTTGTTTTTTAATGACGTTATACTTTTAGAACAAATCGGATAAAAATATATCAGTTTTTTTTTTATTATTTCGACCTATAGAATACACACCTGAAGTTTGGGCCGTTCCTTATGTCTCACTCTGTATACAGAAATGCCTACTATTCTTACATAAAAATCAAGACTAGAACCGCGTCTTATGATCTTCCTAGAAACAGGTCAAAAACAAATGCAATACAGATGCCTGAAACTATTCAATAGGCTACTCGGGGCAATACAGAGAGAAAGAAATTTTGGAGGGTTCAAGGAGAAAATCTTCAAACTTCTTTTGAACTTAGAGCCATATTGTCTTGATGACTTCTAGATTTTTTTGTGACACTATTTCATTTCATTTGTAATCAGTAATTCGTTATTGTTACCATAGATTTGAAATGAAGATTGTTTGTTGTTGTAATGATGATTGAAGACAGATCCTCGCAAAAATGTAGAGCACGTTTGATAAACTCACCAGATCTTTGCAACTGCGCATTAACATCACACACAAATGTGAGATATTCATCACTCGACTGAATATCGAAACTTGATCTTAGGTTTCAAGGTGTCGGATCGCATTAATTCGTGTTAGGAAAAGATAGTACAGTAATCCGCAGAAGAGATCGGGAGCACTACTTCTTTTGATGAAGTGTTCCGGAGCACAAAAGGGCTTCAAGTGCTTTCACGAACACAGAGCACAGTGCTCTGGCACAGCTCCGTTTTCAAGAAGATTTTTTTTAAGATAGTCTAAATGAGAATTCGCTTCAAACTGTAAAAATGAATACTTTCAACAATAACTATTCGGAACAAGAGTATGCCTCTTATGTAAATTTGAGGTTTCGTGAATAGGCGAATAATTATAAAATCTCCCTTACTTCTTGGCTGCACTACTTCAACAATTCTCTCTTCCAGTATCCCAGTCCGGAATGGGACACTGTAACACCAGAAGCCAAGAACCTCATAAATCAGATGCTGACAGTGAATGCAGCAAAAAGGATAACAGCTGCAGAAGCCCTGAAACACCCCTGGATCTGCGTATGTCTACATATATATTTACCTGATATCATCTAATTATTTTAAATTTTAGCAACGCGAACGTGTGGCTTCAGTGGTCCACAGACAAGAGACTGTCGACTGCCTCAAGAAATTCAATGCCAGACGTAAACTGAAAGTGAGTATCTATCTAATACCTCATCTGCTCTTCTTTCTTTTTAGTACTTATTGGTAGATGAAATATATTTTCTATCTGTTTCTTTTAAAGCGGATGATGTTCATATGGTAAATCGTTTAAAACCAATCTAAATCAACACATGTTTTGTTTTTCTAGGGCGCTATACTGACCACTATGTTGGCGACAAGGAATTTCTCAAGTAAGCAAAATGATCATGAAAGTTGAATGTTGTTTGCCATCTTTTTTTTTCACTTCAACAGAGCTTTTGACACCAACAACTGATGATGCATAGAACCAAAAAGTAATTGAATTCGAAAATATAGGTATTCTTACATATTTTCGATGTACTTTTCACTTGTTATTTCGAAACCTTTTCCGTTTTTTTAATTGAACCAACACGCAGGTTTGAAGTTCATAATATGATGGTGGAATAACGCTATTAATTAATAGCCTAAAAATTTTTTTTCAACACATACCCGCCAACATACAGGTTTCATAATTTGTCATATCTGGGAAAATAAATACAGTATAAAAATGTGTTTCATGAAACTCTATCGTTATGAATTGTGGCGGAATTGCTTTATTCAAATCAACTCGTGGTTCACTGCAGTGTCTGTAAAATTGATCGAAAATTTTTTATAGCATCGAAAATGACATAACTTCCACCCTCAATAAATTCCTCTCAGAGAAGGATTAGAATTCGTTTCGATTTGAAGTTTTGAAGTACTATCAAATAACATTTGTCAAACTTTGCCAATAATGGATGAAAACAGTGTTTTCCGAAAAAAGAATTATTCAAATTAAAAGTGTAGATATTCCTATTGAATCGTATCAGAAAGATTTCAAACTGCTATATATATTGGATATTTTCCTTCCTGAAATTTGCAAAATTGAGCTTATGAGGAAAATTCATTTAATTTGTCTGTTTGCATTGGTGTAATCGGGTACGTGAAGTAAGCGAAAAGTTGGAAGCACTAATTCTGAATTTATGTAAAATATTAAGTGCTTAATTAGTGCCTATTAGTGTCGTTTGAATCAATAACAGCAGCATTGTAGATTTTGAGTTATTGACAATTTAAGTTTTTGTGTGACTTCACGCTCAGCACCAAAAGTTTCAAACTACAATGACATTTATTTGCCAATATACTAAGTGCCTCTTAGTGCTCTGAAACTAAAAAACTGAAAAAAAAATGAATATGTAGTTTTCATAATATCCGGGATTATTTCATTTTGTGCCAACTTCACGCGCGGCACCAAAAATTTCCAATTACCATGAAATTTATATGCCAATATTAAGTGCCTTATTGATGCCCATAGGTGCCATTAAAACTGCTGCGATATCATTTTTAGTTTAATAGTACTCGAGTGTTGTTATTCTGCAGGTATGAAGTTATCTAAAACTTGGAACCACTATTTCTGAAACTATGTCAAATATTTAGTGCCTTAATAGTGCTAATTGGTGTCGTATAAATCTTTGATTTTGGAAAAAACTAGAGGGTTTATAAAATTTGTATATTATTTTTCCGTCTCTATAGACCGTTTCGCACCAGCTTTTAACGAAAAAAAAATGAAAAATCGAAAAAAAATGATTTCCGGCGCGAATGGGTTGAATGGTGTTTCGATTTGAAATTTTTTTTAACGTCAGGAGAAACGCATTATTAACCGAGTTGGTTCCCAATTCGATTTTGTTCTTGTATCATTTTTTTTATGTTCGTTACCTCAGAATTTTCGTCTTGGTCAACCAATTTTAATGCTTCTTTTTTAATCGAAAGCTGGTTCTGATGATGGCATCTGTGAGAAAATGATAAAACTCTCAAATCTGCATCACGTATGTGTGTGAAAGTGAAATGGTGCTGTAAATGATGATACGGCGTAGTTTCAGTTTTGGTTGAAGGTTCGATAGAATATCCTTTCAATTATTGTATCTCGACTATAGAGAGCTAGATGTCAGTACTTTATTGAAATCATCAAATGGCCATCGACTTTAGTCCTTCAGACTCTCGACTATTATGATACTGATTTTGCTAAAATTTACTACGAAGTCTCTCAAAATTTTTAAATATTGCCTTCAAACCCTGGCCGAGTGTTACAGCAGAAAATGGATGGAAATCCATGAATTTGGTAATGAGCATGAGCAGAGTCCCTGATAGTCGAGTAATATGGTCAAGATATTGTCTAATATAAAATCATATTTGAGACATATGATTATCTCATAGATGCCATACTCAGAATCAGCTTTGGAATAAAAAAGAAGCATTAAAGTCGGTTGACCATGTCGAAAGTTCTGAGGTAACGACATAACCGAAAATTATACAGACTCAAAGTCGAATTGGAAACCAACTCCAATAATAATGCGTTTCTGTTGCCATTAAAATAAAAGTTCCAAATCGAAACACCATATAATGCCTTTGTATAATTTCTAATTTCCACACATTCTCCCAGAAAGTTATAGTTCGGAGTGAACTCACACTGCTCAAGAAAATCCAAATTGACACCTGACCACTTTAGCAGCACTATTAAGGCACCTAATATTTGACATAGTGAAAAGTTGGGAGCACTAATTTAGTGCTTCCAACTTTTCACTTCACACTTGCAGAAAAACAACACTCGATTACTATTAAACTAAAAATGATATCGCAGCTGTTTTAACAGCACTAATTGGCACCAATTAGGCACTTAATATTAGCGTATAAATTTCATGGTAATTTGAAACTTTTGGTGCTGAGCATGAAGTTCGCAAGACTCTTTTCATACCAAATAGGTAATTAATCAATAATGAGAAATTGAGAGCAAAAACATTATATTAAGGTTTTGCAGGAAAAAAGTATCCAATATGTAATCAAACTTTACGAATAGAGATAGTATATGTAGCTTTGTTTATCTAGTATCCAAAGATATAAGTGCTTAACGAAAAAGTTTGCTAATTCCATTACTTATTCATGAACATTTCGAAAATTGCATGATTTTTCTTGTATTGAAATACGAAGGAATATTTTGATAGTCAATTCTTATACAAATTTTGAATCGTTTTAGGCAGAAGTATAGTCGTCAAAAAGGGGGATGGTTCTCAAGTGAAAGAGTCAACGGATAGCTCGACAACGATCGAAGATGATGATGTCAAAGGTAATTAGTCTGTTTGACATTGTATTTCGAAAAGATACTTTGATGGATCATTCATTCATGTAGGGGATTTCGAAGTGTTCAATTCTCGCAACAGATACCTAGTGAACACAAAACGGAAGATTAAAACAAATCTGATCTTTTTATCTATTATGTCCAGGTAAAAATGTTTTTTTTCCGAGCAAGTTGCTGAGGGGTTCACATATTCATTTGAATTAATAAGTTCTTCTCGAAAGTGACACAATGCACCACCTTATCTTCATGAGACAAAAATATTTCCCAACATCAACATGCTTTCAATGACACAATCATCCCCTCATTATATCCTTCTAGCACCTATATTCCGTTCCTCATTAATAAAAACAATTTTTATTACTGCCTAAAAACATCAATAATATTCAGTAGGAGTTGATTTCGGGACTTTTTATTCAAATTTGTTGTGTTGATCATTTCTGTGAATGATGTCGACCTGAAGTAATTAATTCGAGTCGATTTCTGTGATAATTTAAATTTACAAGTTAGGATGAACAGAATCGAATAATAGTTTTCCAGAGAAAAACTTCAGCATATTCGTTAATTTTATTTAATTTATTTAGCGATATTTTATATTCACCACAAATATTGAATATACATACAATAAATTTTCTTGCTCGATATAAAGTATCATTTTGGAACCTTGCAGAAAATATATTTCGAAATATCATTTTGATGATTCAACACTCATCTTCAGAAAACCTTGATACCAATAATTTATCCCAATTCCAAAAGCGTAACTTCCAATCTGATCAAGAAATTTCTTACAATTTTATGTTTTGCTTCTGATATGATCTACTTTTGTTTTATAAAAACTTCTCTCTGATCAATTCTCAAAACAAATGTAACATAGGAACACATAATTAATTGACTCTTCGATACGCAAAACGTTTTCCACACTTTCCCACACAAATAATTCAATTACAACAACTTAGAGTAATATTCTCCTAAACTCGAATGAGTGTAATTCAATGAACATAAGTACTTAAAAAAAAATTTTTTTTTCCTTAATTTTTTTCCAGTCCATGGTTGATTTCTTGAATTCGTGTTCATCTTAATCTCACACATTTGTTGTGATATGATATAGTTGAAATGTTCGATAATAATAGTAATACTTTTCGTAGTTCTTGCTCTGCGAAAAAGACATTTGATTTCAGATTAGAACTGAGATGCATGGAGAAATGTAGGTTGCATTCACCACTGGTTTATCGTCATTAGTTCCCATTTTCAATTTTGATATCAAAATATTTGTGTTCCTGCATAAATCTCTAGATTTTTTATTATATTATTATATATTCTGAACTAATTAATGTTTCAGATATTTTTTGAAAATTACATATCCAAAGATTTTTGTTCTATTCAACAATTTCCTTGAAAAATACACAAAATTCATAGTATTTAGTCATTGCATGCCGGATATGTTAGATTTCTCATAGAGCATTCGAAATAATCATCAGAAATTTTCAAGTTAATCTCCACAATGAGAATGAATATTTCGAATGCTTCTTAACACACTAGAAATATATTAGTATGAGATTGATTCTGAAAAAAATTCCTTTTCGAAATGGAAAATAAAAGTACAGCATCTTCCGCATCGAATTCCACGAAAAAAAGAGTTTAACACGAAGTAAATATTTCAATAATCTTATAAAATAAATTCAACACTACATATCAATAATACTTGTACACTGGAATCTTAATATTCTTCCACTTTCTGTTGTATTAATTTCTATTATTATATGAGATGGTAGTGGTCGAATGCTATTCTGTCTGGCCTATTAGAACTGACTCTTTTGTAAAATAAACCACATCTTTTCCTTCATACTTTGTATTGTCTCAATAATGATTATTCCCAGATAGATACTTAAATGAGGGTGCTTCAAACACATTGTGAAAATTTCTTGGTAACATCTAAGGCCGAACGACCGAAACAATCACTTTTTGTTTCGTTACCTGGATTTATTTATTTATTTATTTATTTATTAACGACTTTTTTTTACAAAATATGAGAACTCTCGAGAGGATTGATGAAATATTGTGGTTTGTGGCTGACAAGGTTGAGTTACCGCTTGAATTAGTTCTTGTAAAAAGTTGTAGCACTCTCATTTTATAATCCCATTGAGCTTGAATGTATTAGAATAGGTATTTGAAGATTTTTGTCATTGAAACAGTTTTTTCATTGTGTTTACTTATCTATTTCTGAATTAATTTATTCTCTTTTATTCACTCAAGACATGTCAATTATAATGATTTTTTGGCATACTTCTTCGAATCTTTCTCAGTCAACCCTTTTTAGGGGGTAAAAAGATATGATATGGATGTAGGTAACTGCACTTTGTTTCTCCAATCTTCCAAAACTTCGTGAAATACTGCTTAATGCCCAATGTGGTGCAATTCGGTAGGGATAGTTTAAAATGATTGTTCAGTTTTCAACTCATTTTTTCTAATCGGTGAATTTGGAGAAAATATTGTTGATAAGATCTTCTCATTGTATATAGTCACATTACCAAATTATTCTTCTTCGTGATGTTTCGAATTTTTCTGAAACTAATCCTTACTCAATCCAGATTGATTAAAATAAATTACTGTATTCATAGGTATTCTCAATATTTCGCCGAGAAAATCTAAAGGAAATATAACACAACAGCTTTGAGAAAACATTTAACCATTGAACCGCGCACTACGCTTTAATAATAATAGTAAACCTCTCTTCCCCGGCTGTACCCTGCTTGCTTTACCACATGTTTCATGTATTTTGTCTACTTTTCACCCACTCTTCACAAAAAACACACTTTTGTACTTCCATGTCATTGTATATTTAACTTAGTTGTTAAGATATTTGATGTTTATGAGTAACTGATTTATTTTCTGGGCCTTCGCTCAGAGGAAAAGAAAGGCGCAGTCGATCGCAGTTCTACCGTAATTGCCAAAGAGCCGGAAGGTAAATCCACTAATAATAATCATTATACTCACAAAGGCTTTGCACCATTGAACTACTAACTTTGAAATGGACGATATTTTCTGGATAGAAAAAAGGGCTTTTCTTGTGAACATAAACAGGGAATCTTATTTTGCATGCTAAGCTGTAAGACTAGTTTCATTCTTCAGACTGTGCAGGCTCATACCTACTTGGTTCGTGGAAACATAATTTTGTATTCAGCTTCCATGAATTATTGATTACCTGTGGGGTTCTCAACCAAGAGGACTGAAAACCAGTTGGAATATGTAATGAGGGATAAGACAAAATAACGTCTTGACTAAATTCATGAATAATGTAATGTAGTTCTGATTAACCCATATGAAGTAATTACGACTCCAATGAAAACTGAGAAATAATCAACATATCTAGTTTGTTATACCTTCTCCATTTTCTCTTGATAATCAAATAAGAATCTTTGAGAATAATCTAGGCTTTTCTGGAGAACTGAACCTATTTCAAATATAAAAATTGGCATTATGATGTTCGATTTTTTTGGAGCCTCCGCATTTTCAGTTATTTTCTGAAATTATATTCATTATATTCCCGTTTCTGATAATAATACTGATTGAGTACATTTCAAAAAATAAACGAAACACATCACGGAGGTGAATTTTATTACAACCTGTTCGTGACTTATACAGGGTGTTTCCTTAACATGCGGCAAAAATTCAGGGGGCTGTTCCTTGGACTATTCTAAGAATATTTTGTCCCTTGATGATTTTTGAAAAACCTCTTTGTTTCGAAGATACAGGGCAAACAAAATTTTAGATAATAACATTTTATTATGAAAAATTACATGAAAATTTAACTTAACCTACAAAAACTGTTGAAAATGACCACCTCCAGCCAGCATACAAGCATCCAATCTTCTCCTCATTGACTGCCGAACCCTTTCAAAAACACCAGGATCATTTCTTATTGAGTTACACCCAACAATGATCCGATTTCGCAAGTCTTCCACATTTTCTACTGGAGTGGTATAAACTAATGATTTTAGATGGCCCATAGGAAATAATCTAAGGGGTTTAAGTCCGGGGAACGAGCAGGCCATAAATGAGGTCCACCTCTTCCAATCCAGCGATCTCCGTATGTTAATGTTAAAAACTCACGAGCAACCAAACTAAAATGCGCTGGTGTACCATCGTGCATAAACCACATTGCATGTCTTATTGCCAATGGTACATTCTCCAAAAACAGAGGTAACGTTTGTTCTAAAAAGTTACGATACACGTTCCCGGTAAGTCTTTCTGGTAAAAATATCGGCCCTATTAGCCAGTCACCCACAATACCAACCCAAACATTCAATGAGAACAGGTGTTGAAAACGATCTTCAATTATCTCATGTGGATTCTCGTCGGCCCATACATGGTTGTTATGAAAATTTCTTATTGCATTTCTTGAGAAATTCGTTTCATCGGTAAAAAGAATCAGCGTCAGTAATTGAGGAATTTGAACTAATGTGGTTAAAAGCCATTGACAAAATGCAATACGTGGGGGAAAATCAATAGGAATAAGTGCCTGAACGCGTTGCATATGGTATGGATATAACAAATTGTCTTTAAGAATTTTCCAAACAGTCTTATTACTCACATTCAAAGTATTGGCAATTTTTCGAGTAGAAGTTCTAGGGTCTTCTTCGATCATGTCCAGCACATTCTCTTCCAGTTCCACCGTTCTTACTGTGTTTGGCTTTCCTGGTCCCCCAATTTGTTTCAATGTGCCTGTTTCATGCAGACGTTGATGAATATTTTGAAACAATTTTCTGTCAGGAATATTACGCCCAGGAAATCGTTCAATGTACAACCTCCTAGCTTTTAATGAATTTCCATCAGCAAGTCCATAAATGAAATGCATGTCAGTCATCTCGGCATTTGTATAGCGATTCATAATAGTGAAAGATAAAATGTTAATTGCTAATACATCACAAAACGAATTCAAATGAAAACCGTGTTTAATCTGTATTCCTTTACCATCTGAACTTATCTTTAAGTCAAAAAACTGGCCGTTTTTTATAGTTGTCAAACACATTTAAAAATAAATTGTAAACACAGTGCGGTACGCATTTTTATTTATACTATTATCAATTTTAAAAATATGAAAAATGTTGTTCGCCCTGTATCTTCGAAACAAAGAGGTTTTTCCAAAAACATCAAAGGACAAAATATTCTTAGAATAGTCCAAGTAACAGCTCCCTGAATTTTTGCCGCATGTTTAGGAAACACCCTGTATATGATCAAGTATTCTATTCTGAATAACTTCCTATTCGAATTGTTGTATTATCGCAAAAGTTTTCCAGATATAAAAAATAGACGATCGGCATTGGGCATAGAATATGAAAAAATTGTGCATTTCCTGAAATTTTGAAAATTCATCAGAGTGTTTTGAATATTGTGTTAAAATTAATTATCAGAATCTGCCGATAACTTTTATTTTTCAAATGAGATCCTTCTCTTATAATGATTGCGTTGTATTCTACATACAAAAATAATTTCTGAGTTACTTAGGATTGTCTGAAATTATATGGTGCTCAGAATTAGTTGCCTAGAAAGTTTTTGACACAATATTCGCAACATCATCTGTGATGATTTGTTCAAAGTTCAGCGTTTTTCATCTTCGAAAATTTGAAACGGTTTATGCCCAAGATATTGAGAAAAGTAATATAAAACCCAACACGGATTACTCATATTATTATTTTTTTTTTTTTTAAGATCAGAATTGAATACTCTCGGCACATCAGAAACTAATAAATTGTAAAAAAATCATTTAGAGAAATTCATTTTCATACCCTGTATAAGTTAAAATGCCGAATCTTCATGAATATTTCAACTCAGTAGAGAACGTCAAACAATATCATAATCCCAATTTTCAGATTTCAAATAGGTCCACTTCTGCAGAAACGCCTAATAGCCACTCGATCTTAGTATAAGTGGCTATTCTATCTTAATCTACTCTTCTCGAAATTGAAAATGGCAAAATTTAATTTCTGAGATGAAGCTCATTTTTGAAAATGTCGCATCTACAGAAGCATATTCATTCAAAGTCTTATCAACAATTTAATATTTCTTCAAATTATTTGTTGTTGTTGTAATGTTGACTTTTTGAGAATATTATTATGTGTGTGTCTCTTCTGACAATTTTTCCCCATTAATAACGGTGAGTGTGAGCTACGATTAATTTAATTCTCACAAGCAGTAATTATTAGAAAATTAACGCTCTTATCAATTTCCTATTGTTTTTTTTGTATCCTTATAAGTGAATCTATTTCAAATTTTTCCAATAATGGCATTTTGAAAAATCCAACATTACAACCAATTATGATAAAATAAACAGTGTACCCTGTTCTTTCGAGCAGTAAAGCCGTCGTTCAGGAGATGTTCTCACTGGACTGAACTGCCTGAGTGTGAGTTCAGTCCAGTGAAATCAGTTATCTTGAAACATAACTCCTGAAGATGCCAGACACTCGAACTGGCGAAAAGTCGAGAACTAATCTACGACGACGGCCTAAATGCTCGAAAGAACAGGGTACATTGAACGATGGCCGCGAAAGCCTCAACCAAAATAAACAGGTTTTTGTTGAAAGCATCTAAAATGACAAATGTCACGCGATCAATAGTAGCAATATTCGAAGTGGAGGCGAACATTGTTATATTTTTAATTAATTCGTTGACTTAGTGAAAATGTGAATTTTCTAGACCGATCAGAGAACGGCAAATGAATATATATTTTATTCTATAAATGATTTTTGGGAAAATATATTTCGTAAGATAAACGAAAATATTGGAAGAAACAAGAGAGAATCCTCAAAAAAATCACACACCCACCCATGTACCATTTCTTTCATTTATCATACAATGAAAATAGATACTGAACCCTTAATGAGTATGAAAAGAAGTATGTTTTACGTTCTGTAGCAAACTGAATGTGAATATCAGAACTAAATTACGTTATTTAAAAATCCGTCCATTCAATAGCATCTCATGAGTAAAAAATAAGGACCGGTTAGATAAGAATTAAGCGAATGTCATGATTAAAGATAACTACAGTATATCGAATTTATTGTTGGGATGAAAATTTGTCCATATCATTGTTTGAATGAATCAATGCTGCAATGTGCCGAAAACATTGAAATTTTCACATCATGTTCTTTGGTCATACCATTTTTTTCATTCAATATCCATGGATCAACAGAATGCTCATATTGTCTTGCGCTTCCGATGATTGCTTGATGTTTTAATAATTGTTTAAAATTATTCTGCAAGGACTATTTTTGAATTCTTTTTATCTCTAGCTTAATTTGTGGTGTTCGCCATAAATAATTATTTTTTCAACAAAGGAAAAAATGTTTAGGTAGGTAGTACATTCTTTATTGGACGTTCGAAGCAATTTTCAACCAGTTGAAAACATTCGCTTAGGAATTGAGGGAGCAGAGACAAAGTTCCTCATGTTCATGAGTTGGCAAATTTCCATATTCGCATGCTTCAATAATGAACTTTAATTCTATGGATATCTAAGAAGTGCCGAACAATTCTTAGGAAAAATCGTTCCCTAATTAGACTCTATTTAATGGTTTATATTCTGCAATATCAAGTATTTGTTTATTCTGATTCCTCAAATTTTAAAAACTCATTGCTCTGAAAGTAATAGTAATAGTACGTATGTTCTGATGGTAATTCCTGAGAATTGCTTTTTTTTTCAATTTGAATATTTTGGAACCTTTTTAGGTATATAATATATTAAGAACGTTTCGTGTATAAATCAAGAATTCCCAGGTCTTTAGTCTTATAGACAGCGTACTTCATTCAGTGAAATCTTAAATTTTGAGTTATATTCAGGAGTAAAACAAGCGTGATCTAATGAATCAGATATTCGAGATGATTGAGGACTTCATTAGTATGCCATCTCAAAATCACTAATATGAATTAGATTTATGCTATTCATATGGGTATAAAAAGCTCATTGGAAAAGGAAACATTATTATTTGTTCGTTTTATTTTTCTTCACATTCGGCTGCTCATCTGCTGACCAGAATATTTATTTCTTTATCGAAGTTGAAAGAAAATTCATACTATCTAACAGCCTCATCGAATATTATCATCTTACTAATTGAGAATTATTTAAAATAATTTTGTCGTAGGATATTCCAATTGCTGCATATGCCATTAACAACGGATTCTAGAAATAATCTTGTGTGCCATCATGAATATTTTGAGTTGTTACAAACTGAGTGATTTATTAAAGAATAGTTATCAATAGTTTCTTTTGAACAATCACCAGTCACATAAAACCGATGCCTTTTTTTATCATTTTCCAGAAATTCGAGTGTAATCAACCAATTATCGAAAGGTCTACACAATCATGTCTGTTTATTTGTTTGTGAAATTTCTTGTTCAAAAACATATTCAAAAACTTCGATTTCATATTATGCTAGTATTAGTGAATAGTTGAAGTATCAAGCAAGGTGTTTAAAGAGGGTACAGTGAGACCAGACTTGCTACAATCCAGGTACCACATGTGACAGCGTTACTTTCTGAAACTCTGTATATATTGATACTCCAGTTTGTTCGTGATTGGACAATTTGTCCGAATGTGAAACAGAAGAATCGATCAGTTTACTGTCCACCAAATTTTTGGATGAAACAGGTACAATATCAACGAATACATTATAATTTGCCTTCGAAATGGTTTCATCATCTTTCAATATCTTATATTCACAATACATCGTTTCTATTATTCATGAACTGAATCGCTCGAAATTAGTTTATTTTTATTTTTGAGAAGATAGAAGTCTGGAAGGAAATCAATAGATTGTAGATTCGACCAAGTGTATTTTTCGAACATTCTGAAAAAGCTTATTAACTATAACCGAAGTGAATACGACCATAAAAAAATATTTCAGAGAAATTTCTGATATCTTAAGTTGTTATAAAAGTAATAAGTTTTTATATTAAAATCGCACCGAGCAAGTGTTCTGGTACCGTATGAAAAAAATTCAAAAAATGAATCAGAAAATTGCGAAAATTAATGACTTCCTATCTATTGATCTACAATGACCCCCATTGGAGAATTCAAGATCCATAAATAGTTTTGCATCGGTCTAGCCCAAAAAAATTGTTCCATGCGCGTAGAGCAAAAAAAAATTTTTAAGAATTTTTTTCGTTTTCGAGGATTGCATAGCTACCGGTATTCTGAGAAATTGTCAACCAATAAATTCAGAAACTAGGGTCTTCAAGCTTCAAAAATTTATTCCTCTGTTTCTTATACTCCCCTTTTTCACTGAGATACTGCTTGTTGAAAAACACCAAAAAATTTCAAAAATTTGTCTGTTCCTTCAATTGTTGTAAGAAGTTTATATGTATGTATGAAATGGATTTAGTGAAAATGCTGAGAGGGGCATAAACAAGCGATTATAAGCTGGCGCAATGATAAAATTAATGAAAAGTTAGGATGTAATTTCAAATTGGAGTGGAAAATTCGAGATAATTATCTGTAGCTTGCCCAAGATATCCCTTCCAGTCTTTATCTGAATTCAGACAAATAGATTTCTTCAGCTAAAATTAATGTTTGACAGAGTTTTCTGAGAGTAATTTCAAAATTCAACCATGAATTTCTATAGACGCAATAACTTCGCGATAAAACTACAACCTCACAGGGATTATTAATGAATTTCAAGCCTGTAGAATTGTGAAATGGTGCATTATTAGAATTTAATTTTGATATTTAAATAAATGCACTGCTAACGAGAATGTATCAATCTCGGTGATCATGAATGAGATGAAACAGGCCATTACTTTAAGAGAACGGTAAATAAGTTAATTAGTAAGTATGTCACGGTAGGCTCTGGTACACCACCTCAATCGCCAAGAGTAGCACCATCAACATCGAACTCCCCTTCCAGCTCTGTAACAACTTTATTGATGAGGCCCAATGCGCTTAACTTAGGACAAGCTATGCTTCAAAGTATACAAGGTAGTTTTGATTTGTTTCGTGGGCTAAGAAACTAACATTTTGTGTCTGTTTTTTCATTAACAAGGTTTGCAATTTGTGTGTTCGGCCAGAACAATCCTCATCGCGTTTATTTTTTTTTTGTTCCTATCAGGTACTGAATTTTTTATTAGTATCTAGAAAATCTCTACAAGAGAATGTTAAGGAAATAGGAGTTCCATCTATCGTATAGCATTTCATTTCTGTGAGGAAGAGTTTTTATGACGATCAAATATGATTGACAGAAATGCTCTGAAACGTATATTTCCTTCCGAGAAAATTTCCAAAAATTCACAATGTTCGTGGGTATGTCCCTTCACTTGTTACGCATTTTGTCCATCTTTGCGGCAGCACGTTGATGCAGGTATCGCAGAATTCCTTGGACCAATTAGGCAGTCAGATTCAGAACCCTGCTTCGAAATATTAGGTACATCTCAATATATTACTATATATTTTGTAACGGTGAACAATTGCTACTAGCGAGGTTCCAATTCATTGTGGAATAAATTCGGTTGAGATCCTAAGGGTCGATTGGACGAGCACTTCCAATTCAAAATCATCCAGAAAGAAAAACAAAGAATTTCAACGTTCGAAGCTTTTTGATAGTAGCACTCTCCTCATACAATATATTAAATAAAAGGATTATCTCCAATTGAATCGGTGAACAAGTCCATTTTTCCATAATTTGATGATATCATAATTATGTTCAGATTGATAAATCTACCATTCCTCGTTTTCGAATTTGTGAAGTAACACCAAAATGAGATTTATCAAACTGTTCCATCTCTTATGCATGTTTTGCCCATCGCATTACTAACGGAGCTTATTTATGCAATTATAGAAATACGGATTGTGTGCCCCAATAAGCCATGCACACAGCTATCCACAAATTCTCAAACTTCAGGTATGCATAATCCTGGAGAATGTAATGTGAATCTGAAGATAGAGCTACTTATACTCACCTTCCTGCTTCCTTGTATTGGTTTGAAACTATTCTCCTCACTTTTGCATTGTTGATGCTGCAGTTTGAAATGAGTAAAAGAGTAATAAGAATATTTGAGGTTAAATTCTCAAATTTTTGCAGAAAAGTGAACCTTCGTCTAGTTCTCAACCTCGAATATTCTGTAGTGCATATATATCTGATTTTGTTACTGCCGATATTTAATATTTTTATTCTTTTCCGTACCTGAGCATGTATGCACCTTTATACAATGAACGTATAAACCAGTGGTAATTAGTGGTTCTGGTAGTCATTTGGAGAAAATGAGTTTTTGCATATTGTGAGTTAACTTCTGCTATTTTCACAGCCCGACGGCAGGAGATCATTAAAATTACAGAGCAACTTATTGAAGCGATCAACTCGGGAGACTTTGTAGCTTACACGTGAGTAATATTTCCCATTCAAAACTCTAAAATGAATAAATTTGGTGGAAATCCCATTTCAATTGATTCAATTTTAAATGAAAGTACAAATTGTTTCAAAAAAGATGATCGCGTCTCTAGGACAGATAGAAAATTGAAAAATAATTGAGGTTTGTTGAGTTTTCGAAATGCCATCCGTATTCATGATAATGTGCGTGAAAAAAAAACATTTTTTTGCGTTTCACCCACTTTCCCGTACTCATTTCAGTTTAGAAAGTGTCACTTTCCCGCACTAATGCGGGAAAGTATTAGCAGGAGCAGGAGTTTTTTCCGCACAAAATTATGATATGTCTCTATGCATCGAACGTCAACGATGAGAGTACCATGGTAACGACATGTAGAATGCATTTGTATTTTGGATTTTCATAAAATGTTTTGTATGTTGAAATAAAATATATATTTCCAATATGGGGTCGTAGAAAAAAATAATGTTCCCATCTTGTGCAGAAAGTATCTTTCCCGTACTCGATTACTTCCCCGAACTCCGCTCCGCGTCGTTCGGGCAACAGCAATCTCGTACGGAAAACTAAAACTTTCTGCACTTGATAGGAAAATAATTATTACGATTTTGCTGAAAATACTGGCAACATTGTAATGAAATTTTATGCGTTTTTTGTCTGAAACTCATAGAGGGCGCTTGGTACAAGGTTCGTAAAAAGTAGTACTCAAAATTTCGAGCGAACTCAAACATTCAATTTCACGCCAAAAAAGGGGTACTCCCGATAAAACTAGATATTGCGTACCTACTGTTTTTGGAATATTTTGATTTGAAAATTAGGAAATAATAACCGATGCTGTCAGCATTCGGAAAACGGTAGACAGTATCGAGTTTCATCAAGAGTACCTTTTTGGTTTTGAAATGAATGAAGTTTAAGTTCGCTTGAAATTTTGCTTAATAAATCTATGTATGTTCAATACTACTTGGTACGAATCGAGTAACTAGCGCCCTTCATCAGAGTCAGACATAAAAACAAATTCATTGGATGTATCGGCTTCCAAAACATATTCATTACAATGTTGTCGTAAATCGTAAAAAACGTGTGAATGAATATTTTTTTAACACCTTTTATCATGAATGCTAAAGGCATTCCGAACATTTGTAACTGAACAAACCCCAATTATTTTTCAGTTTTCTATCTGTCCTATAGACGGGATAACCTTTTTTTTCAAACATACGGTATACGTCTAAGGTTCTTGATTGAAGTGTCCTATTTATTTCAGCAAAATCTGTGATCCTCATCTCACAGCATTTGAACCTGAAGCCATGGGAAATTTAGTCGAAGGCATGGACTTCCACAAATTCTACTTCGACAATGGAAGTGAGTACATCTTCGAACCTCCATCATGAAACTGATATAGTGAGAAGACGTATGGGACAGGTTACTCAAATTTTGTCTGAACCTGTTCTAGAAAGCGATACACAAATTTTGAGTTCTTACCTGAGACATTTCAAAAATTCATTTTAGTAGTAACTGAATACCTGACATAATCTAATCATTTAACTTGACATTTTGCAGTTCTCAGCAAAAACTGTAAGGCTGTTAACACCACCATTTTGAACCCACATGTTCATCTTTTGGGAGAAGATGCAGCCTGTATAGCCTATGTCAGGCTCACTCAGTACTTAGACAAGTAAGTTAACCTCATATTCAGTAATGAACTATTCTTCTGCATACCTAATGTAACTATCAGCCTGTTACGTAAAAACATCAGAAACAAAATTATTCCTCATTCGATATTGAAAAAATATTCGGGCTGTTTCCATTATGTGTTGTGGTAGGGAGTAGTCAGATGCTTATACGACAGAGCAATCAAGATATGCTTTAGTCCAGAAGAACGTGATGAAGAGTTCTTCAACACAACAGAAATCTTTAAGAGAAACGGCTACCCCAAGAAGATACTCCAGATAGCCAAAAAACCTAGGGAAACGGCAACAGAGCACCAATAACCAATGAATCTACCTCTGTCATATGTGAAAGATCTATCCAAGAAAATAAGAAGGATTGTAAAAGATACAATGTAAGAACAGCATTCAAGACCAAGGATTCTGTCAGAGGAAAACTCACAAAAGTGAAACTGGACAGCCAAAATCAAACAACTAAAGATTGCGTCTACGAAATACCATGTGAATGTGGCAGATCTTACATTGGAGAAACTTAACGCCCCCTGAAAGTAAGAATCAAGGAGCAATAAAGACTAGATCGACTGAGAAAAACAAAGAAATCCAAGCTAGCTCAACATGCTTGTAACAAGGACGACAAGATCAAATGGCACGAAGCTTCAATAATGTCAAAGGAAGAGGGGTTTGTGGAAGGAGGAAATTGAAAGGACCAGCCTTCATGGCTATTACTTCTAACCCAATCAGCACGCCCCCCTGAAAATAAAGAATGTCCGGGTACCTCTACTTGGATCTAAATTGAGGAGAATGAACTCAGCCCAAGGAAGCAATTAATCCTATACACAAACCAGTCCTGACCTAACCTTACTACTGCTTATACCATCTGCGCAGATAGATAGAGTCAAGGTGACCTCTACCATAAAAATATAGATACTAAATATTTAACTAAAATTGTATAACAATGCTTCTGTAGACTAGTGGTTATAATGAGAGTTTCCCATATTATAATTGAGGAATTGAAAACGTATGTCTAGATAGAACAAGTTTGGCAACCACCAGTCCTTATCAGGACCAACAACGCGTTCGCTTGCCGAAATCAACAACCAACCACACAGATAATGGAAACAGCCCAACTATACTTTCATTAAATATGCCATTATCAAAAACATCTCGTACACAATCCATTGGATATGAAACGTTATGTTGTAACTTGCCATCATCCATCAATAAGACAATTCTGACTCAAATTTTTGGCTTCTTACTGCAACAATAGCACGCGATTTCATACTGCTCATGTTTCATGGATTGACAACCTGGCGCCATGATCTATAATATATATTTTAAGAGTGCACATTCATTTTATGATAAAAAAGTGCTATCGGCAAGTTGCTGAATCCAAAGCATTGTTCAATTACTAATACGAAACTTTTGGAATATAGGTATCATATATACCGATCTGGAATAAAATAATGGAAACATACGAACTTCCATGTTAAATTCGAATGAGCTCCGAGTCTAATAGATCAGTGGAATAAGGAATAGTGGTAACCCCATTGCGATACGATAACAAATAAGGAACTGAACTGTTGGAATGGCGGGTTGTAAGTACCGTCCAAGTATCTGAGTTGTTGTTGGTAGCTCTGCTGGAATGGAGGGCCCAGTCGATGTTCCGTATCTCGAGCGCGAAGATGAAACGCCGAACTCGGGTTCAAGATACACAATCAATACGAAGTACGAAGTCCCCACTCCTCCGAGATTTGCCACTCTAGCAGACCAGTCTCTTATTTGTTATCGAATCGCAGTGAGGTTTCAATTATTCCACTGTTCCACTAGACTCGGATCTCATTCGAATTTAACATGGAAATTCGTATGTGTCGGTATATTCATATACCACTCTCCTTCCAACTTACTTGGGCGCCAATGGCGATGGGTTTTATAAGGTTCAGTTCAATAAATCACATTTGTTTTTGTGTTATGGCAAAATAACACAAAATGTTTATAAGTTATTCTGATAGATATTCTATACCTATTACTGTCAAGTTTCATCTGAATCCAATCGGTAGTTTTTACGTGAAGGAGTGACAAACATACAAACATCCTCACAAACTTTCACTTTCCCTATATTAGTAGAATATAAGAAGTGGGATAGTGTTCCTCAGATTTGCAAGTCAATATGATTATATGATTATTTATTGTCTTTGACCCACTCCCAGAAGCTTTATGAAAAATGTCACTTTTTTCAGACAAGGTCAAGCTCACACCCATCAATCAGAAGAGAGTCGTGTTTGGCACAAAAAAGACAACAAATGGCAAAATGTGCATTTCCATAGGAGCGGCAGCACTGGCGGAAGTGCATTTGGGTTCAGTAAATAGTTCATTTAGAACTTTGTCTGCTTTTTGTGTGAAAAGTGAAGTTGGATCAAGGCCGTGGAAAAGATTTTGAAGAATGTATTAGATTTGATCGAATCTATTCACATGTAAGCACTTCGTACTTTTCTGGTCAACTTTTCAACAGCCATACCAATGAATTGTAAATTTTTGAATTACCTCTTCATATTTGCTTACATGAACATTTGATGATAATTTATTTATTCCCTCATATTATTGTAATGATAAAAATAGTGTGATTCTGCCTGATATATTTCAGTCAAATGCATTCGGTATCAAAGAAGTGTTTGAAAATTATTAAGCAGTATCCACAATAAACCCCGATGATGTTATTGATACTTCCAATTAATGATTTTCGCGATTCTTTGGAATGATATTCATCAAATAAATAGTTCACTTTTATCAATACTGAGTCTTACGATAAACGAAAATCTATTATTGATGCAATTCCTAGTTTGGATAGTTAGACATACACAAATTGAACTGAAATTTAATTTCCTAGGTGTAAACAATATGAAATAAACACAGAAAGTCCTTTTCATTCTGTTTTTTTTTGTTTTGTAAAAGATAACTGTTCTGATATGAATCGTTATTGTGTGATTGTGTTTTTGTGAACACAAACAGATCAGTTAGATATATTCATAATAAATATCCATGTTTCGAAAGATATATCAAATTCTATTATGTTATATGACACTTCTGGATTGGGACAAATTATCTCTTCTGCTTCCAAGATGTTGTGCCAACTTGAATTGTTGAAAACAGTAGGTATAATTCCAAAATGAAAAATATAACATTCATTAATGTTTAAAAAACCGGTTCTGGAGAACAGAAATCAACTTGTCCTAACTTTGCGATTAAAAACTACGATTCAATCCTTATATGGCTATGCTAGAAGCTTTTCAGTAGGTACGTCTCACAATGAGGCTACAATTAAGTATCAATTTGGAGTATAAGTTTCCTTCTAATAGGACAGATCTAAATTCTCCCATTGTAAAGATTGAAGAATGTTCATTTATGAAATAATTCCGAATTTGGGGCCTTCCAACTGCCTTCAAAACTAGTTGACGTAGATCCATCATCTCATAAATAGTTTCAGAGTAGATTCATTCTCGACATAAATTCTGTCGCAACAATTTAGAATTTCACCTTGACAGAATTCCTTACAAAATACAATATGTTATAATAGGGTAGAGTTGCCTAAAATTCAACTCATTTCAATCAATACAATACTCTGAATTGCGACCTTCATAATTATAAAAAGTTTCTTTACGTCAAACTGAATATTTATAGTTCACGTAAATTTTTACCGTATAAGTAAGGCTAGAAAGTACAAATCGTGAAACGGGATTTTGAAAAATTCAGAGAAGATGAAGAGATAAAGTAGCTTCTTGTTTTCATGAATTTGAAATATTTATTCAAACTTTCACACTTTCATCACAAGTTAGATAAAAAATCTAGATATTCAATTTCATTCATTATGAATATAGGATTGTATAAAGTTATTGGAAGTTCGAAAAATTTCCATTTCTATATTTATTCTGATATAGTTTATAATCAAAATTGTTCTGGTGTGACAGACTGCATAATATAGATGTAATTATTGACTCAGAAAAAAAATTGCTCTTCAATTTATGTATTTGCCTATTCAATAGGATCACTTCTGATAACAATTCTCCATTGTTGAAAAATTATACCGGTGATTTATTCACTGTCAATATTGAATTGTATGATATAAGAAAAATATACTTAATGTTCAACTTTTTGCATTTAACGAATTTCAGACTTTCTGCTTTCGAGTGATGTTATTTGGTGGAGTAAAAATCAACGACAAGTAACGAATGAATTTGAAACATCTGTATAACCAGACTCATCCAGTTTCAAAAACCTAGCACATAATTGATACATTGTTGTTAGATTCGTCGTTGAATTCATTGAATTGAACCATGAATTTCACAAATTTTTTATGGGGAATCATTTTTACCTATAACATTTCTCAATGTGCAATATTGTATTCCTTAAGCATATGTAATTTTTGAATGAATCATTTGGAATGATGCACAATTGATTCTTATGACTATGGATATTCTACAGAGGTTCAATATTGGTGGTTTCAAGATTTCAGTCATAAGTGTTCTGAAATTATGGATGTATTGTTTCTCTTTCTAAGGCTGAAAATTATTGGAAAAAATTTGTAAACCACTTAAAATATTTTCGCTCTGTAGGAGGCCTCTCTATTATTACCTTAGTGAAGTGCGTTTTTTCCATAATTCCATAAATTGTGAAAAGTGAGAGTGAATAATATTATATCACAAGTGAATCATAAATACATGTTTCTTTTGAGGAATAATGTTTTTTTTCTAAGAATATATATCCCTGCATCTCGTTAATTTTAGTCTAGTTATTTAATATCCAAAAGCACACAACTACTCCTTCAAGTTGAACCATTTTGACAGTTCTATTGAAAGGAGCTAGATTGGGATGAAAAGAGGAATTACACACAAAAAATTTTATATATCAAACTTTATTCAATTTCACATGCGGTTTTCCAGAGTCGTCTTCAGCTCATGAAACTAGTAAAAATTTTGTCAGCAGAGAATAAGTGTGAGCCTTTCTGCGGTGTACTTGAAGTACCCAGCTAAACCTAGGTGAGAATCTTGGCCGAAGGTTGTCCCTACCAGATTGTTGCTTCGAATTGATTACAATTGAGGGTATTTTTATACCACCCTTGGCAATCCAATGGTATGTCAGTTGTTTATTTGTATATCAGCGTGGGTTTGCTGCTGTCATTCTCGTCAGTTAACCAGGTGTACATATATGATGGGAATCTTCTCAATCAAAAAACTCCAATTGTTACTGAGAACAAAACATATTATGAAGATTTCAAGCATTTCAGGGCATTGGTATACTTTGATAGAATCAGAAGAAAGACTTACCTAACTTGAATTCCTGGAAAACCTCACTTGACTTTTTTTTGACAGTATAATTTTTCAAAGTGGAACGAATAGACGACCCATCAGCTGATGAAAATCTACTAAAGTTCATTCAGTCCTGGCCTCTTATGTTGCCCATAATCACAACGGGGCAGTTCTATCATGAATAATCTCCTGATAGATCATTGCAGATGATGAACAATCCCCTTCTGTTTTCCTAGAGAATGCATCTCTTCTCTTGCTTATCCTATTGACTTCATCATATTGAAAAGTCTACAAAGCTCTTCATGTCCAAGTTTGCTGCACTTTATGTCTTCCAAAAGGTTAATTCTCCATACTATTTAACTTCGCAGTTCTTAAAAGCACTATAAATATAAAAGTATAGTTAGATAATTTTATTTAGTTCAAAGTATATGTACGTGAACATGGTATCCCAAATTGGTTGATTTTGACTTAGACTGCACTGTATCTCAAAATCTTAGCTATTATTAAGAGACATGCGGTATTTGTATGTAATCACTTTTTCGTAAAACTTTTAAATCCATAAAGAGAGCAAATAATTCCTATCTATTTTTATTTCTGAACTAAAGGGCGAATACGAAAATGTTCAATGTATAAAAAAGAAAATGGCTTATAATTGATATATTTATTTATGTGAAACTCAGTAGCTTAGTTAGTTTGCTTTCAACATTGGGCATAAACTTGGTTTTTCTCAAAGGAAACACCCTGTATATTTAACACCTGATATCACAAACTAATGTATACAAAATAAATACATTCGAAAATCTGAAAAATCCATATTAATTTTTGTTTTTTTTTAATTGTAGGCCAAGAATTCTTACACAAAAAAGAGATGTCAGCAAAAGTGAAATACCTACAAAGAAAAATTGCTATTTCTGCTTCACAAAATTAGAACTTTCTTGTACAGCGAGGGAAAGATTGGTGCTAACTGAACAACAACAAAGAGATCTCGAATATAAGAGAAGGTAAAAAAAAAGACCATTATGTGTCACTCTCATTTTCCTCTAAATCGTTTGGTTGAGAAGTTGTAGTTCCAGGTACCTATCACCAATTTTGCTCACCTGTACTTATGACTATGACTCACATTCGAAAACACAAAAATCAATTATCCTAAGTAGAAATATTTTAGTTTTTATGCAACGAATTTGTCTCGGCAAAACATTAAATATTTTCATACATATTGAATAATAAGTGCTTACAGAGCTCCAGATAGTGATTTTCATCTGTTTCTTGACAAATTAACATTTATTTTACAGAAATGTATCAAACTTGCAGATGTATTATTTTTATGTTCTGATCTTAATATCAATTATTCAAATTCTGCATGTAGGGTAAGGGCACCGGTTGTGGCCATCGTTCCAGTTGTGACTCGAGATCATTTTCTTGAATAAAACGTAGTACATTCGAATTAGCGATTGAAATTTGCCTTCTTTGCCATCCTCCATTATTCCTGCACCAATTGGCAAGCTAATTTTTAGAAGAGATAACGAAATTCGTTGCTTTTTTTTAGTTCTTGACATGACAGGGTAGTAGGCGAATGCTTAGAAGTCCGATTAAGAAACACAGGGTGTGTTTCCAATGTTTTTTTTTATTTAAACATATGCGTTACAAATAGTAAATGTTTTATATCATTCTTATGTCATGTTCTTCTATATTTTTTATAAAAAATTTCTGATTCTAACTAAATAATACAGTGCTGGCCACAACTGGATCACAAAAAAGTACGATTCGCTACTTGTGGCCACTTAGTGGCCAGAAACGGAGCGTACAAATCCAGTTGTGGCTACTAGCAGATAGTAAAGGATAGATAATACTACATCGTATGTAACAAACAAAGATGAAAAACTTAACAATATCGTCCGATAAATGAATTGGAGTATCTGGAAGCGAATGAAAATGATAAGCTTCATAAAAAAGGCTTAATAATAAAACACAAAGTTATCATATTGACGAAATGGATGAAACTGAAAACTAGAGAAATTTGAGGAAGACTAGAAAGAAGATATATTGTAATATCATTGTAAGGATGGGGCTAACATATCCGAAATTAATCTTTATGATAAAATACTTTGTACCCTACAAGAAAAAAATATCAATGATCACCAATCCTAATTTGAATGTGATTAATCTCAATTTGAAGTTGAAAAGGGTATAGTTCTGTGCAATCTCCAGAAGTGGAAAACTAAAAATAGCATGAATCTCCAGACCTTCTGTGGTATTAGAAAGAAGATCATCACGAAAATTGAAGAACATATGGCTGCTGATGATCTCGGACCATGTTTTGTTTGAAAAAATTTTTTTTAGAAACCTAAATATTTCGATGATTTTTTTTATTTAAGTATAAGAAAGATTATGATTTTTTTATTATTTGTATCTATATTTTCATAAAATTCTAATATATTTTTTGTAATTTATGAGAGGGTTTGTTGAATTTCGATGGGAGTGAGTATCAAACTGTGCAAGTTTAACCAAAACCGTGACTGGCCACAAATGGAAAATTGTGTGGTCACAACTGGTGGAAAATGTGGCCACAACTGGATAAATTGCACTCGCTCCTCTTTTCATTTTTTGATTATTTTATTCGCCATAAAGACAATTTTTGCTTGGCAACCCCACTAATCACAATATTCATACGGAGCGTTTTCATATTTTTAATTGTGAAGCTGTGCGTGAATAGTGAAATGTCTTAAAGTGGCCACAACCGGTGCACTTACCCTACACGTAATCAGCTGCTAGATGAGTTACTGTGTTGTTTCGACATGAAGGTTACTTCTTTGGAGCCAACCAGAGTATTCACTAATGTGAATAATTCATCTTCCATTTCTAAGATTGATTACATTCTGACTAATGCCAGTTCAAATTCAAAAACCCAGGTTTTTGAAGGTCACATAGGTGATCGTAAAGTCCTAGTTTTGGATTATCTTATGTAATATCCAATTGTAAACAATAGCAAGGACTCTAAGCGGGTGTTGTTTAGAAATATATCTCCTCATTATTTAAATGATTTACCCTGATTTGCAGGAACGTCCATTAAATTTAATGCTGCCTCAATTCTCCATTAAATGGAGTATCCATGGCTACCGAGTATGGATATTCCGTTTAAGGCAGAGAATTAAGGCGGCATTAAATTTTATAATGGACGTTCCTGCAACTCAGTGTTAGTTCAGTATTTGGGCGGTGTAAATTTTGATATGATATATTCAGATCTCGATGTTGACAACTCTTTCTCTGAATTTATCAATCTAATTAACCGATTTCAAGCGAATAACCAGTAATGACTGCGGTTATCTACGCCTGCCTGCGGTTATCTACGGTTATAGTCTTCAGGGATATTCCTTGTAAAATGATTATAACCTACAATGACCGAAGTCGCTTGAATGCAGTTGGTCCTAGTTGGTAATGTTATTCGCTTGAAATCGGTTATTGTATTTTCTATTGAGAGAACATGTCCTATGACATATTCAAGACTAACAACAAATACCAACAATAAGTACTGGATGACTACTGAGATAAGAGAGACTAGTGTCAGATTAAAAAACTTATTCTGGTTGCACAAAAACTTCAATAATTCTGTTTCTTATCGAATTTATAATAAGGCCAAAATTGACTTCAGGCGGCTACTGACGCAAACTAAGACCAAGTATTATAATGATATTTTAAACACCTCTTCAAATAAAAATGAAACTGTGTGGAATATTTTTAATAGATGAAGTACTTTTTACAATTAACTGAGAAAGACCTTTGCTTTTATGCTTTTTATCAGACGGTAAAATTCATTATAATACTAAATTCATATTCTATCTCATGGTAGGGATATATACCACTTACGAAATATGGTTTAAAGATAGTTGTCAATCATTTTTAATAGGGAAACCGGTCGCAAAAAGTTTTCTCATTCCAATATTAAGCAGATAAAATTTGTGATGAACCTTATGAGGTTGCCTATCTTCGCTGACTATTTCAGCTCCATTGCTGAAACAAGTCTAAGGAATCATTACGGCGGTGCATTGTCGAAAATTTGCACAACTTCCGCATTATCCTTCAATACTTTTTTCTTTTTTTCTGTCCACAGAGAAGAAATCATTACAATCATCAAGTCTCTTAAGAATAAAAAATGTACAGGTGTTAGATAACATATCGGTTAGGGTAGTTAAAAATTTTGTTCATATTGTTGCTTATCATTTCGCACATCTTATTAATCTTTCAGTTAATACTGGTAAATTTCCTAGCCTATTAAAGTAGGCCTCGGTGATTCCTGTTCACAAGAGAGACGATCCTCTCAACATAGCAAATTACCGCCTCAATCTTAAGCGTTTTCTCTAAGATAATTGAAAAAATTGTATATGGCCGAATGATTTCTTTTCTTTCGCGCTTCAACATTATAACTGATAGCAGTGATAGCCAACATGACTTTAGAGAAGGCAGATCTACACAAACAGCAGCTTTTTCCTTTGTTAACTTTGTATATAGAAAACTAGATGAGGGACATTATGTTGCTGGAGTTTTTTTCGATTTATCGCGTGCGTTTGATGTTCTCTCTTCTGAGTTCGTAGAAAGTAAAATATATAATGGTGACTTTCGTGGGATTTTCCTTAAATGGATAGTGAGCTTCATTACGCATCGTTAGCTTGACTGTCAGAATGGGCCCGGTTTCGTCGCCTAAAGATAATATCGAGTTGGGAGTTCCACAGGGGTCTGTCCTGGGACCGCTTTTATTTCTTCTTTTCATTAATGATCTTCCTAATCACATTGAAGCAGATATTTTAACTATATTTGCCGATGATACATCGATGGCGGTCTCAGCGCAGACCCCTGGGGAGCTCACCAGCTATGTGTATAATAATCTAAAATGCAAGTTTGAGGGGTGGTGTCAGATGAATGCTTTAATTTTGAACATCCCCAAAACCGAGTGCATATATTTTCGAATTCGTAACATCCATTTGGATCGTTTGGTGTTGAGATGCTTGGGTGAGCAGATTACTTCCTGCGGTGAAATTTCTGGGAATACACTTAGATTCTTCTTTGAGGTGGGAAATCAGGTTGAATCCGTTTGTAAAAGATTAGGTAGTGCCTATTAAGCCATCAGCAGGGTAAAGGATTCATTTTCAACTGAATCTATATTGAATATATATATCATAGTTTGGTTTATAGTTTTCTTAATTATAATGTGATGTTATGGAGTGATTCAATAAATTCGGGTAGAGTTTTTGTAGCACAAAAAAGAGTGTTACGTTTAATTTCCAATTTAAATTCGCGGGATTCATGTAGACCAATTTTTAGTAGAGTTTATATATAAACTTTTTACTCTCCCAAGTTTGTATATTTATAGATGCTTGGTTTATATAAAGGAAAATGAATTATCAATGGTGAAACTTTCAGCTTTTCACCAATATTCCACCAGAAATGCTGCCATTCTATGTATTCCGAGCCACTTATAACAGCTAAGTTTGAATGTTCTCCTGTTTACCAGGCAATCAAATTGTATAATAAATTGCCTCCTAAAATCAAATTATTGAATGTATGTAATAAGTTTCAAGAAAATAGTAAAATTTGAATTGCTCAACAAGAGTACAAGAGCTACTTCAATATTTCTGAGTATTTCCGATGAACATATTTTTGGAGATTAGTTATGATGTGTTTTTTCTTTTTTTTTTTGACCTATCTTATACATCTATTTGTATGTCTTATGAGATTAATAAAGATTATTTATTATATTCATATACATTGAGTTATACTGAGGGGAAGATATTTGAGGGGTCTAACACCTGACTCATGGGAGTAATATAGAAATTATCGGAATTTCCTCACGAACCTCTTAAGGGAAACGAAAAATACACAATTTCAAGAAGATCTGACAACAGATAAACGAGATTAGCAAAGGGGGAGGCAGTGGGAGTAATAGATATGTGAGATTATTGATGATCGGGGAGAGACTATAATATCAAGAAAGGCGAAGGCGGATTATTTAAATGACTTTTTTATTCGTATTGGTCACGAGGTGGTAGGCCAGATGGGCACTCCCGTGGTCCCCGACATTATCGGAAGGACTTCACATCAGGTTGGAGAAAAGCTTTTTCTACATCCTACAAGTCACAATGAACTGTGTTAATTATATCTAGCTTAAAGAATGATAGCACTCCTGGACCAGACCTTAGACTATACATCATATACCTATATAGTCTAAGGACCAGACGGTATATCAGCTAACTTGATTAAACAATTTCACACATTTATACAATATCGCACTGCTGAACATTTTGAAATTGTGTAAGCATGAGCTTCCAAAGTAGCTCACAACCTAAACATCGAAACAGATTTTTCCACCTATTCATACAATCCGACCAAGAAGAAAACCAATACAATTTCAATATTAACACAGTGATGAAGTTTTAGTAGAGCCAAAAACCAAATACCGAGTGGAATTTTATTTAAGGGTCCTAGATCAAACAATGACTTCATTAACCCAGATATGCCTATTGTCCTTTTGAAAGGACAGTCGATAGTTCCCTGTAAATCGTGTGGCTATGGAATTTTGAACACTCCTCCATAGGTGTCTTCACTGTAGGAACTCTGCCTAGAGTATTCTTTAAAGTTATGAAGCCGTTGTAGTCAATTAAATTGTGTTGCTTACTTGTGAGAGATTGTTTCAGGAATGTCTACTAATGATATGCAGTATGCGCAATGCTTGAAATTAGCAAAGTGATTTTTATTTCATATTTGACAATAATATTTATCAGCTAGAGGTTAAACTGTATTAACAAAGCCCTGAGAGTTACGATCGAATCAACTTGAAAACATTATTACCTATAAGGATTTCAAAATTCATGTTTGAACATGGCTGCCCTTTTAAAAGGACGATAGGAATATGAGTATTGAATTCCGACTTCTCGGATTTCCAAGGGCGTAACACTTCATGCGGTTTTGTCTTCTCTGGAAGATGATGCCGATGGAAAAATTTTGCAGGAATCTCAAATTACCATACTTTCCCCTCTGAACTGCAATAATGACCTCACCGATGAAGATTCTGGCGAAGAAAATGAAGTTTCAATTGACAATTCACCATTATTTGCTATTGTTTGGACATCATGGCACAAAATGCATGGCAACTACATGGGTTGCCGAATGGTGAATTGGAACAACTTGCCTTTCGCAGAAGAATTGTAATGGCACTTCTGGAATCTAACTCTGAATCCAGAAAACGTGGCAGGCCATCCAGTCTTGAGAACGTCGATTCACGATTTGATAGGATTGATCACCTCGTGAGTTCCCAAGGCGGCGTTCGGAATCAACGTCGGATAAAGTGCGTGTGTCGAACGCTGGGCGCACTCAGTTGTTTGAAATGTTGCCGATCGTTTTCGAACGACGTCGGGTGTTATCTTCCCTCTCTTTCTAACTGCAACGTGAGGTTAATTCAATATTTTTCAAATGATGTATCAAGAGTATGAAGATATCTTATTTAATTCAATTTTCTATCAGTGAATACTAAAAGTGGCTATTTTATTAAAGCTTCTAGAATGCATGCAGAAGAAGCTGGATGATAATCGCAGGAAATGAATAAGATTGAGGGTTTTTATTGACACTACTTTGAAAAAAATGAGATGACTCTCATTCTTTAGATTTTCCTCCTCTGGAAAGGTGCTAATGTATTTTGTATTCAAAAGTATCAGTAGATTTCACACCAATAAGCAAATGAAAGTCTTCTAGAGTGCTTGACAGTCTGTAAATAAATAAAATTTTTGGAGCAAAATATTCAATTGAAGGAAATGTAAGTAAACGTAATACATTACTGTAATATATGTAATAAATAGACTTTCTATTTTTTTGAGGTGGAGCATTCACAAACGAAATAAAATACAGCATTGATGATGAAGCTAAAAGTATCAACTGTGGCCATTGAACTGGCCTGGCCGATCTTGAGGAAGTATGCAGTCTTGTTCATGCTATTTTGTTTGTAGCCAAATTTGTTGTAAAATCCAGGATGAGCAATTGTCCTGATATTCATTTATTGAGGAATGTACTCAAAATCAGTAAGGTAAGTGGTATTTATATTGGAAGTAGATATTATCAGTAATGAAAATGATTTTAGGTTGATGCATACCAGTTACAGAAATTAATTTTGATAAAACATTCTGTGGAGCAAGACCACGCCTGATGACGAAGCAGCTATCCTCAGAAGAGAAAATAATAATAATGCATGAATCGTAGTGGAAACTGCAATATGTCGTATGTCCAACATTCCAAGTTTTCAGGAGAGACAGCAAATTTTTCCAATACGCTTGATATTTATTTCACCTCTGAATGATAATACCATAGTTTTTCGAAAATTTATTGCCTCATGATTCTTGTTGACATTATGACTTTTTGTATACAAATTTTTTCTGTTTTCATCAATTAAGACTTTTTCTGAGTTGTTTTGAAAATGAATGATTCAATTACATAACACCTATTGCATGTTGTGTAGATTAACAAGTTGGCCAGAGTGGTGCAATAAAATAACGCTTGATTTTTTTGAGATACCACATACTGCAGTTTCCATCATGATATATTAATGTGACTTAGTATTTATTGAATGTTCTTCAAAAGGTACACTGTTTTATTTAAGAGCTTTATTCACTGTAAAAAACAGGGTAAAAATATAACATCCATTCATGATTCTAATATTTAGTGTTTCTATCATGTCTTGCATATTTCTCAGCATTAGGAGAACTTCTATTTCCTGGATTATTTGTCGACTGGGCACCCAATCAGTATTTTCTAGATAGCCGTCATATAAACCAGTTTTTAAATAATCAGAGAAATAATTAAGAAATATCTGGATTGGTATCTGGAATAGAAATAATTTCATTTGATAATAATTTTAAACTTGTTTTTGAAAATACTTACTTGCTTTTTTTAAATACTTACCTTGAACACTGAATTTGGATTTGTAACAGATGAATAATAAACTCACCACCATATGTATTTATCAATGTATATGAAAATATTTTTTTTTACCACAGACAAGTGCTTGGCACTTTTTCTCCTGTATTGATAATAGTTAATAAACATAATTCATTCTTAATAAACCTTGAATATTATGGAGGTGTACTTCATTTTCCTTGTGAATAAATTATTCCATTATCCTAGACTATCACGTGTATAAAATTTGAAATTACACTCATCTTGAAAAATAAAAATAATAAACTACCTTAAGAAACTAAATACTCGAAATTCCTCCGTAAAACAAACTTTTAAAATTCAAATGTGTAAATAAACGATATCTGCGCAAGACGAGTAATTGTTACCTACCTATTTTCTTGGTTGCAAAGTTGTACATCCGGACGAACGTCCCAAGTGATTCCGAACGGGGGTAAAATTTACCCGACGTCGATTCCGAACGGCTTGGGCTGGCTTGGGCGCACACCGGACAACGTCCGACGTTGATTCCGAACGCCGCCCAAGAGAAGCAGACACGATGCCGTGTGTGTCATAAAAAAGTCAAATCAAAATGTGTCAAATATGATGTGGCACTCCATATTGAATGTTTTATAAGATATCACAAGCAACAATCATAAACACATTCATTATAGAATGTTTTATGTTATTTTTTCGAAATATATTTTATTTTGGTTTCAATAAAAATTTTGCAATATGTGTTCATATTTATATCGCATTTTCCTATTGTCCTTTTAAAAGGACACCCTATCTAATCTATATTTTGCTATTTTTGAAGAAAGTTGCAGCACTAATTCATCAAACTGATGCATTTAAAACATGTTTCCTTAAAAAAATTATCCGATTTCGAAAAAAAAAAATTCAGGCATATCTGGGTTAATGGACTGGTAGGGTCCAGGAATTGAAAACATTCAACAACGTCTTTGGTTTTTTTGACTTTAACTACTCGAATGATGATTTAATGAAGTATTGTAAAGATTTGCATTTGAAGCTTAAAGATGCAATGAAACTAGTGAATCAGACATTGACGGTATTGATTTGTGTAATGAAATTATTGCATTAAAATCACATTTTGCAGATGTCAGTCTAATGATCCACAAACCTTGTTCAAATGACTTAGTTTCTACATTTCCGAATACAGCAATAGCACGGAGAATATTATTAACACCGCCGATCTCAGTTGCATATAGTGAAAGATCTTTTTGGAAATTGAAAATTATTTAAGATCAACAATGCTACAGCACCGACTAAGTGATTCAGCTATAGTTTCAATCTAGAATCAAATTTGGAAAAGCTTGGATACTAGAAAGTTAATAGAAGATTTCGCAATTGCGAAGACAAGAAGAGTGAAATTTCGTAAATCAATATTTAACTAGGTATATAATTCTACACAAAGATTATAGAGTACACTCTATAATCTTTGATTTTACACTTCAGTGAACAAACATGTTTTATCTTTAATACGTTCCTCTTTATTTTTGTCCACCATAATGAGTAACCATTAAGTAGCACTTTTTTGACAGAACTCACAAGTATTTTTGGGGCAGCATAACAGCAATTGCATATGGGCGCTCCAATAGCTAGCAGCGGGCCTGAATTTCGCTACTCTTAACAATTTGGATGATGTGATTCATACCTTTTTTTATTGCATTTATTAGTGTTCATCATGATATATTGTTGAACAAATTTTCAATATTCAGTTTTGGTTTTTATCCTGGTTACACCGTTCTTTTTGAGTGACGGTTCAATTATGCATTTTTTTATGGCTTTTGTTCATTTTAATAATACAAAGATTGAGTTTTACAGGGATCTTATTTTGTTCTATAGCTGTTTGTGATGAAATTTTACCAAAACCATGTATTTGGTGAGCAAAATTAGGAAAGTTGTCATCAACACAAAAACTTTTAACTAAGGAATGCAGGTTTCTTGTCACAAACATCTAGAAAAATTTTTTCACTTTCTCCATTCTTCAAACTCCAATGACACATGAATTGCGAACATACTGAAGCAGCCTTGAATCATCCAGAATACGTATCCACAACATCAGCATGTCTCCCAGAGAGTTAAGCAGATCATTTAGACAACTACTCGATCAGAGCTATCATTGTCTAAAATGAAAATATATTAGTTTTCACCCCCTATTTTGAAATGATTATTTCTCCGATAAGTTCCTTATGTCTGAAGGAATGTTGTTAGGAAAAAACTCACGGCATATTTACTAAGAAAATGGCAGGAAATTGTAACAAACAGCACCAGTGAATAAAAAAAGTATCAATATAGGTTCAAAACATTTTTTTATCTTTTTCAAATAATCAAAATTATTTTATTGCATTGATTCTATTTTATGTTACTATTAACGAAGAGCTACCTCTTTTTACTGTTGTTCATTATCATTTCTATGACAATTATCCAATAATTTCATCTTAAAATCAATCTCTTAACAGCTTGATCATATAAAAAGAGGTATTACTTGAAACGAATTTAATTCAAACTTCAAATGTGCAATGCTCGTATTGAAGATGAAGTACTTTTTACAATTAACTGAGAAAGACCTTTGCTTTTATGCTTTTTATCAGACGGTAAAATTCATTATAATACTAAATTGATATTCTATCTCATGGTAGGGATATACCACTTACGAAATATGGTTTAAAGATAGTTGTCAATCACTTATTTTAAATCACATTGTAATTATCTTTATGCTCTGTGTTGAAAATAACTTAGCGCGCATAAATAAATGAATAAGAAAATATAACATTTTGTACAACTATACACAAAACAACATTTCTATTAATATGGACCAGCCACATGTAATTTTTACTAAGAATCAAAATTTTTCATCACTCTTCCTTGAATATATATTGTTTGGCCATTGTGTATGCAAGCCCTAATGTGAGAGATCCAACAGCTGCTCCTTGAGCCCCAACTCTCAGATGCATCAAATAAACACTTGTGCTCATTTTTCCCTTATTTTTGAACATGTAAGCGCCATATGCCACAGCTACAGTTAGAACTCCAACAGCTGGAAAAAATTTCGTATAGTACAGCTAAATGGAAATCGAAAGACTTGTGATGAATTTTAGAAAACTTTCCACTTGACTGATCAAGGTCCCAACAAATTTACCCTCAGGAATACAAATTCCGAAACTACTCCCATGTTCATGTTGCTTCGAACTTACCTATTGGAAACATTGGTGCCTCTTGGGACTTCCTGAGAAGCTTATTCCCCCGATCATCGTACGATAGAGATGATTTATCAGACATTGTTGATGCTAGGGAAGAAAAATTATTTAAAACATTTCGGAAGACATGAGAACAAATAACATCATTTGTTAGTAGACTCCCACCTTAAATTAGTTTTAGTTGTAAGAATTTTAGGCAATATTACCGTGTGAAGTCATATTACACAATAATAATATAATTTGACTGAAAACTGAAGGTATCAGCAGGTCGAAATTACAGAACACAGAAAAATTAAATGAAGCTGTGAGCTGTGAGAAGTGAAGAACTGTCACATGTCACATCACAGAATATCTATTCTATTGACAGAAGTAGAATTCAATGAGACCTCTGGCGGAAAAAATTGTAATTGAAGCAACGAGTAAAATCATTCGTTTTGGATTGTTTGCATTCTACTTCTTGTCTTCATTGCAGATCAAGTTTGATTTTATGTGTACCTTTTTTAAAGTTTTATACTTCGAATTATGTCGCTTCATAATGGAAACTGATTTGTTTTACTCGTTGCATTGACATTTCAGAGCGCCACCTATCGAATTCTACTTTTCCCAATATATCCTATCCTATCCAGTGAACAAATAGTTATTATTATTAGTTCACTGATCCTATCAGATATTCTGTGGTTACATGTCAACCACAGAACATCAAAATATAAGTCAGCGTTCTGTGATGCTATGATGTCAACATTGACCTATTATATATTTATTATACTATGTATAATGTATAATAATGAATAATAGGTCAATGGATGTCAACTATCAGAACTGTCAACCGTCTCTGGTCAGTAGAGTATTAAAGTATTCTTGTTCACATCCTTGGTCACTAGAATGATGTCTCTTTAGACATCTTAGTCACTAGTCAATATATATTTTTTTCATACTTGAAAATAAAATCTCTCCGCGAGCATAGTCGAATTATTTTCAGTAACTGTTGTGCTGTATATTGGGCGCATTCAGCAGAAAGAGCGGTTACAAAACTGTTTGCGCTACTGATAGGTACTGGTAGCGGAAATCGGTTGACATCGGGCGGATTCAGCAGAAAGAGCGGTAATGAACTGTCACAACTGTCAGCCACACAACACGTTACCGAAAAGGAGCGCAAGTCAGGTGCGCTACTAAAAATGGCGACCGCTACTCAACATGTTACATAGATAGCTCAACGTTCAGCAGAAGATCATAGAAATTTGGCAACAGTTCCGTAACAGTTGTCTCTGCTGAATGCGCCCATTGGCGATTCCAAATAAGTAGACGGCACCTGGCGGATAAATATCGAACCTAGAAAACAAGTAATAAAAACAAATTTTCTCTATTTCAGTATCGTAATGAGTTCATTACAGTACTAAAAGTAGTGCTGTAATGAAACTCATTACAGCATTGTTTTCAGTTATATTTTTTGTTTTATGATTGTCAGTATTGACCTCCGACCGAATCAAGTTTCGAATCAAATCAATTCAAATTCTGTGATCTGTCACACCAACTGCCAAGCTACAAAACAAAAGTCACTAATCTGAATTTTCATTTGAATTTCGAGAGGTTTTCACAAAAATTGTCTGAAATAGAGAAAATACCGTCTAATACTCGTTGCAGCAATTCCAACACTCATGCTATCGAAAACTTCGCATTCGTGTTGGAATAGGAGCTCATTCTGCAACTTGTTTCAGAATATACTATTACACGTAGATATTGATGGAATACAGAATATTTTTTCTTCTCTTGATATATTTGTCGTAATTTTTTCTCCTGAATAGCAGAATTGGAAAATTATGGAATGAGTACTTTTTCTGTCTATATTTATCAGCATTTTGTTTTTGTTCACTTTGGATTTGCAATTACATTGTTCATAAGTTTCTGGTATCGATATTTCTATCGTCTATTATATTCATGGGTAAATGTGAGTAGAATATTAAATTTTCTAATGTAAATTAATATTCTATTGATATTTGATTGTTATCTTCATATTGTGTGATAAAAAATTTGTACAATTTCCCTGTTGCTTAAACGCAAACAAAGACTAGAAATAATATCTGAATCTTTTATTCATTTTCACAAATAACATGCAATAAATGGTAAAAATAATAAAATAAAATCTTCTCAATCATATTTCTTCGGAAATTTTCATTGAACAGAACACCTTCAAAAATGATATATACAGGATATACAAGGATCATTCCTAGTTGAACCTGTGTGTAGTATGAATAATTCTGTTTCAATTGAATACCACTTGGAAGTAGTGGAATTTATTGACGAATTATGTAGAAAAAGCACATAAATACATTGTTACTCGATGATTTTGGGAAACAGGCATCGAGAACGTAGCCTCTTGTATTGTGGAGAGAAAAAAAAATAAAGTTAATAATATAAGTACCTATCTTATGTTTTTTTTGTTCTACTACCTTTCAATAAACCCAATATTATGTAATATATTATTCATTTGATCGTAATAATAGTTCTTGCAAGTAATTTGAAAATCTGTGCATCATTCATGGCAAAAACGAATTGGTTCACCTCAATTCACTTCACTCAATGTCCATAAACACACATCACCACCTCAAAGAGTCTTTAAATGACTCCAATAAAAAAATCCAGTCATTTCCTTCACAAATTAATTAAATTATTTAAAAATCCAGTTGTCATTCGAAATTTTTAAAACAAATCGCCTAGCGCCTCCCAGGCTGGTGGTGAAATAACGAACCTAGAAAACAAGTAATTGTTCACAACTCGCAGCGCCCTCAACGGTAGTTGGAATCGCCAATAGGTCCCTTGAATAATTAATAATAGTGGTGGATGCGCTGAGTCTTATGTTTCTCTTATTGGAAGTTTATCAAAATTGCGCTCGTATTTCAGTTATAATTAACTTATTCATTTGTATTTCTGATAAAATTGACGTAAAAAAAAACAATGAGTGAAGAATGCAATTATCATCGAAAACCAAGAAAAAAGAATAAGTATATATACCATATATTGATCATCTACCATCTCCCTCAAATAATAAGTATGAACCGACTTCATTAGTTAAAAGTTAAGCGACACGCTATTTTTACACACGGACAATACCTTTTTTTAGAAGTTATTTAGATGAATACGTATTAATTCCTTTGGCTATTCTGCTTTCTCTTCGGTGAATGTCAAACTTCTGGAGCGACTCCTTTGATTCTCGATTACCTTATTTTTTCATTTTTTATTCAGAATGTGGATTCTGGAGGGACTGCAAATAAACGAATGATTGAGTGATACTTTAATATCCATATTCGTCATTTTCTGGTGAAATACAGGAATCAAAATTTGATTTGATCAAGACATGTGGTGTGAGCTATGTCTTTTTCAATTGTGCATGTCCCGGACACCGAATCCGAAAAAAAAAACCTTGGCCACTTTGTTGACTGTTCGCAACCTGTACCTGAACCATAACTTGATGAATGTAGTATCCAAAGATTATCGATAGGCAGTAGCCATTTAATGTAGGATTAGGGGTCTCCAGATTTAATAGACATTCCTGCAGCTCAGGGTATTTTCTTCATATCAGTATAGTAATAAGTTCATTACAGCACTAAAAGAAAAGCTGTAATGAACTCATTATAGCTTTGTTTTTAGCAATATTTTTCTTTTTATGGTTGTCAGAACTGACCTCCTATCTTATCAATTTTTAAATCAAATCAATTCAAATTCCGTAATCTCTCGAATTTCGTAAATCACGTCGAGTGCCAAGATACATTACAAAAGTCACTAATCTGAACTTTTATTTGAACTTCGAGAATATTTCCCAAAATTTGACTCCTTCGTCGCTCGTCTTAGAATTTCTCATTAGTGTTGGAATCTGATCTCATTCTGCTTCTTGTTTCGAAATATTAGGTACTATTGTATAACTGAGTGGTTTCTTTCGTATATTTTGAGCAGCGGATGATTTGAATGTCGAGGATTTTATGAAATATCAGAAGGCAGCCTCTCGACTTCCTGGTGATTCTCTTCCTGTCGCAGCCGATGGTAATGTTTCCCACTTTTTTTTAAGCTCCCTGTATTTGGATATTTGAGTAAATTTTTGTTATTCGGAATGGCCAGTTCTATGACTACCTCCTTTTTCATCTTCAAATTGTTCGATGAGATCTAGTGGGTATACAAAAAAGTAATTTTTTTTTTATCTCAAGACTTCATTGTTAAAATATACAATGTGATGTTTTTCGTGAACGATGCCTGGGATTTTGTCTCATGAGAAGGCCGAAGAAAGTTTGAGAAGAAATTCTTGCTGCCTAAAATGCAATCTTTAGTGTTTAAATGTTACGAAAACAAAATTTATGACCTATTCCAGCACATCCAATGATCAATCAGCAGAAAAGGCAATTAGGATACATGAATAAGGTGCGTCATGGTGGTGACTTGAAGGGAGTCTGGAGAGGGCACTGGTTATTCTGCTCAATAAATGTGTGGAAGAAGGAAAAATTCCTGACAGATGGAAAAATGCAGAGGTCATTATACTCTTCAAAAAAGGTGACCGTACAAACATAGAAAACTACCGACCAATCTGTCTTCTGTCAGTGCTGTATAAATCGTGACCAGGGTCATAACCAACCGCCTTGAAAAGAAATTCGACTTCTATCAATCAGTAGAGCAGGCGGGATTTAGAAAGGGTTATAGTACAATCGACCACATTCAAACAGTTCGCGCGCTAATTGAGAAATGTACAGAAAATAACGTCCCACTCCACCTAGCATTCGTCGACTATAAAAAAGCATTCGACTCAATTGAAACATGGGCGGTGATAGACGCAATGGGCAGAGCGAGAATCGACTCGAGATACACAAATATCATGAGAAACATATACGAAGGAGCAACTTGGACTGTCAGTATCAATGAAGACCCTGTAACAGAAAAGATACATATTGAAAAAGGTGTTCCTCAGAGTGATGCAATATCTCCAAAATTGTTCGCTTCGGCTTTGGAGAGTGTTTTCAAAAACATAGATTGGTCTCAGAAAGGCATAAACATCAACGGAAAGTTTTTAAGTCATCTGCGTTTTACCGACGACATTGTACCTACTCATGAATAATCTCCAGGTTACAATAGACAACCAAACCCCTAAGGTGGTGGAAGAATACTTGTATCTCGGTCATAACATACATCTTCGAAAAATAATCAGATTCCCAAGGTAAACAAGAGAATTGGAAAGACAATGACAGCGTTTGGAAAGCTTGGATATATCGTTAAAAAACCGAAAATTCCCAGGAACCTCAAAAGAAAAGTTTTCAACAGGTGTGTGGTAACAGACGCAAATTACAGGATGGAGACCGCTACGATCACAAAGAAAAGCGCAAACCTTATTCGAGTAAGTCAAAGAGCGTGCAATGCTGAGAGTTACCTTAAGAGATAGGTTGAGAAATGAGGAGGTCAGGAGAAGAACAAAAGTCGATGACATATAGTGAAAAAAATAGCCATTAAAAAATGGCGATGGACAGGTCCTGTTTCCAGAGACAACACCAAATAAACTAAAGATGTCATGCAATGGAAACCGTGGGAACACAAAAGAGGCATTGGCAGACCCCAGACAAGATGGCGAGATGACATACAAGAGATCGAGGGTAAGAACTGGATGCTGGCGGCCCAGAACCAGCAGGAAGATGCCTATGTCCAGGAGTGGATGTCTACAGGCTGAAGAAGACGAAAAAGAAGTTGATGACTGACTTGTACAATTTTGATATGGGAATTTCGTGCCCATTTTGTGCCAATTTGTGTCGTATGTTATGAATTTCGTGCCCATTCAGTTTTCGGGATATTTCGAAATTTCACCTACTTGACGCTGTGACTCATATGTGGAATTTTGAAAATTTTCTTTTCTCGATAAATTGTGCCCATTTATTTGTGCCGTAAGTTGCGAATTTCGTGCCCATTCAGTTTTAGAGATATTTCAAGTTTTCACCATGAGTTTTCTTGCTGTTTTTTCGCGGTTATTTCAGATAGGTAGACTTCTGTAACTTGTCATTATTTTGTGAATTCTTTTTGCTTTAATTGAAGTATATCGTGTTTGTAACGTTTTGGAGTGTATATAAGGTATATTATCACGAAGTTATACACAAGCTTGGCTTAGGTGTCTCGTTCTCGTTCAAATATTGTACTTTATTTGTGTATGACTCTCCTGAATAAACTCATTGAAGAAAAATGTACATGTCAAATACTCACCTTGTATCTCACTTTATCATTTTATATGAAACTGAAGAGGATGTCAGAGTTCACTACTTGTAGCTTATTTTCTAGAGAATAATTTTTAGTCCTCAGGAATTATATAGATGATACCGTAAGCAGGGGTTACTCTGCAACAGTTTTCGAACATTATTTTACATATTTTTTTTATTTACCGATATAACTTTTCCAAGTTGAGATATGTGAAATTTTTATGTTTTGGGTAATAGTTACTCTTGTTGAAATTATGGAGGCACAATTAGAAATATATTTTTTATTTTTTCAAAAAGTTGGCAAAGTCACCAAGCGATAAGGGTTACTTTGGCAACAGCTTTAAAACCGCTTATAATGAAATCTGCCCCCTCCCAATGGGCAGCTTTGTCACATTTTCATGTTTTATTTTTATTAATTGTTCCATATAAAAAAACAAAAGGGTAGTAACTTCATAAATAAGCACAAAACTACTAAATGAGAAGGGATATAAACTTTATTCTTGAAAAAATACAAATGAAACATAAACTTTACAAAAAATAATAAACAAATTAGTAGGTACCTTGGTATTTCAGACTTATTGTTAAAAAATACAAAAAAAAACAAACTCTACAGTACAATAATAAACAAAATTAAAATTCTTTGGTATAGGTACATGCGAATCTCAGTCAAGTAAGTGAAAAGCAATAATAAATTATAAATATCTAACTTGGCTTTCAAATAGTGCAAGCCCCTACGAATTTCTGGAGGTGGCAGTTTCTTCATAATATCCACTTCTCGCATCACAGAAGTATCCTCAACTAAGGGAAACGAATAACTTTTATTCTTTTTCCTTGAAAAAGTTACAACAAACTCATCATTTCCGACATTTTTGAGTATTTTTCCTAGAAAATGTCGACACTGTTTTTTGTTGGGAATGCCACAACAACAAAATCTCCTAGACTGATTTGCTATTCATCTCCTCATCTTCATTGTCTTCAGTTTGGTTGTAGTCGTCGTAGTCTTCGTTTTCATTTCTTTTGTTTTGGTCTTCGTTTTTTTTGTTTTCTCTCTCAATTCTTCATTTCCACTTCCTTCATCTGAGTTTTCTATTGCAGTTTCCTCAACAGACACGTCGTCGCTCTTAGGAAGTTCAAAATTTTTTGCAGACACAGATTTTCCTGTGCAAAGTCACCCCAAAAATTTTAGCAATTTAGAAAAAAAATTCTAACTATAAAATGCTTGATAAAAACATTAATGCAAAATGTGCAATACCTTCCTCTATAGATACACTACATACTACATATGCTTTGGTAGCGGTCAAATGTTTGGCTATCTCTAGGCCTTAGCATTTCCTATATATTAATTCGTGACAAAATACTCACCAACTCACCACGCCACTACTCCAGCTAGCAACGTACTAACCGGCAAACTTCGTCTGCACGCAGAAGAATCGGATTTCGCCGCCTCGATTTAACGGTCGCCACCACAACATTTATGCCAATATTGAAATTAGAAATTGAAAACTGTTTTGTTGCAAAGTTACCTGCGATGGCAAAGTAACCCCTGCTTACGGTAATCTGTGAATATGTGAATATGCGAATTAATAGTATATTCTGATACAAATGCAGAAGCTATTGATATTTTCCACGACTAAATTTTTGACCATTCACTCCTCATCTTACCAAAACATAAACTCATGTAATTGTATGAAAATAGATAGAATAGAGAGGTCCAGTGGTGGATTCATTCCCAAATTATGGGGGAAGGGGAACTTTTAGATCTTCAAAGGCCAGAAGGTACTGGCATTTTGGCGATGGTGAATGTAGCAGCTCCTTATCAAAACACCATTGGTTAGATTTAATAATTTCTTTTGTCTTAATTTGTCAATATTCGCTAGAAAACTATGGAACTATGATGTTAAAATCATTTTTCATCAGGAATAAATACCGCAGATAACAGTCACATCACCTTTTATATGAATTCATTCCATGCCAGCAAGAGACATTTGCATTCGCGGATTTATACAAGGGCGGATATAGCTTTTTTTCTTGGGAGGGGTAATAACCATTGAGAACGAATAACTAGAGAATTCCGGTTTTTTGAACTTGAAAGGTATTTGCTTACCACATATTTAGGAAATTTTCATTGCTGATACACTTCGCGAAACAATTGAAGGAACAGAAAAAGTTTCAAAGTTTTTTTTAAAACAGTTTGTATTTCAGTGACGAGTGGTCGAATAAAAAACCAACTTCTGAAGCTTGAAGAAGTTTCTGAAATCATTGATCAACCATTTTTCAGAGTACCGGTGGCCATGCAATCATCGGATAAAGCACGAAGAAAAAACTTTTGAAAATTTTTCGAATTTTAATTTTTTGGTCTACGCTCACGGAGAATTTTTTCTAGCTAGACCAATGCAAATGTCGCATAACCTGTTCATTCAGCTCTAATTTGCTTTTTACTACTCTCGACATATTCACTCAACAGCCGATATCTCCGGAAATACTGCTCACCTAGCGAGGCGAAAGGCGATTTCTTTTTCTAAAGAAAATTTTCCACAAAAATCTGTTTTGTTCAATCACATAAACGTGTCATTTTGCCACGCTTAGGATATAAAAAAATTTGGCCGCCTGATGTTCCCCAAAGTCCCCCCTCAAATCGGTAGATCGATCGGTTTTCTTGATCCGATTGATTGAACATTTGAAAAAATTGGGAGAACAAGGTTTTTTTCCTTAAACTTGACCTAATTATTTCGAATCGGTTTTTTTACCTAATGAGTCGAGAGGTTTTCAAGAAAACTGTTTTTTGAAAGTGGTGTCAGGTGTCGGAAAACGGAAAAAGTTAAGGGTTTCAATTTAAAATTCCATTATTTTTTTCTGAGAAAAATTAAGGTTTCAATGTATCCAAGGTCCATAGCTCCAATGGAGGTGAGTCAGAAATGGTTTCTTGTATTTTTTTTCAAATTAAAACATGTTTTTATTCTAATTTTACTTTAAGAACAAAATTTAACGAAATTCTCGAATGTTAATTTTTTTCCAAATTACAAAATTTTTTTAGAAATGAATTTTTTCATTTAAACAAAATTTGAGTGAAAAATGAAGAAATGATGTAATTATTGATTGATTAAGAAAATAAGGTCAAATTTAAGGAACAAAAACCTTGTTACCTTAATTTTTTCAAAATTTCAATCAATCGGTTTAAGAGAACTGCTGAACAGATCGATCTACCGATTTGAGGAGGACTTCGGGGAACATCAGGCTGTAAAATTTTTTCATAACCTTAGCTTTTCCGCCAATATTGATGATGAAACAGTCCATTAAACAAAAAATGGTAAAATGGCATTTTTTTGCTCCTTTTCCACGTTTATGTGATAGGTGAAAAAAATATTTCTTCTTAATTGAACAAAACAGGCTTTTGCAGAAAGATTTCTGTACTCACTAGGCGATCAGAAGTTTGGGAGATATTGGCAGTTGAGTGAAAGAGGATCATTTTTCATTCAAATTAGGATATTTCGAAGACAAATGGTTATTTCTGAAAGTCTCTAATATGAAATTAGAACTGAATAAATAGGTTATGTGACATTTGCATAGGTCAAGCTCGAGAAAATTATTCCATGCGCGTAATAAAAAATATTAGAAAAATTTTGACAATTTTTTTTCTTGCTTTATCCGATGATTGTATGACTACCGGTACTCCGAGAAATTGTGAACCAATAAATTCAGAAACCTAAGTTTTCAAACTTCAAAACTAAGTTCTTTTATTTCCTATAAGAGGGGGTAATTACCCCCTCTACCCCCCCCCGTAAATCCGCCCTTGGATTTATACACCATTTCGAGCTCTACAGAATTGTCTGGATTATGTCCTTGTACCTCTTATATGCTTCCCCAGCATCGGCCGTAAAAGCCTAGAACCAACAGATTTAATAATAACTTTTTCATGAAGAATAGATTTTTGTCTTCATCTGTTCATTATATAGTGTAACGAAGCGAACTTCGTCACTAAGAACATTCTGTATATTTTCCAACCATTTCTAAATTCAAAAACGAAAGTATTCGTTTTATCGTATTGTGACGAGGTGAACTTCGTTGCCGTAATCAACCTGTATAATTTTCAACAATTTTGAATTCAAACATAAAATTATTTCGAGTTTCATATCGTGAAAATCTAAGAAGCCAATTTCAGATTCCTACCTATGTAGAAAAAACTTACGTTCGCCGTAGTCGGCGACGTTATCTGTACCATATGTGTTTTTTGTGCGGAGCGGCAATTGTTTTCACGATATCCGGGACTCGAAATATTCCCCCTCCAACCGACCTTATAAATTCGGCAGTTTTGAGGCGAACAGTCAGTTTTCTTCGAGGTCTCCGATTGTTTTCCGAATTTTCCGATAGCTAATTCTTCGAGTATTGAATTCACCGAGTCAGTTCTCACTTCGGTTAGAGTTTCGAATTTTCCGAAAGGCGAGTTTTAAGTTTTCAGATTTCCGAGTTTTTTTTAGTTTTCCGACGACGGGATTTCAGTTCCGAAAGTTTTCGAGTCGGTAGTACCGAAGAGTTTTGTGCTGGTTCTAACTCCTTATATTCGGCGTTTCCAACGAACGAGATAGGACTCAAGTGTTGTGTAGAAACCAGAAACCCGCAGGATTGGTAAGACCCATTTTATTCACCTGTCTACGTGGCCGGCAAGTTTTCCTGTACTATTCGACGGGGGGGGGCGACATCCGGAATTTATACTCATCATTATTGTGTTCTTAGCATTTCTTCGCGTGGCCTACGTTTGTGTCCCGGTGGTAGAGGTATCATTGAGCTGGTACTCTTTCACCCCTCAGGTAGAGTCGGTCTAGGGTTCCTTGCTTGTGGCTCTCCTTCGCGGGAACTCTGAACAGACTCTTCGATCTTGAGGAAAAGGGGCCGGTGTCCTCATTTCCGGGTTCGGTTACCTTCTTGCCAGATATACACATCTTCTGTTCCCAACTCGTTTTGGCGGGTGCGCCAATACGATCTAAACCTAGGTTACTGTTACTCAGTATTTATTCGCGTAATCTACGTTTAGGCCCTGGTGGTAGAGGTATCATTGAGTTGATACTCTTTCACCCCTCAGGTAGAGTCGGTCTAGGGTTCCTTGCTTGTGGCTCTCCTTCGCGGGAACACTAGCAGACTCTTCAACCTTGAGGAAAGGGGCGAATTGTCCTATATTTCCCCACTGTAGCTGTCATCTGGCCAGCGAATTTCGCAACGTTTGTTCGGACTCCATTTTGTCAGGCGCGCCGACGTGCGCAGTCCTGGTTTTCTTTGCGCCTGTCTGGGGGATATTGGACAGGACTCTTCGAGTCAAGGGGGAGGGGACAGTAGATCGCGTGCGCGCGCAGGACAGGACAACTTGTTGACAGGTAGACAGCGTGCACCGCCTTTCACCCGCTACATTGTATGCTTTTCGCTGGTAATCAAGATAATAAGGTTACTGGCTGTCGCTCTCTTATTAAACTGCTTTCACACCACGCATTTTAACCGCTTCACATACGCCGCCCGCTCACCTCGCTTCATTTTATTCCGTCCGTCATTTCTGTTGAATTTCCTTTGTAACTTTTTTGTGTATATTGTTAATTTTGCTGCTTTTTACCTCATTCGTTGCATTGTAGCACCGTCAATAGATTACAGCATTGCGTGTGGTATTAAAGTATTTGTATTTGGTAATATATTGTGTCTCGTCGAAGTGAGTTTTATTTATTTAGTTCAAAGTCGCTCCTCTTCAGTGGAAGGAATAAAATCATATCAATCGCTACCACCCCAGATTGAATCGAACCTTGTCTCCAACTGTGGAAAAGCTACCCAGGTGGACAACTGTGAGCGACGTAAGGAATTGCGACCTTATAAAACCCATCGCAATTGGCGCCCGAGTAAGCTTGGAAAGGAAGTGGTAGGTGTAAGTCGCAACCAGGAGAAAAACGCCGTCACAATTTGGCGCCCGAGCAGGGACCTAATTTCTTCACGATAAGGCCGAACAGAAAGGTTTTTAGGGTTGACATGGAGGTGAACAGGTTGAGAGCTGAGGAGCTGAGATGGGAGCTGAGAGCTCGTGGCCAGCGGGTCGGAAGGACTGTCCAGGAAAACCGCATGGAATTGAGGAAGGCGCTGACGCAGAATGCGCAGTTTTGTCCCGTAGACAGAGACATCGAAGAGGAATTGGATGATGCAGGTCGAATCCTGAGGAGCCTGGTGGAACAGGTTCTGGAGTTCGACGAAGATAACGCTAGGAATGAGGAATCCCGTATCCGGAGTCGGCTCATCCATTTCCAGAACCGTCTGAGTCAGATGAGGCCGACGACAGCGGAGGAGAGGAAAAAGGCCAAAGAGCTTACTGAGTTGTGGAGGCAGACGGACGAGATGCTGAGAGACGCCGTACTGCTGGCCGAAGCCAGGGCCACTTTGAGCACGCCGTTGGGTGCTGAACCGCTGATTTCTTTCGAGGATCCTCCACTGGATAACTCAGGAGCTGTCAACTCGGAAAGCGGAAGCGACTCCGAGGAAGATGCTGAGGTCACGCCGGACCCAGGTAGGGAGTCAGAAGCTGTGCGGAGCCACTCTCAGCTGAACCGAACAGGACTACCGGAGAACCAGGAGGGAGGTCTTTCGTTGAGTTTCTTCCGGAATTTGCACGACAGGGCTTGTGAAGCTGTTCGTCGACGGCTGAACTTCACGAGTTTCTGGGGGACAGGTGACCAGGGAAGGTCTGGATCACCGGTGCCAGGGAACCGGAGGGCGGTAGCTGAATCAACTCGGCGGATTTCGTTCCCGTTTCTGGAGCCGGAAGAAACGAGGTCAACCGAGGAAGACGAAACTCATACGGTTGAACCGAGAGAGCGAGACCGACCCAGTGAGTCGGAGAGGTTGCCGGTGAGTCGGAGAGGCCGAACCGGAGAGGATGTCCGAACGAGACTGGATGTGACATCCCGACAGCAACCCAGTCAGCCGTTCATACCTGTGTACAAGTGGAATGTGCACTTTGATGGGTCGGAAGACGTGGACGCTTTCCTGCAGGAGGTGGAGCAGCTAGCGGTGACTCGCAGAGTTACGCAGCAATGCCTGCTGGATTCGATATTCGAGCTGCTTCGGAAGGACGCTAGGGACTGGTACATCCCTAGGAGAGGGTGTTTCAACGATTGGGAGGACTTTAAAGAGCAACTTCGTGAAGCTTTTCTCCCCCTCGATTATGAGGAAACCCTACTGGAAGAGATCAGGAAACGTACCCAAGGAGAAGGAGAGAAACTATTGCTTTTCGTCACGAGGATGCAGAACCTCTTCCTGAAGCTTACCGCAAAACGACCCTCCGAAGAAGAACAGGTGGCCATAGTCAGGAAACGTCTGTTACCTGCGTTGCAGAAGGCGTTGGCCTTCCAGGAGACGAAAACTTACGCACAACTGCTGGCCAAAGGAAAGGTGTTCGAGCTGGTTCAGTGGAATACCGACCAGTACGTTCCACCCCCGACTCGAAAAGGGCTGATTGATGATCCACACCTGGTATATGAAGGCCCCTGTCGAAGACCGTCACAGACGCTGACTGTCGAGTCTCCGTCTCCTGTGAGGCCAGAGGCACCAAGAGCGTCGCCTAGGATCGACGCAGAGCCGCCAGACAGGAAGTCCGACCCGACTCAGGCCCAGTCCGACGAACCGCCACGTCGCGAGAAGAAAACTGTTCGTTTTGCTAATGTAGGGGCTGATAGGATGCAGTGTTGGCGTTGTGGAGAAATGGGACACTTTAGGAGAGAGTGCCGAGCGACGCCAAAGATTTTCTCTTCCAGATGTGGAAAAGAAGGTGTCTTGTCCAAGGATTGCCGATGTTCGGAAAACTAGAACGGAACCGCCTCACGGGGAGGAGACAGTTCCGTCCGACAACATCCCCAACCCAGCAACCTAAGCAGCCGCAAGACAATCGGCCAATCGTCGTCGTTCGCATCGGGCAACAGCCCGTGAGAGCCCTGTTGGATACCGGCGCATCCAGGTCATTCCTGAGTAGCAGGGCGGCAGAGGCCTGCCGTAGGATTTTCGTTTGGCCGTCTGCAGTTTCGGACGTGTTGGCCACTGTGGCTGACGGAAATTCAGTCGCCGTTGAAGAAGTGTACGAGCCGAGAATACTGTTCGGAGAGGAGGAGGTCAAAGCCCGGCTTTATTTGGTGCCCAATCTACCGATAGATCTCGTTCTGGGAATGGACCTACTGAGTTCCCACGACTTCAGGATCGATTTTAAGACAGCGAAATGCTATCTGAAGGGCGAGTTGTTGGAAGGAGCCATTTCTCCAGCCGTCGTCCTGCACAACTCGTCGATCAGTTCCTTGGGCCAGCGGGAGGAGCAAGTTCTCCAGAAGTTCCTGGAGGAGGAGCTGGCAGGATTTGATCAAGTCCAAGGACTGACGAAGATGGCAAGACACGAGATAAAGATCAAACCAGGAACTGAGCCGATCAAGCAGAGATACCGTCCGTGTAACCCGAAGATGCAGGAGATAATCGACCAGGAAGTTGACCGGATGTTGGAGGAGGGTATCATAGAACCCTCGAGATCCCCATGGAGTTCCTGCGTCGTTATCGTGAAGAAGGCTAACGGAAGTCCCAGGTTCTGCATAGATTTTCGAGCGGTGAATGAGGTCTCGATAAAGGATGCGTACCCGTTGCCGTATATCGCCGGCATACTGGACAAACTCAGGCGAGCGAAGTACATCTCTACGTTGGACTTGAAACAGGGATACTGGCAGATTCCTCTCACGAAGGAGAGTAAGTCCATTACCGCTTTCGCAGTGCCTGGAAGGGGTTTGTTCCAGTTCCGGGTTATGCCGTTCGGTCTTCATTCGGCCGGCGCAACGTTCCAGAGGCTTTTGGACCGTGTTATTGGTCCGGAGCTGGACCCGATTGCCTTTGCGTATTTGGATGACATAGTGGTCTTAGGGGAGACTTTCGAGGAGCACTTGGAAAACTTGAAGGTGGTGTTTCGTCGCCTCCGGGAGGCAAACCTCAAGATAAACCCTGAAAAGTGCGAGTTCGTGAGAAGTTCTCTCAAGTACCTAGGCCACGTGATCACCGCAGAAGGAATCTCAACCGACCCTGACAAGATCGCTGCCATCAATTCTATGAAGCCACCGAGGAATGTTCGCGAACTTCGCCGATTCCTGGGAGTGGCGAGCTGGTACCGAAGATTCGTGGACGATTTCACGAAGATAGTTACGCCACTCACGTTGTTGCTGAAGAAGAAACAAAGGTGGAAATGGGATGATGCGCAGCAGCAGGCTTTCGATGCGCTGAAGAGGAGGCTCACCGAGTCACCGGTTTTAGCCTGTCCGGACTTTTCTCAACCGTTCACGCTGCAGACAGACGCATCCGAGAATGGCCTCGGAGCGGCCTTAACCCAAGTTTGTGATGGACGCGAACGGGTGATCGCCTACGCCAGTCGCACTCTGAATGGTGCCGAGAAGAACTACTCAGTGACGGAGAAGGAATGCTTGGCCATTGTATGGGCCATAGACAAGATGAGGCCATACTTGGAAGGTTATAGGTTCACCGTGATCACCGATCACATGAGTCTGCGGTGGCTGCAATCTATAAAATCCCCATCGGGTCGGATTGCAAGGTGGTGTGTCTTCTTGCAGCAATATGATTTCGAGATCAAGTATAGAAAAGGTGCCCTAAACCGAGTAGCGGACGCCTTGTCGAGAGATCCCCTACCGTCCGAAGAACAAGTTTGTGTAACCGAGAACCCGATCAGATGCCCCTGGTATGTCAAGAAGTTCCAGGAGGTTTCGAAGAACCCCTCAGATTTTCCGGACTACAGGATCCAGGAAGGAAGGTTGTACCGGCATTTCTGGAGTTCGGATGACTTCACGGAAACTGAAATGGGAAAACCATGGAAACTGTGCATCCCGACTGAAGATCGGCAGTCTGTTCTGCGGGAGAATCATGATGTGCCAGTAGCCGGCCACTTGGGAGTCGCGAAGACCATAGCTCGAGTGGCCCAGAACTACTACTGGCTAGGGATGTTCCGTGAAGCGGCCCAATACGTGCGTAGGTGCCAGCAATGCCAGAGGTATAAAGTCTGTCAGCGGAAACCTCCAGGGAAGATGCAGCCGCACCGCACCAGCGAGCCGTGGGAGACCGTCAGTACGGATCTGGTAGGACCTCTACCACGTTCGAGGAAGGGGAATACTTATCTGGTTATGTTCCAAGATCGCTTCTCAAAGTGGATCGAATGCAGACCTCTTCGAGCAGCTACAGGCAAGGGAGTATTCCAAGCTTTTTACGACCTGGTGGTGTTGAAGTTTGGATGTCCGAAGACCGTAATAAGCGACAACGGGTCACAGTTCGACGGCCGCTTATTCAAGGGCAACTTGAAGAGTTTGGGCATTCACCACCGATTCGCTCCAGTATACTCTCCGCAGTGCAACCCCGTGGAAAGGGCAAACAGAACGATCAAAACCATGATCACGCAGTTCTGTGAGCAGGATCATCGTTCCTGGGATGAGCATCTTGGAGAACTGGCATTCGCGTTGAACTCTGCCAAACATGAATCTACCGGATTCACACCGGCGTTCCTGAACTTCGGCCGGGAGTTCCGCTCTCCCGAAACGAACCGTCGCACCGAAGGAATGAGGGATGTTGCAGAGGATTCGACCGAAGAACCACCTGTCCGAGGGGTAGGCCAGTATGCGACTCGTCTTAAACGACTACTAGAGACGCGGGAGTTCGTCAGGCTCCGGTTGGACCGAGCTTTTAATCAGCAAAGCCTCCGGAGGAGAGAGTGGTCGTGCCGGGTCGGAGACAAGGTGTTGCGCCGGGAACATCCGTTATCGTCGGCGGTTGGCGGTTTCGCGTCTAAGTTGGCCCCCAAATATTCCGGTCCGTATACGGTTGTGAAGGTAGTGTCTCCCGTAGTTTACGACTCAAAGGATGCGGCGGGAAAATACCTCCGTCATATCCACGTGAAGGATTTGAAACCGTTTCACGAAGGTGAGCTGAGCGGTGAGCCGTCGACATCCGCTGGCAACCAGCGGATATAGGGTGCAAAGCATGCGAAATTGAACCGTCCGTAGCCGAGATGCCGTCCAGGTTTGGAACCATGATGATGAGACCAAGTTTCGTGGATTCTCAGGAGGCAACCAACCGATGACCGGACGTGGAAGTGCAAGAGGATACTGTTTTAGGTCTGTCCTCCAAGGGAGCAGGGTTGGCTAAACCCCAAGTTTGTTGAACCTTAGGAGACCACAAGGCGGATTTGGATTCCCCAGGAGTGAGATCGTCTGTCTTCACCGACGAATTCCGATTAAGAAGTATTAATCCCTTTTGAGTTTCAGAATAGAGATGTCCAAAAAGGGTTAGGGATCGAATCGACGCCGAAGTGGTGGGTTCCATGACAGCCAGGTACGATCTGCTGATGGAAGAAGACTGTGAATCAGATCCAGACTGGAAGGACATTCCAAGGGAGGGTTCCTGCCTGAAGCCACCCACCCACAAGTCCACGGTCCAGGAGGTGTCGCCTGAGAGGTCGTCGAGCGCCAGACAAGGCGTTGGTCAAGAGGCTAGGTCGGACAGATCGAATACCAGATCTGTGGGGGTTCAACACGACCTTCTACGACCCCTGATGAACCTCCAACCCTGGCCGTTGGAGTTTCGTCCGGGAATTCGGTTGGCACTGTGCCAATAGTCCGCCGAATGACGAGGTGGCTGGCGACGATGAGGTTGAAAAAAAACTTTCGTTTTTTTTTTTCGGTAAGTGGAGGGGGTGTGTAACGAAGCGAACTTCGTCACTAAGAACATTCTGTATATTTTCCAACCATTTCTAAATTCAAAAACGAAAGTATTCGTTTTATCGTATTGTGACGAGGTGAACTTCGTTGCCGTAATCAACCTGTATAATTTTCAACAATTTTGAATTCAAACATAAAATTATTTCGAGTTTCATATCGTGAAAATCTAAGAAGCCAATTTCAGATTCCTACCTATGTAGAAAAAACTTACGTTCGCCGTAGTCGGCGACGTTATCTGTACCATATGTGTTTTTTGTGCGGAGCGGCAATTGTTTTCACGATATCCGGGACTCGAAATATTCCCCCTCCAACCGACCTTATAAATTCGGCAGTTTTGAGGCGAACAGTCAGTTTTCTTCGAGGTCTCCGATTGTTTTCCGAATTTTCCGATAGCTAATTCTTCGAGTATTGAATTCACCGAGTCAGTTCTCACTTCGGTTAGAGTTTCGAATTTTCCGAAAGGCGAGTTTTAAGTTTTCAGATTTCCGAGTTTTTTTTAGTTTTCCGACGACGGGATTTCAGTTCCGAAAGTTTTCGAGTCGGTAGTACCGAAGAGTTTTGTGCTGGTTCTAACTCCTTATATTCGGCGTTTCCAACGAACGAGATAGGACTCAAGTGTTGTGTAGAAACCAGAAACCCGCAGGATTGGTAAGACCCATTTTATTCACCTGTCTACGTGGCCGGCAAGTTTTCCTGTACTATTCGACGGGGGGGGGCGACATCCGGAATTTATACTCATCATTATTGTGTTCTTAGCATTTCTTCGCGTGGCCTACGTTTGTGTCCCGGTGGTAGAGGTATCATTGAGCTGGTACTCTTTCACCCCTCAGGTAGAGTCGGTCTAGGGTTCCTTGCTTGTGGCTCTCCTTCGCGGGAACTCTGAACAGACTCTTCGATCTTGAGGAAAAGGGGCCGGTGTCCTCATTTCCGGGTTCGGTTACCTTCTTGCCAGATATACACATCTTCTGTTCCCAACTCGTTTTGGCGGGTGCGCCAATACGATCTAAACCTAGGTTACTGTTACTCAGTATTTATTCGCGTAATCTACGTTTAGGCCCTGGTGGTAGAGGTATCATTGAGTTGATACTCTTTCACCCCTCAGGTAGAGTCGGTCTAGGGTTCCTTGCTTGTGGCTCTCCTTCGCGGGAACACTAGCAGACTCTTCAACCTTGAGGAAAGGGGCGAATTGTCCTATATTTCCCCACTGTAGCTGTCATCTGGCCAGCGAATTTCGCAACGTTTGTTCGGACTCCATTTTGTCAGGCGCGCCGACGTGCGCAGTCCTGGTTTTCTTTGCGCCTGTCTGGGGGATATTGGACAGGACTCTTCGAGTCAAGGGGGAGGGGACAGTAGATCGCGTGCGCGCGCAGGACAGGACAACTTGTTGACAGGTAGACAGCGTGCACCGCCTTTCACCCGCTACATTGTATGCTTTTCGCTGGTAATCAAGATAATAAGGTTACTGGCTGTCGCTCTCTTATTAAACTGCTTTCACACCACGCATTTTAACCGCTTCACATACGCCGCCCGCTCACCTCGCTTCATTTTATTCCGTCCGTCATTTCTGTTGAATTTCCTTTGTAACTTTTTTGTGTATATTGTTAATTTTGCTGCTTTTTACCTCATTCGTTGCATTGTAGCACCGTCAATAGATTACAGCATTGCGTGTGGTATTAAAGTATTTGTATTTGGTAATATATTGTGTCTCGTCGAAGTGAGTTTTATTTATTTAGTTCAAAGTCGCTCCTCTTCAGTGGAAGGAATAAAATCATATCAATCGCTACCACCCCAGATTGAATCGAACCTTGTCTCCAACTGTGGAAAAGCTACCCAGGTGGACAACTGTGAGCGACGTAAGGAATTGCGACCTTATAAAACCCATCGCAATTGGCGCCCGAGTAAGCTTGGAAAGGAAGTGGTAGGTGTAAGTCGCAACCAGGAGAAAAACGCCGTCACAATAGGAATGGATCTCACATGACAACCCACTCAAAAAAATTCTCTTCACTATGGCGAACTTTCGTCAAAATCCGTCATAAATTTCGGAGTTCTGCGAAGAAAAACAAACACACAGACTTTCAAATTCATAATATTATAAGGTGTACAACTTTTCTTCCGCTGTGCTGCAATAACAATAACTAAAACTATGCGACTAGAGGAAAAGACAATTATATAATTCCAAAGAACCGGTTGAAAAAATCACAACAAGGTCCAAATCATATTTGCCTCAAGCTCTACAACAAACTGCCAGAGAGAGTGAAAAAATTGAAGCTTGGGCCTTTTTGCAAACAGGTTAATTCCCTCCTCCTGAAGGAAACACTTTATACCGTTGAAGAGTACCTGAGTTGTCCAAATTTTTGTTGAGTTGGTAAAGACTATATTTGTTTGAGTATTTGTTATACAATGTTGTATTTTGTTATATTTTGTATACTTCTTTAATGTAAAATCTCTTTAGAGATTACTTTTTAACATTACCGTTTCATGACGTACCATGTATTTATTATGATGGTTAGATTTTTATTTTTTCGTGTGGTTATTTATGTAACATGAAAGAGTAAACAATAAACAACTTTCTGTAGAGGTAGGTGGTAGATGAAATGAAAAGATCTTAGATGCCATACCATAATTTTTGAAACACAGAAGAATTCAAATTGGTTATCAATGAAATGAATGCCAATTTCAATTCCCAGGCTTACAGGTACTGTCAAACAAGGCTGAAATCGGTATCTTTCATCTCAGAGACAAATCTCATATCATTTCTCTAATCTCATGATGCAAAAGATTTGTGAGCCTGGAAATTTAAATTGGCATTCATTTCGATGATTACCAATTCGAATTCTTCTGTTTCGAAAATGTTCCCGGTCTTCCCGTGAAGGCAAAGAATTTTTCTTCTCATTAAAGTCACTTGGCTTCACAGTTCCAAAACGAATTTTTCTATCACTCTGGGAAACTAGAAGCGGGCCCTGAATAGAGCCATTGCAAAAATCTCATTCTGTGAAAGCGGAAGTATAGATTTCTTTTTTAGCATTTGATCGGAGATGTGGAACTTCATTTTGACACAATTGAATGTCACTGCTTTGTAGTTTTTACTCATTGCATCGCATCTAATTACTATGAATATTGGAGTTTTTTATGAAGATTCTTTCTCTGAGGTATATAAGATAATATTGAAACCGGTATATCTTTCATCTCAGTAATTCTAAAACAAGTTGCAGAATGAGCTCCTATTCCAACACGAATGCGAAATTCGAAAACTAGCGACGAAGGAGCGAGTTTTCGAAAGCATGAGTGTTGGAATTGCCTTCTGCAACGAGTATTAGACGATATTTTCTCTTTTTCAGTAAAGTTTTGTGGAAAACTCTCGAAATTCAATTAAAAATTCAGATTAGTGACTTTTGTATTGTATCATGGCAGTTGGTGTCACTAACTAAATTTGACAGATTGCGGAATATGAATTGTTTTGATTCGAAAATTGAGTGGATCGAAGGTCAGTACTAGTACTGACAACCACTAAACGAAAAATATAACTGAAAACAATGCTGTAATGAGTTTCATTACAGCACTACTTTCAGTACTGTAATGAACTCATTACGATACTGAAATAGAGAAAAAATCTTATATCATTTCTCCAATCTCATGATGGAAAACATCTGTGAGCCTGGAACATGAAATTGGCATTTATTTCGATGATTACCAATTTGAATTCTTCTATGTTTCAAAAATGTTCTCGGTAAAGGCAAAGAATTTTTCGTTTCATACAATAAGCTCAGGTAATTTTTGAAATGACTGCATCGAAATATTAGTCAATTTGTGTCTGCATTATAAAGTTTTTCTGGATTAATCATGTCAGTTAACGAGTCGAATTCTCTTCATTTGCGGGACGTTTTAATTTTCTGATTTAATATGAGGAAATCTGGGGTTGAGGCTCATTGAAGACTTTTAAATATCTATGGTCAGGACTCTATTGGTAAAAGAACGTACCGAGAGTGATTTGGACACTTCATGGCGATTTTAACGTAGACCACCAGCATTGCGGTGGAAGAGAGAAAAGTTTTCGAAGTCGAAGATGCACAATTGAAGGCATTACTTGGTCAAGACAATCACAGGCAATCGTTATCGAACGCAATTAAAGCGTTTGAGAAAAGCATTGAAAGACAAAAGGCTGCAATACAACGAGAGACATGATAAAGTGATTTTACAAGCATGACGATGCTCGACCCCATGTTGCAGAACACGCTGCAGATCGCTGACGAATAGAAATTGTATAAAAAAAGTTCAGAATGAAATTATCTTTCGAATGACATGATAAAAAAAGTATGTCCCTGGAGAAAAAATTTTTGATAGCGCCGCGACGCCTGGCGTCTTCATTTATTCCGCAGATTTTTATGTGCATCTCAAGTTGACATTGACTTGTTCGAAATGCTATTCACAGAATGAAAAAATATTCGCACGTTTTCGAGAAAATTGAGGTTACCAAGATAAGTGAATCACCCTGTACACCTATTGATTATTAGTTTGGATATTCCAAGTATTTTACAAGTGAATGAATTGAATGTTTAAAAATAAATATTTCGCTGTGATATTAATAATAATGAATGATTGATTGTAGATTGAAGATTATGCGAAGTAATCCAGAATCTTACATGAGAATTTTTATCGGATCTGGGAAAAATATCGAGGGGAATCTCTAATCGAATTATAATTTCATTTTAAAAGCGAAATATCATTCTGTCATCACGGCTCGGCGGATGAAACGAACTACTCGAAAAATGCGCATAAATTTGTTTTTCCGATATCGAATATATCCAGAAAGAAGCTTTTCAGTCAACTATATTATTTTTTCAGCGAACACAATCGCTCCAAGCGGGAAGGTTTATAATTCAGTTCAATCAAATTGTCCATAAGGGTGAATTGGAGCATGCTCAGCTTTTGGCTGTTGATTGTTATTTCTGAGGGGCAAATTGCATTGCAAATAGAGGATGGTATTAACGCCGCGTGTTTGTATAAGAAAGGCATGGGGTGATTCCCCCATGGCGGAGAACGACTTCGCTCCGACATTGTTTATTCAGAGGCCGTGGAATTAACAATCCAGCTATCTTCTCATTCCGCTCACCACTAAAGCCTCTTAATATTATTCAATTCGGTCTCCCTCGATTAACCACTCCATTTTCTAGATCTTCTTTTTTGCATATTCATTTCGCATTGCGGAAACTCTAGATTTTCCGTCTAATTCGAATTTCTGAAATATCCTTTCTGCTGAATATCCTGGAATTTTTGCAGTCTTATTATATTATATTTTTGAATTTCTGCCACTTCTGGTTGTACCTAACCTATCAACGTTTTTTCGAATGGCTTACCCGATAAATAGTATTAATAATAATAATAATAATAATAATGACAAATGCAGAATGTGCAAAGCAACATCAGAAACAATACAACACATTACATCAGGATGCCCAAGCTTAGCACCAACAGAGTATTTAAATAGACACAATCTCTCTGCTAAAATTCTTCATAAATACTTAGTCCAGAAATTTGAAATAAAGACGATAGACGAACCATATTACAAATATACACCTGAACCAGTCAACGAGAATCAGGAATACAAAGTATATTGGGACAGAGCAATTATAACAGACAAAACAACCATGAATAATAGACCGGACATAGTGATAATAAATAAGATTGATAAAACCACAACTTTAATTGATATTGCACACCCCCTGGATCATAACCTACAGAAAACAATAACAGAAAAAATCAGGAAATACACAGACCTTGCCGAAGAAATAAAGTCAATGTGGAAGATGGAAAAGGTTTATATACTACCCATTGTCATTTCGGTCACAGGACTCATACCATCGGAGCTGCCAAAAAAATTGAAAAAACACGACTTGCCTGCCCATTTGATAACAGAAATGCAGAAATCAACGGTAATGGAAACATGTAGGATTGTGAGGAAAATAATAAAGGAATAAAAAACGTCAACAAGGAATGAGTTTGCGAAAGCCCTCATTACCTTTACCCATGCAAATACCTAAGCATGAGAATTGCGGAAGATAATAATAATAATAATAATCTGCTGTTGGATTTTACCCTCCCGGCGGACGAGAACATCAGCAAAGCCTACTCTGAGAAGATCAATAAATACTCCGATCTGGCGTTTCAGCTCCGGGAGCTTTACAAGCTCGAGACAATCAGCATACTCCCGATGATTATATCCGTGAATGGGTTGATCGAGAGGCACTTGCCGGAAAACACCAAGAAATTGTGTTTGGACGACGATACAATTTCTTCCTGTCAGAAGCAGGTTATTCTGGGCACCATCAGAATCGTCCGAAAATTCCTGCAGGGTCCATCATAGCAGCTGCATTTGTCTTGGTTAAGAACCCGGAAGATGCGTTTGTCCCGTTTAGAAAGCGGTGGTAATAATAATAATAATAATAATAATAATAATAATAATAATAATAATAATAATAATAATAATAATAATAATAATAATAATTGTGCGTCGAATAATTTCTAGCTCGTAGCAAGCATACTAGCCTTGGGACCTAGTCCCCGGCAAAGTACTGTTGTCACAATCCTGCACGCGCAGTGGAAAAAAAAAAAAATAATAATAATGATAATAATAATAATAATAATAATAATAATATCCACTGGTAATATCATCAAATGGTCTTGTCGAGCGCCACCTGAAAGACGAATTGATAAAGATAGGAATAAAGGAAACAAAAAATTTGATACTCACCGCCCAGAAAGCCGCAATATTAGGAACATGTAGAACTGTCCGAAGGGTACTCACACATGATTGAGCCGTTGATAAATATCCCGACTTAGTTATGCCAAACCAGGAAATTCCTGTGAATAATAATAATAATAATAATAATAATAATAATAATAATAATAATAATAATAATAATAATAATAATAATAATAATAAACATAAAAAAGGCTAAGGTCGAGAAGATCAGTAAGTATACTGATTTGGCCAATGAACTGAAGGACAGTTACCAACTGAAGAATGTTCATATTGTGCCAATAATGTCAACATGCTCGACCATCAGAAGAATACTGTCAGGGGATTGAATCGTTGGTGGTCGACACCCCGGTTCTATCTGCTACAACCATGAATTGTGAAGAGGAAAAAAAAAATAATAATAATAATAATGATAATGCGGTCCATGATAGGATGAAGTTCCAGATGATTTCACTCGGTCTTTATTGATCCGTGATTAATCTGTAGAAACAAACTCTCAAAAAAGGAGAGAAAAAAAAAATAATAATAATAATAATAATCCATGTTAAAGCGGGAAAAATCCAAGAGGTGGAAAACATAATCCTTCTCGATGGAGGTCAGTTTCGGCCTCTGCAAGTAGACCGAAAGTATAAATACCTTGGGATACAACCAAGTCTCAGTATTGATCATACAGAAACTAAAATATTGGTTCAAAAATCGCTGGAGAAAAGATTGCAGATGGTTCTGAAGTCGAAACTGTACTCCTGGGCAAAGGTTAGAGCGATAAATAGCTGGGCGATACCAACAATAACCTACAGCTTTTGTATAATTAAATGGAGCCAAACAGACCTGGATAATTTGGACCGGTCAATAAGAACATCACTAACAAAGAATCGACTTCATCATCCAAATGCATCTGTCAACAGACTATACTTACCTCGAAATAGGGGGGGAAGAGGACTGCGGAGTCTCAATGAGTCACATAACAAGGAATGCCAGGACCTATTTGCTTATCTGAAATCGAAAAGTCATCCAATTTATTCGGCAATCTCCTCTTTGGACTTCACGCTGACCCCTTTGAGATTGGCAAATCAGGACCCACCTGTAACAGGAAACAGCAATTACTATGATGAGAACTACTATGATGATAGTTGGAGGGGCAAGGAGCTGCATGGACGATACGCAGCAACACTTAGTAGTCAAGATGTGGACAGAGAGCTATCTGTACTTTTTCTCACTAGAGGTGTACTCACGATGGAAACAGAAGGTTTCCAACTGGCCATACAAGATCAGGTCTACTAGAAACTACAGGCGATTTATATTACACCAGGAGATACCTTCAGACTTGTGCAGACTTTTTGGAGAAAAGACGGAAACCATCCAGCACCTGTCTTCAGGATGTACTTACTTGGCGCCCCGTGACCACAAGAAGAGGCATGATGATGTCGCTAAGGTTTTCCATCAAGCTATCTGTAAACAGCACCAACTCATTAATAACGGTGAGGCCTATTACAAATATAATCCAAAAGAACTTATGAAAAATATAGTACCTAAAATATATTGGGATAAGTCTATAATAACAGACCGTGAGATAAGGCATAATAAACCTGATATCTTTGTGTTAGAGAAGGGTGAAAAGAGACCCAGAATAATTGATATTACCATACCATGCGACCACAATCTTCGCGAAGCAAGAAATCAGAAGGTCAGTAAATACATCGATTTGGCTTTCGAAGTGAAAACAATTTACCAACTAGACGAGGTCACCATACATCAAATGGTAATATCATCAAATGGTCTTGTCGAGCGCCACCTGAAAGAAGAATTGATAAAGATAGGAAACAAGGAAACAAAAAAAATTTGATACTCACCGCCCAGAAAGCCGCGGAACATGTAGAACTGTCCGAAGGGTACTCACACATGATTGAGCCGTTGATAAATATCCCGACTTAGTTATGCCAAACCAGGAAATTCCTGTGAAAAAAAAATAATAATAATAATTATTGGAAATATACACACAATGATAATGTATTTGATTTTGTGGCACTGTATAACCTGAGATTGGAGCTTGTATGTAACACAGTAACTCTCAGTTATCGATTGATCTCCACTGCAAACAAACTAAGTATTTACAATCAAACGATCCACTCGCATAAGAACGCAGGATGGAAAGAAAGAAAACTAGTAGGTACATCATTCATGAAATAACACTAAAAAATTTCTGGAAATGTTCTTTAACGCATTGTAATATGCAATTTTTTCTATCCTCGTTTTTTCTGTAGACATATCTCGAAGAAGGGGGCAAAATATTATAGAATTTTGGTCCGAGATATTGAAAACTTCGCTGTATATGGATCATGAGAATGAGTGCACACGTAAGGGTAATTTTAAAGTTCCTTGCCCAGTTGTATTTTTTTAAATTCTTTTTTTGTGATCTTGAACTAACCTAACTTAACCTTACCTGAATGCGGATCGGTGTTCACTTTTTTTTTATCAAATTTTTTGAATTTTTTTTTTTCAACTTTTCGACGCGAAAATGAACCTAATGTAACCTTGTAAAACTAAACTATATAAGACTATATCAGAGCCGTATCCGAGGTAAATGGAGTTTATGTTTGAGTTTCATTTATTTATTTTCTCGAAAATAACTGCCTCTCCATAGCTGTAATTGAGACTGTAGTATCAGGAAGTCCTATAAATTCACTGTGCAAAATATTTTTGAAATCGGTGACGGGGCTTATAAAATTTATAAAAACCCAGTTTTTTTCATAGCAATGTCTCGTGAAAAAATTATGTTCATTGAGATTTTCACAAGTATTGATCTAATACATCAAGCATTTCGAAAAATTAATTTGTCTTAAATAGAGTCTGTTGCATTTTTCAAATTATAATGAATTTTGGATATACACTTCGAGCAACAATTAAATTAAATTTTCAACAGGCTGTATCTCAGTGAAAAATGGTTGTATGGAAAATAAAAGAACCTCTTTTGAAGCTTGAAGACCCTAGTTTCTCAATTTATTGGTTGACAAATTTTCGGAGTACCGGTATGCATGCAATCTTCGGATAAATCTGAAAAAATTTTCAAATTTCATTTTGGAAAAAATTTTCGAGCTAGACCAATGCAGAAGTCGCATAGCCTATTTATTCAGCTCTAGTTTGCTATTCACCACCCTTGGAAATGACCATTTGTGTTCGAGTCATATAATTTTGAATGCAAAAGGATCCTTCTTCACTCAACTGCTGATATCTCCGGAACTACTGTGCGCCTAGCGAGCCGACAGGCTGTTTCTTTTTCTGCAGAAAAGTTTCTACCAAAATCTGTCTTGGCAAATGAAAAAAAAAATGTTTCTCCTGTAACGTTAACGTGAAAAAAGAGTAAGAAATGCCATTTTGCCATTTTTTGGTTGATGGACTGTATCTTCGTCGTCAATATTGGAGGAGAAGCTCAGGTTATGATGTTCTCAAAATTCCTCTTTTGAATCGGAAGATCGATCGGTTCAGCGGTTTTCTTGAACCGATTGATTGAATTTTTGAAAAAAATCGGGAAACGAGGTTTTTGTTCCCTCAACTAAGTTTTTTTTACGAAATAAGTCGAGGAGTTTTCAAGAAAACTGTTTTTCAATATGTTCAAGTCGATTCGTCCCCTAACAACATAATGTTAACTTTCCGATGACCCCTGTACTCGTGTAATTTGTTCCTAAGATGACTGACAGCAACTCGAATGATAAATATCGACACTCACCACCCGAAAATAAATACGACTAAATTCATAACATTATAACATAACTTGAATACTGAACCTTTGAAAGAAAACAAAAATTCATGAAAGTTGAAAGTACATATACCTTTGACGGTGAGTAATAAATAACAAAGCCTGTCACGCTTGTTCACTTTTATTGTTGTTCTAATGATAATTATGTAAAAAGAAATTTTAAATTGTATCTGTTTTTGTCATCATATTTTATAATTTGACTACTATTTTCAGCTGACCCGATGATGGCCTAGAGCCGAAATCGATCGTCAGAGAATATTATTATTTTATCAAGTGTGTCTTTATTTCTCTCTTTTAATTATTATCAAACACAGTCATGGAGTCTTTTATTCACAAAATTTCATTATGAATCATGGTTGAAAATTTTTTGAGATCTTCCAAATTCATAGGAGGAATCTGGTGCACACAATCTTTCAAATACCACTTATGCAATAAATTAAATTATTTTATAATATTATTATTAATTAAATCATAATTATATCAAATCCGGGAATCTTGCAGTAGGTATATCTTATCGTGTTCATGAAATATCGATTATTATTGAATCCAAAATCAAGATTACACAAAATATCGTAGACAACTGCAAATATTTCAATTTGATATTTCAATTGTCGTTTTCTCTATCAAATCAAATGTAAAATACAAATTTTATCACAAGAAATAGGTATAGTATATAAGGTGATGAAAATAGTTTAACGACGTTCATAATCCGTCGAAGGAAATGAACACTAGTCCATATTATTAGATATAAGGTGATATTTGAAATAAAAATGTCAGAGTGATATTCAACTGTTGTTGTTCTCAAAGGGGGTGTTCGAAAGAATTGAAGAACATGAAATCTTCAAATTTCATTCTTTCCGAAATGGCTGCTCCCAACCAGAAACTACATTATCTGACGTAAGAAAAATTATCCAATCAAATTTGGGCATCATAGTGAAAAAGTCTAACGATTCGCTATGACCATGTTTGTGATGATTCCCACTTCGCGACTATTGGAGTAAGTAAGAGTATTTGTCTGAAAGCTCCAATATATCTGAAAACCTTCGACAGATTATCATTACTGATATGTCCCCACAGTCATAATGTGGATCACATCAAATTTCTAGTGGTAATTAAAAATGTGATGATTTATTTGTCTTGCCATTTGAAGAAATCAAAATAGATTAGCTACTTCCGATAAACAGTGAACTTTCTCACAGTATTTAATGAAAATATTTTTTGGAGTTCTCCCTATAAGCTTGGGTGAGGTTTAGAAAGAATGACCCTGTATAGAAAACCATTCATATATTCATATCCGATAAATTTTCATTCCAAATCTCGACGTATGCTCAGAAAGTGAGCTCAAATATGATTGACACAAATCGACCGCCTAAGCGGCTGTGTTTTGCTATCTTGAACTTTCGGAAAGGATAAATGAGAGACTTCAAGCTGTAAAAACATACCAAAATGAATCCGCTCCACACATTTTCTTCCGCTTATAACGGAATACTCCGTCCATGTGCTTCTTCGAGAGACATATCAATAATAGAAGTGAAATATCATTTCTACAAATCGATTAAACATGAAATGGGCGAAAGTGAATATAAATTCTCATAATCCGTAAATAATCAATTAGTCATATTAAAATTACCATGGAATGTATAATATATCCTAAAACACTATTGTCTTTTGTTGTTTCTAAAAAACATTTTGTCGGAATTGAAAATTATATATTGCTCGTAATCGTTACATTTCAAATAATTTGAAAATTCTTTCAAGGAGACTGAAAATATACATATTTTACCATATTGATTATACTGGTCGACAAAAATGATTTTATGATGTAACTTGAAGATGATACAAACATTATGAGAGAATGGGCATATCTAAATACGAAAATGAAAAAAAAAATAAGTAAACACTTGAGGTACATTAATTGAACCATATTTAATGTCAGGGCCGTCGCTAGCTAAACTGCCGCCCTAAGCAGAAACTCATTTTACCGGCCTAACAAAAGTCACCTCTGAAGAATGCGAAAACTATAGATTTGATAATCCAGGTTTTCAAACGAGTGATGAAAGACCTTTCTTGAGAAATTTTTATTAAAAAATAAAGGTAATATTAATTGATAATAAAATAAATAATGAAATTGATTCCTCGCTCAACACTTGGTCAAACATCTTTGGTCAATTGAAAAATAAAAGAACACAAGACTACGTTCACAATATTGTGAACGTAGTCTTGTGTTCTTTTATTTTTCAATTGAAATAAATAATATCAAACTTTAACAAAAATTAAATTGTATTACATTATTCCTATTAAAATACTTAATATAAACGTATGCATGATATGATGGACTAGAACAAAAAAAGAATAAAATGCATTACATAATGATTCATTCAAGGATCGAAAAGAACCAAAAACTCCAGCAATTGTCATTTCTTACCGTATTGTATCTTTCAAATGAATTCAAGAGATTTCCTAATGTTTTTTCTCTTTCCGCTTCCTTTTGTACAGTTCCTTGTAAACGAATCAGGATCAGAGAAAAAGTGATTATAATCGTTGTTCGCTTCAACTGTATAGGTATCACCCAGTTCTAAAAAAAGCCGAATTACATATTATCTTCATAAATGTTCATTCCCTCCAAAGGAAAATAGAAAAATTATAGGGGAAACACTCTCTTTGTACATAAGTATACATAACAATATAAAACTAAGTATATTCATTGTTGTATCTATAACACATGAAAAAACAATTCTTATAACTTCATTAGCCCCAGATATCTATCAAAAAGTTGAAATGAAATGGATTCGTTTCTTCAGTATTCTGCATTTCTAACATGCTAATCGGCCGATCGGAATTAAAAAAATTTCATAGTTATGAAAAAAGCCGCCCCTGATGCGGATCAATATTTGGCGGCATATATCAAAGATAATGTGGACAAGTTTGATTGATTTACAGCGTCAAGTCACAGTGTCATTTCCTATGATCATCTAATTGGCCGTTTTCGAATGTTTTTTGAAAAAAACAACAAATTGAAGCTTGTCATTGAGTATGAATATTATATTAATACTCAATGAGATTATAGAACACTGAGGATTCAACGAAGGCGCAACGCATTTTCTCAGATTTGGTTTCAAAATTTGTAACCGTAACTGGAGTCGTTTTAAAGATATTCAGTAATAACTGTTAGCTATGAGCATAATATTGTACTGATGTGAGGTAAGTATTGTGTTCTCCCTTTCATAAGAATCTCCCCGACTTTTTTTCAAAAATATATCTATAAGGATATAGGGAACCTTTGAAGAACTTCACTTATTTTTTTCTTACAAATAGATATTTGGGTGGAAAAATTCTTCATTTGAAAAAAAAACGATTTTTTGGCTATTTTCGAATTCCAACTTTGATACTCTCCCAGTTTATCCCAACTTCATGTTCTTCATATTGAATATTTTTTCGGTTACCCATTTCAAAACTCAGATCTCTGATGAATGCGAAATGCTTATTTTGCTTTCATTGCATCTGATCTACAAGCCTCAATTTATAATTTAAAAAAAGCGAATCAATTGAAAACAGTTCTATACTTATACGATGTTCCATCAGAAATAAGAAAGTTGATAACATTTCCGGTGAAGTTAGAAGTCTTTGATATTTAAAAAAATTTCATAAATGAATGTCAACTTGGCTGTTAACATGAGCTGTTAACTGGACTCCGCCTTTTCTCACATTAAATATCTCAACTTATCTATGTAAAATTATATGTAAGAATGATTGGTGAGAATAAAGACGATTATTTTTATTATTACTATATCTTCATACAAAATTTGAAAGTGATAGAAATATTATTTTTCTCCATAAACTTCTAATTGACACTCCCGGTGGGACACTATATTCTATATTTCAAAATAATCTCGCCATTTTGATGTATAACTTGTAAACTGAAGAAAGGTAAAAGAATTGCCACTGAAAATACCTTTGGCCTCCCAAAATGATATGCTCATATTTGACATGAAAAAATGCACTCAAACGATTCGGTCAGTACCTATTCTTGATATTAGCAAATGTATGAAAATTTCGACATTTTGATGTAATAAAAATCACTGTTGAAAAGGTTTGAATTATTTTCTTGATTTTTATAAAAATTTCTTGTTAATCATAATCATAAGTAACATAGTGTTCAGTTTCATTCAATAAATTTGAAATGGTTGATGTGTCCTGGGGAATAAATTACCCCCTCAACCTCCCCTTAGAACAGCCCATGTACAATTGTGATTTTTTTTATTGACCTGGCTTGAAATTCGGCTCCTGAAATCTTGGCGCTCTAGGCAAATGCCTACCCTGCCTACCCCCTGTTTAATGTTAGAATATGTGATGTGTTAAAAAAATTATTTATGATAATAATAATAATAATAATAATGACCGCCCTGCTCTACTTAACCATGTATATCGACTTTATTTAGTTTTACACCTACTCATAGTACTTTACATGTGTTTTCCAAAAATACACACAGATTAAAAATTAGACGTTGAATACTACTTAACTTTATTTATTCTTTTATCAAGGGTCTTATCTTCTCTTCAAAAACCAGTAGTAATCCTACATCATGGCTGGATCCCTTTGTTTTGGACAGCGAATTCTCAATGTCCTTATATCTTGGTGCAGTCTTTCATCCTGCTCTATACTGACAGTTCCTGAATTTTCAGAAAAAAATTATATGTTAATGAAAGAAATTAATTTTTAATGCATTCGAGAACGAAGCGATTCATGTCTAAACATGTCACTCTTCATTTACTAGCTGTTGCCCAACAACCTTAACAAATGAATTTCATGGTCTGAGTTCGTGCCTAGAAACCTTCCCAGTAAAATTAAAGTCGTCCAGCAAGTTTCTGATTTGTGGTTCAATAAGGATGCGTTCCTTCAATTTAGCATCACTCACCTTGGGAAAGACATCTTAATATTTGAATCGATCCGCATTCATAGACTTCACAAAATTCTCATCAACGAAAATTTAATGTGAAGAGGAGGTAGAATGACATTGTTTAGGTATGTCTCAACATTTACGTCCTTGAAACATTTTCTTATATCTACATACAGAAACCCTCTCACCTTTCACTTTACACATAGAGAAGATTTCACTGTCCAAGTACTTTTTCTGCTGAAAAATGAACCTTTTTAGTCGTTCCCTGATTACATTGACTTTTCGCTCGACTACATTCAAGTGTAAATGATTTGTGAAAAAACTGAAGAAAAAAAGGAGATAGGAGTACCTATGCGGTATTATGTTTGTTAGTTTTTCCTATTCTAAATATCTTAGGCCAAAACGTTTTCAATTTTTTGAAGTCTAGGACTGTGGAAATATATTACATTTTTAGAATTTTGAAAAGCTCGTCGTAGGGTGTTCCAGATGTTGGGTCGAAAATTGGGACTTGTTTTACAAATAAGAACCCTATCTTTTTATGATTACGTTGGAAAATGATGATAATATTCTGACATGTTGATGCTACTAATATAAATAATTCTTGAGTTATTTCGGATTTTCTGATTTTATGTCGTAAGCTTGAAATTCATGAAATCTGTTTCATATAAATAATTATAAATGAGTTATTGGAATAATTAATATTCTATGACCAAGGTCATTGTTGATATGAAACAGATTCTATGAATTTGACGCTACGTACGACATGAAATCAGGAAATCGTAATTACCCAAGAATGATTATTTTTACGAGCATTAACATGTTAGAAAAATATCAATATCATTCGTACAAGCCAACGCAATCATAAAAAATAGGGTTCTAATTTGAAAAATTAAAGTTATGGGCCAACTTTATTTGACTTCAAAAATGTGAAAATGATTTGTGCCTAAGATATTTAGAACAGGAATAACAAACATAATATCGAATACTCTTATCCCCCTTTTTTCTTCAGTTTTTTCTCGATATTTTGGAATGTATTATGATTTTTTTTCATATTCCCTGTATAACTGAAAGTGGTTAGGCGGCAAGAATATTTTAGCTCGATAGATAATATCAAACGATATCATAATCTCAATTTCAAAATAGTCCTGTTTTTCAGAATCGCCTAATAGGCGTATTACGCAGTAAAATCTTCAATTCTTTTGAATTATAAATGGTGTCTCAGGAAAGTGTGGCTACTAGAATATTGAAATGAATTCTGTATATATCATGATTACTCAAACACCTCAGGGTGTTCAATATGAGACAAAACATTCTTGACATATTCAAACTGAAAGATGAAGGTCTTTTGGATCTCAATATTTTTTTAAAAATAGTAAATTATACTACCGGATGAAAAAATGATATGGGGTGTGCCATATGGAATATGACCTAACTTATATTTTGAATATGTGGTTGATGCTCTATCTCATTTGATTACCCAGAAAAGTTTTTAAGACTCATGACGAATTCAGCATGCATTCGAAATACTTTCTTGTTACGAAAAAACATGTTAAACTTTTTAACTTGAAAGTTGCTCTCGCTCTTTTAATAATAATTTTAAAAATGAACAATCTTTATTCCAAGGAAAAAATCTGTATATACAATTAATTACATATACAGTAAATTGAAAAGAATAGTGTCATGAAAAAAAGGAAAAAAAACATTCTATTTCATCTACATCTATATTCTTCCATAGAGTAGGGCTCGAGTTTTAGAAGTATATTTTTTATTTCTCTTTTAAAAATCTTTGGAGAATTGATTTTTTTGATATTTTCCAGGCAGTTCATTGAATAGTCTAATTGCTGAATAAGATGGATGTTTCTCATAAATGGTTAGTCTGTTTTCCGGAAATAATATATTAGTGTTTCTTGTATTGTATTCATGTGTTGAAGAACATTGTATAAACTTATTCATATTTTTGAAGATGAGTCTTTGACTTGTACATATATTCAAACCATAGATTGCTGAGGTCAAAAGAAATACTTTTTTCGTATAGCATTTTTTCTGATTCAGCCTAGATGAAAAGATATAGCCGTTTTAAACTTTCATAATGAGCTATGCTCTCCCTGGAAATATGACACTAAAATTTTTCCATTAGATCTACCACCTGAGCCTTCGAGAAAATTTATCAAAAATTTAATTCTGCGAATCCTCTGAACTTAATTCAGCCAAAGTAACCAAATTTCGCTGATATAGATTTTTTTAAATCATTAATTACTCAAAGAGTGCGCATTTCACGTGAATTACTTTTGTTTTCCAAAATGGCCAAATATTCATTAAATTGCATTCAACTCACTTTCAAGGGTCGGGATCATAGAATTTCTGATATGATTATGGAATGGAATGGTATATATTGGTCATAACGAAAAAAATAAAACATGTGAGTTGAATTTTGTATTCGTAAAAGATTTGCCACATTAATGAGAACCTATATTCTGAAAATCATTTCATTCGATGAAATCGTTCACGAGATATATTGGAAAATTACATTATTTTATGGATTTTCAACAGCCTGTATCTTTCTAACCGAGCCGAATCGGAAGAAATGGTAGAGACAAAAAGTGTTTCTTTTGACATCAGGAATGTCCCGTTAAAATATATGTACAAGTCAAAGACTCACACTGTATATTAAACATTGATATACATACAGAGCAGTAACTGTCATAATGTTATTTTCCCTAAATTTACCTCTACATGATTCTCTATATTTGAATTTGAACATATTCCTTACGACCCTCTTTTGAACAATAAAAATCTCATATACGTGAATTTGCCCGTCATCAATGATATTCGTTCACTTGCAGGCGGCCAAATGGTAATCGGTAAAGTCACTTTCAATTTTAATTTATTCGTACTCAAATATTGATAGGCCCAATCGAGCTGACCATATGCCCAAGGGTCCGATATGCAGATAGATGTTGTTCCGATTTCAACGTTCAACGCCCTTATCTCTAAATTTTACGCATCCCCTTATTGAGCCACGTGACCGTCGGATTGGGGTACTTTTGAAGGCATACGGTTCAATTAAAATTTTTGGCAGTTGAAAATAAAGAATTTTCATGGATGAACCTATGAACCTCTTTCATGTCTGGGAGTTTGTTACTTCTCGATTTACAATCTCTTATATGAAAGAGTAACGGAATCACCCTTTTATGAACAATAAGAAAATTATATTGAATGAAAAGATTTATTTGATAATGGCTGTTAAATTGGAGCAATAACATATCTACTTAGGTAAATCCGAATAATTTTACGAAAAAATATTCAGTTTGAAAAGATGATATTCTGTCTTCGTGGATGATTTTAGTTTTTTCCTCATCTGTTGTTAATCGTATCAAATAATTATTTCAAAATTAAATGTATTATGCTGATCATGATCAATAATTTTTATTTCGAATTGAAGGGGATTAGATATTAAATTCTTTTCAATTTGAAAAATATTTAATACAAATTCAGTTATGACACTATCATTCATTAACAAAGTGTTTGGGGTGAAAAGGAAAAAATTACAATTATATTCTCCTTGCTAAGACTTTTTCACAAAGCGAAAATCGAATACATAAAAAACTATACAGTCGGTCACTAAAATACCAACAACAGAATATCAAATTTGAAAGAACTGAAATATAATATTTATGAAGATAAGGAAGACACAAGTGAAATGACAAAACCAGGTTAAAAGACTCGTTAACCCAAAAAAATAAGTTGACACAATACAAAACACAAATGAACATCAAAATGAAATTCATATTATGTGGACCTCCAAGTCTCACTGGAATATACTGGAAACTTGTATGACTAGGAGTCCAAGATCTTTTCCTTGTCATCCACTAGAGGTTAGTTTCTAATTTAGAAGCATAAGATTATCATTTATAGAACCGAACAATTGTATATGCAATCAATAGAAGAAGAACCAGAGATGAAGGTCAACTTTATTCATTTCAAAATAGGGCGTTCCTCCAAACGTTTGCTTAGGGTCGGTTCCCCAAACTTTAATTGGGCCATTAAAAAACCTTTCGTGAATTGAAACCAATAGAATCACTCGTTTTGAAAATTCAACGAATCGCCGTGGCTCCAATTAATTCAACTGTATACAAACAAAGTTTTGTGAAACCGACTCATAAACCGATTTCAAGCGAATAACCAGTAATGACCGCGGTTATCTACGGTCCTGCCTGCGGTTATCTACGGTTATAGTCTTCAGGGATATTCCTTGTAAAATGATATAACCTGCAATGACCGAAGTTGCTTGAATGCAGTTGGTCCTAGTTGGTAATTACCAATGAGGACCAGGTTATTCGCTTGAAATCGGTTATAGTCTCTTAAAATCTTCTATCGCAAATATAAACAATCGTCTAAGAGGCGGTGATATTCATATTTCCCGAATATTTTTGGCAAATTTGAATCTTTCAAAATAGCATCGAGCTTTTTCTGAATTGGGCTTTTGTAAAAGATACATTATTCAAGAGGACTGAAATATCTAGACTTTTGACTGAATCTGAAATATTCTCTCGGATAACAACTACAATATCTACGTTTTATTCAATCGATTTTTTCAGATATCCAAATGCTCAGTAACTTTATAAATGAAGGAATGCATACTTGAAATAGACTATTCTTTAAGTGACAGAAAAAAAATTGCATTAACACAACACTAGAATTTAAGGAAAATTTCCTCTAATATAGCTGCAAATTTTATTCAACAACCTGATAACGAATAGATTTTTTATTGAAAACGTTGCCTATCTTGACCTTAAGATCATAGTTTTCATATATTTATCAATATATTTTATTAACCAGGAATGACAAGCATGGGGTGAGAGATTTTCTTGGCAGTAGGGATGAGGATGGTAAATAGGATAAAATAAATATAAGAGGAAATGTTTAGGAACTAACTGAAACGCCCGTTCTCGATAGGTGAATTGAAATAATAAAGTTATTGTATATATAAAAATGAATTGCCGTGCGTTAGGTACGCTAAAACTTGAAAACGGCTTCACCTTTTTGGCAAATTTTGGTCTAGAATTATTCGTGGAATTCCTGGGAAGATTTGAAAGGTATGAGAAAATATTAAAATGCAAGATATCTAATATGGTTTTTCCTTAGAAATAGAGGTGATCGATTATCATAGATTTTCCACGATCATCGATTTTTGACAATAAAACATCGATGTTTTAAAATTCATTTGCCTAATTCATAACATTACTACATCTATTTCCCGATTTTAATAATTTCTTCAAGTGAGGACGACCCAAAGTTTTTCACAAAACACTTATGCTATTAATTAATAATAATAATAAATAATTGAACAATAATTCGATAAACATAATTTTCTGTTATCTTTGTGATCTTCGGTTTTGATGATCATTTGTGAAAATTACCTTTCAAGTTTCGTCTTCTTTTTGTAGTTGATGTTTTGTGATAGATACTTTCTCGGATACTTATGTGTGAATAATGTAAGACGTTGAATCACAGTGGTGAATCTACTCGATTATATTGTGCTGAAGGAAAAGTAAAATTGCCACAATTGGTCCCACCCCCAGATCCCTTATGTTCTTTAGTTTCTGGAATAGGAAATGATTCCAAACACATCTTGACCAACATTCAAAAATATAACACCTGCTTTTAGATGACATAGTTTGGTCAACACATATTGTTCAGGATAATTTCATGCCCACTCTCAAGGTATTAAACCATAATAGTTTATCATAATATAAATTTCATACCAAAACCAGCTGACTCGGCAGACATGTACTGCCTCAATTCATAAATTGACCCGAAGTAAAAAAGTTCTCGCGCACGTAGAGTTTACCGTTACTCAGTGCGACTAATAAATCGCAACTAAATTGCGCAAGAAAATTAACGCACATTATGTAAATCTCTAATTTATTCTACAACTGAAGGTGTTTTCAATGATTATTATTTTTATCAGAATTATATGCATGCATATATTATCCACTTTCAACGTTTCTCTTCAATACAGATGTTTTTCCACATCAGGAATAAAAAAAAATGATATCCGATTTTGAATGTATTGGCTTCATTCTAAAATCAGTTGTTCTCGATCAATTCTACTGATTTTCTACTTTCGATCGCTATTCAACGCGAAACACGCAATTTGACCCAAGAGGAATGTGCCCAAGCGATTGTTTTGCGAGAAGAAGGGTAGACATACACAAGAATTGCAGAAAGGTTTGGAGTTTCCGATACAAGTGTGTCCAGAATGTTGCAGCGATTCAGGGAGACAGGTATGAATGTCCGAAGATCAGGACAAGGTAGACCACGGGTAACAACTGCCATTCAAGAACGTTACTTGAGAGTTTCTTCGTTGAGACAACTATTTGCAACCGCTCGCCCTCTCCAAAATCAGCTTGAGAAAACTCATGGGGTGCAAATTAGCACTCAGACAATAAGAAATCGCCTCAGAGAATATGATTTAAGGCCTCGTGTCGCGGCATCAAGAGGCCCATCTCTCTCCCCAGCCCATCGAAGGACGCGTTTAGATTTTGCTAGAGATTTTGGGAAGAGGCTGATTGGGAAAGAGTTCTCTTCGCAGATGAGTCTAGATTCTGCTTCTACGATTGTGATCGATGTTTCCTTGCATACAGACGTCCACGTGAAAGATATGTTCAGTGCATAATGGAGCTATGAATGCTGATACATATATAAGGAACATTCTTGACGAGCATGTAGTGCCATTTGCAGCATACATTGACATTGGTGAAAATTTCATTTTCATGGACGATAATGCCAGACCTCATCGTGCGCACATCGTTCAGGAGTAGCTTGAAGAGGTTGAAGTCTCTCGAATGGAATGGCCAGCAAGAAGTCCAGATCTCAATCTGACTGAGCAGGTTTCGGACAACCTCAATAGAAGGCTGAGAAGTTCAGAAAATCATACAGCTACTCTTTATGACTCGGAGAAATCTGGGAAGGATTAGATCAGACCATTTTAAGATCACTCATTTTGAGTATGAACCGTCGTTGCCGAGCTGTAATTAACGCAAGAGGTGGAAATACCAAGTATTAAATCACTTATCAGCATTTCAGTATTTTGAAAATTGTTTATTTCCCTTCTTTCACATATGATTCGGTGAAATCCTAGAATTTTCTTCCATTTAATGTGTCTTGTTTCGTTCAAAACCTTCCCGAGATAACATAAAGAATAAGTTATAAAGTCAATGTAGAGTTAACTTTCAGTAAAATTTAGATTTTCAGAATGTGCGTTAATTTTTTTTGCGCAGTGTACATTCAGTATGTGCGCGGGTACCCCATACGAAGAATCAATAGGTATACATAAAGGAACAACCTATTTGTTGGTTGAAAACTTCAAATATTATGTTTGCGTTCAGAAATTTAATTTGTGACAAATCATAATATTCATTAATCTCAATGGAAAAGATCCACTTTTTCATTAATCAATTGGGGCTGTAAGGAGTCTGTCAGGTCAGCTAGTATCTAATATTTAATAAAATCAATGTAAAATCTTGTTTTTTGATTTAAGAAGCAAATTTTTTTTTTCCTCGATTTTGAGTGTTTTTCGATAAACTGTTAATTTTAATATATGAGAATTTTATTATCGACGATGAAATGTATGTCAATCAATTCTAACTTTTTTCCTCTGATCAAACAAATAATACAATCAAAATTCAAAACACCGAACAATGTTGAATCCTTCTTCTTTAATTCTCAATCGCTTGAATGTAGATGAATTGAATCAATAGATTTAGATTAATAGTTTCTCAATAGAGAAAATAATCTAGATCTATGAATTGATTTATCAAGTTAAAATTTCAAGAGATCTATTCAGATCTGACACGATTCGTATACTTCCTCCCAGCCCGATAGATATCGTATCCAACATGGTTTCAAAGAGTTGCCAATCTGTCAGTAAAGTATTATGAAGAATTGAAAGTCTTACAACCACTATTCGAGTGATAAAATTATTTTATTTGAAGGCTGACATGTTTCGGCATACTGCCATTCTCAAAGCCATGAATCAAACAAATTTATCAAAATATATAACTAAATAAGTTATTTCCTGAAGTCATTCCCTCCATCGGAGTCGAAACAAACGGGGTCAAATGAAGTCATTCCCTCTATCGGAGTCGAAACAAACGGGGTCAAATGTTTCGACTCCGATAGAGGGAATGACTTCAGGAAATAACTTATTTAGTTATATATTTTGATAAATTTGTTTGATTCATGGCTTTGAGAATGGCAGTATGCCGAAACATGTCAGCCTTCAAATAAAATAATTTTATCACTCGAATAGTGGTTGTAAGACTTTCAATTCTTCATATTCATGGCTACCACTAGGGGTTTTTACGATTTAAAGAAAAGTATTAGTCTGTGATCTTAAAATGAAGCAATATTCGAAAAACCAAGTAAATGCTTAAAGTAATGAAACAATTTCAAAGTACTCATAACAGCATTGTTTTCAGTTATCTTTTTCGTTTTGTGGTTGTCAGTAAGTTCTCGAATAGAATTAATTCAAATTTCATTATCTGGCAGAACCAACTGCCAAGATACAATGCCAAAGTCACTACACCACAATGAATTTTTATTTGGAATTCAAGAGCTTTTCACAAAACTTCACTGAAATAGAGAAAATCTCGTTTAATACTAGTTGCAGAAGGAAATTCCAACACTCATGCTTCCGAATCTCGCATTCGTGTTGCAATATGAGCCCATTCTGTAACTTGTTTAAGTAAGAATATACTATTGAAGTTCGAAGTTTTTGAAAGGAAATTAGGGTGATTCAAGCAGAAAAATAGCTGTGGAGTTGTTGTTATCGTGGGAAAATTATCATGTGATATTGTGTATGGAAATATTGAAGAATGCTGGATTGGGTTCAATAATGAAAAACAAGTTTCAACAAAATGAGAGGAAATGGATTAAGAAAGTGAATTTGCAGTATACTCACTACAATATCGATTTTGTAATGCATTCAAGTTTTCAACACAGAAAAAGCCACAAACTCTCATTCAATCAATATGCACATGCTCCAAAATGTTTCCCCTGGAAAAGAGTAGAAAATTATCACCTATCGGTTTAGGGGTGTTACCCCACGAAGAGTTTCGACATATTTTTCAAATTTCCCTTCATGTACTGAGTGGAGCGTGGAACGCCTACCCCATCAAGGGCGTGGCTTAGGGTAATGGGGCCGCGTCCCCTATCGATCGATAAATATATTCTTCGTGGGTGCCAGGGGAGCAAGCAAGCGATCTGCTGATACCGCCCTTAAGCTACCGAACATCCTTCCGTTCTCCGCAGCATTACAGAAATTTAACAACGTTTTGTGCTACTGATCATCAAAATCACTTCAACGATTTGAAAGCTCATTTAGTTATGAATGAAGAGCTGCAAGAATAATTTTGTTGAAAGTAGTTGGACAGTGTTTCTACCTACCTTCCATTCATTGTTTCGCCGCCAGAAACCTGAACTAGAAGTCATGTACTCACAGAAAATTAGTGACATTCCTCAGAATAAATTAATGTACCGGACCTCAGAAAGAACCGGCGAATAATCTTGAATAACTTCTTTGCTTTTTGACCAATTTGGTCAATTTCTAAACAGATGGCTGTAATTTTTCATCTTGATAATGTCTTTATATCGATTCCACCGACAGGCAGAATAAATATGTTGACATATAGGGTAGCTAAAAATTTTAACATAATATAAAACATCCGATAGAAAAATTACATAAGGATATTTCTGAAAACGACACTTTTCATCATTTTAAAGAAAAAACATAGGTTTGACTAGAAAGAATTGGAATTGAGAAACCAATCACATTTCGAGTGCAAAATGTATAATACATACAATAAGCGAGAGTTCAGCTTGATTCATCATTTTATTCAGTTATTACTTATATCGGCCAATTAAAAGTGGGATTTTTTTCAATTGATGAATGAATAGGGCTGCTTTATTCAGCTTTTGGAATTGTGGATGTTTTGAGCCTATCATGACACTTTTCAGTAGATCTCTAGATCTCATATAAATTGCCTAATATACATTCTGCAGTATATAAATGAAAATTTTTGTGTTCGAGACATGGTACCAAGTTCTAGAAAAGAACTAGGTATTCAGTTTTGAAGCAAGTACAGGGCGTGCAAAGTTGGTGATACCTACTTGAACTACAACTTTTCAAAAGAGAGAGATGAAAACTTTTGTTTTCGAGTTAAAGGCAAAAATTAAAATTTCAACTTTGGCCATTATCACCATTTCCGTTTGTGCTAGGATGTAGAAATAAAAACATTATAGGCACCTTCTTTATAGCAATCCAGTAGAGTACTTTGTTTTTTCGAGGTTTCCTCGCCAAGCCATCACATAAAGTTGTGCCCTTTCTCATATAAACAATAGTTTGAAATGGCCCTCAGATTCATTCAGATATCATGGAAAATATAGTTTCTAAATGAAATTTAAATTTGTGAGTATCATGTGGGCTAAGTCACAGAATGATAGTTATGTATCTACACATGCTGTCATTAGTATTTTGCTATTGAAAACTTGATTCAATTCTCCGTGGTTTGATCTCTGTTCACAACTGCCAATTTTTTAAATTCGAAGATCGAACAGAGATCAAAACACGGAGAATTGAATCAAGTTTTCAATCACTAAAGAACATTGACACCATGCGTAGGGTAAGTGCAACGGTTGTGGCCACTTTAAGACATTTTCCAACTTCACATTGTGATCATTTCACTATTCATGCACAGCTTCACAATTAAAAATATGAAAACGCTCCGTATGAATATTGTGATTAGTGGGTTGCCAAGCAAAAATTGTCTTTATGGCGAATAAAATAATTAAAAAATGAAAAGGAGAGCGAGTGCAATTTATCCAGTTGTGGCCACACAATTTTCCATTTGTGGCCAGTCACGGTTTTGGGTAAACTTGCACAGTTTGATACTCACTTCCATCGAAATTCAACAAACTTTCTCATAAATAACAAAAAATATATTAGAATTTTTTGAGAATATAGATACAAATAATAAAAAATTATAATCTTTCTTATACTTAAATAAAAAAATTCATCGAAATATTTAAGTTTCTAAAAAAAAATTTTTCAAACAAAACATGGTCCACGATCTTCAGCAGCCCTATGTTCTTCAGTTTTCGTGATGATCTTCTTTCTAATACCACAGGTCTGAAGATTCATGCTATTTTCAGTTTTCCACTTCTGGAGATTGCACAGAACTATACCCTTTCAACTTCAAATTGAGATTAATCACATTCAAATTAGGATTGGTGATCATTGATATTTTTTTCTTGTAGGGTATAAAGTATTTTATCATAAAGATTAATTTCGGAAAAATGTTAGCAGACTTGCTCGACTCCAGCTCGTTATATTCATAGCCCCATGTAGAGACATATTATTCTGTAATTCAGCCTACCTAATACTCTAAAATTCAAATCTCATTTAGAAACTATATTTTTCATGATATCTGAATGAATCTAAAAGCAATGTATGATGTACAATATATTTCTGAAACGGAAAAAAAATGGCAATTCTTTCTAAGCCATTTATCAAACTATTGTTCTCATAAGAAAAAACACAACTTCATGTTATAGCTCAGCGCGGAAACTTCTTGGGAAAAAAAGTACGCTACTGGATTGCTATGAAAAAAGTGCCTGTATAATGAAGATAGATAAATGGTATTATCAGTTTCTCTAAAAAAGACCACCGTAACGTGTCATTCATTTTCCTCTTTCTCTCACGATCAAAAGCTTCAGATTATCGAAAAACTGCGTTTTATTATTATTCATTCAGGGTATGCTGAATATTCTAAACCGAATAGAACATTGGATAGCTCAGGTTTCCGAGGTGCATAGCTGCTATCGACTGCACACATATAAAAATTCAATTGCCAGGAGGTGATCAAGCCGAAGTATTCAGGAACCATTAACTCATTAATGTCCACTGTACTCGCTTGGGTACAACAAAATATTGCAACTTTTTAGACATATAGCCCAAGTTGAACGTTCCTAACAGTTTCAGAAACCTTCTGCTTTTTCTGTAAATTATAAAAAAAAAATTTTTATATTCGTCAGATATATATTATGGACAATCCCAGTTTCCAAAAATGAATGTTTCATACGTTCATTTCATTTAGGAAATTACAAATAAATTACAAACATTGATGCAAAATGGCCAGGTTCAACACATGATATATGCGGATCATTTGAAAGGAGATATTTTCCTCACAATGTTTTAGCAGGAGATAGTGGCTATGGAATTGAACCTTACATAATCACACCTTCAACTAATACAAGGAAACCTTCGGAAGTCTAATTCAACAAATTACACATTTATACACGAAATCTCGTTGAGAGTCTTTCTCTTAACGAGTCTAGCCCTTGTCATGAGCATGCATGTAAAATTACATACAGCTCAGGCTATATTAGTGGCTATAGTCATTCTTCATAATGCATCATATTGTAGAATTCACTAGTAATATTATTCTTTTAGAATTTCCTGATCAAAGGCATAATGCATGTACCTCTACTCAGAATATATTTCCATTAACATGTATTCCAATTAATTGTAAATTAGAGAAATAATTGATCTTATGTGTTATGTATTTACAAACTGAGGAAATATTCATATGAATGAAATATGAAAATTAATTGTATCAAACTTGTACATTTCAATCATTGATTTTAATATTCGTTTGACGTCTTATAAATTCAATTCGACTATTCAACTCAAAAGAACCATAATTTTCTACCCACGAGAAAAAAGTTAAACAGAACCTCTATCAATAAAATGAATGTAAAACGCCAGGTACGGGTTAACCATCGAGTGTCAATAACCTAACCATAATTGGTAATCATTGATTATGAAACCGGCCCAAAGAATACTAGGACTTCATTGAAAACCTCGAATCTTCGGATGGGAAGTCCTAATGAGTGTTTAGTACCTACTCTGCCGATGTAGAGTTCTATTCTCGAAGAATCCAGGCTCTCTACCTTTATTTGTACGGAGTAGTACAAAACCTCCCTGAAGATCTACCCACGACCCTAGTAGAATGGACATACGAAAAGGAGACTCAAACAAGTGAATAGTCTCTCCTTGTAACTGTGCACTGGATGAGGTCGATATTATTTGGCAAGCCCCAAACCTATAACCCAACATCCCAGGATAGAAATGAGCTTAACTAGGCATGTCCTGCTGAAGAATTCCATAGTAATGGGTGACTCCCAGCCGCCCAAAACAAGTTCCCAAGATGGAATCGATGTCGTTGTTCTTCCAGCCACACAGCTGTGGAGGGTTTTTTTGGTGGTTGAAGTCGAACACTAGCTGGCATCTTCAAGAACCAGTGCCAGCGGTTAGACTATTTAGCTTTTTCCCTACCTCAAGGCCACGGAGAAAAAGTAAAGACAAAAGACACAAGCACAGTCCCAGATTGATTTTTCAACAACCTCTGCTCCAGCTTCGGCCAGAAGATTCGAAGATGTTTATGTTAAATGGTGAGATAACAGAATGTATCGTCTCGTGTACCGGTAAGAGGTCCTCTTAAGATGAAGGTTTTCGAAGGCGGCGCCTGGATGTTAGTCCAGCTCATGCAGAATTGGACATGAACGTCTGGAAAATTGGTCCCTCACAAATTGACGTGAGGGACGTCAAGGAGTTTAGACAAGCCCTGAAGAAAGATACTCTTTATGCTGTTTTTTCCTAGATTGCAAATCGGAAGCGGAAGTGTTATGTTGTGGAATGCTATATATTTAGGAGCCCGAACAGACCTCTCTACTCTTCAGGAAAGAATTAACGCATGTTAAATTATTATGGTATAATACCTCGAAAGTGGACATAAAATGGTCCTGTACAGTATGTGTTACTCCAAACGTTGTCGTCTGGAAACAGTCGTGAAATTTTTGAATGTTGGCCAAGAAGTGGTGGGACCAATTGTGGCAATTGGCAATCAGATAAGCTTGCTGGCCTGGATAACTTTGTTCCGCCTTAGAGATGAATAAAGTTGTTTTTTTTTTCAAAGAAAATATATTAGGTGAAATAAAAAAAATACAAAAGTAAAATATATAAAAAAATTTAATTGCAGTGAAATAGGTATGTTATTTAACGCCACTCGAAAATGCTGTGATTCCTTTGTATCGAAGGTCCATTCTATGGACTCCTGATATTCCCTTCTTAACATCACTGGACACTTATTTATGGAGATATTTGAAATATAAAATGACCGTCCGCAAAATATTGAAGACATTAAATTAAGAAAAGAAGAAGAAATTGACAACCTCATTATATTCCGTAAATGTTGACAGTCCTCAGAAACTTAAAAAAAAGATAACGACTCTGTCTAGAAGTAAATAGGGATTATTTGAATTTCTAATTGAACTTTCAGTTAATAAATAAATATTATAATTATCAGGTGTTACATTATCAACGGTTCCTTTGATATGAAAAAATCGCATCGTTTTCGTGTGGCATTCCACAACTGCCTCAGATTCAGAAGAGTCTTTTATTTTGAAAGCAGAGCACAACCGTGTTTATTTTAATGATTGTGAGGGAATAGAGAACTGATAAATGTTCTCAGGACTTTGAATTACTTCTAATGAGACAGAAACAATGAAAAAAAATATTTTTGTTTATTATATCTTTTTGAAAGCAGAAAATTAAAAATGTAAAACATGTTATTTTTTTGACTCTACGCCTGAAAAAAATTGAATAATTCGTAACAATAAATAATCCCATTCATGGAAGCCAACAAGAAGATATTGTATGAAAAATAAAGCAAATTTTTGTGGGTCTTTTCATGTCTCGATTTATGTGAACTTGAACGGACTACTCTAGATTCTGCAATACAGGGAGAAACCCTTTTCTTCGTAACCATTGGTATAGTTTACTTTGACTGCTGGCAATTTCATCAAATTTATTAATCATTGAAGTTTTTCTTTCCTTTATTTCTTTATTTCACAAAATAGTTGTTTTACGTGGAAAATTAATTGTTTCGTATTTCGTTATTGGAATAAAACATAATCAGAAATAAATACCTATTCGAATAATATTGAAGTTCCAAAAAGGCTGCAGGATCAGGACAGAATGAAAATCGTAAGTCACATCTGTCAGAGTATGTGTTTACTCTCCCAAATATTTTTTTGCGCAGTTGAAAATGCTTCAAAAGAATTTGAAACATATTAATTTCAAATTTTCATCTTTCGAAATGGCTAAGATAATCTATTGGAACAGGTATACTGGGACACCCGGTATACTAATTTTCAGCTTGGTTGCAATTTTCCGAACCGAAATATTTGGTTTATTTCAAGATATCAAAATACTATCCCCAATTTATTTATGTTCTGAAGATCCGATTTCGAGTTCAATAATGTGCTAATTATTCTTAAGGCCATTCAAAACCTTATCCTATGAAAACAATAGATTACATAATATGTATATCATGTGGGTGGTTCTTTTACTTTACAATAAGAGATCTACTGGAAAAGTTTATTTATTTATCCCGACTGTCATAACTGAAATTAAGAAATTATACCATTGTTATTATGATAATACAGGGTATAAGAAGTTCGACAGCCTATTAGAGGTTTCTTCAGAAATATTTGCGATCTGAAACCTGGGAATATAATATTATTTGACAAAAAAATACAGCATTCGTTGAAATACAAAGGTATTTCAAATGAAAATTTTTTCTTTAGTTTTTTCTCGATATTTTGAAAGAAAATAGCGAGAAAAAACTAAAGAAAAAATAGAGTTGAGAGCATTCGGTATTATGTTTGTTATTCATATTTCAAATATCTTATGCACAAAACATTTTTCATATTTGAAGTAGAAGACTGTGGAAATGACGTAAATTTTTAGAACTGACAAATTCGTCACAGGATGTTGAAAATGAAGGTGTCAAAAATGGTGATTAAAATTGGCATATAACTTTCGTTTTTCTGATTCGAACCCTATTTTTCTATGATTGCGGTGGATTCTGCGAAGAAAAATAATTATAGTGTTCTAACATATGATTCTTTGAGTCAAAATCATGGAATCTGTTTCATATCAAAAAAGATAAATGAATTCAGAAGAAAGTTCTGTCATCAGTGAATTATTTTAATGATTTATCTGCTATGACTATAGATTCTTGTTGATATGAAACAGATTTGACTCTACTTACGACATGAAATCAGAAAATTCAGAATGACTAAAACATTATTCATTTTTGAAGCATTGGTATTTTGAAACACTATCATTATTTTTCCTCTCTAACGAAATCATAAAATAGTGTTCTATTTCGAAAAATGCTAGTTATCAGCCAATCTCAAGTATTACAACAAATGCAACGATTTCAATAAGAATTGAATACTCTTGGAAAATTGGAAACGAAAAAACAGAAAAAAATAAAAGGCTATCGAACTTGGTACACCCTGTATAGATACCTCCTGGTGGAGGGATGAAGTTGGACTTCAAATCTCTCTGATAAAATCAAATATTCTTCATTAAAATAGTCCTTCATTCATATTCCAGAATTAATAACATTCCAGAATAAGATTTGAATTAATTTTTCATCATTTGAGTTCGAGTTGCCGAATTATTGACGGGTAATTTGCAAGAAGTATCATGAGTGTAAAATGTTCTGATGTCTTGATAGAAAAAATCTGAATTCTAGCCGAATTCATTCAGTGGAAGGAAAACTTCGAGAACATTGGAATGCCGGCGTAGGCAACCAGCAACCAGAATTAAATTAATCTTTCTTGATCCCAACAAAGGAAAAGGAAAGCAATTTTGTTTTTTTTGTCATAACTACATAATTATTCAAATTGTGCATATTCAAAATAATTGAATTAGAATTAGTACTATCAACCCTGTTAAGGGTTAAGCTAGTTTAATTATTCAAAATAATCCCATCGAAGAGAACAACTGGACCCAACTATCAAAAAAGAAGAACCGTAAAAGTTGAATTGGGCCATTGTAACCACTTCGAATGAAATATACGAACTCTCAAATTCTATTTCAACTGAATTAAAAAAAATTGGTTGAAAAAAGGGTCGAAAGAGTATAAAGAGAAAGAACTTCTTTAGTTGCTTATTTTCGTGCTGTATTCTGAAGCTGTCATCAACCGGTTGAATTTCCTCAGATCTCCATGAATGAGACACCTACTGTGCAAATACCCACATTACACTTGCCATTTTCACAGGATTAACTGTAGTGAATGGAACCTCCGTTACACTTCCTTCAAATATAGGTTAAGTCACTTTTTAATCCCGTGGCCACAATGACTGTCTCAAATATTTTTTTTTCTTATGACTATATGATTATTTAAATAGTGCATAGTGCATATTCAAAATAATCCCATCGAACAGAACAACTGAACCTAACTATCGAAAAAGAAGAACAGTAAAAGTTTAATTGGGCTACTGTGACATTGGGAATGAAATATTTCAACTGCATTAAGAATGATTGGGTGAAAAAAGGATTGAAAGTAGATAAAAAGAAAGAACTTTTTTGGTGCTTATTTTCGTGCTGTAGGTATTCTTGAAGCTGTCATCAACCGGTTGAATTTCCTCAAATCTCCATGAATGAGACACCCACTGTGCAAATACCCACATTACACTTGCCATTTTCACAGGATTAACTGTAGTGAATGGAACCTCCGTTACACTTCCCTCAAATATAGGTAAAGTCACTTTTTAATCCCGTGGCCACAAAGGCTGTCTCAAATATTTTGCCGAAATTGTGATTGGGAAGACTTATTGAATGGGCGCGATGACTGGGATTGTTGCACTGAGTGACAGACAATATGATGATTTAAAACGTTTATCTTGGCGAATAGAAGGGTGGGTTTTTACGTTTGCGGGTCTTGTGTCAATAATCTGTCAAGCAAATACGGCCGCACGTTCGACATCCTCCAACACTGTCACTAATCGTTGAACATCTGCAGAAAAGGAAATTCCATATCGCATTCTCTGGGAATCCGACACTTGAATGTTTGAGGAGTTAATGAGCCAGTTTACGACTAAATAGGACAAATTACAATTCCTCCTAATCGGAAGCGCTTCGGTTTGATTTACGTTCATTTTTTTTGCTATACGTTTTCAATAAGTAAGATGTTTCGTATTAAAACCCAGATATGCCAATGTCCTATATATAGTACACCTCAAAGACGTCATTTGTTTGCTATGACCGCCGACATATCGCAAAAGAAATAGCTTTCTTGGGTAGTGTTGACACTGGCTTCGTCGATTACAATCTTGTGGTTGACTTTCTTGTGAGAAAAGAAGCTGAAAAGTGAAAAGCAGGGTTTCTCGAAGATGGCTGAATTCCGCATCAGGTTTGTGAGCTAAGTTGTTTTTTGAGTTCTTTTCAGTTAATAAGTTATGTTAATTGAATGAGAAAACATAGCTCATAGCATACGCAACTGAAATTTACAATGTAAATTGATCGAATAAAGTTTTTTGATGGTAATGATAACGAATGAAAACTGGTGTCTCATATGTAGTACATTGGGCAGATATTATGCCATGAATATTTGAACTTCTACAAATTTTGCGTAGCATAACATTCATTAAGCTTATGGTCGTATTTTCTCTTGATATTTTCAAGTCTTGGAAACATCAAGATTGATGGTAATGATAACTAATGAAAACTGGTGTTCTATATGTAGTACAGGGTGATTCACTTATCTTGGTAGACCCAATTTTCTCGAAAACGTCAGAATATTTTTTCATTATGTGAACGGCGTTTTAAAATAGTCAATGTTGACTAGAGATGTGCATGAAAATCTGTGGAATAAATAAAGACGCCAGGCGTTGAGGCGCTATCAATTTTTTCCCCAGGGACATACCTTTTTTATCATGTCATTCGAAAGATAATTTCATTCAGAACTTTTTTTTCGAATACAATTTTTATCCATTTCTAACCGTCAGCGGTCTGCAGCGTGTTTTATGTTAATTATATTCCATTTATTTTATTTTGTATTTTGGTTTAGTAATGAGAGGGTTCTTTTAGGTCCTGATTACAGAGATTTAATTTGACAGAATACCGACGTTTCGATTCATTTTAAATCTTTATCGGGGATTTACAATAAACGATACATATAAGTGTGGAAATTCCCTCAGAACATATAAAAAAGTATATATGATGGCTATACACTAAAACAAGAAATAGGAACACAAAAAAATACTTGGACATTCAAAAGAGAAAAGCATATATGATCATCTTATTTCAACTATTTTTACAACAAACATTTTTTCATTTTTTCTATATACTCTTCAATCAAGCTACTCACATTGCCAGTTGGTCTCTATTGTCTTCTCATGAAATAAAACTGAAGATGAAACAACAACATACATCATGCGGATTGAAACTTGTGTACTTGAATATGTAGAATGGAAATGAACTGGACGGTTTATATTCAGTGTTAATTATCTGGTATCATGCAGGAAAAAACGAAACAATATGTATAACCAGCCAACAATGACTTCTACGAATATTTAGATGATAAAATGCGTAATCTCTGATGTATCAGATCGAAATAGGCTGTGTTTAGGTTGTCAATATCGCTTCTCTTATTGATTTTATCATCTTCATATTCGTAGAAGTCATTGTTGGTTGGTTGGTTTTACATATTGTTTCGTTTTTTCCTTCATGATACCAGATAATTGACACTGAATATAAACCGTCCAGTTCATTTCAATTCTACATATTCAAGTACACAAGTTTCAATCCGCATGATGTATGTTTTATTTTATGAGAAGACAATAGAGACCAACTGGCAATGTGAGTAGCTTGATTGAAGAGTAAATAGAAAAAATGAAAAAATTTTTGTTGTAAAAATAGTTAAAATAAGATGATCATATATGCTTTTCTCTTTTGAATGTCCAAGTATTTTTTTGTGTTCCTATTTCTTGTTTTAGTGTATAGCCATCATATATACTTTTTTATATATATATGTTCTGAGGGAATTTCCACACTTATATGTTTCGTTTATTGTAGAGCCCTGATGAAGATTTAAAATAAATCGAAACGTCGGCATTCTGTCAAATTAAATCTCTGTAATCAGGACCTAAAAGAACCCTCTCATTACTAAACCAAATTATCACAAAGGTCGTTACATTATTCCAAATTTATTTTGTATAGTGGTAGTATGCCTTTATTTGGAGACATAGATATGATTTTGTGCCTTGAATTCAAGACGGCTAGTTTTCTAGTCAATGTGCTTCTTCAAATAAGATGAAATATGTGGATGCAGCAACTCGTATATCAAGAATTCGAAAATGAATGGATAGGAACCAATGGACCCATCCGGTATCGCCAGACCTAAACCTCATGCATTACTTTCTGAGGTTTACCCTCAAAAATATGGTACATCAAACTGATTCTAATAACTTGGACCATTTGAATAAAAAGATAAAAAACGCATGTGCCCAAGTAGACTCTTATATTTTGACTCAAGTAACTCATAATGAAATAGGGGAATGATATAACTTATGTATGGATTATAATGGTCGATATATAGAACATGTGATTCGAAATGTTTCGTTTGTAATTAAAAAAATGTTTATTGTAATAAGATATGATATTTTACGAAACAAATTCATATCTAGGCCATCTAGTCATTATGATCAAAACATTAGTCATATCATTTTAAGTTACTTTGGTCAATAAATAAAGGTCCATTTATTTTCGAATAAATCCCAATATCGCTTCACAATAGCAGCGTTGTGACATGGAGCCCCATCTTGCTGTATACACATATTTAATCTCATTTCAGGAGGCAGATTGTTTAGAAAACTAGACTTCTTGAATTCAAGGGACGAAATCATATCCATGTCTTCAAATAAAGCCATACTACTACAATACAGCAAGAAATAAATGGAACAGAACAAACATAAAACACGCTGCAGATCGCTGACGGTTAGAAATGGATAAATATTGTATTCAGAAAGAAAGTTCAGAATAAAATTATCTTTAGAATGACATGATAAAAAAGGTATGTCCCTGGCGTCTTCATTTATTAAACAGATTTTTAGGTGCATCTCAAGTCGACATTGACTTCTTCAAAACGCCATTCACAGAATGAAAAAATATTTGGAAGTTTTCGAGAAAATTGGGGTTACCAAGATAAGTGAATCACCCTGTACATTAGGCAGATATTATGCTATGAATATTTGAACTTCTAGAAATTTTGCGTCGCATAACATTCATGTAGCTTATTTTTGGATCTTCTCTTGATGTTTTCAAGTCTTGAAAATATAAATTGAAAAAATTAGAAAGGAAATTTTTTGTCAGGGGATTTTCCTTATAATTGGCTCTCGCAATGATTGAGGATGAGGAGTTGAATGCCAAGAAAAATAACTTTATATATCTGTACGATGAAGATTCTGGAGACGAAGAAACAGTATATATGAACAATTTGCCAGCCTCACAAAAGCAGAGTCGAGTATTTAGAAGTGACTACGAAATTAAATTTCGATGAAGAAAAAGGAGGAACTAACTGTTACAACTCAAAAGAAAATGAAGAATTTTTATTATGTGAAGGACGACTTGGTCCCTGAGAATATTTTATTCGAAAATTCGAAAGTTCATATCATAACTCTATAAATGAAAAGGAAAGAAATGGTACTTTCCACTAATGCATTGTCATGGCAGTACAGAATGCTTCGCAGATCCACAAACATAATGGGGGTTCAATTGATCAATTATTGTTCAGAAAAACTATCGCCAATGTATTATTGACTCAAAATAAAAGAAAACTGGTATATCTAAAGGGTCATGAGTCAAAAATTCCACATTTAGAACTGGGATATGATAGGCTAGACCATATCTTGATTCCACAGAATAAGCAAACAATGTGCGCCGAATGTTATCTGAAGGCAACAACAAAATGTCAAAAGTGTGATTTGGGTTTACATGTCAAGTATTTCTTGATATATCATTCCAAGTAAAAATGTCTAATAGATGCTTATTTGCCCAATGTCCTATATGTAGAACGGCCTAAAAATGACCTTTCTAAAATAATTTTTTTTCAAGAATAACATGGATGTGTTTTATTAGATGTTCTAAATAGTTAATAACAAAATAGAATAAAAAAATTTGCATTTTTTTGGGCACATCTGGGTGATGTGTTGATCCTTATATTGACTCGAACTAATTAATTGGAGACTGTGTAATAATAAACTAGGATCTACTGTCCATTTCTGCATTAGATTAGGTGCTATCAAGCTAATTTTCTGTGAGTATCTCCTTTTTGATGAGACGCCCAACAATATTCTGTTCGAACCTCCCCACATTGTGGTAGCTAACAAAAGTAGCAAGGATAAAATATGATGATCTGATGATTCTGATAAATTCATTACTAACCTGATTATTTGTTGAATCCCAAGATGATTATCGGGATTATTTGAAATTATATTTTTCCAATAAAATCTAGACTCTGATAAAAAATATCCCCTCCTTACAACATGTATCGATAAAAATTATTGCTAATCAGAGAATTTAATTTTTATCCTTACTTAATATTTATATAATTTAACTATTGTCCTACGAACGGCGTGGTGCGTTATACCGGCTCTATGCTCAAAAGTAGTAAAGATTTTCGATATAAGAATAATTGACCATATTTTTATTTGATTCGAAAATATAACAAATTTTGATATTTTATCGGTTTCGAAGATATACCATGTATTCTCTCAATTTTCATCTCTTTTTTTATGATATGAGATGAGAGAAATGCGTTCGTTTCTAAGAAGAAAAAGTTTTTTTCACCCTTAGTAGACGAGACCAAAAAATGAATATATAGTGTATTGTTTCCTGCGAAAATAGACTATAAAAATTTCCATCGTTGTCACATATTTTCGTGAATGAAAATGATATAGCACACCACAGGACACTAATATAGAAGAAATGAAACGTACCTACTAATCTTAGGCAACACACAACGTTCCATTGTTTTGCATGGGGAAATGAATATGAATGGTGGGAATTTCAAATTTATTTGAAGGGATAATTTTGAAATTACCTGTTCTCATAATTCACGTTGCTCTTTAAGAAATATTGCAGAAGAACAAGAGAATACCACTATTTTTCATTCTTCTGCAAATTATTATGGGGGTGGAGGTGAAAAAATATCTCAAATTGAATTTTAATATTTACTAATAATGTGTTACTTCTAATAACATATTTGAATGAAAAAAGCTTCCTGATTCAGGGAAAAGCCTACCATCATAATACATAGATACTGTCACAGCACTAATTATTCAAATATAGATAAGTTTCAATTAAACACCATAAACAACATATTGCTGATTCGAAGATGAAGGGGGGTTTCACAAAACTTTTGATGTTTGATCAAAAAAACTTTTTTGTACAAATATTAAAAGACACATATTGAAGTTACCCCACTATAAAAATACTGAGAAAGATAGATGCCTTCAGTCCGGAATAGATGCCCTTAATATTGGGTGATCCAATTACAAAGCCAAATTCAATCAAATCTTTTATCGTTATGTCTGTTATAATCGTAATATAACTTTAATCAGCCTACTTGATGAAATTTCGAAAGCATTCATTAAACGAAAATATAAATTCTTTATATCATAAAATATTAGGTAGGTATTAAAAAATAGGTATACGAACTTTTCATTGTAGTTATAAAATATTGAATACCTAATATGGAATAGAAATACAAATTTTTGAAACAAAACAACACACAAAGAGGAGATCATTCAGATAGTGCTTTAAGTTTTCCATATCTTGAGCAGTACTACTTCAAAAGTTTTACAACGGCAAATACTAATCTTTGAAACTTTTACATGTTTTCGAAATTCGTTGCGGAGATAATCACTTGCAACACGCGTCTTCACTGTAACATATTTCATTACCAACTGAGGTTAAGGGTGACAGTGGCTCATTCTTACATTATTAATTCCTAGTGGAGAGTTTGGGAAGTTGAGTATTTTGAAAATGGGGCATCTATCCAACTGGAGCATCGATCCGGGTTTTACCCTACTTTATTAGTCATATTATTCTACAAATTTCTTGGTTCGTTATAAGACACTACCACTTTTCTCATTTCTAACGGTGGGACAAAAAAATACCATAATAGGTAAGTACCTAGTTTCCCAAAAAATAAAGTTATTCAAATTTAAAAAATTTTTTTTTCTCTGTGTCTTGTGTTACTAAAAGAGAAACGAAAAAATTACAATTCTTGTCAGACTACTGATACCTGTTTTCTTGTAGGATATTGTTTCATTCGGGCTGAGAGCTATTACTTAATATTTTTGTCCAACGGTTAGTACATAATGAGAAAAATGATTTTGTGGTATTAACAATTTCTAAGCATACTACCGGGATAACGTACGACGCCATATGTTTAGGACAATATGACTTTTGAATTATGTAAATATTACGTAAGTATGAGAAACAATTATATAGCTGGTTGGTAATCATTTTCGATGATCTCGTTATCGATATTGAAAGCACAGGTGGAAGATTTGATGAAACCATAGATTTTTCAGGATGAATGTTTTTGCAAAATATTCAGATAATCACCATGGGATTCAACAAAAAATATTCCAGTTCCATCATACTACCCGAAAAGTGTGAGTTTTTTTCATCGGAATGTCATTGCGGTGGATTTGAATTTCGGAAACCTTGAGAAAGCCTAAACTTTAATATACAGGTTGGGATAAAGTATTGAACCAAGTAAATATCTTTTAAACGAAAAGAACGATATTTATGAAAATTTGCAGGTAAGTGCAATCAGGGACGGGCCGAAGCCAAATTTTTGGGGGGGGAAATCCATCGAAAATTTTCCAACTGGACATTGAATTGACAGGAATTCGTTATATATATTTTGGTATAAATAATATTTGTTTCGGTTAAAAAAATTCAAAATGATGAATTTCAACACAGTGAGGAGTAATTAACTTTTTTTCCATGTACCGAACATACAATTAAGTAGATTTTATTGAGTTTTTTTTCATAAAGAGTATCTTGATGTTGCTCGAAACTTCGAAAAACCTTACTTGTTTGTTTCTTCAGTTTTGTAGCTTTTCTTCATTTCGTGGAATCTGGGAGCAAAGCCACGGCGCACTTTCATCAGAGAAAATATTTTTTCGGAAAAATCTATTCTTCTCATTTCGTGAAAGGAGTAAATATTGGGAATCAAAGTGATGAGAAATTAACGTTGATTTTCCAATTACCCAATATTCAATAATGTGAGTTTCTCTCTTTTATGGAATCGTTTTTTTTGTGAGGAGTACCTTGAAGTATGTTTGATACTTTGAGACACACTTTTTGTTTCATTCTTTAATTTAGTTCAGTTTCATTATTTGGTGTATCTCAAAATTTGAAGCATCATGAAACAAAATATTTTTCACAAAAAAGCAGATTTCATAAAATAAAGAAATATATATGATTGTATGTTGGGTAGGTGAAAAATCAAAGTAAATTACTTACCACTTTGATGAGATTCAAAATATTGAAACTGCTCATCCCTAACATGGGTCCATTTCACAGAATAAAAGGAACAAAATTTTCAGAAAATATATTTCGTTTGATTAAAAAATGAGCCTCACTTTTGCTCACAGATTTTATGAAATATAGAAAAGCAAAATAACTCCCTAATTTACACAGAAAATGTGTGTCAAAGTGTGTGTCATAAATCAAGAAACAAGATCCCCGATTTGGTAGGGAAACGGTTTCAACCTAAATCACTCATATTGAAGAAACAATTTTAAACAAAATTTCCTAATTTGAGTTGGCGATTTCGAACCCTTTTGCAGCGTTCATTGCAATTAGTGTTCGGAATTGAGGATATATTTGGTATTTTGAAAGATTGTTGTTGTGACTTCCGATATTCTGTGGTCACTACCCATAATTTTCTCTCAAACTTGTTCTCCTTCGTGCAGTTTCTGTTCATAATTTTTTTTCAATTTTATATAAGGCACCACATAACTCAAACTTCACTTTGAATCTTTTTTAGTTCATTATTTAAATTTATGTACACATATTGTTTATTCGCAAAACTATAACACAATGTACGAAGAGCGTACCTAATGATAATTCTGCCTATCTGAAAGTAACAGCTTAAATTTATGATACCAGATGGTTTTTTTATGACATAGTCCAAACTGAAAAATTTACAACTGGGTACTTATTTCTTGAGGCCGCATTACTTCCAACACTTGATGGTAAAAATATTGGGTTAAATAACATTTATTGCCAGCTATACATATATTGTCAACTACTGATTGCAAACTTGTTTTTTCTAACTCAGATTCCTTCGTATTTCATAACTCTCTTGGAATTATGTATTTCAACTGCTTCGAAATTTTACCAACTGCTTTGAACTTTTTCCAACTGTTTTGGAATTTTTTCCCAATGCTTTGAAATTTTGCCAACTACTTTGGAATTTTTCCAACCCTTTTGAAATTTTTTCCAACTGCTTTGAAATTTTTCCAACTCCTTGAAAATCTTCCAACTGCTTTGAAAATTTGCCAACTTCGTTCAACATTGGGGGGGGATGATCCCCCCCCATCCCCCCCCTTGGGTCCGTCGCTGAGTGCAATGGAACAAAACGCATCTGATGTACATTTTTTTGATAATAATATACTTCCGGTTTAACCGGAAATGCCATCAACTTCTTGAATTCAAATGGGACACCCTACATATTTTTACAGATTTTGAAAGAGCTAGTTATTTTGAATACATACGTACTGAGTTTAGTGTAAAAAAATTTGTAAAAACGAGGAATATAGCACTTTAACCAACCTTTGAGTTTTTTGCATTAGAGCAAAAAACTATTTAGATAAACTAATTGATTTTGTTTGTATGCATAGTAATAAATAAACAAGTACGTCTTTTGTTCTTCAAGTGTCGAATTCTAATTGACGGAAATAAATTGAACAATTTAGAATGGTTCAATTAAGTGAAAAAGAGCGTATTGAAATTTTAATGATGATCGGTTATGGTGATCGTGTTAGAACTCATGAAGAAGTGTGTCATATTTTTAATAATTTGCATCCGGAGAGAAATCCTATATCATGCTCAACAGTAACTAAAACATTACAACGTTTTAATACTACTGGGATGGTAAAAAATTTGCTGAAACCTGAAAGACCGCGGACTGCAACGAACGAAACTGTTAAACAAAATATTGCAATCGATTCAGAAGAATCACCTCAAACTTCCACCACAAATTTGGCACTAAACCATGGTATCAGTCGACGTTCTATAGGAAAAAAATTAAAAAGTGAAAAGTATCATCCGTATAAGGTACAGTTGGTTCAAGAATTGTCATACGATGATTTTGACAGACGGCTGGAATTTTGCGAACGGCTAATGGACATCTGTAATGTCGACGAAAATTTTGCTTCTAGCATAGTTTTCTCCGATGAGGCAACTTTTTGTTTAAATGGATAGACGGGTTAGGGATTTTCTGGATGCGAATTTTCCAAATCGATGGATTGGACGTAGAGGATTCATAGAGTGGCCTGCTCGTTCTCCGGATCTTAGCCCGTTAGATTTTTTCTTTGGAGTTATCTAAAATCACGTGTTTACGTTAGACGACCAACGAACTCAGAGGAATTGAGACAAAGAATTATTGATGAATGTGAACTAATACGTGGAGAAGTCTTGGAAAGAGTGACTCAAGAATTTGTTAATAGGATGGCATATTGTCAGCAAGTAAACAGCGAACATTTTGAACATTTGAAGTAATTTTGTTTCTCATTATTCTAAAATAATGAAATGTACATCTACTGTACTACTAACAGTGAGTTTTTCCTCGTTTTACTAATTTTTTTACACTAAACTCAGGATGTATGAATTCAAAATAACAAGCCCTTTCAAAATCTGTAAAAATATATAGGGTGTCCCATTTAAATTAAAGAAGTTGATGGCATTTTCGGTTAAACCGGAAGTATATTATTATCAAAAATGTGTACATCAGATGCGTTTTGTTCCATTGCACTTACCTGCAAATTTTCATAAATATCGTTCTTTTTGTTAAAAAGATATTTACTTGGTTCCATAGTATATCCCAACCCTGTATACTTACCATATTCATTAAGAAGCAAATACCGAATCAAATACTTTTACGGATTATATTTTCCAAGAATGTTTACTTCATTTATATCTTAATTTAATTTGTAATTTCAAAGCTCGGTTTTGCCTACTCTCAATCACCTTTTCACCCAATGAGAACTGTGGTTTCAGAATAAAAGAGGCTTGGATAGAAATCAAAATCTCGGCAAATGAAAATAAATATCATCAACAAAGAGATAAAAACAGGATCGCATTTGAAAAAAACCTGCATGCTCCTATTCTCTTGTGACAAGTTCGCCACTAAAAGTGAAAATTGATTTTCTTAGGAAAAAAATATGTCGTTTTCCATGGCAATAATAAAAATTTCTGTGAGAAAATATAAAGTGAACAAACCTCGGAACAAACGCATAAAATTTGATCGAAATCATACATGGTATTCCAGAGTAAGGGCTATCGCAAATTTAGGCCGATGCAGCATTAGATTATGGCAAACGACTCATGGAATACACTGTATCACCATTTTTTTTTATTTCGTGCTGTTTTACCTACTACTTACCTACATGATTCAAATGTCGTAAAAGAATTGAAATGCATTACTTACTTCAATGTTATAACTAATTACTATCTTCACAAAGAAGTCCATATTTCACTCACGCCCCAACTTCATATTCCTGGTATTATCACCCCCATATACTCACAAGTTGGATAAACACCCATTGTATGACACTGAAAATACTAATCGTTTTATTTCATTCCCGAAATAAATCCACCAGCACAATTTCGAATAGATCCGCTGGCATACTATACAGAATTTGCCGCAGTTGTCTAAATCTGATCAGGGTAACATGTTGGAGTCATCCTAGGCCACCCGTATTGTAAACCGCACAGCACCTATCGCGACATGGTTTGTTTGCCAACTCGAAACATCCATATGGTAGGGATTATCATGGTAGCAAATAATGGTCGGGATGAATCGCACAGGTTGTATTGTCGAAGTAACGAAGGCACACAACAACAATACGTTGGATCAGAAGTCTCCTCCATGTGAAAAAACATGGGAAGATCTTCCTTCAGGTCGATCATCGGGACTGACAGACAGTATTCTTTTGGGATTAATGCTGTGAATAGATTTTTTGTTCGTCGATTTTGGGGACCTGCTTAGGCGGGAGTGGAAAAAATACTGTTGAACCTTTTTTTATTGCCCTTTTATTGACCATTATTCTCAATGTGTGCAGAATAAAGAGCGTGTCGGACCACGCTTCTGAAAAATTCGTTGTTCTCAAGTAATAGTTTCAAATTGATATATTTCTATTTTTAATTGAATAAATGTTTAATTGAAGAATTTATTCGCTAATCAATTAAACTCGACTGTATTCGACTTTATTTCAAAATCTAATTGAGAAGTTGAATCTGTAAACTAATCAATATTACTATCTTTATCAATATTATAAATGTGAAAAATCTGCGTTTGTGAGTTTGTTTGTCTCAACAAACATATGCGCCCGCAGAATTTTTTCTCAGGGGGGGCAAAAAAATTTGTCAAAACACGATAAGGTGCATGCGACATCAGTATTCCATTTCTTTCTATTTCGTTTTTTTTTTATTTATGCATGAACGTCTGCAGAATTTGTTGAAAATGACTAAGTTTTCCACCTCAACATTTTTTTAACATCACCAATATAATATGTATAAGATAACTGTTTTCTTAACAAATCACAATCCATGAAAGAATATTACCAGGAAAATGAAAGATAATTTATATGGAATGAAATAAATTTTATGATTGCTAATAACTAAAGACAGATCAACCAGTAATATCGAAATAAAAACCAATATACATATACGCTCGATAAAATGATATTCATGAAAACCATATATGAATAATTATGAAATATAGATTAAATGAAACAAACCATAAATTCAAAACTGGAAACTCAATAATTATTCGAAATAACACAGTATGAATATATTATCAAAATTAATGAATTATAAAAAAATAAATGAAAAAGACATAACACACAAAAATAATAATAATAATTCTGACTATAAATTACCGGAATCGTAATACCACGAGTAGGCATATTTAATTCTGAACTAAAAACCAGCCTTCTGTAAGTCTCAAGAAATTCAATAGAAAGTTGATTCCTATATTTTTCTTGGATTGTTTCTTTATCAGTACACGACGAATGAGTCTGCATTGATGTATAAATGTTTATTTTTTGGGTGTCTTATAGAGATCGTCATCGGCATTCAATCTTCTTTGGAAAAATTTCAGAATATCCATATTTTCCAAAGGTAAATTCATCATATTATAAAAATATATGAAATATATATAGAAACATGTCAACCTGTATATAATAGTTGAAACTTCACATTGAGAGGCCTCGAACGAAAAAATCAGCTACGTAAATAATCAAAGAAGTTACCCTCGATAATACAATTTGCAGTCAAAGATACTAAAAACTAAGAATACTCTCTGAATACAATTGTTTCAAATTCGAATACATCTTTCTCTAGAATGAAAATACTAATGAAAAGATTCAATATTTCCACCTTCTCGGAAAAAAAAATATTCTGATTGGGATTGGAGAATGGACAATAGTTATTGAAATATGAGAGAAGTCCCACTTGTCACATAAAGAATCCCCCATCGATGAAGCCGCGAAAAAAACCGGTCATAAAACGAACATCTGGTAGCCGATAAGCATGGGGTAGTTTATGAATTTATTACATCGTTTTAGGTAAACAAAAACATGAAATTCATCATCTTCGAAAACTTTCCATGATTTTTTTCACCCAAAAAGTGCTCAACACAATTCGATAGGTGATCAAAATCTCAGGGGTGGCCCCCCCTGGCCCCCCCTGCAAGCGCCCATGTCAACAAAACTCCAGAACCAGATTCTGATGGGAATTTAACTATAGTGTAGAGCATTTTTTATGTGAAATTCATTCCTATACAACGAAGGCTTTCACGATGGATGCTGGGTTTACCTACTATGAGAGTATAGAGTATGTCTCAAATGGCATGTCTCTAACATCCGAGGATAACCCTAATTTTCAATTCAAATAGGGTTTTAAATGAAAAGACTCCGAAATGCATGGAATGGATGACATGTATTTCGTATCTACAGCACTTATTCCTTATTAAAAATGATTTTTACAGCATGATTCTAAAATGAATATTTAGCGAGTTATAACAGGTTGAAGAAGTACAAAGTTAGGCAAGATATTATAGATATGTAGATATTAAGTCTACGCATTCTCACGTTCCTCTACTTCAAGACGTGGTAAGAAGAGATAAAAGGAGGGGCACGAAGTCTACCGAAAGTACGATCGACAAAAGATCATTTCGATCTGGACTATGATAGCCTGTCGGGGCAATAAGAAATCGTGAAATGTTTTTTTCGATAACTGAACTTCTTTTGTATTCTTCATCGTGATCGTTTTAGATGCATCATTACCAATCCTTAAATTCTTACTTTCCTACTGATATTATAATGTGGCTTCTAGAATTTTGCTTCTCTCCCTATAATTTGACATACTGAGGTAGTATTTGTTACATGAATATTTCAGCTAAAAGTGTTTTGATTTGGAGCTACTACATTCATCATCGCCGAAAATACCAATCAATACCTTTTGGCTTTCGAAGATCTAAAAGTTCCTCTCAGAGTTTCCCCCTCCGTAAAGTTGGGTCTGAATGCGCCGCTGAATGAAATATGGGGTGATATCTATCAAGAAAGTTTTCATCTTGAAAATATCATAAGAAGTTAACGCAATTATTGCAAAAACACCCTGTAAGTTTCGAAGTTCAAAATAAGTAAAATTTTAATCCTTCATGAACAGTCAAATCTATTGGCGGTGTCCATGCATGGATATCTTGTTTGAAAAAGTTTATTGGACCATTAAATTATAATAGTTCCTGCAACTGGATGTAAAAAAGACTGATAAATTGATTAGTTTCAAGAAATCGTCATAATTGATGGATGGAACAACTTTGAAAACATATATGATTATAACTGTTCTTCGAATGAGTAGAAAATACATTTATTTTAGGTTTTCGCTTTTTTCGGTGCATTTTTTCCATCTTTTTCCACTTGAATACGAAAAATCATCAAAATGTTTCAACTTCCTTTTTAATAAAAAAATTTGGTTTTTCATCATTAATTATTAAGACGGTTTTTTAGTTTTCTGATATAAAAATCATATGATATAATAAATAAATAAATTATGCTGTATTGAGAATAACATTCATATTGAATATATGAAAGGGTCATTCATGACATCATACTCTCGTAAAATGAAAACTGGTACTTGGGTCTATTCTTGCCTCCGAGAATACTGATCATATTGAACTCGATTGTCATTCAAGATCACTGATTCTGAAAGGAACTAAATGAATTATATGGGATGGGAATGACCAGCATAAAAATTGATGGACGTTTTCTGTAGTAGGTAGTAGGAAAGATTTTTTTTCTGATGAACCAGTAACATTTACCATACCTAGTAGCTTTGAAGTGATGAAAAAACAGATGGTAAAAGTTATGGAAGATTGTTCAATTGATAAACAAGTGTTGGTGTTGTGATTTGTTTACTCCCTTTTATGATGAAGGTTTCATTGTGACATGAAAATTTTAAAGATTCTTCAGTATACAAATTTGCAACATTGGTAATTGAATATTATAATCTCGCCCAAACTGTTTGTTTTTTTATTCAGAACAGACCAAATTCTCTGATGGGAGGATCAGATCAGATTGCCGAATTTTCTTTATGGCTTCTATTGATATTGATTAGAAAATTTGATCGAAGTAGTTTACGCGACTTCAATTTAGGTACCTTATTACCTGGAGTGTAGAAGGAAATAAAAAGGTTCCAAAAATTCATATCATTCGAAGATAGGCTTTTTAACAAGGATTAGGTGAAGATCTGGATAGTACCACTTATATTCCCAAAAGAAAAATTTGGTTAGGCATCAATTGTTTTACATGAACACTGTTCAACCAAATGGGGCAACAAGCTTCAAACGCAAATCATCTGAATAAGCATTGAAATTTAGAGAGGAATCAAGTTTGACTTCGAGATATCTAGGATTAAAATTATGTTTCGAAGGGAAAATAGTCGAAAGTGACACTCAATTGTCTATAGTTCTGATGACTATTTCAGTGAAAACATGAAACCTCTCTTTTATGAAGGAACATAGTTATTCTAAATTTTATTCGAAAGCAACGTTTAAAAATTCAATTCTTCTCTTCTTCAGGCTTGAACTTACAAAAAATGATATGAACGATAAATGGGTCAAAAATACAAGGAGAAACGAGGCGATTACAATAACGAGCAAGATGAAAAGCAATGAAAATTACAATTACGAATTTTTTTTTCATTGCTTTTTACTCTGTTAGTTATTGTGTTTTGTTTTTTCTTGGCTAAACATTACAAAAAATGATATGAACAATAAATGGGTCAAAATTAGCCTGAAGAAGAGAAGGATTATATCTCGAAACGTTGCTGTTGAATGAAGTTTATATTAACTATTCCTTACATCTGATAACTGTGTTTTTAATTAGTTGTTGGTACGATAAGTCCTACCAAAGTCTATTTTATTATCATTCGGGCACAAACACCACTTTGAAAAAATAATTTTCATGATAACATAGAAACATATATTTCTGAAATTTTTGAAGCAAAAAATACATACATACATATAAATGTATTCTCAATGGTATCCATATATTTATGTAATTACATAAAATTACCAATGATAATTACCTCACCCATTTCAGAGAGTAAATAATATATTATAATATAATATTCAGAGAATAAAAAATAAATAATTCAATCGATAGGTACTTCAGTGTGAGATTTTTTATTGTGTCGAAACCCAAGCGCTTTCTGTCTATATGAAGACCCCCATCATCAGGGGAATAAAAAATAGTTTCGATAGAAGGTTATATCGTAAACATCGGTGTGAAGAATTCGAGTGTTCACAAAATACGCTAAAAAATTATCCACATAGATATAACAGATAATATGGAACAGAAATTGATTCAGACATATTTCGATGAGAATAATAGAAACTCAGCTCGACTTAATTTTACGAATATTAAAGGCTCTGGGAATTTCTGTAACTAACCGTATTACACTGATTCATTCTATTCAAGATTCGAGAAGATGATATTCATAAATAATCATCTAGGAATCACAGTATTTATTTTCAGCGGGTATAACGAACTACAATACGAATTGCAGGTAGCTGAAAGTATCAGTTTCACTTTTATTCGTTTTTTCATGCTTCGATTATGGACAATAGCCAAGACAAATCAGTTTCATAGCATGCTCAAATGAAGAACAAATTATTCCACATCATTTGGAATAGAAAATAAGTTCGCAAGTTCTCGCTTCACGTGGTTTTTGTTACAGTATCAAAACACAATGTCGACGATTATTACTACAAAGCCACAATCATGAAGAATGCCAACACATAGGGTCCAATTTTACAATACGTCAATTATACAAAGGCTGTGGCTAAAAGGGATACTTTAAGCCTCCCCGAGGCAAGGACTACAATCGATGTGGTTTCAGTAACTCAATGATCCCCCATTTGGGAACGGACCACCTTTAGAGTTCATTGATTAAAGAATTCCAGCCATTTATATTCTATTTCGTGCCTCTGTTTGAATGAGAGAGTCATCAATTCAATAGATTAACAGGAAGAAGCCGCTGTCATCGCCCATCATGTTGCTGAGGATCCACTATTTGGTTTGGGAGACGCGTTTAACTTTGAGCGACGTTGAGTTGATTTTTGGAAATTTTGATAGGACCTCTCACTATACAGAATGTTTACATATCGGTACAGGTGTGAACGAAATATTGAATGGAAACATCGAAGGTTAGGCCCAGAAAAAATATTCCCGTGATAGGTCAAAATTGTTGTATTGAATATTATCATCAATACAAAGCGGTTAAGAATTCACTATCGTACAGGCAGAAAGTTGTAAATCTCTTACCAAATTCTCAGAGCTACGTGTTCGCATATTCCGATCATTCTATAAGAAAAATACAATGCGAATACGACACAATAGAATATGCTGAATTCTAATTTATGTATTGTGATATAATATGGGAGATCTCTTCATTTGAATGAAATTTTTTTCAAGATTTTCTGTCCCAATTTCTGAATTAAACACAATTATGTAGATGAATTTGTGAATAATAGAAGACTAACTTGTCGAGGGCCAATTCCTTTCAATAGCTTGATAATAAAAAAAAGAATATTCAAATGCTATATTAAAACTACATGTTTCATGTGTAATATTATTTTCACGATTGGCCTACATCTGCGGTAGACACTTTCAGAAGATTCTGTGTTCGAGATTACAACTGACAGTGATGCAGGGTTCAATCCAGAAACGTTATTCATACCCCGGTTCTTGGCAGGGGGAAGACGTGAGTTTACGTACGCGATGTTGGTTGGCCTATCGCTCTCACTCCGTATAGTCGTCATTCTGGTTTTTTGGGTACACATGCGCTATGGACAAGGGCGTTTCCTCTTTTCAGTTTATGTAGATTTTTGATATTCTGAATAACCTCAGTCTTTCAGAAAATTATATTGTGCCCATCTATTAGGGCATGCTCCGCTAGTTCAGATTTTTCTGTCTGATTGAGTCGACATCAGACTCGCTCGTGCTCCACAATTCTCGCATTGATACATCGTTTTGTTGTATCAATATAGACTTTGCCGGAGTCGATAGGTATTCTTTGAAAACTGCCTCGAGAAAATTGGTCGAATTTGTCTTCGGTCGTTCTGAGAATTTACCCTAGTTTTGGTGTAGGCTTCTCATAAATGGTCCCGATGTTGTTCCTCTTCCTCTCAGAAATTCTGATTAGCATAAACGTTGAGCTTTCCTTACGAATGTTTTGATAACGAAGTGAGATAGTTTCTAATGGATTTCGAGCAATAAGCCTGGAAGACTCTCTTAAGATAATCACCCTGTATACCCTGTGATACGTAGCTGCAGATGAAGTAAACCAGCTGTTTATTTTGTGTCGTACCAAACTCGGATTTTGTTTGCATCTCAAAGGAATTTATTCGATGTTCATATTATCTACACCTGAAGTGCTCATGCTAGAAATATTTTCCTCAAAAACGCAAATGAGTTTACATCAGAATTATTAAGCATATCAGTTTATTTTCATTATTTCTATCATTTCTAAATGTATAGGCTTATCTCCACTGTTTACAATTTGTAATGAAAATAATGAGTATGCCAACTTCCTCATTAGAAGCAAGATGAGGCATAAAGAATCTTTTTCTGTACATGCTAAGTGTTAAATACAGGTCTCCTCTCGTATAAAGTAATCCGTTTGTTTAACGCTTTCTATAGACTATAGAGGATGCAAGCTTCCGACTAACCAGAAAATGTTCATTAAGAACAAGTCGTAGGTTCTGTTGACCTATTGATCACTGAAAAAGTTCTTTACTTTCTGTTGAAAAATGAATTGAGGGTACTATTCTCTTTGATGAATTCGATTTTATTTGTTATGATTATTTAATAATAATAATATCTTTTATTTCAAATAATTACAGTTTTCACAAATAAAGCAAAAAACTACAAATTAAATGAAATGACGTCACAAGATTACAAAAAGTAATCAGCCAAATTATATGGTTCCATAACAACTAATAAATTTTAACCTTAACTCTTAACATATTATATACACTAACACATTTAATTTCATTAGGGAGTTTATTAAAAATTCTAATACATATATAAGTAGGGGTTCTCTCAGTGAATGTTAGTTTATGTATAGGAAAATTGTAATTCAATGTACGTATGGAGTACTACATTGAAAAAAAACAGAAACCATAATTACGAGATAATAATTTTCCGAAGAAAAAAATTATCTGTATGTAGATATATGTATATTGTTATGTCAAATATTTTGAGGAAAAAAATATGAGAGAGGCCAAAATAACCTACAAAAACACTAAAAAAGATGAGTAGTCTAAAAACTGGCATCAGTTGCTGACATCTCGTCAAATTTCTGAATGATGCTGTGAAACGTAATTATTCCTATGGGACGTAAAAATTCTAGAGGATTTCGTAATCCCTCAGTTTAGAGGTTTGTCCGTATTTCCCATGCGTTGAATGATTGATTCGTTCTAGTCACAATTCAATTCCTTTCGTTCATACCTACCTATGTGGTGAAACTCAGAATCGATTCAAATTTAGGAATGAGCCAAAAGAAAAACGAGCTCTGACTTCTCAATCATTTATCCAAGTCATACAATTCCTCGTATAATTGCACCTGGGGTTTTGTGTGTCCATCCGTTAATATATTCAGTAACACTAACAATAAGCAAGGGCGTTTAGAGGGAGGGAATACTAAAAAGGCGAGGGCAAAGCCACCCTCTGCGTTTGCGCCAATGTTATATTTCGTGTTAATACAATACCCACATTTCATTTAATATATAATGTAAGTTAGGTAACTGTATACCGCATGGACACATATAAAGTTGCCTTGGAGAACTAGACAAATATACTGCTCCACAAGAGTTAGGGCTATCGTATTCAATCGTTCTGAAAAGTATGTACTCTTCGAGAAAATCGCTGTAAAATCATTCAAAACTCAATTACAACTTGAATTGATCCAATAATGTATGAGACATTTGAGTCAATCTGGTCGCCTTTTTTCTGAAGTTTGGTTCTTTGCATATGCTTCATGAATGGTCTTATTTCGAAAGGGAGTCAGTTCAGCTTCGATTGGAAAAGAGTTTTCTCAAAATGCCAAGACGTTAATTAATAAACGCTGAGGCTAATAGGGCTATCGGAATGCTAAAGGGTGGTCTTACTCAGGTTGTTGTAGCGGAAAGGTTACAAGTCAACCAAAGTATGATATCTCGAGTTTGGAATAAGTTGAGCGAGACAGTAAGTTGGCCAGTCCAAGGCTTATTGGTGGGCCACGAAAAACTAGCTCGGGATGTGTCATCACCGTTTCGGCGAGAGGAAAGCCTTCATCTTCGTGTATAATGCTACGGAATACTCTTCAGAATGTAGATGGGTCACAAGTTTCTATCGAAACCATCAAACTACGTTTGAGAGAGGTGAATATAGATTCAAGGCATCCATTAAGAGGAGTTTCATTAACAAGTGACCATAAGCATCAAAGACTGGAATGGGCAAGGCAACATATCAATTGTCCTTTTCACTGATGAATCCAGATATGGACTATTTTCAGATTCTCGAGGAAAAAGGGTATGCACAATGCCATGCATACCCTGTTATCATCGCTATGTCCAAGAAATCCATTTATGTTTCAACAGGCGCACAGATCTACACATTTGTCCTGGGAATATGACCGCCTTACACTACAAGGAGCATGACATTGACAATGTTCTGCCAAATTTTCACGATGCTAGACGATAACATTAGGTCGCACCCTGCAGCCATAGTTGAGAATACGCGCGAGGAGCTTGGTATTCCACATTCACCAATACTCCCGCACTCAACAGATTTGAATTGCATAAAACATGAATGGGATATGCTCCAAAGAAAATGATCATTAACCTATCCCAGAATCCTTAAATGATCTGAGAAAGCCATGTTTATGGTGCCAAATTCCTCAAGAAATGTTCAAAAACCTCGTGTATGGTATGCAAAGAAGATGTCTGGCTGTTATTGATGCCCGTGGAGGCTCTATATTGATAATCTTGAAACGCAGAATGTCAATTGATTAAATTCTTTCGAGATCCATTTATTTGAATTCTTTATTAATCAATGATGTTCAAATCCATTACATTGATTTTTAATTCATGTATGGCTCAGTTTCGATAAAACTTTATATCATCAACACCCCCCTTCCCTCACTATCGAAAATATTTTATACAATACTTTTAAATTCGTAATTTCTCAAATATTGTCTATATAATATTTCGAGAAAGGACAGAAAAATATTCAAAATTTTCTGGTGATTTTCAACAGGCGTTATCTAAGAGTATATATTATATATAAATATATTTTTTTTATATCATATAAAAAAAATATTGAATTGAAAAAAACAAAGACCATTTCTGACTCACCTCCACTGGAGCTATATAGACACTAGATATATTTAAACCTTTTTTTTTCCTCAAAAAACTATGAAATGAATTCAAAGCTGATACTCCTAACTTACGCACGGTACTCGAAATTCTGAGCTACCGAATTTTTCTGATTTTTGACAAAATGTTTCAAAAAATAGTGTTTTGAAAACCTTTCAACTCATTCAGTTCAAAAACCGATTCAAGAAGGTTTGGTCAGGTTTAAGGAAAATAACCGTGTTCTCTCAATTTGTTCAAATGTTCAATCAATCGGTCCTAGAAAACCGCTGGACTGATCGATCTACCGGTTTGGGAGGGGACTTTGTAGAACATGAGGCTGCCAAATTCTTTTATAACCTTAGCTTTCCCTCCAATATTGTAGGTGATACACAGAGATAACGAAATTCGTTGCTTTTTCATTTAGTTCTTGACATGACGGGTTAGTAGGCGAATGCTTAGAAGTGCGATTAAGAAACACAAGGTGTGTTTCCAATGTTTTTTTTTATTTAAATATATGCGTTACAAATAGTAAATGTTTTATATCATTCTTATATCATGTTCTTCTATATTTTTTATAAAAAATTGAAAATTTCTGATTCTAACTGAATAATATAGTGCTGGCCACAACTGGATCACAAAAAAGTACGATTCGCTACTTGTGGCCACTTAGTGGCCAGAAACGGAGCGTACAAACCCAGTTGTGGCCACTAGATAGTAAAGGATAGATAATACTGGATCGTATGTAACAAACAAAGATGAAAAACTTAACAATATCGTCCGATAAATGAATTGAAGTATCTGGAAACGAATGAGAATGATAAGCTTCATAAAAAAGGCTTAATAATAAAACGCAAAGTTTTTATATTGACGAAATGGATGAGACTGAAAACTAGAGAAATTTGAGAAAGACTAGAAAGAAGATATATTGTAATATCATTGTAAGGATGGGGCTATAAATATAACGAGCTGGAGTCGAGCAAGTCTGCTAATATTTTTCCTAAATTAATCTTTAGGATGAAATACTTTGTATCCTACAAGAAAAAAATATCAATGATCACCAATCCTAATTTGAATGTGATTAATCTCAATTTGAAGTTGAAAGGGTATAGTTCTGTGCAATCTCCAGAAGTGGAAAACTGAAAATAGCATGGATCTTCAGACCTTCTGTGGTATTAGAAAGAAGATCATCAAGAAAATTGAAGAACATAGGGCTGCTGATGATCGCGGACCATGTTTTGTTTGAAAAAAATTTTTTTTAGAAACCTAAATATTTCGATGAATTTTTTCATTAAGTATAAGAAAGATTATAATTTTTTTATTATTTGTATCTATATTTTCATAAAATTCTAATATATTTCTTGTTATTTATGAGAAGGTTTGTTGAATTTCGTTGGAAGTGAGTTTCAAACTGTGCAAGTTTAACCAAAACCGTGACTGGCCACACAATTTTCCAACTGGTGGAAAATATGGCCACAACTGGATAAATTGCACTCGGTCACCTTTTCATTTTTTAATTATTTTATTCGCCATAAAGACAATTTTTTCTTGGCAACCCACTAATCACAATATTCATATTTCTAATTGTGAAGCTGTGCATGAATAGTGAAATGATCACAATGTGAAGTTGGAAAATGTCTTAAAGTGGCCACAACCGGTGCACTTACCCTATATGTGACAGGTGAAGAAATTTTTTTTATTGAATAAAACAGATTTTTGTAGAAAATTTTCTATATTTCCGGAGATATCGACAGTTGAGTGAAAAGAGATCCTTTTGCATTCGAAACTGAATATTTCGAAAATCGTAAAGAAAAATAAGAGCTGAAGAACATGTTATGCGAGATTTGCATCGTTCTAGATAAGAAAATTCTCCATGAGCGTAGAGCAAAAAATAAAAATTCGAAAGATATTTTCTTCGTGATCTATCCAATAATTGAATATAAACCAATAGGTACTCTGAAAAATTGGTAACCAATAATGTCAGAAACTAGAGTCTTCATGCTTAAGAAATTGGTTTTTTCTTTCTATACTACCATTTTTCAATGAGATAAAGCCTGTTGAAAAAAAAATTCTCTGTTTCTAGTTATTACTTCTCAATGGTTAGGTATTATCACCCCGCTCCCCACGAAAAAAAAGCTATATCCCTAGTATGGAAGAAGAGCAGCAAAATTGTCGGCACAAAAAAACCCACTTTTGTTACACTTTTCCTATATCTCAAAATCAATGTAGAAAATCCTAGTTCTTTGTTTTTCAATTTTAGCTCTCATAAAATTACTTGTTGTCTAGGAATTCGGTGCAAACTCACCTTTTTGTTTCTCCATGTAGCTCAATCGATTTGAAATGGTCAATTTTTAATATAGAATAAACAGCCTAATTTTCAATCCACAATTCAAAGGCAAAATATGGTCCTTTTCAAAAAAGTCGAGTGAGATTTTTGTTCGTTGAACTTTCAACTTTCTGATATATAATATAAAGGGTGATTATTTTATAGGCGGAGAACTTTAAATTCAAATAAAAAATTTCCATGGTCTCCGATTTGATAGTTCTTTGTTAGTTTTTATTAAGTCTGCTTTGGCAAATTCATCATACCTAGAGTTACTTCGGTGCAACGCTTGCAAATTATTAAAATTTATTACGAAAACCATGGTTCGATTCGAGCAACTATTACGTACATTTAATGGTTATCATAATCGTCTTTCAGTACGATTAATTCGATAAACTGTAGATCATTTTTGCAATACGTTCACCTTCAACTATACTGCGAATCCCGTTAGACGTCCCAGGCCACATATCCCGCGAAACAATTAATTTACTGAGGAAAACCTTTGATGATCGAGTGATTTCCCAAAATGGACCTCTTAACCGGCCCATCGTATTCGTGCGACTTTGGACACCTTTGGACTATTTTTTCTGGAGGAGTGTGTCGTCACAAGTCTACGCCGACAAACCACAAACGATTGAGCACCTGGAAGCCAATATTCAACGGGTAATTACCTGAATACAGCCAGGTTTACTGCGATAGGTGTGTGAAAATTGGACCTCAAGATAACGTCATGTACGTGCAAGCCGAGGTGGCCATATGCTCGAAATAATTTTCAGACGTTAAATGCCAAAGAATTATCTGTTATAAAAACCTATGTTCATGAATTTTTATTTTTATTTTGGGAGTTTTATCATGATTTGAAGTTCTCCGCCTCTAAAAAAATCACCCTTTATATACATATATACTTTTCTATCGTGAATATTCTCTGTTTTCAGTTCTAAGATATGAAATTAATCGAATTGACATTTTCCAGTGAATCGAATTCACTGGAATTCACTGGAATACACATGAAAATTTTTCATCAGAATTTATGAAGTATCTATTATCATAGCAGAAGGTGTATTGAAAAGATCGAATATCGTATAAAACCTTCGGAGTAAAAATATAGGAATTTAATGTAGATTTCAGTGGTGACAATGGATTGGAATTCGAATGGAAAGTATTTGAAACTCACGTTTGTGTGTGACTAAGCAGAAAGCAACTCGAGTGCTACCGTCATCATCTGTGCATTGTATCTTCATATGGTCACTTCGAGTAGGAGAACCACAAGTTGAATAAATAACCCTTTTGTTGAATCCAGACGTAGGTTTGATATTCGAACTGGCAATACGGTAGATTAAACGAAAAGAGGAAATAAAAAATAAATCATTGTACCCGCGATGATTTCTGCTATCTGAAAATCTACATCGAATTAGCTGATGAACATGGTATCGAAGTGATTCTTCTGCAAGAAACGAACACGGCAACAGAAAAAAATCCTCGTGAAAGGACAGTTGAAAGGTTATGTATTAATTGATTTTTTACAAGTTTAGCTTGTTATATTAAAAAATTATTAGTTAGTAATTTTCAACAGATTCGGAAAAGGGAAATTGATGGAGTTTTTTTCATTTCTTTCAAATTTTATGACATTTCTGTCATAAATATTTATAAACCTCCGAATATTATTTGGCCAAGAAATCTGAATGCTGATGTTTTTTAAAGTAGCAAATGCATTTCCAAAATGCATTTCCTGCTTTTGTCTTTTTTCATTTCAGATTAAGAATTGCGAGTCGTTTTTGGAAGAATCTGTTTATCCGAGCCCATCGACGGATAACATGAAAATGATCACCCTGATGACTTTCAAGATTTTCCTGATATTAAATTTTTTATGTTATTTTTTTTTTCACGGGGAGACAGGTTTTTTCGGCTGAGGTTTTTTCCCCTGGCTGTATAATATCGTATGATACTAGTAATGATAGAATCGTATGATTCTATAGTATCATACGGAGAATGTTATGATACCCCGTTCTTTTTTCACCTCAGCTTAGGTACTTTCTCCTTCAACATTTATTGTTTTATTTTATATAAATCGATACTATTAACTGTATATCCAGTTTCACAAATTTATAATCTAGGTATAATATGTTATCCCCAGATTTTCAATTTTCGAATCAAGGGTCGGTTGCATAAACATGTGAATTAATATGAAGGCAAAATCATTGTGAAACTAAGGATTAGAGGGTTAACGTGAATTTTATTTACGAAATTGGTATATAGACTTGAATATTTCCGATATTTCGGGAGTAATTGAAATGTGAAAGAAAGTAAGTTTATGAAACCAAAAGCTTAATATTTCTTGAAGTTTGGAAAAGAGTAATCGATGCTATGAGAAGAACAATATCATTACGAACTGTGTAAGGCCATTGAGTATTAATATTAATTATATTAATACTCAATGGTAAGGCTCAGTGTGAGCATACCTTTCTCAGTTCCGCTTTCACATTGCACCTGATTGGGTAAAATACATATTTCTATTCATTACTGTCTATACAGGGTGGCCGGACGATTGACGTAAAAAAAAAACAAAACAGGTCCCTCATGTCATGGGGTATTCGAATCACCCCCATGTATGTTATCCGATTTTTCACGGTTTCCGAGTTATGAATTTTTTTATGAAATTTGAGATTTTTCAACTTGAACATCTTCAAAATTTTTTTTTTTCTAAAAGTACAAGACTTTTCTGATATTTTTTTGTTGTAGATAGATCGCCAGGAATTGTACTTTTATACATAAAATAACCAGCGTCGAAACTCTGATAAAAATTATGAAAATGTTGGTCTCAAGTGAGAAAGTTACGTATTTTCGATCATGATCTAAATTTTCAAATTTAAATTAAAAATGTTAACAGGTTACTTCATGGTTTTTTAGTAGGCTTAAAAACTGCGCTCAACACTCAGCTTTCAGAATCTTTAAAAAAAAATGGTACTCAACGGTCTACTTTTGCTAAAATTAGCCTTCAAAGTCAGTGAGGTGGAAAAAATTGCAGACACGCACCTGAGAGGGATGAGAGAGGTTGAAGAATAAATCACAATTATTTTCTGAAGAATCATCACCTGTTTGGCCAAATTCCGTGAAAGAACTTTAAATTGCGTTATTTTCGAAGAATGACAGCAATCAAGTTTTAGAGTTCCGAAAAATTCCAGAACGGATCCAGAAAATTCACAAATCGCTCCAATTTCCATAATGTAGAGAGTTTTTAGAATATAGATCCGGGGTAGATCTGATAGGTATAATGTTATGTAAATTTGAACTTTAAACTATTGCTGAAATACTATGAAGAGTTTAAAACGGGATGAGTGCAAGCTGGGAAATCGACGACATAAGGAGGGTGGAGATAATTATGTTCTGGGGAAGTGTTCCACCCTTCAAACTTCAATTTAGAATTACACGGTTGGTTTCTCTAGAAACCCCCCGCAGCTACTTCGAAATCCTCTTGACACAATTGGTTTATGAATTCTGTGACAAAAACATTTTCAAAAATGTTCGTCGAACTCATGAAATTGAGTTGGATTACTGGAAGACGTTATATAATTTTTCTAAAGTATGTCCCCAACAAGTCTTTTTTATTTGCACGTCTTTGAAGAATTGCTCTGAAAAAAAGGTATAATGGCTATATAAATATAAAATCCAAGCTGAAATCAATTCCTAATATTGCGATAACACCTATTTCTATAAAAAAGCTGTAGTTCGTTCATTATTACGCCTTTTGGAAAGAGCTTATTTTATATGCACTTCTATTTCTTATTCAGTCATGTTATCAGAAATGGAATCTGAGAGGAGTAGCCTATGATTTTCGGAAATCATAGAAAAAAGTAAAATCGAGGTTTCGATTTCCGAAAATCATAGGCTACTCCTCTCAGATTCCATTTCTGGAGCAGGTATAATTAGAGGACGTGGATTCATTCCAATATTCAAGGTAAAAAAATAATATTAACATTAATGATTTCAAATCACTTATTTTGTCTTCCCTTTCTGCTATTTAGATCCAAGGCCGGATTCACCATTGGAATGGATCATTACAACCATTTGAAGATGCACATCATAAATTCCTCCAAATTTACCTCATATAGACAATATGAATGATCAACGTCAATCAATTAATACAGATTCAAGATCTGCAACTACTTCATGACCATCATGTATTGGTTCGATTGTTTGAATCTGTTCTGGGACGTACCTATCCCAAGTGACGATCACAAGGTTGTGATTACCTAGCAGATAAACGACCTGTTGGAGAAAATGCAACGAATATAAGAAACACACCGTTTATACGATGTTCTACAATGTAGCTAATGATTTGGAGAGCCGATGATGGATATTACTTCAATATCAATATGATAAATCCATTGAATGGGGAATTCCTTCATTAAAATTCAAAATGTCTACTTAATACAAATTCGAATTATTTGATTTAAGGCCCAAAAAACCATTTAGAAAAGGAACTCGATGAATGATTATTCATTTCGTTTAATGGTTCATCAAAATTCTGATTACTTTTTGTTGAGATATCGTCGATTGTTGCAGCAGTATTGTGTGGACATGTATTGTGAAACTAGCTGACCCGTCTCAATCGATAAATAAAAAAGCAACTTTAATACTATGATAAACTATTATAATATAATGGTAGCCAAGAAGTGTTTGGAAACTCAGAAACTAAAGAGCGTAGGGGATCTGGTGGTGGGCCCAATTGTGGCAATAGGCTATTATAGACAAGGTAGCTGACCTAGCGAACTTTGTTTCGCCTTGGAGATGAATAAAGTTGTACTAACCATTGGTTTTTTTTCAATAAGGATATATATTAGGTGAAATACAAAAAAGTACAAAATATAAAAAAAATTCAAATGCATTGAAATACGTATATATATTATTATTCATACATAAAAAGAATTCTCTTTATTAACGAGGTGAAAAGGAAATTTTTTTATAATTCATCGATTGAGGCAGTACGAAGTCTGCCGGGTCAACTAGTAAGTAATAATTGATGAATAAAATGATAAATAAAGCTGAACTCTCGCTTATTGTACGTATTATACATTTTGCACTTGAAATTTGATTGCTTTCTTTATTCGCGCTCGTCTGACCATTGGCATAGAACCTATTCGCGAAGGTACCAAATATGGGTACGAAATGTCTAAATGTATCCCGTATCTATTAAATCCTGGGTGGAAATACGATATGCATAAGCATGTGTGTGTATTAAAGTCAGATCCTAGAGCGATTTGACGTAACTTATTTTAGCATGGCTGATTTTTTTATATGTTTAGTAGAATATTATTTCTAAAATAGTATCATAAGTGTCAAACATTTTCATGAACCAAAATTTTGTCAGACGCTTCAAAGTTCCCAAAAAATGAATAAACTTAGTGAACTTATTTTCACATTTTTGAAACATAGATGAATACAAAATAGTAATCATCGAAATTAATACCATTTTCAATTCACAGGCTCAGAGATCTTTTACCATGAGGTTGGAGAAATGATATCAAGATTTTGTCTCTCTTATTTTCACATGTCTGATTTCTGAATATGTTATCGAGGTGAAGGTAACTATCAAATTATATTTCATTGGTTATAGACAAATTGTAGAGACCAAACATCTCATTAACACAAAAATTATTCAGCTGAATAATAATAATGAAAATTTTGTTTTAATATATCGTATACCTACTCTGCTCCAGTGTTCTTCCTCATTATCATCAATAATGAGGTAAGTGGTTCCCTCTATCTTGAAAATATGCACGACACTTGAGGTTGTTACAAGGAATTTTTTATTTGTTGATAAGGAGAACAGTGTAAAGTGAAAATATCTAGGAAATCACTTACGTAAAGTCAATATCATTCACGTGCCTTTTCAATCAAAAGCAGTCGCCCATATTTTCTGTATTGACTGGCAAGACCGGCTCACAAAATGAAAATGAATTATTTTATTACTATTTCAGTATTACACTAAATACTTTCCGAAAGTCAGGTGACAGCAATTCTGCAAATATCTTCATTATCTGCGACACAGTTATTTCATATGAAAAGGTATATTTAGTTTCATATCGAGGATACTTGCCAATATAAATGCAGAAATTAAAAATAGTCAGCCGGAGTATTGAAAATATAGTTCCATACATATGAAGGTGAAAGATTTGTTGATTACAATGAAATGTTTTTTTTTCGGTTATCCCACTGTAGCTTTGCTGAGAGAAATGCTGGTTATCCAGAATTTTTTTTTTATTTCTACCCTAAACAGTGATTTGTTTGAGAACAAGGAATATGTATTAAAAAAAATGTCATGTGTTCCCCACTGTAGATTTGAGTTCTTTTCGGGCTATGGTATCAGAAGATGCTCTGACGCCCTTGGAAGTGGCTCTTAAAATTAATGGATCAAACAGAATTTAAGCGTTGTAGAAATATAAAAAAATAATAAGCTCGCCTTTACTTTTTATCAAAATGTGTTCATCAAACTCAACATTGAGTCAGATATATTTGATTTAACAAATGGGATAAAAACACTTGTATCATTTGATCGAAGTATCACATCCTCGATAGGTTCCCCTTGGTTTTTCTATATATGTGTTTTTTTTTAACCAAAAATAATAGGTATACCAAAAGTTACAGGGTTTTTCACGATATACGAGTACTCTCCGTTTCTTATTCGTATCGTAACGATTGTTGTACAAGGACTAATTCCTATTGTTAGATCATTACCTTTATTATAGTGAACTAACCAATAGTGCTGAAATAATCCGAATAAGTGTTTTGAAGTCTTGATTTTACAATTTACTTCTCTCCTAGTTTACAAAAATTATAATTTTCGATATGAATACTTGCCAATTAGTGACTCGATTATAAGAATCATTTCGGAGAATTCGTGTTTTCTATAGACATATTCAGATATAAAAGGCGAATATGAAATAGGAGATTTCCTGGTTTATTTCATTCCAGAGACTGACAACAAAAGTTTAAGAGAAATACAGAATCCTCCCAGAATAGATTTTAATTAATATCTCACATCAAGGTGTTTATAATTCTCAAAATTCTAGTAAAATGAAAAAAATGTTTCTGGAATAACTTTGGGGAATTTTCGGGTCCTACATTAGTATTTGAAAAGAATACATTTTTCAGGTTTCAGGAGTCAGAAGTTTCACATGGACCATCGATTATTCTATGCTTAAAAGTCTGCATTCGACAAGATCGGAATTTTTGCTAACTACCTATATTCTGAGAAGAAAATTAAATTGTACTTTCAAGATTCAAGATCAATTTTAAAATTATCTTCGAATTCGAAAACTGCCATATTATATTCAAACTCAAGGAACGCCAAACTGTGGGGAAGATCTACAATTTTCATTATAATGGTATGAATAGCACAGCAAACTGTAGAAAACGATGATCAATTTTTCGGTTTCAAGCGTATACAGAGTGATTCTTTGGTTTGAAATGTATGAGAAGAACAGCAAACTGTAGAAAACGATGGTCAATTTTTCGGTTTCAAGAGTATACAGAGTGTGTCTTCGGCTTGGTCGTTTATTCTAACAAAAAATTATTGGGGTGAAAAAAATGCTTTTTGCCCATACCATTTTTTTGGATTCACTCCATGAAGAAAAAGATATAGCCATTTTAAATTTTCATAATAGACTATGCCATGAGAGTTTTTCGGAGTTTGAGATCAAAAGCCTATATAAACACCTTCGAAAAATTGTAGCAGAAATTTAATTCTGCGAATCTTTTGAACAGAGTCGAATTCAGACGAAGTAGCAAATTTTTTTTATTTGACTGATGTAGATTTATTTTAAATGATCAATTGAAAAAATTAATTTACCAAAAATGTCCAATATTCACCGAATAGCAGTCAATTTACTTTTGAAAAGGAAAATACTCGATATAAAATTTTTGGAGATTTCAAACCCCGATTAAATTTCTTCAAGCGAGCCAAATCGGAAAAAATGGCAATTTCAAAAGTGTTTTTTTTTATCCTTGACACATGTGACATATGTATATATCAAAGACTCACCCCGTATGAAAGCAGAAATATTTATTGTTATTATATTTTTTCTATCAAGTTTCGATCTCAAACAAAGTCTATAGTGACTTCATCATATTACTGAGGCTTGGTTTAAAACATTCAAAAAAGAGTACGATTTAAGTAAGCATTAATTTACGCTTCTTGCCGGCAAATAATATGGAAGATTGCGCTGCTAATATCTGGCACCAAAGTTGAATTCAACACGCAATATAAAATCGGATGAAATGTATTTTGGTCGAAAAAAAATTTTCGAATCAATTAATATTTTCTTAGAGATTCATAGAGTCGGTGTCACAAAACTGTAATTGTGCGATTGAATAACCTTACCTACATAAATTCTAACCAACCGAATCCCTCCTTTTGAAATTTCAACGAATCACGGTAGCTTCAACTAATTTAACAATTCAAACAAAGTTTTGTGAAACCGACTTTAAGATTTCAAATAACAAATTCTTTGAAAGAGTCATGCAAATGGGAATCGATATAATAATTCTTTCTAATTCTGATCATTTTATGAAAGGAGAAATAAGATTAATTTATGTTTGTTAAGAAGCTAAACTCGTAAAGTCGAACAAAGACTTACTAAAAGATATCAAAATACAATAAAGTTTGATTCAAAAATTGATTCTGTGAATTGAGAATGGTTGACGTTGGGCCGAACAAACGTATTTCGTCGATTTTACACGAGATACCGCGTGATCGTGATTGACCAGCACTTGGGATAAATTAATGTTTGCTTTGATAGTCGATATCTGGCCATACAAATTTGAATAAAAAGACTACGTTCTATGTTAACCTTCCCAACCCAAACCAACTTGATGAACAACTTAAGTCACTCTACCTTTTGTCACTGGATGGATACAATTGAATCCCTCTTTAAATTATCGAACAATTTTCATGAAAATTCATTCGGTATCACAAGGTGACCTAGCCGACCCCTCAATCTCACGCGAAGACGCATCGCTGCAAGACTAATTCCCTGCTTAGGATGAGGATTATCATTTGGGTATGGATGGACTGCTGGATATTTATGTTATAGAAACTGGGGGGTACCGCAAATCGCTTCCTTCACTTCCCCGAATTTATTTATCTTGTGTCAAGTAGCTAAGGTAGATACTTAGCAGTTGGATTCAGTAGTGCCGTCCTCATAGGGATTTTGGCATTTGTGCCTATGAAAGGACTTTGTGCGGGGGGCGGCCTTTATTGACATAAAGCAATGGGACCCAGGACTAATTCGAGGCGGCTATTATCCGGTTTGACTACCATTGGAGGGTAAAATGAAGGCGGGATCGTCGATGACAGAACTTGCGCAGATGCTGGACCCGCCTCTGAAATAACCCAGTCAACTCCCTAACCATCTGTTTCGTCTAGTAACATTGTACCCTATCGAGAAGCTATGTGCCAGTGTTTATATCTACCTACTTAATCTTTGTGTAAACTTTCCGATGTTGTGTATCATAATATTTAGTGAAAGCAAATTTATTTTTCAAAGACTGATTCGAAAGAAAACAATATACGAACAATCCTGTTAAAATAGTAAAGTGTTGACTAGTTATTGAAGAAAACCAGTTTTGGAGCAACGTTTATCGGACAATCCATTTAACGATGCATACGATTTTTTCGGATCAAAATGCATATTACCGCAGCAGTGCCGCACCTTACTCAACAGCAGCTGCGGCTGCAGCAGTGAACGTTTCAACGAATCATTATGCTTACGAACAATATTCTCGATACGGTTATGCAGCAGCATGGCATCATCAACAACATCAAATGTCCAACACCAAAGATATGGTTAAACCACCTTATTCATACATTGCCCTGATAGCCATGGCTATTCAGAACGCCAAAGAGAAAAAAATTACCTTAAACGGTATCTACCAATTCATCATGGAAAGATTTCCTTACTATCGAGAAAACAAACAAGGTTGGCAAAATTCCATAAGACATAACCTCAGCCTGAATGAATGCTTCGTGAAAATACCAAGGGACGATAAGAAACCCGGCAAAGGAAGTTACTGGACTCTTGACCCAGACTCCTACAATATGTTCGATAACGGATCCTATTTGAGGAGAAGAAGAAGATTCAAAAAGAAGGACGCCCTAAGAGAAAAAGAGGAAGCTCTTAAAAGACAACAACTGAAAACCGAAACTCCCCCAACTTCAGTTTTATCACCAAGAGTCGAACATAAAGTGGAGGATACGAAATCAAAATTTGTATATAAATCCAAGAGAGAATTAGACACTGAACTGACACCATGCATGAACCACAAATATGCGGATACGAAGTTCCCGATGAATCATCAGCAGGATCACCTGATGGGCGATGCAGGGCCTCCGATACAAGTAATGGATACAACAACGGCGTTTTCAGTCGACAGTTTGATGATAAGCAGAGACCAAATGGGAATACATCCCAGCACGGGTAGGCTTCATTCCCCAGCTGAAATCTACTCGTATTGTTCAAGTGCAACTAGTCCTCAACATCAGTACATTGCTGACGAAACCGCTTCCAGGTATGCCCCATGGTACAGTCCTGAGACCTCGCCTGAATCCACTACGGCGACCCCTGGTTACAGGGACATCCTTTTCGACGGAACTATTGGTCCCAGCTGTCAGTTATCCAGTTTCAGACATTCCGGAGTCTCCACAACGCCACCCACCTACAAGACAGCAGGTTATTATCACCAATAATGTGTTGTATAGGAACCTAATGGACAATACTATTTATCGAAATGCAATAGACGATGGTTGATGAGTGTAAATTTATTCCTATTTATTATTTGAGTGCTATTGTCATTCGATTTGAAGACTTTAAACCCACCTCATCCAAATGTGATTATGTAAGTAAGTTATTTGCAGATTTTTATTGTTTGGTGCTGATGGTCTGAACCTTACTTTATTGGGTAGTGGATTTTCTTGATATATAAGAGAGCTGGAGAGAAAACTTAAATGTGATATTCGTTCAATATTAAAGATATTATGTACTCCTTAGAACTGATTTTTTTAATCGAATCCACGGTCCACCAGATAACCTTAACAACAATAAGGACATCGATGTAGAACATCAATACCGATATTACTGACAAACAATTCGGGTTTATACTCTTCAATAATTCCCGATTTTTCAGTTTTGTTATTCTCTTCCGACCTGAATCTAAATACTCAAAATTAAAATAAATGAAATGATTATCATAAACGATTATTTGGTTGCCAAACTCAAAGCTCACAGGAAGGTAGGTGTTGTGCTCCTTTATAACTATTAATTAAGAAGAAAAATAGAATACCATCAAATAGAAATTGGATGCAATCATCTTTCGAAGATTCAGGTTCCACTTCAGATGATATCCTCCTGAAGCATAGGTAAGTTGCATGAAATTGATTCCTACTCATGAACAAAATGTACAAACAAAATAAAATTTCCAGTTTATGTCAGAACATGACAATTCATGAACACTCTTCATTTAAAGTCTTTCTGTTGTGAAGAGGGTTACTCCATCATAATATCTTCTTCATCAAATATAAAAAAATAAGGTGAAAACCTACCTTGATTCAATTAATAGTGTCACCTTCCATGAATTCAGTGAGTTCAATGAATTGTTGTTAGTAAAAATACTTTGTGAAGAAAAAACTGTTATTTCCAATTCGACCTTGAAAGCAGTGGTTCAAATATCATCTCTTTAATTCCCAAATTAGAATAATAACAACTATACATATTTCATATAGATATACAGGGTGGCCGGACGATTGACGTCAAAAAAAAAAACAGGTCCCTCATGTCATGGGGTATTCGAATCACCCCCATGTATGTTATCCGATTTTTCACGGTTTCTGAGTTATGAATTTTTTTATGAAATTTGAGAATTTTCAACTTGAACATCTTCAAAATTTTTTTTTTCTAAAAGTACAAGACTTTTCTGATATTTTTTTGTTGTAGATAGATCGCTAGGAATTGTACTTTTATACATAAAATAACCAGCATCGTAGCTCTGATAAAAATTATGAAAATGTTGGTCTCAAGTGAGAAAGTTACGTATTTTGGATCATGATCTAAATTTTCTAATTTAAATTAAAAATGTAAACAGGTTACTTCATGGTTTCTTAGTAGGCTTAAAAACTGCGCTCAACACTCAGCTTTCAGAATCTTTAATAAAAAATGGTACTCAACGGTCTACTTTTGCTAGAATTAGCCTTCAAAGTCAGCGAGGTGGAAAAAATCAAAGAACTGGACGTTTACTCAAATATTATTTTTTGCCGTTTTAAGATTTTTCTGATCAAGCTATGATAGAAAATGCTGAAAATCAATGAAAATTAGCTTTAACAGAAAAGTTTTAGATAAGAAAAAGAAAAAGGTATGGCAATAAATCACACATCATGTAGATAAAAAGAAATTTATTTATGAAATTTACAATAGGTTTTATGCGATTGAAAGAAAATTTTTTGCGAAGGTGTAGAATGTGTATTGAGGCTCGAGGTGGCCACTTTGAAAACCTATTGTAAATTTTATAAATAAATTTCTTTTTATCTACATGATGTGTGAATTTATTGCCATACTTTTTTCTTTTTATTACCTAAAACTATTCTTGTAAAGCTAATTTTCATTGATATTCAGCCTTTTTTATCATACCTTGATCAGAAAAATCTTAGAACGGCAAAAAATAATTTTTGAGTAAACGTCTAGTTCTTTGATTTTTTCCACCTCGTTGACTTTGAAGGCTAATTCTAGCAAAAGTAGACCGTTGAGTAACATTTTTTATTAAAGATTCTGAAAGCTGAGTGTTGAGCGCAGTTTTTAAGCCTACTAAGAAACCATGAAGTAACCTGTTTACATTTTTAATTTAAATTTGAAATTTTAGATCATGATCCAAAATACGTAACTATCTCACTTGAGGCCAACATTTTCATAATTCTTATCAGAGTTACGATGCTGGTTATTTTATGTATAAAAGTACAATTCCTGGCGATCTATCTACAACAAAAAAATATCAGAAAAGTCTTGTACTTTTAGAAAAAAAAATTTGAAGATGTTCGAGTTGTAAATTCTCAAATTTCATAAAAAAATTCATAACTCGGAAACCGTGAAAAATCGGATAACATACATGGGGGTGATTCGAATACTCCATGACATGAGGGACCGGCAGTGGCGTAGCGCAAATTTCGGAGGCCCCCCCGCAAGATTTTAGTCGGGGGCCCCCTCCATAATTTTACGTTATTTCTGATAAGTTTCCCCTGACGTTTTTCAAAGAAAAAATATTTAAGAAAATGTGATAAAAAATTTATATATAGGTATGTATACAATATATTAAATAACAAAAATTTGTAAACAAAATAACATAGATTCTGATATAAAAATAATTAGAAAGAAATCAATGTGATAAAAAAGTTGAAAAATTATTTAACAAAAATGCATTAATCTTTGCTATTTTTTTTGTACAAACATATCTATCAACTTGTCGATGGCCAAGCTTCAGGCTACTTCTTGTTCAAAGCTGTAGTAGGCTCAAAAGTCTGATAGACGTGTTTGCGTTATTGTATTCCTAAGATAATTCTTGATTATCTCGAGCCTAATAAAACGATCATTTGACGATGTCCAAAGAGAGTCCCGAAAAGCTTGACGGTATATTAAAAAACTAATTGAGTGATAATTCGAATTTCGAATGTAGTTACTGAAAACCTTATATGTTTTTTAAACCATTTAGGAACATTTCTCTATTTTTCGGGAGTAATAATAATTGTATATCCATTGTTTCAGTTTTGTTCATTACATTCCATAAAAATATAGCGAATCCGCAAGTTCAATAGAATGAAATTATTGGGGCCCCATTTGAAGCTTTTCGTTTGACTTGGGGGCCCCTTTAGTGCCGGGAACCTCTGATACGCCACTGTGCTGAATAATTGATTGTGACTCAGGCATTGGCTTATTAAAATATCAAAAAAACCTTTCGTCGCGGAGAAAATGCATTTTGTTTTTCTCTCTGGAGTTTTCTTTTGCAAACTCTACTTAAAAATTTTCTTCTACGATCTGACATTTTTTCTTATTTCTGAAAAATTTTAAGATATTCGAACTGCCGTTTCTAATTGGCGCATTCAATAACTTTTCCTTTTTTTAATATTGAAAATGAAAAAATACGAGAGACGTTTCTCAACGGATAAATAAGCTACGCAATTAATTCTAGAACTAACCTTGAATGAAATTGTAATCCTGAAACCAAAGGCAGTGAAAGTGTCAAAACATTGAAAACTTTGTCGTTGATTGTAAACAAACTCACAACGTGGTTTCGTATTCAACATAGATATAGATAACGTATTGTTTAGAAAAATTGTACATATAATTTAAATCCAGACACCAATGACAGCAATTCGAAATTTATTTGAAGTTATTATATGTCATAATTGTTTCAGAGTCGAATATTTCGTCAATTCACAAGCAAATATATTTAAGACCCAGGGACCCTTTTTCATAGCTTCAACTGACCCGTTCTTGACGACAGAACACCGTATCTATATCTATGGTATTCAAACACTTGTTTCTCTCACTACTAGAATGGAAATAGAAATAAAAAGATTTCATAATATTTTCCCCTTCTTCATAAAAATATCCTGATTGACTGGGCTGAAGGACTTAGGTCAATGGCCTTAAATACAGTTATTTATTTATTTTTTTATCCTGATTGAAGAATTAACAATAATTTCTGCAATAACAGATAAGACGCAAACCGCCTGAAGAACAACATGTCAAATCAACCGCCGAGCCCCCAATAAAAGGATCATGTGGCTACCTTCAAAGAGAAATACCGAAAAGCTTGACGCTATAAAAAACTCTTCAAAATAGGGTAGCACAGGATGTGACTGAGGGATATGTCGAATCGAATTACTGTTAACCTTCTATGTGTTTTGAAAATGATTCAGGAATATTTCTGTTTATTTCGATAATATATAACTGTTCCATCATTGTTTAGGTTTTGTTCGTTATTTCATCAGAAAAATATCGCGACTCGGCAAGTTCAATAGTTACTGGGGCCCCATTCAAACCTTTTCGTTTGTCACGGGGGCCCGCTTAGTGCCGGGGCCCCCCCGCACTGCGGGGTCTGCGGGGCCCTCTGCTACGCCACTGGGGACCGGTTTTTTTTTTTGACGTCAATCGTGCGGCCACCCTGTATAGAGTAAACTAAGTCGGTCTTAAATATACCTCACATGTGGGATCTTCAACCAATCGTCTGAGATTGTACAAGATAATTTCAGATAGTGAGTCATATCTCGAAATATCCCATTTGAAGTATGAATTAACACATTTAATGAAATTCATTATATGGGATGATCCATCACATTATCATACCCCCCATAATCGGGATAATAAGTAACAGTTTATCAATTTACATAACCATCAACATTTTTAAAACTCATGAAGAAAATTATGAAACTTTTAATCTACTATGACAGTTTAATTATATTACCTACCTACTCATCTTTATGCATCATAAAATTTCATAGGAGTCCTACAAATTCCTGGGGAGAAAATAGAATACGCGACAACCCTTAGATTCAAAGAATTTTTCTTCACCATATCTTTTTAAAATTACTAGATGTAAGATATAATAGAATTTCAATGTCCAAGAGACGTTATTTATCCAATGAAAACCAGGCTCAATTAAAACAACCTGAATTTTTTCAACATGGTAAATGTCTTCCGGTTTCTTTACTCTCAATTAATTGATGATAGAAATAATTTTGGGATTATTGCACAAATGTTATGAGGTCGTGTTGAGCCAATTTCCATAGGGTGTGAAATTTCCAGGCCCATTTTCAATATTATACCTATATTTTGAGTTTATGAGGTTAATTTCCAGTCCAGGTAATATCTTCATGAAGGATTTTGAAGAGCACTTCATGAAATTAGAAATAATCTGGGAAAGTGAAGGAGGTCAAGTTATCATATACAAGTGTTCCCTTTGAGAAAACCTCATTCATTTCTCACCTCATCTGATCTCTTAATTTGCTTCAAGTCCATGTACAGGCTGATCAAATTTCAAATGTCTTAGCACTACAACTTTTGAATCAGAGGAGATAGACAAAGTCTGATATCACAATCCCGTTTTTTCGGATACTAGCAGAGTAGTATTCATTTTTGGTCACCTTCTTTTGTATTCGAGTTGTAAACGACAACTGGGAAAATGGCGACATCGAAAAAATTTTTACCTTCGCTAATAATGATGATAGAGCTCTGAAATTGAAACATAGTAAGGGCCATTTGCCACTTGGAATCCAAGGTCCTGCTCGGCTTTTGAGCAGGATATTTAATTACGAAGCACCGAAATGCGCCATAATCAGGTAATATGATATCGAAGAAAAAACATGTACGTATCTGTGAAATTTGGAAAATTGGCTGCCTTGGCCAAATGCAACTCTTTATTCAATTTGATTTTTCTTCAATTTCTTCAGATTTTTTAAAGTTTTTGAATGGTAGATCTGACGCAAGGAAAACTCCAGGGAATGGTAGATCTGATGCAAGGAAAAACTCCAGGGGACAAATCTCCCGTGAGGACATTGTATCTTTTAATGTTTCTCGTATATGCATGTTTTTTCTTTGAAGTTATTTTATTTATATGGAAATCTTATCAATTCAAGAAGAAAAACAAATTTGAAGATTTTAATTATTAGTGGGAGATGCCCAAACCATGACTAAATGTAAGTTAACGCCAATGCTATTTAGGGTGACTTCTCTAGATACTCTGGAACAAATTAAAAATCATCAAATCTTCTATATCGAGAGGAATCAAACTGAACAATAATATCACATGGTGCTACATATCGGTTGAGGTTTTTCATGAATCTGACATATCGATTCGTCTCAGAATTAAGATTTAATTTATTGATGGGCTAGTTATTCAACTATTAACTTCCTTATGAGGTTTGCCACTGTTCCATATACAAGAATTTTTCAAATGAAAAATTCTAATTTATACTGTTTCTTCGATTAAAAAATCTACTCATTAGAAAATCATCTACAACTCATTAAAAACTCAAAGTGAATTATGTGGTGCAAAAACTTTATGACCTAGCAGGTAAACATTGGAATAATTACTGAGTGAAAGACAAGAATAGAAGAAGGGACAAACCAGATGTTCTACAGTGACAACATCCCCTTGAGGGCATTCTTCGGTTTCTACAACCGATTATCATGCATCTCTCCACTTTCAGAAATACCACGAACAAAAACTGAGATCAAATTTTATAATTGAAAGTAGCTATATAATTTCCAATCTTCATTGTGCTTGATCATTAACTTTAGCATTATAGGGCAAGGTATAGACGGAACAAGAAAAAAACTATGTAACCAACTTCAATTTATCATCATGATTTAATGAATGATATTAATAAATAATTATCGTGATTTTGCCGTGACGTAGAAGATAAATCAACGTCTTGATTTTTAAATTTCAAGAGTATGTGCTTAACTTAATATGATCATGAAAAATCAAGAATATTCAATTTCGATTAAGGACATTTTCGAGTATTTTCATCTCAACACAGATCAGATCGGAATTCATTACTTATTTCGGTTGAAATAACCATGGATTATTGGATTATTTCCCAATTTTTATTCTTACTTAGCTCATTTATCTGAATTATTCATCACATGACATCAGCGCTGGTCAAAAAAATCGTTTTCAGACTGTCCAGACAATCCTCTAACTTCCTTATGTATTTTATATAATTGAAAATTTCAGTTTCTATTACGAACTAATTGATAACAGAAGGAATCATTCTATGAAGCTACGAGTATAAGAGATAAAAATTAAATGGAAAAACTAATATTAATTATTCTCGAGAATGAAATATTGGAATGCTGACAGCAGCAATATAACGAAGGGCTGACAAAAACTTCTGAAATAACTTGTGCGGGGACGTTATGCTATTGCTTCCTTAAATCAATACTATACAGGGTGAGTCTTTGACTTGTACATATATTCAAACCATAGATTGTTGAGGTCAAAAGAAATAATTTTTTCGTATAGCATTTTTTCTGATTCAGCCTAAATGAAAAGATAAAGCCATCTTAAACTTTCATAATGAGCTATGCCACCCCTGGAAAGATGAAACTGAAATTTTTCCTAGCATTAGATGTACCTCCTGAAGCTTCGAGAAAATGTGGCGGAAATTTAATTCTGCGAATCTTCTGCACAGAATTATATTCAGCCAAAGCAACCAATTTTTTTAATTTCGCCGATATAGATTTTTTTAAATCATTAATTACTCGAAGAGTGCGAATATCGAGAGATTTCACGAAAAATACTTTTGTTTTCCAAAATGACCAAATATTTATTAAATGACATTCAATTCACTTCCAAGGGTCGGGATTCCTGCTATTATTATGAAATGGAATATATTGGTCATAACGAAAAATATGAAACTTGTGAGTTGAATGTTGTATTCGTAAAAGAATTGTCACATTAATGAGAACCTATATTCTGAAAATCATATCATTCGATGAAATCTTTCACGAGATATATTCGAAAATTACATTTTTTTTTTGGATTTTCAACAGCCTGTATCTTTCTAAACGAGCCGAATCGGAAAAAATTGTAGAGTCAAAAAGTGTGTCTTCTGACCGCAGGAATCTCCATTTAGATTATATGTACAAGTCAAAGACTCACCCAGTATACATGCATAAAAAAGTAGTTGCATGCAGAAATATCAGCGGATTCGGTCTCGGAAAACACTCTAAATGGAGGTATTTTATGAAATTCTCTAATCAATATGTGTAGATATGTAAAGAAAACCTCAGTCAGAGGTTTTTGTAACCTCTTTTCATTGTCTCCTTCTGTATTGTGAGAAAAATTTCATTACCTTTTCTTTACACACCACCACTCAATATATCGTATTTAGACATCTTTTTTAAAAGGTCGAAACCAAATACCCATAGATTCGAACTCCTACGCTTAACTATAATCACGCAAATAAAATTTTTGTCAGCACACTCTCAAATACTTTTGGAGCATTTGTTCATTCTAATTATAAAAAAAAATTATGAAAATAATCGAATAGAATATGTAAATATATCTCAACTTGAATGAGATTATCGAAAATTGCTAGACAATTAGCGTTAATTGCTGAATTCAAAGAATTCTCCAAATATGTATCGTGTATTCTATAATCACAATTCGAATTTTTATTTTCGTTCAATAACTTTCATTTCTGGAATATCATAATAAATGAAAAATTTTAAGAGAATTAACCAACTCGAAATGAGTGAAGCGTTATCGATTTTTTCTCAGAAGCAACTCTATATGCGGAGAATAATAATTTTTGTTCCTAGTCTCAATTGAGGCCACCCCTATTAATAATCTAACTTTTTTCACTAAGGTTCAAAAAACTTGAAAAAGTTTCTGTTCTGCACACCATACATCTAACAGAAATAGAAAAAGGAATGAAGGATTCACCAGTTCTACTGAAATGGTAATGAAAAAATGAAAGTGTTCTGAAGGGTCCAACTGATATACATACAACGTTGAGGTTCTAGGGATTCACATGTGTTTCCAAAAAGATAAAATTTATGTACCTACCGTTTTTCACAAATATTCGACCCTTTTCAATTCATCTGGAGACAAAGCCTGAAAGTCCAAACATGAAGACAACATTATCAGCTTTAGATATTCGAACGAAGGACATCTGTTTTGGTTTGTTATCGAATTTCGTTTGAATTTGTTCGGAAGAGGGTATAGGAATATTCTTCTTAACTAACAATATTTCCATTGAATGTTTTGTTAATATGATAAGGAAAAATTACACCATCATTTGCCGTTGATATTTTCCTGGAAATTGAAAAAAGTTTAGAACCTCGTTTCTTGTTGAATCGAACATATATGGAGTAAATATTGCTAGGCGTAGGAGATTCCAGATAGTCTGTACAAAAGAATCGATTCCCTCATCGAATAATAATAATACAAGTAAAACAAAACCAGTAGAATGTTTGAAATGAGTGTAAATGGAAACTGGTAGAAATCTGGATAAAACGGCGAAACATAACGAATATTTTGTGGACAAAATATCAAAAACACAAATTCCAAAAAAAAGGTCAACTTACCACATTTTTGAGAAAATTTATTATTCTGGAAAATATGCATTAATTTGAATGCTGACAAAATCGGAAAAACTTAAATCTCATAATGTTTGTAGGGAATCCTTCACATTTTTTCAGCATACAAGATACTCAAATGTGATTGAAATTTAGGAGGATGATGAAAATTGATATTGTTTTTTAATGAAGAAAAAAATATAAATTGTTCATTGAAAAAGTCCCATTCTTTTGTAGGAACGTACTAAGAAATGACTTGAAAGTAAACGAAAATATGCATATCCATATATTTCCTTTTTTTAGTTTCTAGTCGTTCAAATTCATGTTATGAACCCAGAAGTATATTTTTCTTGTTTTTTCATCGATACAGTAAATAATCACGAATAATTCACAAAAATGACAGATTCAAATCTGTAGATGAAACGAAATACAATCACTGAGTCATCACTATGTAGTTTGATTAGCAAAGAAAAATTCTTGATGTAGAAAAAACTATATTTTTCTGAACTCTATAAAAAAATACTTAGGGTCTAAATTGACCCTTCCATGTCCTGAAAGTAAATTTAAAGCACCTTATCAGTGAAAGATTAATGTATTTGATACATCAGGTAACGCAGTTGCACATTGCTGTTCGTTTTGGTTTTCAAGTCTTATCAGACTCCATGCATATGATAAATTTTCTTGAAATCAATATTCAAGAAGGAATGACTTGATCAGGTTGGAATCTTATCGCAAAATATCATCTGTACCATATGCACCTGATGAGTCCAATTTATTTGAAATTATATCATCGTCGGGATCCAAAATTGGCAAATAAAATTGTCTGATCATGCAGTTTTCCATATTTCAATCAATGTGATCAGAACCGTATTTTTCCAATTATTGAAATGAAAACTAAAGCAAATTGAAAGAAATGATAATGCTCTTGTAAAAAGAAGCGAATGAGGAAGAAGGTTATAAAAGATTTTTTCCAGTGAAATACTCATCTTTGAGCAGTGTTCCGAATTTATTTCTCGAAAGCAAAAGCTTGAATAATGGAGTTTATCGGGGAAGAACTAAAATTTAGTTAAACCTGAGAGGATACGTCAATGTGTTCGGATTTCGGTTCATTCATTCATCTTTCATTGACTTCATTCCCTTCTTCATCCCTATTAACTTCGAAAGACCCACAATAGAGATAATACTAAACACATTTCTGTTGTGAAATGACGTTAAGCTGAGGAAGTTTTAATTTAGTACGTGCTCGGAAGTAAGTGTCCGATCCTTTCACCTTGCTCGCCGAGATATTTTTCTCACAACTTAATCTTTGCGACAATTTTTGGGAGCACAGGTATTCATGGGAAAGATGATACGTTTCATCTTCAAGACATAGTCGATTATGTGAATTTCCACTCAATTTCATCCCAGGAAATCTTCAATTTCTTATTTTTCGAAACTTGTTTTTCAACTGTCATATTGCTATTTATTAACAAAATTTAGTGTAAGAAATAACTAATCTGATGAAATTAATAAGGTCAAGGAAAGCCTTTTTTCATTCTAACTAAAGTAATATGAATTTCGGTAACGGTGTACTAAATTTAGAATTTTTTATGAGTCTAATTGAGTTCCAAATACCAAAGGGTTAAAATTATTCTGCAACAAGAAGATAAGCACTCAACTTAATCTGTTGCCAGCAAGAAAATATAGAAGTTGATAAATACCTAAACAAATGGTTATATCAGAACAACCACTTAATTCAATGTTGAATACATTCAAATTAACTATTCTTCATGGCAATGAAGACAGGAAAAAAATGTTGTACCAGTAAATATATTCCACGTTTCTATTCAATAGCAATAAGAGTTTATCAACTCTGCTTGCAATTGAGCGAATGTATAAGCGTGGTACAATTTACCCAATATAGGAAGCGCACGTGTTGTACCTATTTTAAAGAAACCTACCACACTCTTAGTCCGAATATGTATGATAAAACTTGACTTAAGCTTTATTTAGGTTAGAGTTTTCAGAACCGTCCCTAGAATCGTTTCAAAATATTTTGATGATTTCTTTGATTTTACGTATGCTTTCGAAACTGTATATTTATGTTGAGAATTTGCCTCCATAGAAGTAGAAAACATGAAATGCGAATCATTTTGAAAAACTTCTCATTTTAGTTATCTCATCTAAAAATTAAGACTACTCATTAGAGAATCCAACAGAGAAAAGGAATTCAGGAAATGCTATTTGAATGATACAATTTTAAAAAATAGCAGAATCTCTTTGATTACCTGAGGAGTTACCTATAAATTTGCAGAGGACTTAAAAACTTTTCAGTAATGCTATAAAAATCTCATAAAATTTTCCTAAAAGGTTCGCAAGATAGGAACTTTAATGTATTCCATTAGAGGAAAGCTCGGCAAAGTGAATAAATACCTTTTTTTCATTGCCTTGAGGTAGGGAAAAAGCTCGATAGACTAGCTGCTATTGGCACCGGCCAGTTCTTTATGGTGCCAGCAAGTGTTGGTTCTGGATGTAGTCCTAACTTGCAGCTTGAGTCCGGTTCCTATATTGTTTCAGTCTCAGGGGAAAGGCAAAGTAAGCCACAGTCACACGAAAACTTTTTGTAACATACCTGCAGTGGAAAAGCAAGTTTCTAATATTTTCGATTCTTACTTAACTTCTCATTTTTCTGTCATAGTCTACTTCTTCTTTCTTATGTTTTTTTCTAACGCTCCTTTGATTTTCTTACTTATCTCTCTCTAATTTACGCTACTATACTGAAATAATATTCATTATTAGTAAAAATAACTTGATTTATTTTGTCGTGAACGATATCATCTTTAAAAAATCACATCTTCAATTTAGCTGTGTTCATATTCAAATGACACAGTTTTTGAGTACTAAGCAACATAAATTCCATCAAACTATACAATTTTATATCTGTTTCACATTCTTCAGGAAATCATCAGCTTCGGTTTACATAAATGTAGCGAATCGTCGGTTCAATAGGATGGGAAAGATTTATACTGATAGATTTATAGATCATACCTCTATAAATACATATTCCACCATCTGAACCGAAAAACTTCCGACGTCTTATATGAATTATTTAGAGCAGAACGTTTTGGACAACAAGGCAATTACAAGGAATCAGAAAAAAAACACTGAAATCTTTTTGAAGGTAATATTTTTTCATTTTAGCAATTGGGAAATCAGTAAAGAAAATGCACCTATGTAAGTGTCAGAAATTTCATAAAATTTTTCAAAATTGAATAATATTTGTTTTACTGTAATTAACTTTACCGTACACATATTATAAAGCGGTTTTCCAGTTATAGAGTATAAGGAAAATTGTGTTTCAGTGACCACAGTCAAAGGTTGTGTAATAATTGATTTCTGGTAAATGTATGGTCCAGCTTTTCTTTGTGATATTAATCATTTTGGGTTTCGCATTCAATGTGGGTTTTACAAAATTTTATTGCCTGCCAAACACCTTCAAATTGATTAGTTTTCTTGGTTTATATTGACGTAATATTTTTTGATCGCACTATCAAATTTTGGTTAAATCCACCTTCAGGCTTACATCGAAAACGGTTTAATGAGTTCTTATATAAAGTGTCCTATGAGGAACTTTCCCCTTGGTAAACAAAAAGACTCAGACGTCCGAAATTACTTTTGATTATATATATTGTGATACTGTTAATCCAAATTGAATGATATTTCATAGTTTCATAGCATGAGTTAGATTATTAATACCGAATCAAAAAATCTAGTAGCGTGATCAGGAAATTCAATTTCGAATTGTGATATGAAAATGATTTCCCTAATGTAGGCCATTTCTATTTACATATATTATGTCTCATCTCTGAGGGTTTCATAGAGATCTGACAAATCTTGATAAGTAGATCCCTTGTCACAATTACTCTTTTTAAATCAATTTGGGAGACCATGTTCGTTGGGTGCCACAAAATTTCAAATAACGAAAATAACTATCTGTTTTTTTTTAATAATCTGCCCACTTTCAGAACTTGAAAATTCCCATTAATTTCACAAATGACTGGAAATTCGGTAGCATCAATGAAAGATTTTTTATTGATTTTTCCTTAATTATATTATGATATTTTTGAAACATAGATGAATTCAAAATAGTAATCATCGAAATGAATACAATTTTCAATTCCGAGGCTCAGAGATCATTTATCACGAGGTTGGAGAAATGATATTAGATTTTGTCACTGAGATGAGAGATATACCGGTTTCGGCCTCATTTGGCTTCATCAGTATCACATACATATCAGGGACAAAATCTTTATAAAAAACATTTGAAGCAATTGGTTGTGAAGTACTGGGTAAAATATTACTAAAGCAGTGAAATCCAAATGCGTCAAAATTAAGTTTCACATCTCCAATCAAAAGCTAAAAAAGAAATCTGGACTTCCTCTTTCACTGAATGAGATTTTAGCAGTGGCTCTTCAGGACCTGCTTGCTAGTTTCTCAAAGTGATGGAAAAAGCCCAACTCTTTTTGCGACTGTGAAGCCAAATGTTATAAGAAAAAAAAATTGGCTCTGAATAGAGCCACTGCTAAAATCTCTAAAATGTCTCTAACTCTCGAAAATGTCTGGAGGCGGCCCTGTGAGTGAGCTCTCAAATAATCGATTGTATTCATTCGACAGGTGATGTGTTATAGTTGAAATGCCTGAAATGGAGCATTTCAGTATGTTTATTCAAACGAAAATCAATTATGTGTACATAATTCAATTATTTACATTTTAATGAGTAGAATTATCTACACTGAATTCCAAATTTGCAGGAATACTGTGTATCTCGTCTTTGATAGTTCATTGGCGTACACTTGAAATTTTTCTGGATTATCGATTTGAAGTTATAATTTATAGTGTCACTTGTTTATTAGAACAGTTTGGTCCGTCGTTGTAGATTTATTTTCGACGTTTCTCCAGTTCGACTGAATGGTATGTTCAGGAGTTATATTTTCAGGGCAGCTCAATTCAGCGAGAAACTCTCCTGAAAGTATAACTCTTGAAGATGCCAGACACTCGAAGTGGCGAAACGTCGAGAATTAATCCACGATGACTGCCATAATGCTCGAATAAACAAATCACATGGAACGATAGGCGCGAAAGCCTCAACCAATTCATTAAACTCATAGCCTTTTTAATGAGACACCCTACATTTTATTTCACCATTGAATTGCATATTTTTTCTGATGTAAAAGATATTTGTATATTAGATATAAGAATCGGAATCTGAAATAATTTTCATCAAAATTCGAAATTCATTTTATTACAAGTACAAGAAATAAGAAACAACAACAATAATTCTAACAATCCTTATAAACAGATTATGCGACTTTCAAAAAATTATATCCACATACTCTTAGGATGCACTTGTACTGAAATTGTAAAGAAATTAAGGAATTATTCCTCTGCTATTATTACTTTTAGTTTGTTGCAGAGATAGGCATCGTATTTGAACATTGACATTCATTTCAAAACAATTTTCATTGTTTTGCATCATATAAGAAAAGTTCATGGATTTCGTGATAGTATACATTATACATTTCAGATGGAGTTCAGTTGGAAGATGAAGTGGTATGTATTTGGAACTGCCCCAATATAACCCTCAAAATGATTTCATATTTTTTTTTATTCCAGCAAATCTAGAAAGTCAAAATTCTGTAATTTTCATGCACAGGTATTTTTTCAATATTCGTGTTACATTAAACGGAGGTGAAATTAGCAACCCTCAATTTGTTTCATATTTTGGGAAAGTTTCGTGAAATAAAATTAAAAATCAAAATCTTTGTTTTGTTCACAATTTTTTTATCCCTGATTTGATTTCATGAAACCAGAAGCTGAAGAGGAATCCAAATTTTATAATTATTTTGATGAATTCAGTGGAAAACAGTGAAGATGTGAATGTGAAAAAATTCATAATGAATGCTAGAAATGACCACCTCCAGAAAAAATAGACGAACGACGTTTTATTGTCATGAATTAATAAAAATAAATAAAAACTGAATTCTAGTCAAAACCTTCCGAGGGTGATCTTGGAAAGGGGTGGGCTGAGAAAATTTTGTTATAGAAAATATCCTTCATAATTTCATACAAGTATTCACCTCCTGAATTTAGGGACACCCTGTTGATTACAGGATATGGTTTTAAGGCTATACCTACATACATAATGTTTCGGATCCATTTATAGAATGGGTGATTTTTGATATAAATGTTTGATTTTATTCTGCTTGTTCAAATTTATGTTCTGATTGTTGAATGATTTTTAATTTCGTTCAATGTTTTTTGGTATAGCATTTTTTTTATTTTCAGATTTTCAGTTCTGGGTCCGTTAGAAAAGCGAACATTTTCGTTATGTCATTGTGGTTGGATTCGAATTCCGAGAGTCTTGAAGAAGTGTTACTGGATGCATTTTCAAGGAAGTAGATTTTGTTTCACTTTTTTCTGTATATTATGTGTATCAATAAAAAAATTATAATCAGAATATAGGAATATTGATATCCACAATATAGACAAATGAAAGAAAGTCTTAGTAAATATGAATTCAGTACAAATAATTTCTACGGAAATGTTCAGACTCAAATCATAGAATTCTGCTGTGTGTGAGTCAATCATTCGTTACAATTCCAAAAAGACCAGAAATGTCCTCTCGATATTTCTCATTAAAATTTTAATTATATATATATATCTCGATACTTTGGAGTGACACTGTTTCATATGTACTCTAATCGATATCTCCTAATCCTTTGTTCTGCTCATTTGAGGAACTTTAACACATGAATTTTGTTTTGTGACTTGCTCTAGAGTATGGCGAGTTGTCCTCGCCGAAACTAGTCGAGAAGAAAAAATATCAAAATAAATTAATAGTTCCAACCAAATAACTGAATTTTATTTCATTTCAATATTGATTGACGCCAATGCTAAAGGGTTCAGAAAAACTATGATCTGAATTCATGTCGAACAGTTCCAAGCTTATGATGACTTACATAGCGAGATAAGACATTGTTGATAATTATTTTTGTTTTGTGTTTTCATCTTATAGACAATTCAATTCTACTCATTAGTTTTCATTTGTTTTGAAGTAGACATAGATTACTTTTCATTTTGATTTTTTTATATATGTATTTCAGAAATGAGATTGTAGTTTCAGTTATTAAGGTACATTTTCAATATCCACAAGAATTAGATTGATGCAATACAAAGTGAAATAATTGAACTTGTCTAGGTCTAGTCATGAACAATCAGTCAAGACCCATGAATTATAAGTGATCTACTTATCTGTGTTAAAATTTTGATCGTTGATTTCTTCGAAAATATTCGTTGAGGAAATGTTAACCCCTTCAAAATTGTGGTTTCCGCCGAAAGAAATTTCCGTTCGTTATCGATCTTGCTGTGAAATGACCTGAAAATTCGGGATAAAAAGCGTTTCTCCTTATTTGGAGACAGAAGTAAAATTCCCATAAAAAACTGAAAGAAGCTGCATTGGTTGTGTGAAGATATCAGGTTGCATTAGTCATCTGTGATCTCTCAAAAATATCGAATTTCATTACATGCTCCTGAACCAGGCCTTACATGACAGTTAACCTGTCCGATTAACAGAAACAAGATTTAATTTGGGCAGTCGAATCATAATTCGTTCCACAACTTCCTCCAATCGTGGTTTTGTCACTGTCAATGAAAATAGATGCTGAATTTTTCATGTAAAATTATTTCATTCTATTCTTCTTAACTTGTTTCTGACCCCTTCATCTAATACCTATAACATTGGATTCAATCCAGAAAATTATTTGAAAATTTTCACACCCCACGTCTGTTTGAATTGAATCACGGTTACCCATGATGGATAACCCCAAACACAATGACAAGGTGAAACGATTAACGATTGCCAATTCCAAGACACGTTCAGTTGCTCCATCTCAATTGATCTCAACTTTTGTTGAGGTTATTCACACCAGTGGCGGCTCGTGAATATTTGATATTGGTCTGAAAATAGTTCTCCCATGAGTTAGATTAAGCTTTTATTTCTTTTTTCCTCATCAACAGATTTTTTTTATTAGGATGGGATGAATGCGATTGGAATGGATTAATCTCCTCCTATCTGCTAAATATTATCAGATCTTGAAAAATTACTAGATAAACGTCATTCAACAATTCAACAATGAAAGAATTTCATTTCATGACCTTTCTTATTAGTCAGAAAGTATCTGAAATGAGATCAGCATCCAGGGACGGGTCCAAGGGGGGAATGGGGGAAGCAGTTATGAAATACGAAGGAATCTGAATTTACCATCAATACAAGTGTAGGAAGAGATGCGGCCTCAACAAGTAGGTACCTGAAAATTTTTCAGTTACTGTGTCATAAAAAAACCATCTGGTATCATAAATTTAAGCTGTTACTTTCAGATGAGTAGAATCATCATTAGGTACGCTCTTCGTACAGGGTGATTCATTTATCTTGGTAACCCCAATTTTCTCAAAAACGCCCGAATATTTTTTCATTCTGTGAATGGCGTTTTGAACAAGTCAATGTCGACTTGAGATGCGCATGAAAATCAGCGGAATAAATGAAGACGCTAGGCGTCGCGGCGCTATCAAAAATTTTTTCTCCAGGGACATACCATTTTGATCATGTCATTCGAAAGATAATTTTATTTTGAACTTTTTTTCGAATACAATTCTTGTCCTTTTCTGACCGTCAGCGATCTGCAGCGTGTTTTATGTTAATTCTATTCCATTTATTTTTTTTTCTGTATTGTGGTAGTATGCCTTGATTAGGGCCATAGATATGATTTTATGCCTTGCATTCAAGAAGGCTAGTTTTCTGAACAATCTGCCTCTTTAAATAAGGTCAAATATGTGGATACAGTAAGATGGGGCTCCATGTCACAACGTTGCCATTGTGAAGAGATATTGAGATTAAGAATTCGAAAATGAATGGACCCATATATTTTGACCAAAGTGACTTGTGATGAAATAGGGAGATGATATAACTTGTTTATGGATCATAATTGCTAGATGACCTAGATTTGATTATGTTCCGTAAAATGACGGAGGCTCTGTAACTATTTTTCTATTATTTGATTCATTAAATAGTTATACCTTATATCAATAAACATTTTATTTAATAACAAACGAAACATTTCGAATCATATGTTCTATATACCGGACATTATGATCCATACATAAATTATATCATTCCCCTATTTCATTATAAGTTACTTCGGTCAAAAAATAAGGGTCTACTTGGGCACATGCGTTTCTTCTCTTCATTTTCAAATAGTCCAAGATATTAGAATCAGTTTGGGATACCATATATTCAAGGGGACCCCTCAGAAAGTAATCTATGAGCGTTAGGTCTGGCGATATCTGATGGGTCCATTGGTTTCAATCCATTTTTTTCGAATTCTTGATCTAAATATCTCTTGACAATGGCAGCGTGGTGGCATGAAGCCCCATCTTGCTGTAGCCACATATTTCATCTTATTTGAAGGAGCAAGGAGCACATTGACTAAAAAACTAGCCTCCTTGAATTCAAATCACAAAATCACATCTATGTCTCTGAATAAGCCTTTATTGTGGTAGTATGCCTATACTACCACAATACAAAAAAAAATAAATGGAATAGAATCAACATAAAACACGCTGCAGATCGCTAACGGATAAAAATTGGATTAAAAAAAAAAATTCAAAATGAAATCATCTTTAGAATGACATGATAAAAAAGGTATGTCCCTGGAGAAAAAATTTCTCATAGCGCCGCGACGCATGGCGTCTCTATTTATTCCTCGGATTTTTATGCGCATGTCAAGTCGCCATTGACTTGTTCAAAATGACATTCACAGAATGAAAAAATATCCGGACGTTTTCGAGAAAATTGGGGTTACCAAGAGAAGTGAATCACCCTGTACATTGTGTTATTGTTTTACGAATAAACAATATGTGTAAATCAATTTAAATGATGAACCAAAAAAGATTTAAAGTGAAGTTTGAGTTATACGGTGCCTTATAAAAATTCCAAAAATCGTTCAAAACACATATATCATCAATTCCAAACACTAATTGCAATAAGAGCTGCAAAAAATTCGAAATCGCCAAATCAATTTGGGAAATTTTGTTCAGAATTGTTTCTTCAATATAACTGATTTAGGTCAAAACCGTTTCCCTACTAAATTGAAAATCTGTTTTTTTTTTAAAGTATCTTGATTTATGACACACACACTGATACACATTTTTTCTTTCATTCCCTAGTTATGTTGCTTTTCTTCTGGTAAGAAATTACTTTGATTTTTCATCTACCCATCATTCAATCTTGTATAATTCTTTATATGGAAATCTTGTCTTTCATCAATCTGCTTTTTTGTGAAAATATCTCATCTTATGATGCTTGAAATTCGGAGATACACCAAAGAATTAAACTGATCATATTCAAAAAAAGAAACAAAAAATATGTCTCAAAGTTACAAACATACTCCAAGGTACTCCTCACGAAAAAAAAACGATTCCATAAAATAAAGAAACTTACAGGTTTTTCAAAAAATATTTCCACTGATGAATATGAGCTGGGCCTTCGCTCCAGACTTCATGAAATAAAGAAAAGCTACAAAACTGAAGAAACAAACAGATTGTGTTTCTCAAAGTTTTAAGCAATATCAAGATACTCTTCATGAAAAAAAAAGTCCATAAAATCTACTTAATTGAATGTTCGGTAGATGGAAAAAAAGTTAATTACTCCTCACTCTGTTAAAATTTATTCTTTTGAAAATTTTCCACAGAAGCAAAAGATAAGGAGAATTGGAAATAATATTGAAGCCGTCCGAATCATGGGATGAAAATTTTACAGGAATCGACTTATATATACATACCAATTGTTTGAGTGAAACCATTGAGTATAATTATAATATTATATATTTATATTAATATTCAATAGTAAAACTTTGACATCCGGTTACACTAAATCGGAGTACGGTTTTCAAAGTTTGACAAAGGATTCCCAGACAACCTTATTAATCTATCACTTTTTCGACAAATGTTTCAATGGATCAAACTTGTTCTGATCAGATATGAATTTATGAAAGCAATCGGAAAAGTTAACTCACTTGAGTTTTTTTAATTTTTTTCGATCAATTCAATTCAGTTAACGGTAGTAACATATCTCACTTATAATGATGATAATAATGCGAATTACTTTTTTTCGTAATTTATGTGAACACTCACATGAGTGCCATGAGAACAACATCCTGATATCAGGAAACAGTTAATGATAGATGTTCAAGACTTCATATTCGTTGTTATAATTATTGAGTAATGAGGAAGGTCTAATTCCTGTAATATTCAAATCGAAAAAAAAGGACTCGAAGAACCAAGTATTGTTTCTTGAAATTGATTATTGAAATAGAACTTTGTTGAGAAATTGAATATTGCTTTCTGCTGATAAAGAACCTGCAAGTTCAAACGAGTTACTGATTAGATTATTTTGATGGACCTGGATAAGGTTAGTGAGAATAAATCGGAAAACAAAAAATTCTTTGTTACCTGTTTTTTCGAGCATTTAGACCGTCGTCGTAGATGACACGCAAAAATCGAGAAGCGTTCCACATTTTCGAGAACTAATCCACGACGACGGCCTAAATGCTCGAAAGAACAGGTTACATTGAACGATGGGCGCAAAAGCCTCAACTAATTCGAAAAATTCTTTGCCTTCACGCAGGCCATACCGAGAACATTTTTGTAACATAGATGAATTCGAAATAATAAACATCGAAATGAATACCATTTTCAATTTCTAGGCTCATCTTTCATCATGAGGTTGGAGATTTCGTCTCTGATAAGAGAGATATGCAGATTCCGGCCTTATTTGGCATTATCAGTATCCCATACACCACTAAGAGACAAACAAAGTCTTCAAACAAAACTACTATATTAGAAGCAGATAGTTGTGGCTTACTGCGTAAGATATTACAAGAGGCTACATCTGGTACCTTTCTCACTCCATGAGATTTTAGCAGTGTTCATAAATCATGGCATATATTCAGGTTTCTCCGAGTGATGGAAACGACTAATTTTTTAAACGACTGTGAAGCCAAGTGTTTTTAAGAAACAGAATAAATCGGTAAATAAAAAATTATTATTAATTATTCTTTGTGAAGATTTTGTCCCTGAGTGGTATGGGAATAATAGGATACTGATGATACCAAATAAGACTGAAACCGGTATAACTCTTCTCTCAGTGACAAATTTTGATATAATTTCTCAAACCTCATGATAAGAAGGAATTGAAAATGATATTCATTTCGATAATTAATACTATTTTGAATTGATCTATGTTTCAAAAGTAATCTGAAAACCCCATTTTGTGCATACATGATCATCTTCTCTTATAACTGGGAGGCACCAATTTCTTATGGGATTCGAGTAGTTCTCCTATGGATTTACAGTTCTTCAGCTTCTCACAGCCATATATGTCACAAATGGCCTGTAAATCTATGAACAAGGTGATTATGACTTGTAGAGATATAACGTTTAGCAGTTGGAATATCACAACTACGACAGTTTTCCCGAATAAATATAGCAATTTATTTACCCATTCCATCAACAACATTTCTCAACAATTCAGCTGCTCAATGCATTATCTCCATTCATTTTTAATGAAAGCATCTTGACTTTTAATCCAAATAATGAACTTGTTGCTCACTGTGATATCAAGAGAGAGAAAGAGAGCTGGCATAACATCAGTCAAAATTTTGCTTTGGAAGACTACCGCGCCACTCTCATATTGATTTTTAGTAGGCAGCAGAGAACATTTCCTGTTACTGGAATATGGAACATATCCGTCCCTAGCAAGCTGAAACGCATGAACAGTTTCTACCTTGAATTCATCCCTTCAAAACGGAGAAGTTTGTAGAAAAGGATTTCGTTCAGTGCATTGAATTTGAATATCTCTTGAAGCATGGGGCTGTGGAAGATTTGAGCTAGAGGTATATACATCCTTCCGCACTTCATGGTTCTCAAATTTCTGGTTTTACATAAGGTGAAAGAACTGAAATGATTTTTTATCGTGATAGATTCTTACACCAAATACAAAGCATGTAGATCTCAGCTCTCATAAGGGAGAGCTCTTACAAGTTATAGGATCTTATTCAAACCTTCTCAGAAATACATATATTGTTTCGTGGCTACTAGCTATGAAACGAACAGAATGCTGTTCCTGAGAAACAACTAACCACTCAAGCTCCAGAATTTTTTGTGATGACTTTCAGCATCTCATAAAAATTAAAAACTCACATAATTGTCTAACTTTAATTTCTCACAACTTTGATGAGATTCATCGTATTGAAACTGCTCATTCCGAACACTTACTCGTTTTACAGATTAAAAAGAAAAGATTTTTCGGAAAAAATATTTCCTCTTATGGAAACGAGCCTTGCCTTCGACCCCAGATTCCATGAAATGAAGAAAAGCCACAAAACTGAAGAAACTATCAAGCAGTGTTTGTCAAAGTTTCAAGTTGTATCTTGATACTTGATACAGTTGTATCAAGATACTCTTCACGAAAAAGTAGACACAATAAAATCTACTTGATTGAATAATCGGTGGATGGAGAAAAAGTTAATTACTTTACTACTACTTACTCCGTTGAAATTCATCACTTTGAATTTTTTTTTACCGAAACAAATATCATACCATATCACGTATGTCGGTTTTCTGATGGTTATTCAATGTACAGTTGGAAATTGGAAAACAGTAATAGACGTCTTTCTACCCCGAAAAGCTAGACAAGAGAAGATGAGCGAATTCCTCGATTTGGTGAATGAAATAAGAAAAATCCATAGGCTTGCTAGATTAACTATTGTGCCAATAATTGTGTCTGCTAGATAAAGAGTTGCCTGAGGCCCTGAAATTGATAGGAGTGAAGGAACACCTGAAAATTATCAGTCCCGTGCAGAAGGCTGTAATCATATCTATATTCTACATGCTCAACAATAAGTTTCTTTATATTTTATAATTTTTTATCTATAAAATACCCTGAAAAAGCATTAAATGTGCAGTTTTTTTCACTAAAGATGAGATCTTGATGAGAATGTATAAACACATCATGCCTTGTAGGTTAAGCTCTAGTTTTCTCAAATCTCTAAAATAATTTAGGATGCTCAAACACAAACAATATAAACACTGATATATGTACAGCGCTAGTTAGGGTTAGAATGTGATTGGCCCTGAACATACTACGACATGATTGTCGGAACTAGAGGTTGAAAGGATATCTTATTGTAAGTTTCTGAGTTTTGAACACGGCATTTGAAAAGGTGCAGGTACCCCAGAAAATTATGCCGTGTGATAACAACGATTGAAAATTAGAGAAGTAGACAGTTTTCAAAAATTAGACAGAAAGGTCATTCCTGAGTACACGCAGGGTATCTATAATGCTGTTCAATTTTATTTATCAGTCGACCATGATAACTATAAACCAAGTGCACAGCAAGAGGTGTAAGAGTCTTTAGTGGTGAAAAAAGTTGTGATTTTATTTGTGCTCTAGATTCATGAGAGAAGAAAGTGTATTCCGTCGAGGAATTTATTTCAACATCGTGACATTCACACCACTGGTTTATTGATGTTAAAGTAGAAAAGAGAAGGCTTTGAAGGTTTTCTAGGTTCTTGGATTTACAGATCGATGCCATTATTTATGAAGGCGCGATGCGGAAGAATTGATGGCATATCATTCACATATATTAAAAAAAGTAATCATCCTAGTATGGTTCCCTATGGAACTCTTCTGACTATATGATTAATTGTTGACAAATACTCTGAATGAGTGATGAGTATGTACTAGGTTTTTTCCGTGAGATAACTTCGGAACAGATCTTACTGAAGTCAATAATAATTGTTCCCAGCAGTATTATTTTTTCTATGCATTCAATAAGTTGGTGGTCTATTTGATTGAAAACTGCTGTTTCTGTGCTTCTACCCTTGAAAAATCCATGTTGACTGATGTTCAATACTTTGAATTTTTCCAAGAAATTCATCACACTGTTGCACATGATCCTTTCAAAAATTTTCAAAAAACTCTTCAGGATACTAAGAGGTCTGCAATTATTGATATCCGAGGGGTTTTATATCTTAAAACAGGTTTTATCACGGTGACTTTCAATGAATCCGGCTGTTATTAATGATATAAGCTAGAGGCTTATATCCGAACTTTTCAACTAGAATCTGAGTGTATATGTGTTTACTATGCTGTAGTTCTATTTTATTCTTGTCAACTTTTTCATTCACGATAATCCACCTATCTATAATACTGTAAATAAAATCCCAAAACCTTTTACTTTTAGCAATTCGAAATGACGAAAATAATAAACATAACATATCCATATATTAAATAACAAAAATGTCCAAGGTTCTGATTACTTCTTGTTCAGAGCTGAGTAACCTACGTCACAGCATCAGGGGTGGCATAACTCATCAAGAAAGTTTATAATTGCTTTATCTTTTTTTGTTTTACTCATATACAAGAACTATTAAATTGAAGTTCCAATGAAAAAGTAGGTATTTCACAGTTATAATATGTTTTTTTCAATTTCGGTAGATATTGTTGTTAGCCAAAGATATGTATAAAGATAGATGGATGATTCTTAAACAAATTATACCTACTGGAGGTTTCATATATTTACTAGTGGAACTAAAATCTGAATGCTATGAATTCGAAGGACTTAGTTGATATTTTAAATATCATTATCCTTCTACAGTGTTCATCACTGAAGATTTGTACTATACTTAGACAAACCTTATTTTTTGACAATTTTTTATTCACCTGGAAAAAATTGAGAGGATGATGTAATCGAATTGAATTTTGAAATATATTTTTCAAAATTAAAAATTAAAAACCTTATGTCTGGCTTTATGTTGAAAACAATCATCAGCTTCACTGCCCCAAGTATAATGGCAAGTTCCGACCCTTCATATATCCAGCCTGTTTTTGTTTTCGCAATGAATGTGTCCTTCCAAGTAAAAGGTCTAATAAATTATCTTCATTCACTCTATACACTATTCAAGATATAAGATGAGTTATCTCGTTTTGTCTCTTATTTTATAATTATGTATGTACTTAAGATAATGAAATAAAGGATCAAATCTTATGACTTATCCCAATCAATCTGTCAGTTGCCTTCCAGCCGTTCTCTTGATGTTCAGTGCGCATAGGCGGAAATAGAATTTTTTGCGAGAGGGCCTCAACTTAATAATTCTGAGGTGGATTTTTGAATTTTGTGATTTCTAGATTAATTTTCATTCGTTTTAGGGGGAAGCCACAATGAAACTCTGGAAAGGCCGGATCCTCTCCTATCCTCCCTATTTCTGCCTATGTCTGTGAGGTTTATTTGGCTTATTTCTTTCCCCATGACTCAGACAATATTGAAATCGTTATTGAATTTCCCCCCAAAAAGTGTTCATATATTATTATTCTCATAGTTCATATTCCCATATTTCAGTAATGTCCCTACATTGATTGATAATGAGTGCTTTATTGAAAAAATTGTCATTGTAGAGCCATAAAGACATTTTTGAAATAAATTCGAAAGTAGCCTTGCTTTAAGAAGTGGCTTTCCTTCTTCCTCCAACTATCTGAAGTATCCAACAACAAAGTTCTCAAATATGAATTTTCTCAAAATTTAATATTTCATCATGGAGAATCAACGGCGAATGATATTTTATTCCTGTATTTTTCTTATCATGAAAACAAGACACGTTCTTTCGAGAAAAAATAACCCCTCAACGTCAAATGTTAAATTTTGAACGATTTTTTCCATAATCGAGAATATCAGATTAAATTAAAAAAATTAAATTCTAATCAGTGCTTATTCGTATCATGTTGGTAACAGTCATGTTCTCCATTATTGACGTCTCAACCTTATATCTCCACCCTCCCAAATAATGGCAGACATATGGGTACAGTACAGGTATGGTTGTATGTACTCGTATAGCTCGAATTATTTCTTGAAAGTTACTAGTATCCCAAAACGATAGTAGAAACTATAATCAATATTGATTAAAGGTGTTAGGCGTTGGAATGTTGCAACATTTAATTGCGGAACTTTAGGTGATACATAATTAAACAAGTTGAATACATATAACAGATGTGTATTTTATTGTGTCTGAAGAAATGTTAATCCAGTTAAAAAATTAGTTCATTACCACAATGTCACTCACGAGATAGAGAAAACGGTATCATTGATCCCTTTCAACATTTAAGAAATCGGCTAAATCCCGAACAATTATGAGCACTTTTCAGTATGATAAACACATGTGTTCCATCTCGACAAATCTCTTCCCAAAGTATTTCGTTACCGAATGATGAATAGGGAGAGACAGGGTGTTTTTCATTACGTTTCCTGTTTCCGTGTGTGGTGCCAGTCAGTCTAGCAGATGAACCCAGCCTCATCGTCATCACGTATTCAATGAAATATCGCTTGTTTTTCTTGGCGGTCCGCTTTGAGACTAGAATGTCAACAGAGGCATTCTAGGGATTAGGAACTCCACGCTGTAGGGCATGTCCACTAATATCGACGTCGTACCTTGCGCGCCCATTAACTATTCCTTTCGGGAATATTGTTATCATACGATATTATTTTTAGGCAGGAAATATCTATTTCAGAGAGAGTTCCATTCGGATCTAGCAATTATAAATCATATTGGACGAGGGGAGTTGGGAAGTATAGTGAGGGAGAACGATAAACATAAATAAATATTCAGTGGAAATATCACGGAAAAATCCTTCGACAAGTGGATTCGCATTCCGGAGATCTTTGTCGGTTCCTTCTCCTTTCCACAAAACCAACAGGATTTCTCGGAAATGGATTATTTCTGTGAAGGAATGACAACTCCATTGATGTTCTGCTCTGGGTTAGATCAACCGTAGTCATAGTTCCGCAGGGATCAGAATGCCCAGTTCTTCAGTGACGGAGTTCCTTTTTGAAACAAAGATTATTGTATTCTTAGTTAAAAACACAACCTACTCCAATATTTCCTCTTTGGAAATCCTTTCCGACAATTATTTCGTGTTTACTAAAGATAATAATAATTTATAAATCCCTTGAGATATAACAATGATGTATGGGATAAGTTAAATATGCAAATCTCATTGATAATAGACAATTAATAGACAATAATATTCTCCACAACATGAAAAATATAAGAAAAAGAGAATATATTCGGAATATAAATATTAAGTTATAGAAATTGAATAAAAACCACTCAAATCTACTCTGCATGGTCTGATCACTAAGGTATTCCCCAACACTATAATAAGCTTTCTGGAGAAGATTTAAAATTTTTTTTTTTTTTCAATTTTGATTAAAATTTTGCAGGTGGGAGATTATTATGAATTAATGTTCCTTAGTACAAGGTAGATGTCTTGAATTTTGCGGTCCTGTGAACATATCCGAGTGCCTAGTTCGATAATAAGTGTGGAAAGATGAATTATTCCTTAGGAAATTCAATTTCGATCTGGTGTACACTATATCCCCAATTTGGGTAAGACTGCACTGTATCTCAGCTATTAATGAATATAGAGACCTGCGGTTTTCGCAACCTTTTGTAAAACTCTTAAATCCACCAACAGAAATATTCCAACTTTTCTTGTTTCTTAAATACGAAAATGTTCACTTTTTTTAGAAGTAATTATTTCTTAGTCACTCTATAAGAGAATGGAGGCTGCTTTAAATAGATATTTTCACGTAGCAATCAGTGGCGATTTTAAAAAAATTTTTCAGAATTTTGAGATTGAGCAAAAATATGGTATTTTTCAGATGAAACACCTTGTATCTTACAATGTAAAATTTCTGCAATTATTTTTCTGAATACGTTGATGTATCGCAACTCAACCTTCAATAAATTCTAGCTTAAAAATCCATATTCGTTTGTTTGTTCAATAATAGGCCATGAATTTCTTCATACATGAATTTAATTAATATGTTTTCAAAACCTCATGTGAATTAAACCTATTCATTTTATTATATTTAAACATAAACTCAAAATATCATTCGTCAACATGAACTTGAAAATGTTGGAAACGTCTAACTATAACAAACAAACATAAATATGGATTTTTTGATTTTTAAAATTTATTGAAAGTAAGATTGTGATACATCAATGTATTCAGAAAAATGAATACAAAATATTTGTCGTTAAAATATACAGGGTGTTCCATGATTGTGCTCGATCTCAAAAACAGTGCTCTGAAACTTTTTTCAGCTAAGCCACTGACTAGCTGCCAAAAGCAGTTTTCATTTTTTCTATCTCATACAGGAACCGATAATAAATTACAACTCCAAAAGTGCACATTATTCGTTTTCACCCTGTGTTTCAGGAACAAAAGAAGTTGGAATATTTCTGTTAGTGAATTTAAAAATTCACAAAACAGAGATAAACTCTGAATCGAAATTCCATTAATCCAGTTGCACAGTAGAATATACTAAAGTAACTCAGAAAGCCATATTAGATTTCTACAATAATCTTTAAAACTCCACTTAGATCTATAGTCAATGGAAAAACCTCCTGAACATTCTCGAACGAAAATTTTTTATTGTCCCATCATACCAATGATTCTGATTTTGAAATGATATACTATAGTATATTGCCGAATCCGCACAACATTACCCTCCAATTGCTACTAAACACATTTTCTACAAAATTTTGATCCCATTTTCAGAAAAACTGATATACTTTTTTGAATGAGAATAAGAATAATAATAATCTCAATCGAACGGAAGATACCTGAATCCTGGAAAACAAGTACAATTATTTTTATGTTCAAGAAGGGAGATAAGAAAAAACCGAAAACTATAGTGGAATAAATCTGCTGAAAGCCATGTTTAAACTTGTGACTAAGATAATAACAACAAAGATAAATTCCATCCTAACACTGGTTGACGAACAACAAGGCTTTAGAATAGGAAGATCCTGTACTAATGCTGTATTCGTGATGCGACAGATAGTGGAAAAATCAACGGAATATAATAAACCAGAGTTTCTATGTTTTGTTGACGACTTCTCGAAGAAAGGCGGAATACCCACGAATCCGATTGAGACCATTAAGGGATCCGACAGGGTGACTCTCTAGGCCCACTGCTATATAATATTATAATGGATGAGATCATAAAAAAAGTGAAGAATAGAAAGGGTTACAGAATGGACGACCGGAAGTTTACGATATTCTGTGATGCAGTACTCTTCTTCAATATTGCGAAGTAATTCAATATGGACATAGCCACTGTAAAAACTATAACTATAATAACTTGAAAAGGAATTATCCGTCTCAAGGAACAATGTGAAAGTCTTAGTTTATTCGTGACTATGATAATAATGAAAATACAACAGCTTTGTCCATGCACGCTCGCTTTTGAGACAGAACATATATGGGTGATTCTCCAGAAACTGAGTCCCAACAGGTTACACATCAATAAATCTTCAAAATATTGGAATTTTTATGTTGTGTATCAATCTGATGTTAGAGATTTCATTCTCCTTCCAGGTTCATATGACTTTACTCAACATTCATTCATAAATTTTTATTTTTTTTAAATAAGTATATCAAAATTGTCATTCCCGTGGTATGTAACTGAATGGTTCAAGAACTTAAGAACGGTCATAATTCACATTCCTGAAGAAACGAAAACCAGATGAGATACATTCACTGGAATATTGTACCATGTATTATAGTTTGCCACATTAGTTCGCAAGAAATAGTCAAAATTTTTCTTTCATTTGAAAAAAGAAATCTGTCACAGGCGAAAATGATCATTCCCGTGGCAGATTATGAATTTCATCAAATGATTCGAATTTAACGCGTTAACCCCTACCCAGTAGTTTGAAAAGAGCCTGGAAGTCATTTCCGATTGTTTATAACGTCAGTTATGTTTATATGATTGAACAGAAGAGTTCTGCTAGTTAGCGAAAGTGTTGAGATCGGTGTGTAACATCCTAGCAGTCATTCCCGTGGAGGAAAATTTTTCAGGTAAAAATTAAAGTTTTGTAAAAATTCATTGTATTATCATTTCATTATAGCAAACATTCATAAAATATTCTGTTTTCTCATAAATGAAATATGTTTTTCTGGAAATACGAGAGTAAAATATCACTTTTGTCATTCCCGTGGATGTCATTCCCGTGCGAAATCCATGACACGGGAATGATTGCACTACCACGGGAATGAGTATAATGTCTGGATAATGATGAACATAGTTTTTTCAAAAGAAATATTGTTCGTGCTCGAAGCGAATTAGGGAACAACTGAGGATAAAGGGAAAAAAAGAAAAATAGCGTTGTTGAAAAAGTAGTTGAAAGGCACAAAAAAAATATGAAGCAGAACGAAGGAAAAATGAAGAAAACCATTCATGAAATGACTTCAAGGCAACAAAGGTTGCAAAGAAAGAAATGGAGAATTAATACAAAAATTTATAGAAGAGCAAGAAAACTTCAAATAGAGAAAATTTTGCTGAAAATACTCCTCCAGAGAGTTCTGATGATTAATTTTGAGATTGTAGGGAAATTCAACGCCAAAGAATGTCGAACAGAAGAAGAGTAGGAAAACACAGAGAAAAAAGGAAAAGAAATAAATATAAGCAGAAGTGCTGTAGAATGAAGAAAATTTCCCGCAAAACTGAATTGCCTGAAGGCTCGCCTGCCCCAAACAAATTATTTATTGAAATGAGATTGGATCTCCATCGAACCCAATTATGAACAATGTTTGGGGAGATTATTGAGCGTCAGTTGAAAATAAGAAGGTAGTCACATCGAATGAAAACCAGAATTATTATCAAAAAATAATGTCAGGCAATATTAAAAAAAAAAATACAAAATGAAAAAATTTCCTTTTGTTCTAGATATTTTTGAATAAAATAAATTATGCTAATTATGTATTTCGTGATGACGGCATCTTTGATCATTATTATATTTAGATATACAGGGTATTTGTCCTCAGAGGAGCCACCTCATATATTTCTTATCTCAGCGATTGGAAAAAGTTCCCGAAACAAGTCGATTCTATCTTTTCATGCTAACAATAAAAAAATTATATCTGCGTTTTTAAATCAAATTTTTCCCCATTGATTTCCAGAAATAATTTTGACTGAAAACCGTCTTTAACATGGTTCAGCATAATTGGAGTTGTTTTATGACACACATGCACAATTCGTTGGCGTAGTTCGTCCAAATTTTCAGGCTGGGTCACAAAAGTTTGAGCTAGTAAATTGATTCTTAGCTAAAATGGTTCCTCAAAACAACGTTACCCCCTCTTAGGGGGTTGCTCGTTCAAGCTTCCAATATTCATCAAAAGATGTCCTCCCGAACAAAATCATTCGACGTGATTTTTCCAATCACTATGGGATAAGAAAATAACGAGGTGGCTCGTCCGAGAACAAACAACCTGTATATTATGGTTCCTAGAATACCTACTCTGTTTTTTTTTATATATATGTATACTATATTGAAATTTTATGGAAGTTTCGAATCACTTCGTATCCAGAATCCTGATAGCATCATTTAGATCTTTCCCGTGGAACATTGATCATTCCCGTGGACTACCTCGACCAAATATTTTTCTGAAAATAGCTAAAATGCAGGAATTTCAGGTGTTATTCAATTTTTGTTGAACAGTTAGGTTTTGATTATGACAAAAATCCATATTTGAATAACATTTGTAAACTTTTTTGTTGAAGTCAAAAGTACCGCTGAAAAGACACAGTTTCCGGAGAATCACCCATATTTGATTTTCCAATGTAAAAATTCTAGATAAAGAAAATAATTGGTTTAGACGTTATTTTGAAGACATGATATACATCAAGAAAGACCCTAAGGCTTTAAATTTGAGGACTGATACCGCATCCCGGAGTTTGACCTACTAGAATTTCTTGAATGATGAGCATAGATAAGATGTGTCAGGTCATCTGCACTAAGTTGGTATTTGTTTTACGTATTTCTTCATGCGCTATTATCATTCAGTTACAATTAGATTCTGAACACGTCGAATTTGACCGCTCTTATAAGATTAATCAGACACTATTCCTTGTGAATCTACTGATATGGAAGAGTTTGTCGAACAATTTTATGATCAAACTTTTTAATCTTATTTCATATTTGGAACGAAATATTCATACATTGATGTATATCAGAAAATAATAGAACAAGTAATGACATTCGAATGCTTAGCGGTCGATTTATCCAGTTTTGGCTATGCGCAAGATGGGGTATCTCAACAATTCAATTGAAATGACAGGCCTTAACGACACTATATGGAGGAATAAACATCTGAACATAACAACGAAGGCAAGAATTTATATGGGTACCATAAGACCCATCATGACCTACACGGCTGCAACCGGCAAAACTTTATATGACAGAGAAAGGAGTGATGAGATCAGAAAGCTATGTGAAGTGGAAAAAATTGGGGAGTGGATTGTTAACAGAAAGTAAGAATGGGACTCACACAAAGAAATAATGGGGCAAGACAGGATGGTGAAGAAGGCAAGGAAAAAATCACCTCTAGAGAAGAGAAGTATTGGTCGACCCAGAAAGGGATGCAGTGATAACTTACGCTCAGAATAGGGACTTCATCGATGAAGAACAGACGCCAAGCCTACATGGAAGAATGAAGAAAAAGATTCTAATAACCTCGATAGTTATCGGACGCTAGATACTCCATCCAGAGTACTAGGGCTCAATTCGAAACCTTTAATCTTCTTGTCTTATAGGGATAGGGGTTAGAGAGTGGTCGAAGACCCCCTGAGGAAGAAGATATACCCATGGCCCTAGTCGTAGCTACCTATCCAGATCCTTAAAATGAAACGCTGTTGATGCATGGATTTATGAAAGAAGTGTGGATTTTCATTCACCTGAATATGGCTATTATAAAAGTTGAAATTTCAATCATTCGTAAGGCCGGCTTCATTAGGGAAAAGAATATTACATGTATTCAGCAATTCTTATTCAAACCCATCAACAGTTTGTCCTCAAGGCTTGATGTTAGCACGATTGAGCTTGCACTAGTTGAATCTCTAATGGAGAAAGCAGTTTTTAATGCATAGCTCTCCAGACAAGAGAGTCACTTATTTGTACTCCCACTGAAATTCTCCTTTCACTTGTACCGGGATTATCAGTCATAGGTAATATTTCGAATTTGCTCCTCATCTTCTCTAGTATCCGTCCAGAGCGTTTTTTAATGAAAGCAGCGTCCCTCATTTGCCTCAAAACGCGATTGATTATCACATGATATAAGTTGCTGATCAGGAAAAGCCTCAGCATAAAATCGAAGTGCTTCAGGACCTCTTCCGTTGGTCATACATGAAAACCATTTTACATTTCAATATGAAAGTAAGGTATTTCAAAGTCTGGAATACTAATTTCTTCTTCAAACAAAGTGAACAAGTCGAATCGGGTGCGAAATACTCAATACAACCACATGGATGACATAGCAAATTTTTTATGCTTGTTGTGATTTTTAAATGGACTGAATAAAAAACATTTCGATTGTAGGTTGAGTAAATAAAATAGGTATTTGAGAGATGAAAATAAATCGATATCGTATTTGGTTGCTCTAGTTAATTTGAAAACCCAACATCATGCTACAACGTTCAAGAGGTGAAGCTGGTATGAAATTAAGACGAGTCTTTCCTATAACGAAAGCTCACCACTCCTCGACATATCACCCTCCAAAGGTGGTGAAAAAATTTCAGTTTTTACTTTTTTCTGAAACACTAGTGATCAATTCCAGCATTTATTATGAATCCTTCCTCATTCTTCACTGTTTCCCACTCAATTTATATTAAAATAACTTTAATATATTGATTTTCTCCTTAGCTATTGGCTATGAAAAAAAATTCAAGATTACAAATAATCTGTGAACGAAACAAAGAAACTTCACCTCCGAAAAAAGGAAAGGTTGCTAATTTCACGCTGGTTAATGTATCAGGAAACTGAAAAAATACCCGAGGTTATATTTATGTCAGTACAAGAAAATACCAGAATTTCTAGAAGTTTTTAGTTTTATTGGGATTGAAAAAAATAAAATTCTTGGTACCACTTTTTAGGGGTGACATATTGGAAAGGGGTGAGGAGAGCAAATTTTGTCATGGGAAAGACCAATCCTGATTTAATACAAACATTCACCTCCTGAATTTTTCGCATGACCATAGGAACATTCTGTATGTCCTGAACACCTCATTTGCGAACCCATGTATATATGTATATCATTTTTTACGTATTTTAAGGTTGAATTTTTTTTTTACATCCTGTGCATTCGAAGCATTTAGCTGGCTCAACAGGCACTTTCAAAACTGGAACGAACCTACCAGAAAATTTAGAGTTTTCTTTCGGAAATTATCGAATTGAAGGCTGGGAAGATCGGCAGAATAATTGAACTCGACCATAGATTTACCAAAAGTGAATGTAGCCTCTCATTCAGTGTTGTTGGATAAGGGTGAGATAGAGCTAGTGGGGGCAAGAAGTGACATTCGAGTTTCTTTTCCTACGTCAAACTTAAACTGAAATGACGCGTATTTGTTCTGTTTTGAATAGAATTGACTGCTCGCTTCTTGCCAGCTCTAGCTCTATCTTTCCCTTGGCATAACATCTCTGTTTTTAAAGATAATATGTATTTTGACTTTGCAACTGTGACGTCAAACACAAAAATGTTTGAAAATATTCCGTGATGATTGAAAGCAGATTTTGGCAATTCTGCCCTAGTTCTCCGCTAATTTTAGTTTTTATTTTGGTACCTGAAAACGCATCAAGGTTTAATAGGATACAATCAAATGAAGGAAATCAAACGTTAACGCTATAATATAAATGTTTTGGTTGACTTAACCATTAATAATATGAATGACCTCACTTTAACGATTTTTGAACTAGTGACGTTACGTTATATTAAAATATTTTTGAACCTAGTTTCAACGCAAAAATATAGCTTTAGTAGCATTTCGATATTTTATTCTAGCAATAGAAAAGCATTTCTACCTATAATAATAAATGTAATTATTTATACCAGTATAAGTGTTACTGACTGAAAGTAGATAGTCTAAATCCTCGCCCCAGATACGCAGAAAATCACGAATATAGGTTATTTGAAAGAAGAGGATTCGCCAAAATGATCTGAGGAAATAGACAGGATATAGGTACATTTCCGTCACTTTGTTCCTGAGTTATAAATTGCATCCGACTGTACACTTCAAAGTGGACCTGTTGAAAATATAATCATCCCGGAGATCTATAATTATTTAGAAATTGCTGCATCGTTCAAAAAAAGTATTTCACATGTGAAAATATTTCCATACATCCGATCCCTCGGAAAGTTTTCGAACACATGGAATATATTATGAATAAAATTAGATTGCAATGTTCGGGGACTATAGTTTTGATTTTCTCCATCGTTTCGCTCCATAATTCTAATGTTAATATGCAATATGACCACCACACTTCGATAACACCTATCAATGGATATTTGAAATGAAGAATATATATAAGATACTCAGATCCAAATATGTTCAAGGACCAAAATATGTACGTGAACGAAGAAATTGCCATAGGGGCTAATATGGTTCAATCATTGGAACTAGAATTATGTCTTGGAGGTGTTCATCCCAACCAGTAAAACGATTCTCTCGATTTTATATTTTTCCGAAAATGGTTTCTTATAATTTCTTTATGTCTTCTAATCAGAATGTCACGCCATGGAAATAAATACCGGTTGAAATTATGTTTTCATTTTATCTACTAAATTTATACCTTTTTATTCCTTCCTTCTTATCAAAATGAATGCAGAGGTGTAACTTCATATTGTATAATAGTCTATATAATAGATAATGAGACAAAAAGATATATTTTATTTTGTCATCTATATGTTATGGACCAAGTGATTAATTGGGCATTATGAAAAATGCCCGGGCAGTATGAATGATGCCCAATATGAGAGGGAAATGTTAATAATGCATATTTTATATCGGGCAGAGTGATTCAACCCTGGTTTTAATTCTCATAATTTTATTTTGAACATATGTTTAACAAAAAAGAGAACATTAATCACAAAAATAGATAATATTTTCTTTTTTTAGATGATATAATTCTTGGAATCTTCAAACTTAACGAATGCGAAATTCGAAAGCACGAGTGTTGGAATTGCCTTCTGCAACGAGTGTTAGACGATATTTTCTCTATTTCAGTCAAGTTTAACGAAATATTGTCGAAATTCAATGAACAATTGAGATTATACATCCTATTAACTTTTGTATTGTATCTTGGCAGTTGGTGTGACTGTTACGAAAACTGACACATTATGGGATTTGAATTTGATTTGCAGGTATTCTGATATAAATTCAAATTATGTCATATTGACAATCGACTTTTGTTGGAATCTGATTGGATCGAATGTCAATGTAGACAACCAAAAAACCAAAAATATAACTGAAAACAATGGTGTTATGGAGTTCATCACAGCATTGTTTTTAAAAGTGTAATGAACTCATTCTGAAGTAGAGAAACTTAGAGAAAACCTCAAATGATTGACATAATTTTATTGGAAACATATATGTAACAAAAAACAAAACAATAATCACAAAAAAAACATATTCTTTCTCTTCCTAGATGATATCATTCTTAGAGATTTCAAACTCAAAATGACTTATGCTTCAAAAAAATAGAAAAACACAAAATAAGTCCTAATTATTTATTGATTTGTTGGACTCACAGCCACCTTTACAACTATAACGACTTTATCCTTGTCCGCCACATTTAGATGACTAACTCAAAACCTCTCTCAGTGAAATCTCCTTCTATAGATGATCAATTTTTTTACACCATATTTTGTTCCTAATCTATAAAGAGTAGCGGTTGTCATTTCCATTACTTTCTTTGTTTGTCTGTGATTATGTGTGTTAGTATATCATTTAAATGTTTATATTTCGAAATTTATGATTGTTATATTGTTATGCTATATCTGTATATAATTGTAGCCTTGCTTGACATTCCCTGTAATTATTCGAGGGTCATTAATAAATTATTATTATCATTCTTCGCCCATACAGAAGTGTATTATCACATTGCCCAAACACGACTGGGCAATATTCATAATGTCAGGGCAATGTGATAAATAAGAAACTTCAAACCATAATTAATCACTTTGCCCGAAATGGTTTGTCATTATTCATAATGCCCGGGCATTATGAAAAATGCCCGGATTTATAACTTGGTCCACAACATATATAATGAATTTTTTTGTGAAAGAAGCTGAAATCAATCTGAGAATGAAATCAGGTTGATATAGGAGTGTTCAATGGAAATTGGTGAGAGGATCTATAAACTGATAGTTGAACTATCGTCAATCTCTACAATTTTGATTGATTTGCCTAAAAACATATTAAATTCATGCAGTGTTTTTATTAATGCTTTCATTCAAAAATTAAGCCGCAACTGGATTTTTAAATTCTACTCAGATTGTTCCAACTTTGAATCTTCTGAATACATCTGTCACATTGTAGCTATGTACTACTACTAGCATTTTATACTACTTGCCAAGATGTTTCATTCTGCGTCATCAACTTTTCTCCATATGCAGGAAACTCACCAACTTAAAAAACCCAAATCCTAAACTCAACACCGAAATATAATGTCTGCTGCTTGTAATCTTCCGACGTAAAACGTAAACATTAAGCACGTAATGACAGATTCCTCATTTACATTCTACAAAAATATATGATCGTGTAATCTGAGGGGAATTATTTTCGAGGGAAGAATATAATTTAGGTACGGCCTGCATATTGTAAAGTTCGATGGGAAGGAAGGTTGAAACATTAAGAAAATTCTGTTTGAATCTTTTCCAGAGTATGCTCCTGGCACGGAACATATGCGGCCGAAGTTTTATTACTTTCAGTATAAACATTGGTTAGAATATTTGCTTTCGGTCGGATATGTTCTGGTATCGGGCGTCGTGTGTGGTTTCACGCACTCACTCGTTTCAAAACAAATCATAAACCCCCATAAACAAATTAGACAATTCTAATACCGATGGTGATACGCGTCGAAAAGGTAACAAAGAACTTTCCTCATCAGTGAAATGATTTATTAGTTGAAACTAAAAATGAAACACAACGATGCCAACATCGGAAAAATGCATACAGCTTGGTGAGCATTCTTCGGAACGACATCAAATAATGATGTATTGAAAAAGTACAATAGTTATATGATGATCATAAAATAGGTCTTTATTAATTATTCGTTTTGTGAGAGACATATTCATACAATTTAATTGGAAGAGGTCAAATAAGTCAAATAATTGTCTTCGTTAAAATTCATCCATTAGTGAAAAAGTCAACTTCGTAAAACGTTTTCGGGACAGTTGAAGTTTATTCGTTGAAATTGTGTTTTAGATCGGTCATAAAAAATGCTGATTTTGGTCCTGGACACTAGGATATTAACAGAATAGGAACAAAAAATTAGACTTGTACAATCAGAATTTGATGTAATCTAGTTATCTGGTTCTGGTATAATATGGATATTAATTATTGACCATGATGAACATGAGATGTCGAAGTGTGTTAATGTAGCTCGTTTCGGCGTTGAAATATCTTGGACCGTAGAAACTCAGAGCTTGGGGATTTATCGGGATTTCCAATAAAAATATTCTGACAAATAGGCATCTATTCCTCAAAAAATTTCTCATCGTTGAGCTAGTCTTTTGAATTCCTTTTCATTAATTGGAAAGGTTAATTTCGTTAATGAATGATTAACGAGTTAATGCCCAGATATGCCAAATACACTATGGAATTGATAAATGTCATCATGAAACTTTTCGACGTTCCGTTATCCATCTGCATATTTGAAAATTAATTGCTGTTCGTAAGGCACGCTGAAATTTGAAAACGGCTGAACCAATTTGGCTTAATTTGGTCTTGATTTATTCTCAGAATTCCAGGGAAGATTTGAAAGTTGAGAAAATATAAAAATGAAAGATATTCAATATGGAATATCCTTAGAAATGGAGGTGATAGATTATCATTGATTTTCGAGATCATTGATGTTTGACAATTAAACATAGAAGTTTTAAAATTGAGTTTACATTATTTATAATATCTATTTCTCGATTTCAATAATTTCTTCAAGTGAAGACGACGCTAAGTTTGCACGAAACACCAATGTTATCAATTAATAATACATAAATAATTAATTGATATTTCGATAAAAATCGGGTATCATGTTCGGTAATCTATGTTAATATCGGCTTCGGTGATCATTTGTGAAAGTGACACTTGAAGCGTCTAAATGCAAAACCAGACTTCACTTTTTGTAACTTATTAAGAAAAATTTCGAGTACTTAAACATTATTTAATTTTACACCAAAAAGCTACTCTAGGTCAAACTCGATACTGTGCTCCAATTAATTGGCCTTTCCGATCATGCAATTTTGATTCTTTGGATTGCACAGTTTGGTCATATCTCGATGAAAAAATTTTTGCTATAGAGATAAATTCACCTTGATGAGAATTGAAAGACAGAATTTTGATGATTGATGGATTCTTTAGAAAAAAAGATACACTCTTTTTAAATGAAAACAGAGGACATTTTGAATAACTACTCTTATTAAATTTTGTCTTATGTTTATAGTCATTTTCAAAATTTTAATACAATCATCATTACCTTCTTCATACCAGTATCGGTTATTACTTCATAAGTTTCGAATGAAAATATTCCCAAAACGGTACACAGTATCGAGTTTTATCAAGGATACCTCTCTGGTATAAAATTATTTAAAATTATTCAAGTTCACTTGAAATTTCACTTAATAAATCGAACATTAAAAAACTTCTATTCAATACTACTTGTTACGAACCGTGTATCTAGCGCTCTCTATGAGAGTCAGACATAAAAACAAATTCATTGGATGTATCACCTTCCAGAACATATTCGTTTAAAAATTCATTACAATGTTGTAAGTGTTCTTGTAATATCATGAAGAATGCATACCTTTATTACCCTTTTTTTTTCAATATTTTAACCGAACAAACCCCAATTTTGTGCAGTTTTCTATCTGTCCTAGAAACGGGATCACCTTTTTCTGAAATACCCTGTATAGACAGAGGCAACTCAAGAGCAGGACAATCTGAAGGGATTTAAGTGAAAAGTTCGAAATTGTACATAAAATTGGTTTTTTGGTTAGGACCGAACCGACCTTATTAGTTGAAGAAGAAAATCATCTGGCTAATGTGATAAGTATCGTTGCAGTTGTTTTTTTGTTATACCTTTAATAATTTCGTAATCAGCTTGTTATTTTCTACACAGCATAAAATAATTTTCTTGTTCAAAACAACCGGTTTTTTTTTAATAAAAATTGCTACAGTTTGTATCATTTGAAGATTGCGTATTTCCAGTTTAAATTAAACTCAATTTTAAGTATAGATACTTGTATTTTGAATGTGATATTCAAACATTTTTCTTTAAGTAATTTAAACATTTATATCGTCTATGTATACATATAACAAACAGTTGGAAATTAAGTTTATACCTAATGGACAATAATTAATGCTATTAAAATATAATTTATTCTTATTTTTTCATTGTAATACTATACAGATATGAACTCTGAAGTTGAAAACTGATTGAGTTTTGAATTTTTTCTCCGAAGAAACGAAGAATAATTATTCTTTCACCTAATCTACCTTCACTCTCGGCAGTGAGAAACCAATTAATCGATTTGTCAAACAACTGACTCGGGCCGATTGCTCCCATTGTTTTCTGAATTTCACAATTTTTTTAACAACTCAAATACACTACCTAAGGTGAACTGATAATGATAAACCATCATAGTATTATCATCTGAATCATTATCGAAAATTCTGTTCGGCTACAGTGAAAATTAATCAATCTTCAACGATCAATCGATTAATTTTTTACAAATTCATGATGAGGTATAAAATTTTCTCCTTTTTCTACTTTCTGGTATAAACACCAATCACCATTTGGCATTACCAATAAATAGTTTAAGGTGGTATGTCAAAGTAAAAAAAAATTAACCTATATTATGCATTGACAATGTTTATTTACTTTGAGATTCCATGAAACCGGTAAGCCAATAATCAATATTACGGTTACCTGCATAGGTATTTCCCTTTATTTCATTACATTTCATTTACATTTCGAGAATGTAGAATTCCCATACATCATAACCAAAGAGAACCAAAAGTAAATTTGGAACTTTCATATTCATGAACTGAATTTGTTATTTGTTGTGTTTCGGGAATGTACTAATCTTCCTACATACTTAGTATGAGAAGTTCAATGAAAAATATCAGCGCCGTCCAATTTGATAATACCAGAAATCAAATTAACTTAAAATCTATTCGCTACGATAATCAAATCAAATGATGCGTGTGGTAAATGAATGCATAAAATAAGTTGAATCCAAACAAAAACTATATTTTTAGTTCTTTTCAAATATGTGTTGATAATCCCCCATATTCTATGTATATCAAGCGAATAAAAATACACTTCTTAGTATTGTGTGTTGCAGTTGTGCGTCTCCAAGCGGGTAATGTGTGTTGCATACCGTCAGGTTTTGCGGTGTCGAAAGAGCCCATTATTGATATCCCCTGCTATGACCATATTATAAGTGAAGATTTCTTCACTTTTTACCAGAGCGAAGAATAAACGTGAACTTGATTTTGTTTTTGAATGACGGTATAAGTAATCACTCAAATGAACCTTGATTGATTCATAACTGAAATCATGGAAAAAAGAAAATTAGGAGTAGCGAAAATGGATCGTATAAAAACTATACTTCTGATTCCAAACACAATATTGTGAAACAAAATCTATGGAAAATTATGTAGGTATACCAATAAGAACAAGACTAAATACCCTATTGAACAGATTCGTAGAGAAACTCTGAAGACAAGAAGATGTATTAGCCCTCTATCAAGATGAATTAAACCACAGTTCCTCAAGAAAACACCCAAGACAGACTCTATATAATTTATTTAGAATTTAAAACAAAATTATTAGTTTCTTTTTTTTTGTAATAATTAAAATGTAAAAATAATGTTCTTAAATGACAAGGCTGAAGGACCCAAGGTCGATGGCCATTTGCTCCGCAATAAAGTACTGTTATCTATCTATCTATCTATGTAGGTATATTTTGTTTCATCAATTGTGATCTTCAGTTTATAACGTTGGGTCAGTATATTTTTAATTGGTTTTCACGTTGGATGTTGTGTGTAAAAGTCATTTAAGAGTGGGAATGGTTTTTTTCAATATAGCAAAAAAAAATCTTTTGGATCATAGAAAACCACAAGGAAATCGTCTCCTGATAATGACTTCCCATCGGCCCATATTTTCGAACGTAGACTACAAATAAATATTTACCAGGTGGTTTCAGTTATTTATGGGACAACCTACTAGCGAACAATGCTTTGATAGTATCAGTAAAATGTTACACATTGAGTGACACTATCCAAACATCGGTTTAACCAATGAGTATAAACGATATTATATCTAGAACAACAAACAAAAATGGAAACATCCTTCTGAAAATTGCCAATAATCATCAATGTTTTCGTGTTATCTTCGAAACTCTCGTATGTAACGAAAGAAGTAACCTGATAAAGCTTTGGATTCACTTGCACAATGAATTCTTTTGGTTTATTTCTGTGACATACTGAATTCCAAGGGTTTCGTGTTACATACAATTGATTCATTATGGCAATATTAAATTGTGATTGATAAAGTTATGTTTTGTCGTTCTGCATACTGATAAATAACTTATCCATGGTCACAAAGACCAGTTCAGAACACAATATTCGACGAAGATGTATATTTCATTCGAATTCACATAGAATTTTTCTGTGTGGTAAGTCCAAGTTGAGAATGAAACTGGGGGCCTTTTGCTCTTTTCATATGAATTATATTGTATGAAAAGCATTCAGGATTTAATATTGTAGAGTGAAAAGTTGTAAAGTAGTTTGCATGATAGTTTTGCAACTTTGCACTTTACACTTTTCACTCTTCAAATAAATTACGATGCACGAAAATCACAGGACCGCCGCCAGACATTATGCCGCCCCGGCAAAATAAAATTTCGCCGCCTCGGCTCTGAGTAAAAGTTAAATGAATTAATTTCGTTTCAAAAACAATAAGTACGTCCTGGATTTTTATTATTGCTAATTTATTCTTCCGAGCCAACACAGCTCTCGCATGTAAGAAAAATTCAAAACAATGTTATCCGGATTACATGTAGATTTTTTCCCTGTTTTCGTTTTTCGATTTGATATTTGACCTCACAACATTTTTTCACGTTACGGTGGCCAGGTTCTCGACTCAAAAATTTGATCCAGCTAATGTGGGCTCGAATTCGCCCATCAGATTTTTGGAGCAAAAGGGCCTTATACGAGATATGGGGCCTAACTTTGACATTTCGAATGCAAACTAGTCTTTTTTATTGCAGATTTGGATTAAGCGGGAAAAATTTTCAACAGAATTGGATGAAACCAAAAATTTTCTCGCCCATATTTGGGCCCTATAAAGCATTATTTGTTCGAAAACTCACGGGATTATTCATACCAGGATGCGAAAATTTATATTCTGATAGTGAGGTCCTCAGTAATTTTTCTCAGGGAATCGATTGGGCCCATCATATTTTGGACCCTATGGGACTTATGCGTGATATGAAGACAAGACAAACTTTGAATTTTCAAGGATGAAGCCCAAAAATGGACGAAAAAATTTTGTTCAACCTAAATCGGATGTGAAATATCCCGCTGAATCCAAATTTGAAATTAAAAAAGAAGGTTTGCATTTGAAACTGCATAGTTGGACTTCTCATCTCGTATAAGCCTTTCTGGACCCAAAATCTGATGGGCACAAAAATTACTAAGAACCTCAGTATCGGAATGTGAATTTTTGTATCTAGATCAGAATGAACGTCCCCGGGTCTTTGAACCAATAACGCTGCATATAGAGGCCAAATATGGACGAAAAAATTTTTGGTTCCAACCAATTCGGATGAAAAATTTCCCGCTTAATCCAGATCGGCAATAAACAACATGGGTTTGCATTTGAAATTCGAAGTTCGGCCTTATATCTCATATGAGCGAAATCACTAAAGACCACAGTATCGCAATTTAGATTTTCCACCTGTGAGCTAAATAAATTTCCCGTTTCCAGACTTTTGAACCACCATATTCTTCTACTATGAGTATTATCAAGTAAATAAAGAACACTAATCTGCCTGAAATTTAAGTCAGACTTCCTTTTAACTTATAAAAGGCGCCTTTTCGAATTTTGAAACGACAGCGCCTTATTATCAATATGCCTACTTGAGACGATCGATAAAAAAACCAAAAAGAATCGCATACATTTCGTATCAATTAGCGAAGAGAGCAACATACGTATCGTCATTTGAATGTAAAATCTGACGGTTGAAATTTTTTAAACCCCTCCTAGAAATAAAAATTTTGAAGCCTGATTGACAAACTGAAAATAAAAATCACTTCAGAATTATCCTGGAAACTCTTCCGAAAAGTATAAGTCTTTCTTCTGCCGGTATAACTCCGAGTTTAATTAAATTTTCATTCAGGTTTTCGTGTACTAATAAAAATGGATTGGTCGAGCAAATTCAAAAAGCCGCCTCAAAATATTGGCATCTTTTGGATTTCATACTCAATAACAGGCGACTTTTCGATTTTGAAGAAGAAAAATGTCAGTATGAAAAAGCTGATTTGCCGTCCCTAGAATTTGCCGCCCCGGCAGTTTGCCCGGTTTGCCGGCCCTGGAAAATCATTCAGAATTGAAAGAAGCAACGTGAAAAATTGCAAAACAGTTTGGTGTAATAGGCTCCTGATTGTATATCTGAATTTACTCCAGTGTTGAATACAGGAAGTCCTCCGGGCTGAGGGATTTTTGATTTTAGCATCATTAAAAATTTGTTTTGAATTTTTAACAGCATTTGGGAATTTTGTGAAGTGAATATCTATTCGGATCCACATTGTTCTATTCATATTTTGGTATATCTTTCGTTCTTAGTTACTAAGGGTTAGGAGTTGAACTTGTCAGAAATGAATTGTACGAAAAGTCACTCTATTTCCTATTTTCATTCGTTCATATAAAGGGTCCCAAACCGACCACTTTTCATTCCTGATTATATTGAATTTTACAGTGACACTCCCCTCTCCTGTAAGAGATATGGAAGCTCTTTCACCTAATTTTGATTCTTGTGAAATAAGAATTTACTTTATATTTTCGAATATTTTAGAGATCTGTGAATTATTTTCTGTGTAATTCTTCATCTGAAGCACTCGTTAATTGTGGAGTATTAATCTCAAATTTGGAAAGATTTCTGAAAATTCATTATTTTGGGTGAAAAAACTGCTTTTAATATATGTGTTGTTGGCAGCATATTTATTGAAATATGGGACATAGACATACAGGGTGTCCGGGGAATAACTGTACATACTCTTACCAGAGATAGAGTGGGACAAGGTGATTACTGATTGACTTTAAAAAATTAATTTCTGGATTTCCCTAGAAATCATAAAATCCAAACTTATTGACGGATATTATTGAAACTGCGGGATACTGATGAGGCCCAACAAGGCCGAAACCGGTATATCTCTCATCTCAGTGACAAAATCTAATATCATTTCTCCAACCTCATGATAAAAGATCTCTGAGCCTGGGAATTGAAAATATCTAATATCATTTCTCCAACCTCATGATAAAAGATCTCTGAGCCTGGGAATTGAAAATGTTATTCATTTCGATGATTACTATTTTGAATACATCTATGTTTGAAAATCTCATGTTTGAATAAGAAATGCGGAAGTATTAGTAGAAAATTTTCAAAAGAGTTCAGAGCTTTAATAAGCACATTCCATAACGAAATAATAACAAATGAAAGAAACTAAAATACTGTAAAAAATACCTAATAAAAATGAAAATAGGAACGAGTGAATTGCTGAGTCAACGTTATTTCAGAAGTGGTTCGAAATGAAAACAATCAGCTTGTATACATTTATCTTGCCGAATGTTCAAATTGGATACAGTCTTTCGAATCATATCGCCATTTTTCTTGAATATTGCAAAAGTTAATAATTCTGTTCATCAGCTGTTCTCTTGACTGGATTTCTTCAGAATACACCATATCCTTCAATTTTCCTCATAAAAAATAATCTAGCGGGTTGAAATCTGGAGATACTCCTCGATTCATTAATTTACCTTGGAAGAAGTGTCACTTTGGTGTGTCTCTTTGTTATCGCACACCCGGTATACATACGAATAATTTTGAAATATGCTTATGTATACCCTATACACTTCACCAATTTTTTTTTCGAAATATACTTTCATTTACTCCATCGCAATGAGATCCTCGACTAGGGTGGCCACCCAGTATATCAACAAATTGCTATAGTCTTCCTCACCTTCAGTAACTTTTTTAAGAAAATTTATCATTTATTTTTGACCTCTACAAGATGACTAAGTCCTGTTCAGGTAAATAAATTCAATTTTTCGAACCTTATCCAAATTCAAAAATTCATAAAAAAATGATTGTTGATGTGACAACTTTAAGCGATACCACAAATTGAAGCAAAATTCAGCTTCTTTCTAAAAAGCAATTCAATTATTTGTAATTCGAAATACAAAGTGTTTGTTTCACCCTGAACACTTTGAATGAAGATTAATGAGCCCGGCCCTGGAATAATGAAATAATTGAAATCTTTCTGACACGACCTTAGCATGTGCCAATAACCTCCTATGTTTCAATAATATCCGTCAATAAGTTTTGATTTCATGATGGTCTGAGTATTTCCATGAAGTTGGAAAATCACCCTGTAGCTAGCGGAAATCCGGAAATTAAATCAGTAATCACCTGGCCCACCTCTATCTCTGGTAAGAGTATGTACAGTTATTCCCCGGACACCCTTTATATGTGAAAATATGCCTATGAAATTAATTTCTAGATTTTGCTGGTAGATAAAATGTTTGAAAATAATGAGTTTATTGGAGAAGCAAATAATAGGCTTTCAAATAAAAGAGAGTGACCTTGAAATCATGCGTTCGGGGAAATTTTAGAAAACGATAATTTCTTCAAAAAATTCTAACAATATTCCATATGATAGTATGAAAAAGGAAAATTATGGGAAATCACTAGACTTTTCGGTGGTTAAAGTTAATTATTGGAAGAACCTTCAAACTTTTCAATTCTCTTCTGAAGGGGTACGCAAAGTTTTTCACATCAAATCAAGTTCATGACTCGTTGGCACATAGTATTATCACCTGGGCAACCATAAGGTATACTGATGGATAAAAATCAAGGATCTTTAAGCCTCTTGGAAGCGAACCCTCTGTTTTACAGGTGGACACACTAGCTGCTTGTACTTGCGCTCCTCGAGGGTGTTTTAGAAAAACCTTAAAGGGGTGCATTTCTATATCACCACGAAAAGCCAAGCTAAGTTGGGAGCTCTGAAATCATAAAGCCAGGAATCTGGAATGACACGAAATGCCGCAATGTCATAAAGCAACTGTCAATGAAATGACTTAACTACTCAACCAGGGCATTGTGGTATTGGAAGAGATGGAAAGACCGATTAACTCGCGAGAGAGCATCAGGATTCACGCCTGTAGCACTTTTCTGGGCCCTGGGAAAATGTCAATATAAAATACCGGAAGAACGCTCTGGAGGAATACACCTAGGCATGTCCAGGCGAAGAAATTTGTGGTATTATCGCCGATCTACACAAGAAATCTCATAAAGCTGTCACTAACTGAGCTCCGAGTTATGGTGAGTATGCTGACTGGACACAATCGATACAAATATCTTCGAGCTGCATTGGAAAGTAGGCAGATGAAATTTGCTGTGGATCAGGACGAGAAACAAATGAACACATGGTATAGTATGCAAGAATTCAGAGCGGGCTCAACCAAGAACCATTCATAAGGGGAAGGATATCCTCATGAGGTGATGGTTAAGGCTCCTCCTTAAGATACCGTTGAATAAATCAACACCATTGACCTCCTCCGTGGAATTCGAAAGAACAAGTTGGGTGAAGAACAAAAGAAATTATCTTCTAATATAAGAATTTAGGTTGATAAAAAACGGCTTAGCAATTATAATATCTTTGAAAACGTTTTCTCATCATGGAAGCCCTTTCTCTTCCTTGAGTCTTCTTTTTTTTGCAAGTATGAAAGTTCATGAATACAATTGGTGGGTCTGGTAGTATACCATAAACAGGTGCCCCGAAATATTAGCAACAAAATTGAACAAGACATTTTTGAAGGATATTCAGGAATCCCTATTTTTAATTTTCATGAAATAATACCGTTTTACTAGAAAACAACACATTTCACGAAAAAAATGCAAGACATTATTTACCGACCCTAGCTTATGAAAAAATAAACAAAACAAGTTTTTCGGGTTCCAAAGACAAGGGGGACCAAGGAAAAGTTGTCTCGGGGGGACACAGTGGCAAAAAAGGTAACACTGTCAGATTAGCATATTTCAGAACACCCGAGTATAAAATTCGGCGTATAACAAGCAACATATCTTCTGAGTTCTTGAAATAAAATGATTTATCGAAAATTTTCCAACTGGACATTGTATTAACAGGAAACCGTTATACATATTATGGTATAATATTTGTTTCGGAAAAAAATTCAAAATGATGAATTTCAGCAAGGTAATTAACTTTTTCTCCATCTACCGAACATTCAATAAAGTAGATTTTATGGAGTAATTTTTTTTTCATGAAGAGTATCTTGATGTTGCTTGAAACTTTGAGAAACACTCCTTGTTTGTTTCCGCAGTTTTGTGACTTTTCTTTATTTGATGGAATCTCGGGGCGAATGCACTGCTCATTTTCATCTGATTATTCTGTGAAAGGAGTGAATATTGGGAATCGAAGTGATGAGAAATTAACGTTTTCCAATTACCCAACATTCGATAATGTGAGTTTCTCCATTTTATGGAATCGTTTTTTTTGTGAGGAGTAATTTGAAGTATTGGTATTAAAAGAGTCTTCCGGGCTTATTGGCCGTGGTCCATTAGGAATAATTTCACCTAACGTTTCGCCTACAACTTCGGTAGGCATCTTCAGAGGATTCTCGGTCTAAGGTCTGACACAGTGTCAGAAATTCAGCGTTCGAGGTACAACCTTAGACCGAGAATCCTCTGAAGATGCCTACCGAAGTTGTAGGCGAAACGTTAGGTGAAATTATTCCTAACGGACCAGTATATCCGGTCATGAAATTTGAAGTTTGTTCGAAACTTTGGGACACATTTTTTGTTTCATTCTTCAATTTAGTTCAGATTCATTCTTTGGTGTATCTCAAAATTTCAAGCATCATACAACAGATTCCAAAAATTAAAGAAATATACACGATTGAATGTTGGGTCGATGAAAAATCAAAGTTATATACTTACCATGCACTTACCACTTTGATGAGATTCACAATATTGAAACTGTTCATCCTTAACATGGGTCCAATTCACAGAATAATAGTAACAAAATTTTCAGAAAATATATTTCGCTTGATAAAAAATGAGCTTTACTTTTGCTCACAGATTCCATGAAATAAAGAAAAGCAACATAACTAGGGAATAAAACAGAAAATGTGTGTTAAAGTGTGTGTCTTAAATTTCCTAATTTGAGTTGGCGATTTCAAACTCTTTGAAGCTTTTATTGTAATTAGTGTTTGGAATTGAAGATATATTTAGTGTTTTCCGATATTCTGTGGTCACAACCCATAATTTTCTCTCACATTTGTTGTAATTTCTTACATTCACATATTTTTTGGAATTTCTTATAAGACACCTCATAACTCAAACTTCACTTTGAATCTTTTTTGGTTCAATTTTTAAATTTTTCTACACATATTGTTTATTAGCAAAACTATAACACAATGTACGAAGAGCGTACCTAATGATGATTCTGCTTATCTGAAAGTAAAAGCTTAAATTAATGATACCAGATGGTTTTTTTATGACACAGTCCATGCGACGTAACTGAAAAATTTACAACTACACTTCATCCATCGAGAGACGATACCGCTTCAAAACAAGAAGGCGGAGCCAAATTCATCAGAACCGGGTTTAATCTTCAATGTTTCAGATTTCAGATTTTCCGTTTGTTTCCATGTTAACCATACGCTACATAGATAGATCAGATTCCAGTTCAGTCGATAAATATCTTTCGTGGTGATTGCCCATATTGGCGCGTTCAGTCGAACATATTGCGTGTTATAATTTTAAAAACAATGACGAGTTCTACAGATTCTGCCCAGGAATTTACAACAAAAAAGCGATCAAAAAACGTGCATGTAGTAGTACGGAAAAAAGCATTATAAATTATATTTATACATCGACAATGGAATCGCGTCCTGAATCTTTAATATCGGAAATAGTTAAACAGACTGCTTCTACCAGCGGAGTAAGTGAAGCTTCTGTGTACAGAATTATTAGGGAGGAGAAAAATAGTACAGCAAGATTTTCTTCACCGAAAAAGAATAAGCCCAGAAAAACCATACAGGACAAAGTAGATGATTGCGATAAAACTGTTATACGACGAATTGTACATCAATTTTTTTTTCGGAACGAGATACCAATTATAGACAACGTTCTTGGAGCTGTTAACGACGACGAAAGCTTGCCAAATTTTAAACGAAGTACTTTCCATAAACTTCTAAAATCATTAGGTTTGCGAATATTCTGCCCCTTCTAGAAGACAACTGTGTAATAGTTCTCGATAATGCTCCTTATCATTCGCGAAAAAGTGAAAAAGTAAAAGATTGGTTAAGATCAAAAAATATCCACTTCGATGACGAAATGCTCTAAGTAAAACTTTTACAATTAGTGGCATCGCATGAGACTGAATATGATAAATATGTTGTTGATCAATTGGCAAAAGTCCACAAACAGTTTTGCGGTTGCCACCTTATCACTGTGAGCTCAATCCAATTGAGCTGATTTGGGCTGATGCTAAAAATTTTGTCGCGGCCAACAACAAGAGTTTTTAAATTTGCGGATGTCAAAATTCTTTTAACTAATGCCCTTAACAACATTACTCCTGAAAAATGGAAAAAGTGTGTGAAGCATGTGCAGAATACAGTCGAAAAAAAGTCCTAAGTGGTGGGGGTGAAAGTTTCAAATTTAAGAATTCTTTCGTTGTTTGTGTATTGAAGCTGAAGTGAGAATTTTGTTCATCTACTATATCCCAAACTCAAGTTAATGAGTGTTCAAAAATACGTTGAAACACTTCGATAAAAGATAGGTAGTGCCCCGGCGCCGCGCTTCGCTTGGCTCGTGTTGGCCACGAGCCGACTTTGTAAGTACATTGAATCAAAAACGACCAATAATTTTAAAATTTATATTCATAAATGAATCACTCAATTGTCGTACCTAATACAGATCTGGAGAAGGCGGAGAAAGCACTAAACGGGAGCCAATGAAAATATTCATAACCTTGTAAGCGTACATTTAGTTGTTGACTTCCACTATCAGATCTCGCTGGATATGGTATAGGTACCTACTTATTGTGGCCGCATCTCTTCCAACACTTGATGGTAAAAATATTAGGTTAAATACTATTTATTGCCTGCTATACATTATACATATATTGTCAAATACTGATTGCAAACTTGTTTTTTCTAATTCAGATTACTTCGTATTTCATAACTCTCTCGGAATTATGTATTTCAACTGCTTTGAAATTTTACCAACTGCTTTCAACTTTTTCCAACTACTTCGGAATTTTTCCAACTGCTTTGAAATTTTTTCAACTCCTTTGAAAATCTTCCGACTGCTACAAACATTTGCCAACTTCATTCAACATTGGGAGGGATCATCACCCCCCTTCCCCCCTTGGGCACGTCCCTGCCGAAAAAGGGATAACCTAAATTTTCTTCAAGAATCTTCTGTCAAATCTTGTTGCGTTTATTTCGGGACATCTGTTTTTTGATGATTAGATTGAATTTAATTTATTTTTCAAAATTCAACGACACAGTAATGTTGTGACGAATGACCACCTTCACGAGGTTTTGCCAAATAAATTTCATATACTTAGTGGGAATTGGAGCAGCAGAAAAAATAACTTGTGGTTTCCACTCCATCTGTAAAATGCAATAAATACTCAATTTGATGAGTATGAATTTTTACACACCACAATTGTGACGAGATGAGTTATGATTTCAGTTGATCTTAATTGCTTGTCTACCATGACGTAAATCTCTGAGAGTGTAGCACTCATATATTTCAACAGTTCTTCATATCGTTACCGAAACTGTGTTCTGCCCTAGAAAACCATTCGAAAAAAAGTACATACCTACCTGTCTCTGAAGTGGCAACTAGTTATAAATGAAGCTACAAAGTTTTTAATAAAAAGAAGAAAACGGTAAACAGAAAATTCTTTGCCTTTACGAAGGCCACACCGAAAACATTTTTGAAACATGGATGAATTCGAAATAGCAATAATCAAAATGAATACCATTTTCAATTCCCAGGCTCAGAGATCTTTTATCATGAGGTTGGAGAAATTATATTAGATTTTATCACCGAGATGAGAGATATGCAGAGATGAGAGGCCTTGTTTGGCCTCATCAATATCCCATACACCTCAGGGACAAAATCTTCAAGAAAAACTTTGATATTTGAAGCAATTAGGTGTGATGTACTGAGCAGAAAGTAACTAGTAGTGACATCCAATTTCTAAAACCTCATGATAAAAGACTTCTGAGCCTGGGAATTGAAAATGGTACTCATTTCGATGATAACTATTTTGAATTCATTCATGTTTCCAAGAGGTCCTAAAGACCTCTTGAAGCTTAGCCCATCATCATCATGGTTCGTGTAGAAGTATGAAAGATCATATTACTTTCCAAGTTATGAAAGTCAAATCTGTGGAGCCGTAACTTTTGAAGGTAAACATTTACTGAATAACGCCGGAAGTGGCATATTCTGGATAGCCAGAAACTTTAGCACCAACGTTTTCTTGTTTCTTTGCACCAACTTTCTGTATCTTTGAGTTTATTAGAGCTTTGTTTGTTAACCATCATTTGTGATTCAGCAACTCGCTTTGCATTAGCATTGATATTATTAACTCCGCTGGTCATAGATATTGGGTGGAACAACGGTCTTCCTAACTCCATTATTACCATAAAACTTGGTACCAAAAATACGTATATGAAGTAGTCAATTTGGTTATCACAGATAAAAACTGGAAATTTTTCATTGATATTCAGTTTCAATTTAATATTTTTCCTGGTTCTCTTAAGAGCAGAGAAAGATATTACGAATATCATCCTTTATTATTCTTGTTTTAACTTTAAAAAGCAGAAAAACAAACATCCCAAAGTAATGCAGGGATGTTCTGAATAAACCGTTTTCATGAAAGTGAAAGGATATCAGATTTTACTTTCCATTCTTTTCGATAATTGAATGGGTCTGACATTTCTGCAGAGAGAAGATTTTGTTCTTATCTTCTGAAAAGGATGGGATTGTTTCATGAAAAAATGTTGAAAAACCAAATACAGTTTAATGAGTTTATTGAGTATTCTGTCGGTTACATTGATAAATGTTAGAAATCACATGTAGCTTATGATAGGTGATAACGCTATATGTTCCTTATATACAATATTTACAAATATATTACAGACTCTCGGTTCCTTCCCCCTTTATTAAAATTTCAGTTCACTCAGGCTCCGGGAAAAGAGAATCGAATTCGAATTTTTGAAAAGAATATAATATTGAATGTGACTAAAATTAATTCTAGTTTATATTATTACATGGGCTCTTTGGGTGGATTGTCCTTTGGTTAATGAAGCCGGTGAATTACTGAAATGAGAAAAATAAGAGTGAGAACATATTGAACTAATTTTCTTCAATAATTATTATGAGCCGATTTATCGGCAGAGGTCGGGTGGATGAATCTCCCGACCATCGAACATTGTTAGTAGGTCAAGTTTGATAAATTGAGAATATTTTTGACGTTTGAAAATGATGAAGAAATGAAAATTAATGGCATGCAGACGGAATGTTGAATTCTGGAAAAAGGACCCTCCCGAACACAATTCGAACCTGCGAATTACCGGTTGCGGCACGCTTCCAACTGCGCCACTGGAGATCTATGGTTCCATCCGACTCCTGCCGATATATCGAAAAATTTCGAAAGACGCAATCGGATGAATGGTAAAAACGAATAATCTGTGACCACCGATAGAGTCGCAGTTGGTAGCGTGTCGCAACCGGTAATTCGGAGATCGCAGTTTCGAATCCTGTTCGGGAGAGTTCATTTTCCAGAATTCAACATTCCGTCTGCATGCCAGTAACTTTTATTTATATATCAGACGTCAAAAACAAATTCATTTGATGTTTCAGCTTCCAAAACATATTCGTATAAAGTTTCATTACAACGTTGTAATGTAATTTCTACAGAATCGTAAAAAGTGTGTATGATTTTTTTTATTCAACGCCCTTTATCTTGAATTCGGATGACAGTACGAAATTTGTTTGGTGAACAAACCCCAATTATTCTTTAGTTTTCAATCTGTGTAAATGTATTCCATTTTGATTATTCCAAGGAATAACCTATGTAAATTCAGATGAAATGGAGGGAAATTCATTGCTTGGATTAGGTACTCTGTTGTGATGCATTCAAAGGAAACGAAGGTAGATGTCATTCGACAGGTTATCGGAAAAATTATCAATCCAGTAAGTACCTACTCAAATAAAAGTTGCCTTCTTTATGGTTACTTTGGATTGTAACTTGGGTAAATGTGATTTGAAGTGGAAGACGTCCTTGGCGTTTGAAAAAAAAAATTACATTTTATAGGTCGTATAGGGGGTGTTAAAAATTTCTGACAAATATTTCCGGTGGTCATGTCTTTGACGAAAAATAGAATCTTGCTGAATTATAACCCCTCAAAGGATGGGTAAATTTTTTATTTTTGAAGATTTATCCACATAGACGATAAAGATTGATGCTCTGGATTAGAAAAACCAGCTCATTAGTTTATAATACCTTGACTCAAGACTTAATGCAGGCGCGTGTATGTAATATTCAGAGAATTAGAAAGCGATTGAACTTACCATTATCGTTTTGTGAGTATATTCCAGGATATTGGTAACTATAGACATCTTGGATAGTTTGTTGTACTGTAGGATTCGTTGTTTCCATATTATTGGTGGGTTCCGTTTTCGGATAGGACATTGTCTGTGTCTCAAGATGTGAAGGTAGCATGTTCGAAGGTATGTTCCAATCCCTCTCGCACTGTTGTTGATAGGCATCATAGTTTCTATGTTCATAGTTTGGATAGTGAGAAAACGGAATTTGTATAGTAGATGGCGAATTGTAGGTGCACGTTGGATATTCTTGGGGGTGTAGCAAGGTTTGAGAGTCATAGTCTCCGGACTGGTTTATCATTTCTGAAATGGAAAAAAGTTTTATACTGTCAATATGTTTTAAGTTCCTACTGGATGCTTTGGAATGAGCAAATAAAAATATGAGTTTCCTTCACAAAATTAGGACTTTCTGAACGAATCTCGGAACGAATTAAACTCTCTCCCCTTTCTGATGATTGAGAGAATTCAATTTACATGAAGAAACAATTTTTTCATTTCCAAAAATAAACTAAAAATTAATCATAAGTCAACCTTTGAGAAGAACTCGAAACTTCAGTAACTTCAGTTACTCTGTCTACTGTCTACTACCTGTTCTTTGAGTATCTACTTGCCGAATCAGTGGCTTTCGGACACTTCTGGTATTTTAGTTTCGATTGAAACAAAAAAGATTTGAGGTGTTATTCTACATGTTAGGCGACTTTTGAGGAGAATTCCGCAAACTGATGAAAGGCATATTATGAGATTTCGATTGGAATGGGACAATGAGTACGTGAATTGCCAAAAGAACACCAGAAGCCTTTTTTCCGTAGCATTTTCAGATTGATGTGACAAGGAAAAAAATTTGTTTGAAAAAGCTTTTGATGAGAAAACATTCAGGTTCTAGAAACCCACCATGAACTTCTCGTGTGACTATTTTTTGCTGAGGTATCTATAGTCAAAGACAAAAGGATCCTTTTTCATTAGATGGTCGATATCTTCATGATAGTAGACGTATCAAGATCTAAAAAAAGTTAATTAAAGCTTGATGAAAGAATTATTCGAAAATTATATCTGTTAAGCAAAAAATCAAAACGACAAAAAATTTTGAAAAATATTTTGTTGGTTTTTCTAATATGACTCAAATGCTAGTGATGGTACAAAATTTTAGAGTAATAATTTAAAATGTAGAAACCAAAGGCTAAAATTTCTTTTTTTGAATAGTTTCAGGTTTTCACGGACTGGATATACTGACATTGAGAGAGTCTTCCAGGCTTAATGGCAGTGGTCTATTAGGATTTATTCGCCCACAACTGCGGTAGGTATCTTCAGAGGATTCTTGGTCTGAAGTCTGAGATGTAACTCGACCGGTGAATTTCCGAAACTGCCGTTGGATTCGATCCGTTGGCCCAACTTTTACCCTGATTAATGGCGGGGCAAGGTAGTGACGGGGTAGCAGGTGACGAGAGCGATGAAGTAATGGGGGTAATTACCCCCCCCCCCAGAAAAATATTTTGTTCGAAAAATAAGTCATACATAGGAACATATCGTGACAAAATACTATATCCTATTCCCTGTAAGGGAAGAAATATCTTCAAATCTTCTAAAATAGAGAAAAATCTCTGTAATACATAGCCCTTGCACAACCACCTCACATTAATATGCAAAAGTAAATCGTCATTGTTGAAGAATGAATTATCATATTGCCTTTTTGAAAATTTGACATTTTTATCAATAGTTGAAAACAAGTTGTCAATCAAAAAGTCGAATAAAAGTTTCTAGTTTCTTCATACCAAAGGGTTTATTTGTATTAATCTCATACATTTTGGTCCTTCGAGCATTCAAGAATCAATAATGGAATACAGTATCGTAACGCGAAGTAAAAGCAAATCTATGCAAAATCTATTCCAAACTTCTCGTGAGGAGAGAAGAATAGAAGAAGTGGAATCCAGGGTCGTGCAGAATCCTTCAGAAAAGAGGTCTGGAGTTAATTCAAGAGCGATGGTTCCACAACTTCAGTCTACCAGAGTCTCTAGGAATATGGCGGAGCAGAAGTCCGACTTATCAAGCCGAGCGACGGTGAGGAAACGGCAAGAAGCAGTTTCAACTGGTAAGTCCCAGTCTAAGCACTCAAAAAGTACCTTACATAGCAAGTTGGATCAAAAAGAAATAGATGAAGAACTATTAGAACTTGAATTAGAATTAGAAAAGGTCAATTTGAAAAAGAAACTTTTGGAAAATAGAAAAGCTTTACAAAAATTACACAACAAGGGAAAGAGTGATTATGAATCAAACAATTCAATTTCAGTTGATTTGAATATTGCGCAAAATTCCATCAGTGAAAAAGAAAAAGTGAAACAATGGTTAGAAGATACTAGTTCTATCAACTCTAAATCTTTCACTTCTAGACATTCTGTAGTATTCAGCGAAACTCCAGGAAAAAGAAATTCTCAGGAAATCAAAGAATCTGAAGAATGTAAAGAAATTGATGGTATCAAAATAATGTTAGCCAGACAATGTATTGATAAGGAGTTACCGCAATTTTCTGGAGATGTTAGAGAATGGATAAATTTTTATACACAATTTCATAACACAACTGAATTATTAGGATTCTCTGATGCTGAGAATATGTGTCGTTTGAGAAAATGTTTAGTAGGAGAAGCAAAACGTTCAGTGGAAGGATTATTAATATCAAGCACAGGTATAGAACCAATAATGCGTATTCTGAAGAATCGATTTGGCAGACCTGAAATTATTGTAAAGGTATTAATCCAAGAAATCAAGTTTTTGCCATTCATAAAGGCTCATGATTTCAACAATTTAGCATTATTCTCAGACAAAATTCAAAATTTGACGTCTACTTTGAAGGAACTTAATATGAATAATTATTTGTCATGTCCACAACTCTTGGAAGATCTTTTGTCAAAATTACCATATTCCATGCAAGTATCTTGGGGAAAAAGATTAGTAAGTGAAAAATCAATGAACTGTCTGGAAGATTTTCAAAATTGGATTTTACACGAAGCAGAAGCTGTCAATTTTATTCGAACACTGAATCCATATAAAATTTCGAACTTTGCTGGAAACAGGAATAAAATTAACTCTACTCTCATGACTACATTGGACAAAAATAAAAAATTATGTAGATTGTGCAATAGTGAGCATAGTTTAGATAAATGTAAAAAATTTAAAGAATTATCTCCAGAAGAGCGTTGGAAATTTGTTAAATCCAAAGAATTATGTTTTGCTTGTATAAAATCAGCGCATAGAATAAATGAATGTACGAAAAAGAGACCCTGTGGTATAAATAATTGTCCTAAATTTCATCATGAATTACTTCATAATCCTCAACTTATGGAACAGAATCAAGAACTTGTCAATAATAATAATGTAGCACAAGATCAGGTAGTTGCTCATACTTCAAGACCTAATAATGAAATTTTATTGAAAGTAATGCCTGTAACAATAAAAAATGGGAATAAGTCTGCTAAGATATATGCACTTTTTGATGAAGCGTCTACTATAACTCTCATAGATGAATCTCTTGTAGTCTGTTTAGATCTCAGAGGAGAAAATACTGTTCTAGGAATCAAACGGACAGATGTAAATTCTAAGAAAGAAATCTTAAGTAAAAAGCTCTCGTTTGATATTATAGGTGCAGATCAAAAGGTACATAAATTGAACGATGTATACACCCTTCCTGATATGGACCTTCCTGTTCAATCTGTCAATGCGAAGAAATTGAAAGCAAAGTGGCAACATCTTAAAAACATTGATTTAGCATGTTATTCTAATGTGAAACCTCAACTCCTAATAGGTCAAGATAATTGGGATTTAATTGTAACAAGAGAAATTATAGAGGGTCCAAAAACTTCTCCAGCTTTATCAAGAACTAAACTCGGATGGATTTTACACGGAAATTTGAGAGAATTCAGAGGCAGAGTAGATAATACCATTTTACACATCAGACATCAAGCGTTGAAACTCAACAATGATTCATTGTTAATGGAAGTCACCCTGAAAAATCAAAGAGACATGTACAAGAACTTGTACACCCAACCCGTTAAAGCTTCCGGAGACGATATCCTGATGAATCTGCAAGATTGCATGGACGGCAGTCACCATTCCGACGAGAAGGTGGTGAGGGACCTGGAGAGCCAGGTGGAGAGCCTCAAGAAGCAGATGGAGCAGATCAAGATGGAGAGGGAAAGTTACAACGAGGAGAAGTTCAAGGTCATGAAGAACAACATGGAGGTGTTGAAGAAACAGGTTACGGCTCTGGAAAAACAGAAAAGGATCTTCAGCGATACTATCTTGAAACACGAGCAGGCGGTTAATTATCTGAGTGACGATTGCATGGAAGCGCACTCCAGGTTGTCTGAGGATGAGGTTATGCTAGGTAATCTGGAAAAGGAAAACAACCTCCTCAAAGACTCCGAAAGCAGGGCTCGCAAAGAATACGAGTCGATGAAACAACAGTTTAACTCCCATCACCTCATGCAATCCAACATCGAACTAATCAAGGCCACCTTGGAAAGAACAAATTCCCAAGGAAAGCTCAGGTTGGAAGCCCGATTGGACGAGACTCACAGAGAATGCGCAGCGCTCAGGAGGCGTCTGCAAGAAGAACAAGACAGGTTCAGGCACCTGGCCGATCACCTACAATCTCAAACCCAAAACGCCGTGAAGAGATGCGAAGAAGAAAAGGCCGAAGCCGATAAGCTTAGGAAAGAATTGGGCGATCTCAGAGAGAAATTGGCGAGCAATAACAACCAAGTCGAAAAGATCATGAAGAAGATCAAATTGTCCATCTTGGCCATTCTCGAGAGTCACGGTGAGGGTAGAAAGATCTGTCACCTAGAAGAACAGTTGGAGAACAACCAGTCGGAGATTGAGACTCTGAAGGCCAAATTGAAGGCCGCGAAAGAGGCATCCGATCAATATTTCAACATAGCCGAAGACGCCGAGAAGCAGATAAAGATAGCGGTCGAGAAACAAGAAGTTTTCTATACTGTCATGGCAGAAGCCGAGCATATAGTGAATAGCCGTCCTCTAACCTATGTATCATCATCGCCGGAAGACGAAGAATGCCTCACCCCAAATCATTTTCTCATAGGAAGTTCAAGTATTCTAAAACCACCTGGATTATTCGATGACGTGAAATGGAATGTAAAAAAACAATGGAAAATTGCGGAAAAATTAAATGAAAATTTTTGGAACAGATGGATGAAAGAATATATACCAACTTTAACAAGACGAACGAAATGGATCGAGCAAAATCGAAATTTAAAGGAAAATGACCTGATAGTTTTAATGGACAATAAATTACCCAGAAATAACTGGCCGAAAGGAATAGTTTATAAGACTTACCCGGGTAAAGATGGTAAGGTTAGAGTAGTAGATATCAAATTGAAAAATGGTATCTATAAAAGATCTATATCCAAGCTATGTAGGGTAGAATGCTTAGAGATGGGTGAAGACGATGGTTCTTCACGGGGGGAAGAAAATGTTGAAGAATGAATTATCATATTGCCTTTTTGAAAATTTGACATTTTTATCAATAGTTGAAAACAAGTTGTCAATCAAAAAGTCGAATAAAAGTTTCTAGTTTCTTCATACCAAAGGGTTTATTTGTATTAATCTCATACAGTCATATTGAGCATTTACTTCGTCGAAAAATGATTTTAATTGACGATGTTTCAGTGACGATTTATAATTTTCATCCCTTCTTGCATAATTGACTCGAGACTAGGATTAAGTTTGCCGCAGAGCACAGTTTGATGTATAATGCATTGATAGGAGATCAAATTATCATAACGTTTTGCATTGAAACTAAGCCGGTGAACCAGTCCCTTATTGATTCCGATCATCAGTGGTTATCGATATAAGTTTTTTCAAGTCTAATTCTTCTTTTTCGAAATGATCCATTACCACCTTAAATATGTCCTCTCCTCTAGTCCTTCCTAATAAAGGCAAAATAACCAGGAGGTCTTCAACAAGAAGTTCTTTGATTTTATTCAGATAACGCACAAGATTTACTAATTGTGCTTCATCAGTGACGTCGCATGATTCATCCATAGCAAGGGAAGAATAATCTGCATTCATCAACTCCTGTTTCAAATCACAGTGATTTTCTTCTGCCAAAAGATGTATATTTCTCGTGTTAGTAGTCGCAGATATTTGAACGCGTTCTATAGTTTCGATAACTTCTTTTTTATGTCCAAACAAGACCTTTCCTGCTTCTATCATGCATTCTTTAACTATTTCTGCATCGGTGAATCCAGTAGCGTAACGAATTTCGACCGGGCCCCCCCGCAGAATTAGTTTTCGGGCCCCCTCATACGGGAATGCGTATTTAATGAAAAAAAAAACATTACTTAATAAAAGTATGTGGTTTAGGTGTAATACCACCAAAATTACTCCGAAATATTACTTGAAGTAAGACTTTCTATATTTTATTTATTGAAATATTATTAAAAATTTGTAGTGAATAATATACATAATTGCATCTTTATTTCAAATACAGTTATCAATCCTAAAAAATACGGTGTTACTCGATATAAATGGATAAATAATTTGAGTGGTTGAATCTCCCTTGTCATCTTGATTTATTTGTTGCAATAGTATATTCTAAAACAAGTTGCAGAATCAGCTCCTATTCCAACACGAAGGCGAAGTTCGATAGTATGAGTGTTGGAATTGCCTTCTGCCACGAGTTTCAGACGATATTTTCTCTATTTCAGACAAGTTTTGTAAAATACTCTCGATTTCCAAATAAAAATTCAGATAAGTGACTGCTGATTACGGAATTTGAATTAATTTGATTTAAGAATTGATAGGATCGGAAGTCAGTACTGACAACCAAAAAACGAGAAATATAACTGAAAATAATGCTGTAATAAATTCATTACAGCAATACTTTCAGTACAATTATTCTCAATTCTCAACAAACTGGGCCCGCTAAGTCTTTTTTGGGTCATTTTACTTCTCAAATAATTCTTTATTAACTTTAACTTTTAAAAGGATCGCTGATCCCTCTGCACTTGCTACAGTAACAGGTTATATTAAAAATAACATTAAAGCAGTAGAGAGATCTGGGAAACTAGTTGTAATCGAAAAGTTTTCTAAAAACAGGAGATCAGCTAACTTTTCTGAATCTCTGATTTCAATGCAATTCTAAAAGAGTTTATTCGGAAGTTAAGGTCAAAACTGAGGTCAAGTTCATATTCTTTAACGATAAAATTATTTGAATTTTCTCTCGAAGACCAGGCCCCCATAACGCCCGGGCCCCCCATTGCATGGGCCCCCCCGCACCGCGGGGTCTGCGGGGGTGTAAGTTACGCCACTGGGTGAATCGTTTCATGTGTCGAGCAAGAGTCCAAGAAATGCGTAATGCAGCCTCAGTACATTTCTCTTGTTGCGTCATTGTTCGACTCATGATCTGAATTCAATGAGTGTAACTCGAAACTAAGCTTGCAATTTTGGACTTACGAAGGTTACTACCAAGTGGAAATTTCTCGGCAAATGACTTATGTTTGGTGTCATAATGCCTTTTTAAATTCGAGCTCTTAATCAAGGCCACCGTTTGTTGGCAAATCAAGCACACCGGTACTGCTCCAGAACGATTTGGGGGAGTAAAGCAGTACATATCGGTCCATTCCGGTGAAAACTGTCTATTTTTGATGTCCACCTTCCTTTTCTTCGAGTCCATCTTATTTAATCGCACGCAAAGTACACAGACCAGCAAATACGTGTGGTTGTATGTATGTCCCGAGTATAAATCAAAACTGGCAAGCGATGTCGAGACACGCGTTTAAAAAGACGAATAGAAGAAAAGAACACTATCTTTTAATTCATTCTACCGAATCTCTTTAGGTCCTACTACTGGGTGTTGTCGTCCGTCCGTTTCGCATGTATATCCGGTTAGCTGAGTAAATACCAAGTGCAGACTAAAGTGTAATACCGTGAATTTTATCAAATTTTCCTGGGTCCGCACAAAATAGCTTCGCGGTCCGGATCCGGACCGCGGTCCGCCAGTTGGTGACCCCTACCATATGGCTTCGAACGTCCAGACTATGAGAGCAGATTGGCTCTCATGGATATCAACATCCTGTTGGATTTTCTTTTTCTTCTTTCTCTGAGACAGCATTTATCACGTGAACATATTTTTGAGTTTATAGGCAATAGCCTCAACTCTGTAATAAGTTATAATAATAATAATAACATTCCAAATCAACTTATATAATATGAAAGGGTAGGAAAAAACCATGTCTTCTCTTGAAATATATCGTTACTTAAAATGGAATAAATCTATGCATGAAATGAGCTGATATTTTCCACTATTGGGAGAGATTCCCGTTGAATGTTGCCGAAACGAAAAAACTCATTGTAATGACATTGACATCTTGATGAAGTTTATTTTTATGACGGACCGAAAAACCAAATGTGAATACGGAAGATTGCGAGAGCGGAAAAATTAAAGTATTTAAAAATTGTTAAAATCGAGACTAATAAAAAAATACAGAATTTATTTGACCTTGCAAACAAAACAAATAGTTGAATTAATTCCATTGCGATACCTCATTTTGAAGATATTAACTGGTAAAGTCTAATCCTGGCTTTCGCTTCAAAATTGCCATCGATAATGAAATGACAGGTAGAATGGTGGAACATAACTAACTATTAAATAATACCTTTGAAATTTGTTGAATACGAATGCAGATAAATTCCACATTGTCTCTTCCACTATTTTCGCTGTTACTTCATTATTTGTATTGGTATTTTTGTATGGATTCTTGGCTTCTGTGAACCCTTTAAAGCTATTTGAAGCTTGTGCGAGTTAGAATGAAGGGTGTGTTCTGTGTAGGCTAAGTTACTGGGTCCCGACGCCCCCTTAAATGTTTACCCAACAGTGAATGGTTCGGCGAGTTCTCCATACCAGAAAATTTCTTCCATGGTAGAGACTCGAACCCAGACTTGCCGGGTTGGAGTCCAGAGCCTTATCCACTAGGCTACCCGCACCCAAATCGATGGATTTCTTTAAGTGAAAATATAGGGTCAGATATTACTTGATACGTTGAATTAGTTATCGCAATACCCCCCATCCCTATTCAAAATCAAGAGTTAGAGCTACCCCCCTATGGGGGATGAAAAAAGCAGAAAAATTGTTTCCCCTCGAATCAGAAATTATCGCGTCTCAGCGATTTCCCATATTTTCAATTCGAAGTCAGAATCGAGCTGTTCTGTTTTCGTTGGACCACCCATGTATGTTACCTCACACATAGCCTTGAATCCATCCTGAAATTACTATAAGAGACAATTGTTCGATTGTTTCCTCTGCTTCATTGCAAACAACTGAATGCCATACAAAAACTCATTCGTTCACGATTCAGAATAGATAATAATATTATCTATTATGCAATGAAACATATTATGTTTCATAGCAGATAGAATGCAGCAACCAGCAACTCTATCAGAAGAACAGAAGTTGTAAAAAATATTGCACTTATTCCATTCAGACCTCTTTGTTGCTTTTTATGCACTTGAGACAAGAATTGCAATTTAAATCTCAACATCTTATTCTCTGGAATATGGGAGAGGATTGAAAAATGATTCGAGAAGAAATAAAATTTGTTTCAGAAATCCGAGGTTGCAGTTGCTTTGCGCATAAATGTTATTTTTGGAAAAATGCCCTAAATATTTCCAAGAATGTCAGTCGGATTTTCCGATATTTTACGAAAATGAAAAGAAGTGGGCCCAGTACTCTTCTCATCCATTTCTTCCTACAAAAATTGTTTCACATAATTTTGCCGCAATTGTGCCCATTTGTGTGGGTCAGATTTTCAGAAAGTAGCAACCATTTTCCCCATATGAGGAAAATTCAGGGGATTGTAAGAAAATCAGCAATATTAAGTATGAACTTGGCCCAGAAATTTCTATCTAATTGTGCGAGGTTTGTGCTGCTTTGTGCTGTTGAAAATTGTTTTCATTTCGCAAGGTTCCCAAGATATTTCAGAAAATGTGTTTAACGCAGCATATGATATCAATTTTTTATATTTATTCTAATGAGTACGAGGCAATGAACATTAAAAAAAGTGTTTCCTGATTATGGCAGAGGCAAGGGTTTATTTTCTGGTCGGTATCATGTTCCCATGTGTTCATGTCAACAGTCACTGTTTTCATATACTTTTTTAACTATTGAGTACATTTTGTTTCATTTTTCGTAAATTTTTATATCCAACTAGTTAGAGTACTGTCTGTGGCTCATAAATCAAATTGAAATATGATATAAGCTCGATGTTCTTCGAAATTCTTCACAATGGTTTTGTAAAAAAGCTTTTTCTCAAGTTATCAAGCGAAATTATGGAAGTTTTGACAAATTAGGGGCGAAAGTGTCAAAGAAAACTCTTTTCCGTGCCAACAAATTCACCAAAATAAAAGCTAAACTTTTCTTTGAACCTCCTTTTTTTTGGTATGCCTTATCTACTATGCTATGCGATACTATTACACTATTATCTCCTGGTATATTGAAAGTTTTATTTCCACAGTATGTGGATGCGCTCAACCAGCGTTGCAAACTCATGACTGATTATGATTACAGGATACTGGCGAATTCAGGCGATACAATCAAACATGCTCGAATCTGAAATATTATAGATGAAAGCCGTTCCTACTTCTAGCATATCATTGCACTATTGAGTACTGGGAACTTTAGCAGGGTATCCCTCTTATTCTTGTAGACACAGGGTTGCGATTGGCGACTTGTGTTAATTTTTCGTGAAATTTGAGATGGCATGGGTAGGATTTGCATATTTTTCTCGGTTTCTGAAAAATAAGCATTTCTGGGAAAATATAATATTTAAAAGAATACCTCATATCTTAAGTATCTGATGACTTATCGTAAGATTGATAACTATTCCTTAAATGACTTTTTCTTTGAAAATCAATGCCGCCTGCTTAATCAGAACACGAGGCAATTTTTCGCTTTGGGTTGTCCCGTAGCGCAGCTGAAGTAAATATGTGAATGTGTTTACGAGTATAATGCAATGAAATAATAAGAAAATCGTTGAAATTTAGTTGAAAGTTGTGTGTGAATTGAATTTTTTCAAGCTCCTGTCGTATCAGCACTTTCTTCGAATCGATCAGTCATTCATGTTTGCAAACTATTATTTTACATTCATATATTGCCGCCAAAAAAGTCGAAAAAAAATTCACATTTCAAAAGGATAGCGAGAAAAATTCGATAAATTCGGATGTATGGCTCGAGTATCCAATATTCGATAATCAAAATGGGTATGTTTAAAGACATAATTAATCCAACGGAAAATATAATAATGAATAATGTGGTAATCTTAATAATGAAGTGAACTGGTGGCGGGCAGATCGGTTCTTGCATTATTAGTCTTCATCAGTGCTGCAATCGTCAATTACAACCAAAGTGATATCTAGAACTTATTCCATGCACATCTCATATATCAAATGTGACATCTGAGGGAGTATTGTCATAATTTTTTGTTCAATATCAAAAATATGTTTTTACCTTGATCCTCTGAAAAGCCCTTCTGAGACATTCGCATCACCGCAGTTTCCCTATTCGTATGAAATAACCTCGTGTACGATCCTGCAACGAGAATAATAAGTTGTATTTCATGGCGGAAATATTGACAGTTCAATATCGAAAATATAAATTTTCACGATTTGCAATAATTGCATCATAAAATCATTCTTCTCAGACGTTTTGCACCGAAATGATGTGTGTGAAGTTGTCACAGCACTTTTGAAAATTTGTGTTTGTTATGCTGAATTGTTATAGGTTTGTACTGTTTTTTTCTGTTGGATTTCTTCTTAATTTGAAGTTGTTCCTGAAATATTTCAGAAAAAGAAGGAATTGGCCAGCCTAGCACGAAAACTTGGATTCCAATTGTGGTACACATGTACTGAGTTGTGCCTTTCCTATAGTCTTCAAAAATCGGTAGGCATCTTAAGAGGATTTTCGGACTAAAGTTATACCTCGATCTCTGAATTTCTGACAGTGTCAGGTATAATCTTAGACAGAGAATCCTCTGAAGATGCCCACCGAAGTTGTAGGCGTAACGTAAGGTGAAATTATTCCTAATGGACCACGGCCAATAAGCCCGGAAGTTTCTTTTAATACCAAAATAACAATTATTATAATTGTCCTTAACAAACAAATATTGGGATCCAAACATTCTAAGAAATTATTTAAAATTTTATTCATTATGTTCTGAACAGAATAAGCACTTCCTTTTCAAATGATTGAGGGCATTTAGCATATGCGGAGTACTAATTTATTATTTTATTTTTTTAACGGGGAGACAGGTTTTTTCGGCTGAGGTTTTTTCCCCAGGCTCTATAGTATTGTATGATACTGGTGATGATAGTATCGTATGATATTATAGTATCATACGAAGAATGTTGTAGTACTCGTTCCTTTTTTTACCTCAGCTTAGGTTCTTTTTGTTTCAACATTTATTGTATTATTTTAGCTCTCTTATTCAAAAGAATATATATATATATATATATATATTTTGGAGAAATGATTTCGTTATGCCTTGTCTTAATTCATCCACCGTGTTATAGTTTTAGTGGAATATTTTATATTTTAAAAACGCTCACAGAAATAAGTCTATGAGTGAAAACTCAGGAAAACGAGGTGGCCAAAGAACCGGAAAATGTGTATCTATATATTTGGGTCTGAAAGTCTGCTCCAGAAACTCATACACAATAACAGCATTATGCGCATGTGGCCCTTCCTGAGGAAAATAGACTGTTTCTATGGTGAAACCTTCTAGCCTTGAGGGATTATCAAGATTTCTCCTAATGACCTCGAATGTCTTAGAGAATTTAGTTTTTCTTAAATATAACGAATAAAGCTTTCAAATTCCAAACAAAGCAAGAAACGCTTACCCTCAATAGGTTGCGGTTGTAGGCAACTAAGTTTAAGTTACCAAGTGTTATGTATATATTATTTCAATCAGGAGAAATATGCAATTTGGTGGTGAAATAAAAATAGGGTGTTTGAGTTATTACTCGAAAAAGATGAACCAGAAAAAAATTTTGTGTACGCTAATGGACTCTTCGTGAAAATATCTATCAAAGAAAGTCTGCATCTGGAAAATACACATTATCACTGAAAACTTATTAATTTCAAAATCACCCTGTAACCTCTGAAGTTCAACATATCGAGTCACAATTTTAAGTTGGCACGACTGCTTTATTTTACAACCTTTTTAACACTCAATTATTGCTTTTTGTTTAGTTGGGTTTGACATTTCATTATGAATAGACTTACACTAGAAAAACGCCCGCAAATTGTTGAATTTTCATCAAAATATTGGTTCTGTTCGTAAAAATTATCGTGCTTTTCGTAGATCTCATGGTTACATCTCGGAACGCTTGAAAAGCCGTTATAAGCTCAGTCTTTTCCCGAGAGTCGCATATAAAAAAACACAATGGTGTAATTCGAAGATTTATAGAAACATTTTGGACCAACGTCTGTCTCACTAATAATGGACACTGAGTGGAGGTTGGAGCAAATTGGACAGTCCCCTCTCCTATACGCATCTGGTCCCATACTTAGGACAACAGTAAAATGTTAACGTAAGCTTTCTGAAGAAAGTCAACGAACAGGACAAGTGTCGAAAGCTTTAAGCCCCCAAACCGCACAAGTTGCGAAAAAGTATTTCAAACGACTTAGATCATTAATTTGTCCGAAGTAAGCCAAGTCAATTATTTTATTATATCAGGGTAGGTTGTTTATCGTACGTCCATGTTTGTCCACCTTTTTCGTCGTTTGAACTGAATTCATCAAATAACCCTAATCGATAAACGAATTCGTTAGCCTCTTGAATAAAAGGTTCAATATTCATAACATTCATCGTCGCAAACTTTTCACAAACATTCTATTCATGGTCAATTGAAAAACATTAGCGCAGTGATCGAAGCATAGAGCGATTTATTTGGGGAAGCTCAATTCATATGTATCTTCTTTATTTGAATTATAGGACAGAAATAAAATAGTAGTTAAATTGTTTCCACAGCGTGGAGCAGACGATAAAATGGCCGTAAATCAGTTCTAAAACTGAAATAGGTGTTTCTTGGCCCCATAAATATTTCATGGTTCATCGCATTCTCCGGATTCATTTTCCATCTTAATTTAGTTTCGATTATATAGTACATACTACCTAGATAATATACACAGGTATATAATATTTGCCAAATTGTTTTCGTACCATCCCTTGAAACCTCAATGATTGGATCTTTGTGTGAATTTTTCCTACCAAATCAAGTGAAACGATTCTAGCGGTAGCTGATATTGAGATAGGTATGGTTGGCCAAACTCACCGTAATTTACAGAACACAACTCGAAAAAGAAGGAGCTCCGTAATGATTGGATATGATTATCATTGGTCGTTTCTGGATAACTGAACTAGTTTAAATCGAAATATTTGCATGAAATGTTTTTGATACGAGCTTTTTTAAGTTAAGATATTTTCAGTTTAGCGGGACTTCCAGTAACATTGGAAACGTTGTTTTTGCAGATATTTCTTTTGATTTCATTTGTCTGAAAAATACATAGTATTAAAAGTAAATTTAACCGGCGAGAATATCAAGTTGAAGAGAATATCCGGGTTTCCTTTCATTCGTTCCCAATTTTAGTGTTCAACGATCTTCCGGAATATTTGGAATTTGGAAAAGATGTTCATTGGAAAATCTAGGTAGGTACCGAAAATACCTCACCAAAATAATGACCGGGATTTTATTTGCTGATGATTTCTCGTTGGTCGTTAAAGCGGATGCCATGGACGATTTAAAAAAATTAAACTTCACTTCATTGTTTTGTTGAAGGCAATGTTTAAATGCAAATGTGATTAATTTTAGTAAATCGGAGTGTTTTAACTTCTATTCACTCGTCATCTCATTTCATCGAAGGAAATTCCTTCGTATTCACATTGATAGGTATTCGATGTCGGACACAAATGTTGACGCGTGGTGCAGACTTCTTCTGAGTTCGCTTATAAATGTCTATTACAAAAAAAACATGCTTACACTAGCTTCAACTTTCATCTTCAGATGTCTTATACATAGTTTATTTCAAGCACAATGAGAGTTGTGTCGAGCCTTCATTCCAATGATACTTGAAATAAGGAATTCGCATTCCTAAACATAAAAGTTCCAAGTTTGAAATGTATCAGTGTAAAAAGATTTTCAATCATCTCCCCAAGAACATAAAGTCAGTTAATATCTATAGGTTTAAGAAATTAGTTAAAACTCTACTTACACAGAACAAGCTCAAACCCGCGGTATCACCCGCATAATATTTCAAATTAAAACGCTACTGATTGGAGATTGTAGGTCCATCGCGACCCCACTTTCATCAAAGGAGAGACAGGCTTGCTACAACGTGATAAATCGATCCTACGTATATTTAATAATTTCTTGCAGAAATTCACATTCGTTCAACCTGCCGTAACTTGAAAAGTTTAAATTAGAAAACTACTTAAAAAGCATTTTTCATTAGGAATAAATGCTGCAAGAGTCCTCTTCTAGTTGAACATCATTTTGAATTGAATTGAAAATGTTAAAAATGGTTATCGTGGGCTGTCCTCAGCAGTTAGCCATATTCCATCGCGTACTTTTTAATAGAACTTTTTGAGCAATACAAAATTGTCTCTGATTATGTTTCTCTATCCCTGATATTTTACCCAGCGTCGGTCGTAAAAACCGAGTTAATTACCGAGGAAAAACCTCCTTAAATGAATTCTCTACATTATGTTAAAAGTTTTATCAAAATCTGTCATCTGATTCCTGAGTCCATAGAAGGCAAACAAACAAACGGACTTTCACATTTATAATAATAGTATAGATTGTTTCTGAAGTGTGAATGAGTAGTTTTCTATTAATGTAAAATTTCTGAATTAGTTTATATTTTTGTAACTTGACAAGTTTTAGCGTTCACTGCAACCATTGGTAAGATCACACATAGTTTGTTTCCATAGTAACGATTAATCATTTAGACTGGACCACGACATTTTCTAATTGTCTAGATGAAGTTGATTATTTTTCTTTAAAGCTTGAGAACTATTCATCGGGTACATATTTTTTGTTGCGACTTTCATTCATAGGATCTTGACTGAAAAAACAGGACAATTTAAAATAATTTAATTAATCAACTTGATTGTCCGCTTATGAAAATTATCGAAAACACCTAATGGATTTGAAAACTATCAATACCATGAACAAATTTTTTCGAACAAAATATTAATGAGATTATTCAAGCAGTACGATTTTATAAAGTTTTTCATTCGAAATATGTCCGCGATATGTGTCAGCAGCTATTTTAACCTGAAAGTGGAGGTCCCAAATGCACCTCAAACCATTTTCGCAATCGAATTCTGTAAATTTTTCAGCAACGTCCAAGGATCCTTTGTTATTCGAACCATTTCCCAACTTACGCGCCTGTTCAGTTCGAACGGACTAGTACCTATATTGATTTCGACCATGATTTTTTTTGTCACATATATCAAAGCGTAAAATTCAAGACCAAATTAAAACATTCTCGTGGGTTAAAAACAAGCGCAAAAACTTTTTATAATTCATGCAAAATAATTTCTAGGATACACATAACTAATTAAACTAAACGAGTTGTTCTGCAAAAATTTCAACTGATAGCCCGAAAATATATTTTTAATCGAGATATACCCACATTTCAGCTAGATCATTGCCCCAACATCTGTATCAATCAAGTGACGCATATAAAGGGAACAGGATAAGTTCTGTTAATTTTATGTTACTTTTATGCAATTCACACATGTTGAAATATTGTTAACAGACCAACTCTTTGCTTCAATCCTTCCAAAGTTCCCTGAAAAGCTTGGAAGCAACCGGGATCTATCGTCACAGGCAGCGTGGTTTGTCTTCTGTCTTGTATCGTAGTCAGGATGGAATAGAACCATGTTAAATTTGTCGACACTTCATATTTACTGATCAATTAGCGCCGTCAAGGTTAATTACCTCTTCGGGCTTCGAGTTCGAATTTGTAGCTCAATAAAGTATGGTCGCTTATAATTGCTGGTTTCAACGTGAGACCAGAAATATCGTGAGGAGGTTGAGAAAATTCTCAAATGCAGGCAGATAAATGCCAGAGTATGGCAATTTCAGTGATGTATTCCTGATTATTTGCCGTGTATATCTGTTGTCTTTAAAAAATCTAAGAAATACAAATTTTATTACCAAGTTCACCAAGAGAAAAGTAGAGGGTGTACAATACAATCAATTTTATTAGGTTCTTGAAAGAATAGTAATGTTTGACTCAAAAACTGGGAAATATGAAAGCAAATGTACGATTCTCAAACATATCCCCATATAATCTCTGATTGAAAAGGACACCATATCGGAATATACTCAGGAATATACAGGATGATTCACATATAGCATTTATTATAATATTTCGAAAAAAGTCTCGGGATAAACACTTGAAACTTGAAATATTATTGTTGAAGTTTGTTAGAAGGAATCCCAATGTTATTAGCTTTTGAATTTTTGCATTTGAATAAAGAATTTTCAAGCTTCTATCGGAAAACATACCAATGCCCCTAATTTCTTAATTATAAATTTCATTAAACATAGAAAGTGTTCCTATTTCAATGTCAGTGCCCGTCACAGCAAAAAACTCAAAAATAATTCATTATCTAAATGAGATCCTACTTTTTCGTATCGGTCAGCTGCAATCTACGTCAAAAATATTGTATAAGTGCTCTAAAATCCTCTTTTTACTGTAGATATTCGGTGAAGTGTATTTTTTCTGGAATTCTCTGTTTTTTTACCCCAAAGAATAAGGAAAAGGTGAAAAACAATTGTGCAATGAAAAGTTTTTTATTACAAATGTTCGATGTGTTCACCATTTTCACAGAGACATTTCAAAAGACGTTATCTAACGTCTCTAATTTTCAATTTTCAGATCCTGGTATTTCATAATATGATCATCATGAACTAATACCTTTATCCGAGACCATAAATGAAAATTTATTTTGTCGACCATACAGCGTTTTTGTTCAAGAATCCGCAGCGTTAATTCAGACCAGAATCTGATGTCACAATCGATTTCTCGAGAAAAATGACCTAAGACTTCATTCAGTATGAGAAAATGAATATTTGTATCCTGATCTGAATTAACGCCTCCGGATTTTTGAACAAATGACGTTGCATAGGACCCAAATATGGACGAAAAAATGTTTGGTTTAACCAATTCGGATGAAAAATTTTCCTCTTAACCCCAATGAATGAAAAGATGGGTTTGCATTTGAAATTTCAAAGTTTGGCCTTCTATCTCACATAAGCGCCTTTTGAGTCGATTTCCCACCTGTGCGCGAAATGAATTCACGTTGGAAAGGGCCCAAATATGGACGAAAAAATTTTTGGTGTAACTAATTCGAATGAAATATTTTTTTTTTACTCCCAATCTGCAATGAAAAGATTGGTTTGCATTTGAAATTTCAAAGTGAGTGCCTTTTGAGGAAGAATTTCGAATTTCAACCTGTGCGCGAAATGAATTGACCGTTTCCAGACTTTTGAACCGGGTTCTACTATGACTATTATCAAATTTTATTTATCATCCTTTAAACTTATTGAAAGGCTCTTTTCGAATGGTTTAAACGACGGCGCTTTATCATCAACATGCGTACTTGAGACGAAAAAAAATAGGAAGAATCACCTACTTGCGCGGTTGAAATTGATATATAACTATAGACTTTACCTTCAATTTGGGTAATTCATTTCAATAAAGTGACGTCACTGACGAGTTCATAGTGGTGATACTCTTTTTTTATTTTTTCAAACCCTTCTTAGAAATTCAAATTTTTAAATTCTGATTGGTACACTGGCAAAATAAAAATCATATCAGACTTTCAAAAAAACTATACGTTGTTTGACTACAAACGTGGACGAGATTAAAAAGCCACGTCGATAGGCGTCTTTTGGATTTCACCCTCAATAAGAGGTGACTTTTCGATTTCAAAGAAGAAAAATTCTGGAATAAGAAACCTGATTTGCCGCTTCTAGAATTTGCCGCCGCTCGATATGTTCTTTGTTCTTGAATAATCATAAGAAATATTAAAAATTCATATAGGCTTACTTCACATAAGTCACGTATGGTCAGAACCTTCTTCTAACATTCTGCAATAAAATGAATACAATCGGTGTTCTCAATCAAAACATTAATAAAACATGAATGTTTTCATCAGGACCATTCACTAGTTTGCTATAGAGTTTTTTCACACGAACGCTATCTACTTCCGACTTCCGAATGAAGAACAAGTTCCCGCTAGATGCGTCGTAAAAAGTTCACACTAGATGTCTCTTGTTGCCTTTGGGTATCTGAACATATAATTAAACACCCGGCTGCCCGATTGGTTGAGATTAAAAATTTCGATTTTGAACCATGGATTCTATCTGTAGGCGAATAAGTTCGAATTTAGGTTTCAATCCATAGATAGTGAAAAAACAAGTCAAGTATCGACTGCTGACTACACTATTCAAAGTTCCCATCATTACATTCCCATTTGGGAGTTTATCGTTTAGGACCCATTTCCTCGAAAAACAATTGGGATAACGGAAATGAAGCATCCAGATACAAAAAATGTAGGGGTTGAAGTCATAAAACTATTTATTGCAGACGGAAGGGGTTTATGAGAGAACATTCAAGGTGAAAGTATCATATTACGGAGTCAGCGAAAAAAAAATTGTCAGATAGTTATTGACCTGGTCCATGAATCGGATTGAATAATAATTTTCTGAAACAAATGTGATTTTGCCATAGACAATGACATAATTTAATATTTATCAGAAAAAATATATAATGGGTTCGACTTGGCGAAAAAACTGTAAGCTGATTTCATTTGGATTATTTTTACTATTTCTCCCCAACCTCCAAAGAACTCGTCACTTCTGATATTGTTGAGACAAAACGGCAAACTTTCATTGAACCTTTAATGAATCACACTCTCTGTATTAGAATTATTAGCATCTCGGGCGGCTATAGAAACTCGAAATCATGTTGGTATTATCTCAGCAGTAACTTTTGAAGGTGCAGTATTCAAGTTGTTTATAAAAAACACTGACTTTCGACAAGTTTGAGTAAACTTAACCTACTGAATACATTTCCAATTAAAATTTAAGATTTCTCTGAGAACTGCCAGAAGAATTTTGGAGTTAGTACAGCCAGAAATTAATTACGTCTTCAAAGAGACGTTAACAGACGTTATCCTTTTTCAATCAAAAAGCATGTATATACCAGTTTGTATATCTTTTTTTCAAGTGCTCGAAAGTTACTGAATTTCAATCGAAATTGAGATTGGGTATATTACTTGATAGGTCAGGAAATGAACAGTATTAATAAATACAAATAAAAAGTTATGTACTGATTATAGCATTTCATATTTTCAAGCCATTCACAAAATGCCCCTGAGATTCATGATTGTCATATGAATAATGCAGAAGAATTGTTGTAATTTAGGACTACCGGCCCCTTTTCAGCCATTTCAGAAGTTTAACAGATAACCAGGCTTTCAGAGAATTTACAGTTCTCATTCTTCATTAATTAGTACCTATATCTCAACAGAATGATGCACAGAATTAAATTTCTGCTATATTTTTATTATTTAAAGCTGCGAAATCTTTAGTGTCTTGATTCCAGGAGTGGCATAGCTCAGGATGAGAGTTTAAAATGCGGAAATAGTATATTCTAAAACAAGTTGCAGAATGAGCTCCTATTCCAACACAAATGCGAAGTTCGAAAACGAGCGACGAAGGAGCGAGTTTTCGATAGCATGAATGTTGGAATTGCCTTCTGCAACGAGTATTAGACGGTATTTTCTCTATTTCAGTCAAGTTTTGTGAAATACTCTCGGTTTTCAAATAATAAATTCAATAAAAATTCATTCGATCGGAGGTCAGTACTGACAACCATGAAACGAAAAATATAACTGAAAACAATGCTGTAATGAGTTTCACTACAGTACTACTTTTAGTACTGTAATGAACTCATTACGATACTGAAATAGAGAAAAAATAGTATATGACAAAAGTACTTTTTCACCCCAACAATCTGTTGGTAAAATATATAAACAAGTCAAAGATTCACCGTCTACATCATCAGGCTTGGGGTTCATTTATTACACAGAGTGTTTCGCAAATTATCCGGCAAATTTCAATATGCACTGTTACGAAAAAAGTTGATTTCTAAGAAAAAAATGTATTAAAATTCCTACAGAAATTCCGTCAATAATGAATTGAGAAATAAATATTTGTATTTTGCATTCATCTTCGCCATATTAGAACAATTAGTAATTTATCGTAGCAAATGTTGTACCAAACAACTGACAAAAACGAAATACCCGGAGTTTTTTGTTTTTTTCATACTGATGAGAAGGTGTAAATAAGGTCTTATCTGTATTGTGGGTGATCTGAAGAAGAACGGCCGATTTTTGTGAATTCAACTAAGAAAATAGTTCGCGAGTTAATGTTTTCAGTTATTCATTAATGAAACTTGTAGGATGAGTTGCTAAAAACCCTGTATAGATGGTTCCTAAATCCATGCAAAAAATCAGGAAATGAATGCTCGTATGAAATTAAGATGGGTCTCACTTATAACGAAATTTCCCCAGACCACCCCTTTCCGAGATATCACCCTTAAAAGCTTGTTACTAAAATTCAGTTTTAATTTTTTTCAAAAATTCCACGAAAGCTAGGCACCCGAACTTTTGTGATTTTCGTGCACTGGCAAATAACCTACCGCAGGTAATTTTCAAATATTCTTGTTAAATTATACGGGGCTGAAATTAGCAACCTTTTTTTTTCATTTCGTATCAAAACTTTTTTCGTGATGAAGTTTCATTTACAAATTTTTTTATTCTAGATTTCTTTAGCAAAACCAATAGCCTAAGAGAAAAATCCATGTATTATATGGAGTGAAAACCAGTGAAAATGTTAAATGCGAAAGGATTCATAATAAATGCTGGAAATGAGATTTCTAGCCAAAATACATGTGTCATGGATTCAGAAAAAAAATAAAAACTCAATTTTGGTCACCACCCTTCGAGGTATAAACTCTGTATACATATTTACTTCATAAATGATTAATTTTCAATGATATTAAAAGATAATTGGCAATTGAATTCCACACAAAATTTTTTTTCTGATGTTTTGTTGGTCCTTGTACAAGTCGTACCAGATAGGATTTTGTCTTACTTCTTTCTGCCTTCTGTTGATTCTCTAGTTGACATTTTGGAATTTTCTAATTTCCGTAAGTTCTGACACAGCGAGTTTCAGGCACAACCGAAAACTCTGTCTGCAGTGAACTGGCGTTGAAACGGTAAAAATCTCTGTATACAGTGCACAACGCAACGAATCTTCTCTTTTGTCTGGGCACTGCCACTAGACGCTATGTATAGTTTTTTTCAGCTGTGAATTTATCCGCTGCGAAATTCGGGAGGCGAATATATTCGCGTTGGTTTAGGGTAGCCTTTATTCAAACATGTAAACATATTGTATATACAGAAGAAATCAAATCTAGCCGGCAAAGAGAAGAAAAATTTATTAATGTTTTGAATATGACACGGCGTATCACAGGAACTAAATTACTGAATGAGTCGGAACCATTTACACATTCAACCACTTGATTGCATAAGATACTATACCATCAGAAAATTTGAACCTTTCCCACCTTTCTACCTAATGTGCGGTGTCTTTCGGATAAGAAATACATACTTGTATTTTATGTTCCATTGAGTGAGGTTCTTTTTCGGTACAGTTATAATTTTCATATCGTCATATCATCAAAATCGTTGAAGAATTCTTTTGATTATTCACTCGCCTCTTTCGGCATCCGATATTTGAAATATGATATTTTTTCAACTGAAGATAACACTGATATATTTTTGAGTTTTGCCATCGATAAGCGAAGCTTTCTCTTTTTTAATGAACCGACAATTTGATTCATCAATTATTAGTTCTTATCTCCATTATATTCATCCGACTTGATAAATAATAATTACTGTCATGAATTTCGAAGCCAATGCTCATCGAATTTCTTGAAGAATCTTGCCAATAGGTTGTCGTGTATGTGTGTGTGTGAATTAAGTATTACGTTATTTCGATTAATGACTTAATTAAAACTCGTTCTTCAGACAGAATATGACAAAAATTCGAGTTCTTCGTTACTGATGAAAATTTTCTCCTTCAGAAGAAGTTTGTTCTTATGATTCTACAAATAAACCACTTAGGTAATTGAATGATGACATGAGATTGTTTTTCACTTCATCTTATTTCAATAATTTGACGATAAGAAACAGATTGTGAAAAATTAAATATTAAAAAAAAATCTTTTCAACAAGTTGAAAAAAACTATGTTTGTTGAAGTATTTTCAAACTGTTCAAGTCTTGAAATGATTTCTCAATTTGTATGGCCCCAGGCGATTTTCGACTATTTATTCTAAAACTAATGACGGTATGACGATAAAACACAAAATAGAAAAAATTTAATTTTATTTAACATATGAAATTCACCAATAAAGAGTCATCTCCGACACGAGAGGACAACTGAAAAATTTTGAATTTTCAGAAAAATATCGTGACAGCGTATTTTTTATAAAACACGTTCAATCCAAGTATGTATTACGTTTTGGATTTCAAACATGAGTGTTATGAGTCGAACAGAATTTGTGATACTTACTAGGATTCTTTTCAAATAGACCATTATTTTTCGGAAGGTTGGAATGAAAAATTAGATAATTCTAATTTCTCTTTTGCAAACCCTTCGGCGTGTTTAACCAATAAATTAACCGTTTCAGCAGATAAAGACACAAACACATCCTCGGAAATTCAACATTCTGAATATCGTCTCTCAAAGCTATTGTGTTCAAGATCAAACGAAAAACGCTTTCATCGAAACAATCTGGCAGAAGGAACAAATTAATCGAATATCAAATCAAATATTATCAAGTAGTCTAGATATATTTGTCATAATTCAAATCACATTTGAAATCCACGGTGCAAGAGATCTTTCGCTTCAATACCACTTAACCGTAAATTTTTATACATAAACCGAGACATAAACGAGAATAGTCTCAAAAATAGTCAAAAACCAAAAGCCCAAGAGTCCGGAAAAGGCCACATCGGGCTTAATTCTTTCAATATCGGGGATGTGTGAATGTTTCTTTGGAGAGGAGTATGTCGAAGTTATAATAATTATTTTGTTTCCCTATTAATTAATAAGGGGTGTCGAATAAGATATTAATACATCTAATTTCATGAAAATTATCACCAATAAAATAAATTGATTGAACATTCAGGTATATACTTAAAGGCAAACTAATATTGCAAACTGGGTCGGAAGTCAGAAATATATGAGAAAATGTATTATTAAACATTAGGATTTATATGTATGATCTTTTATTTTGTGAATCTTTATAATTATGTCATTAACTTAGATATCGCTTCATTTTTGGAGTTTTATGATACGTTATTTCATTATGATATGATGTTACATCAATTTTGTGATTGTATCAATTTTGTTTGTCAGGTTGCTCAATTTTGATGGATTTCAATGTTAAACAGAGCGAATATAGGAAAAATTGAAGATGGAGCGAGCTGAAAAGATCTGGAGCAATTTTTACTTTCATTGTAATGAAAATAAAATAATTTTCTGCATGGTGGTATCTACGACTGGTGTAAGTGTGAAGTAAAATTTCTTTCAAATAAATTACAAATTTGAATATATTATGATCTTTCTATAAAAGGAAAAATTGAAATAACGAAAAATTAATTGCCTATGAGAAGCCCATACCGAAATCAAAAATAGGTATCGAAATCAATCCCATCTTCAATTTATACTCTCACAGAAGCATTATCAAGCGGTCCGAAAAAATGAAATAAGATTTTGTCACCGATTTGGGCGTTATTTTCCCTTTTCATTGCCTCAAATCTCTCCTAGCGTTAAACCTACTGGTATTGTTATGGAGGGTAGAGATAAGGAGAATAATCGCTTATGGAAGAACTGTTGAGAACATGTCCAGCGGAACGGGATAAGTAAAGGTTCAAAACTTCTTCACAGTGGCGCTAGTAACCGCAAAAGTACGAATTGAAAAGGACGTTTCACGTGTCTCCGTGTCTACATTTATTAAAGTGCACGTACACACAATCGGAGATCTGACACATCACACTATGCTTCGGACAAATCCCCGATTAATCGAAACCGCCATATAGTTTTGTATATATTTTCTGCTATAAGCACTTAAAAAGTTAACAATCCTTGAAGGAACAGCTTTAACCTGCAAACGAATTGAATAACTCAAAATTGAAATTTATTTATGCTTCAAATATTCTTAATAATTTCATTCATTCATTAATTGTCCCTAACTACCACATTATCTATTTTGAATGAATTCATTCAATTGTTGCAATTATATCGAGAATATAATGCACCTCTAGAAAAGTACGAGTGCCTTTATATTATTCTGAAAATGGTTACATTGCTTCTTTAAAATTGCAAACATACTTTCATTCCTGTTACTCCCTAATTTATAATTTATCTTTCTATCAGTAACTATGAACGAATGAACTGTTATGAACAGTACTGAAGTTTTCCTTTGATGTTCACCTTTTTCGTATACCTACAAGCGCCTCCAATTTGCACTTTTGATACACGAAGCATATTCTCCTTCCCTCTACCCTCCATAGGTAATGTCTTGATTTTCTTAATACAAATGACGACATTTAGCAGCATCGAAAGAGAAGTTATTCTCGCATGCTGAAGTGAAAACGCACTGTTCACCTTCTTTATAACTCTTTGAAATTTTAACAATGGCCCTGAATCAGGGGTCCCATGAAAGTTGTTCGAGGATTTCAAAAGGATTCAAAATTCACATAAATCAAATTTTGATAAAGAAAAAGTGGACTGATTCTGAGTAAGAACCATTCGACATAATTCTATTGTTAATTTCTCATGAACATTCTTAAATATTATAGTTTGAAGGTTATTTGGGTTTAGTAATATGCTCGGTAATAGGTTAATGATTTATCATTTCATTACATTCGAAAGAAAGTTTTTGTTTCTTGTAGTTTCTGAAAACTCATAACTCGGTGATGTTATGAAGGAATTTCATTTATTGAAATTCTTCCGAGGACAAATTGTTTTCTTCGTAATTTTTTCGTTCAGAGTTGAACTCGCAGAACTTCCTAAGTACTTCGTTTGTTGTTCTCAGAACAAATGTATTCTACTATAATTTGTGAAGAAAAATTATTCAAGATTTATGAAATTCAAGTGAATTGGTGGCAGGAATATTTTTTCTTCCTCATCAATTTTAAATATTCCTTCATTATGTTGAATTTGGTACTAACTAACATCCCGATATTCTCTTTCAATTTAGTACCTGGTTGTTAATTTTCATTGCCAATATTCCGTTATTCCCAAGAATCCAGAAGTTCCTCTGAAACCTCATTATTAGCAACATATCGTTGCATTTGACAATTTCCAAGACTCGGGTACCAGAGTGATCATCCTCTGATACGGGGGACTTGAGTTCAAGTCTTATCAAACACTTTACTTCTTCCCTTAAGTGGAGATTTCTTGACTCTCGTGTTAACCAGATATTGTCAGTAACCTTCAGGAGTCCGTCCTTGTATGATCATCTACTTTGTGTTATCTGGTATTCGCCCAATAATAATGATAGTGTTTCAAGATGCTACTGCTAAAATCAATAATTTTCGAGTAATTCAGAATTTTCTGATTTTATGTCGTTCGTAGAGTCCAATTCATGAAATCTGTTACATAACAAGAATGCGTGTTCATAGGAGATAAATCATCCCAGAAATTCACAAGTGGCAGATCTAATTATTAGTCTCCTAATTACCTTTTGATTTTAGAGAATGAATTTCGGATTTTCTAATCGTGAAATTCTTGATTCATTTTATATAATATACATCCCCATTTACCTTCCATAACCGTAACCGGGAGATATTGATGCACTAAGAGTACCTATACATATATAGTGTTATTCGATTCTGTATGTTTTTCGGTTTTGCGTATCATTAAAAAAATATTATCTCCCTGACTTGATACATAACCGAAACTCTTTCATCAGTATGCTTCTTTAGTTTGAATGTATTTGTCTATATGTTTACACTTTTACTTCTCGTTCTTGTGTACTGAATGAGGAAGTAGTAGAGTTCATTTATGTTGTAGGAAACCGCCATTTTTGCTCAATGCACTATCTCACTACAAACAAGATTTTTTTTAAATGATAAACGAGCGCCCCTCTGTATCCGACACTGGCTTAATGTTACCAATGAACTTTTGGTGTATTCTCCAGCAGAAACTGATTCTTTTTATATGCTCACCTACTTATAATGCATTTTTCATATTTAGAGTTATATTATGCTTGCATATCGAGAGAATTGATTCTCAATCGCTTAGTCAGTTCATTCTCTTCATCATCAATTACCTATAGGTACCTCTCTTTTTTATACTCTTGGTGATCTAACACACACATATAAAGCTCGAAACGTATTGTCAGAATTCAAATTCCTGGTTCTGCCAGGTAAATGGAGATGCTTTTCGTTCTACTTATTTTATTCTGTTACATGAAAATCATCAATAAATCAAGAATTTGATAATTAGAATATCGAAGATTCATTCTATGAAATCGAATAGAAATTATAACAACCAAAAATGTTACCTATGATTTACAAATTTCTGGGATAGTTTATCTTCGATGAAAACAGGTTATTGTTATGAAATAGATTTGATGAATTTGACTCTACCGTCCACCAAATATAGAATGTAATGTATTTTTTTTTGTTGACCGGAATGGTCCTACTAACACGAATACAACAACAAAAATCATTCAAAACACTGAATAAATCCTCGATTACAAACACTTATAACGATACCAGCTGAAAATAGTACCAAATTATCAACTGAAATTTGACAATTATGATCGAATGAATCCGAATAGGTTCTTCAATATGGGAGATTCAGGTGGAAAACGTTTCACTGATAAATCGACGATATGCTCCTTTCTTTTTGTTCTACGGACGACATGAATTCAGAAAACTCTGAATATGTAACTCAGAAATCATTGAATAAAGAAACGTACATCATGTTTGAAAAAGTATAAACATTTTTCATTTTTCTCTGTATAGAACCCAACCAAGGCAATCATAAAAAGTACAGTTCTAATTTGGAAAACAAAAGTTATGGACAAACGAGCGGACAAATTCTTATCACACATCACCTCGGCAAAATTTTTTCAAATGAAGAAAATGCACAATAATCCTAAGATTCTACAAAGTTGAATGAAAAATAGTTATTGTCTGACGAAGGTGTCTGATTTAGACTGCGAAACGTTACCCTCAAGAGTGTTTTCTTTTTGTTCATTGTTAGGCAACAATTTCTTCTCGTAGAGTTTTTTTTCCCTCACAAATTAATGCTTAAATTTTTAGGCAGGGGATTATCTTATATTATTAAAAAATTTTTCTTGTTTCAGAGACTGGGAGAGAAAACCTGAATCAAGTTTCCTGGAAAAAAAAGTTGCACAATGGACTTATTCCAACACGAATGCGAAATTCGAAAACTATCCACAATAGAGGGTGACTCTTTGACTTGCATAGATATTTAGGTCAGAAGAAATATTTCTTTCTTGTACCTTGCATTTTTTCCTATTAAGACTGAATAAAATATTCATTTCAAACACTCATAACGAGTTTTGCCACCCCCGAAAACATTCACGTTTTTCCAAGCATTAAATCATACCACATAAAGCTTGAGGAAATGTAGCGGAAATTTAATTCTTGAACAGAATTTTTTTTCAATTTCGATGATAAAGATTTCGTTAAATCATCAATAACTCGAAAAATGCACATTCTACTTGATTTCACGAAAAATACTTTTTTCTATAAGCTTACGCTTTACACCTTTTTCCTGCACGCATTTCAATTCGGAAAGAGTCACGTTTCGAAAATGCAAACAGTGCGGGAAAAAGCCCTGCTAGTCCATTCTCACACCCTTCTCAATGCGGGAAAGGATAAGAAGGATTTTTTCTCGAACACTTTTATTAAAGAATAAACTGAATTATGATAAATTCTGTGTACCAAACGTCAACGATAAGAGTACTATTGTAACGACAATTATGAATTTATATACCTATATAAATTATCGAATTTGATAACCTTATCAAATTCGATCTGTTCGTTGAATTCAAATCGTACGGGAAAGTAAAACTTTCTGCACTTGATAGGAAAATAACTATTTTTTCAAAATGACCCAATTCATTAAATGGCATTCGACTTACTTCCTTAGAATTTCTAATAAATATAAGCAAAAAAAATGACATGCGAGTGAAACTTTGTATTCGTAAAAGATTTTTCACATTGATGCAAACAAATATTCTGAAAATCATTTCATTCGATGAAATCTTCACGAGATATATTCGAAAATTACATTGTTTCTATGGATTTTCAACAGTCTCTGTGTACAAGTCAGAGACTAACCCTTAATATAGCAGTGGCAAATAACCTTTTTTATTTGAAATTTACCCTGAGGTCATTAAATTTAATCCCTTAATCTTCCTTCAAACGGAGTAGGCATGGCTACCGTTTATGGTTATTCCGAAAGAATACTTAAGTCTGCATTAAATTTCAAAGGACGCTGCTGCAATTCAGGGCAAATCACAATCACTATGAGATAAAATTTACGTATAGATATGTTTTTGTAGAAATTTTTTTTTCGGAAGATTCAATAAAATGCAAGCACCCCATTTCAAAACCAAATTGAGCCGCAATCCGCAAACACACATTGCAGATAGTATTCCATCCAAATAGGGATATCACTAAAACTTTCGTATCCCTTTTTTCAACCATGATGATAAAAACGCGTAGAAGTTTTGTCTTAGTGAATAATTATTGAGAGAATTCCAATAGATTCCGTGAAATGGAACTTATATGCTTCCATTATCTTTAGATTTTTTGTTTTATTTGGTAATACATTATGGGTAGAATTTCAAAAATATTCTCGAGTTTTCCAATATTTGATTCTTGGAATAGATTCTGGAATAGAGCTAAGTAATTTTCATATAGTCATTTTCGATATTTGAGGAGATGAGGAAAGTGTTAAATTTGTAATCAGTATCAGTATTATTATCTAAACTCAGATGCTTGATGATGAGACTCATAAATTCATTCCGGAGCTTTATATTTGATTAAGATACTCCATTGGAGTTGACAGTTCCCGAAGTAGCCATTTTGATTTCATGTTGTTAATTGGCAACCCTGCTGATACTTTCTTGACAGCCTACTAATGGGTGGGAGGATAAAGGCGTGGTTTCTCATGCACACTTCTGTGCGTTATGAAAAAAATGTTATATTTATATCAGAAAATAATATCGGATTTTCCGAAATTCGAGATTGAAATGGGATTATCTTTGAAATTCTGAAAGTGGATTTTGTGTTTTACATCAAGAATTGATTAGATGAAGATGAGAAGATGCGATTCAACTTGAAAAATTTTCAATTTAGATGGACACTGCTGAAAACCTACCTCCTAGTTTATCACTGTAGTAAGATCCTGGATGACACTGTGGTTTCATAGCCTGGCACTTCCTCCTGAAACCTCTGGGCCTCCTCCTGAAAGACCCTTCTTCGAACATGAACTCGCTGGCAGGATCGATGGTCCAGTAATGCCCCTTACCCGGTCGCCCCAAAGCCTTCGGCAACTTGATGAAACACTCATTCAACGATAAGTTATGCCTAACCGAGTTTTTCCAGCCTTGATACGAACCCCGGAAAAAGGAAAACCGCTGCTGAAGAAACGAATATATCTCACTGAGGGTGAGTCTCTTCGACGGCGAATGTTGTATCGCCATGACGATCAAGGCGATATAAGAATATGGCGGTTTATCTTGCCGTCTACTGCCGGACTTCTTATCAGAACTGACGACAGGCTTGTTTTCCGTTTCAGGAATCGAATTGGTGCTATCGGCTTGCACATGGTTAGACGGTTGAAGGTGTAGCGACTCTAGATGCGAGCTGATGGACTGGTGAACAATTGCGGTCTGCTGATTAGTCGAATGGATCTCCAAATCTTGATCGTTCATGATTTGAGCATTTATTGCTTTAGGGCGTAACAATTCTGCCTTTGTTATTGAGTCACAAACATTCAACACTAGTCAATCTTGTACACAAATATTGTTATGAAGAGTCAGTCATATATACAAATTCGTAGTTAAGGTACACAACTCTCCGAGTTTATATACAAGATCCGATACAGGAAACACTAACAATATGAAACAGATTTTGCTCACGTTCTAGAAGCTAACTTTAAAACTTGGCCAACGAACAACGACTTTGCTTTCGATTCGATGATACCGCACTGAACAGAGCGAAATAAAGTGGTAATGTGCCATAAGAGTGAGACGGATTTAGGCAGTTCAGGACGTGCATATGTATGTGTGTTCTGTTTCTACCTCCCTCATCCAAAACGAAATGGCTTCTATGACACATTGGATCCGCCTTAGTACGCTGCTCTCTTTCAATCAATGCAAGACTTCAAAGATGAAATACTTACATTTCAACACATTCAAGGATGAATGATGCTATTCGATTCAGTAAGTACTTAAAGTGAGCAATAATTTTTATTTCCATCGGGTTATCAATTCATCGAAGGGCAGTTTATGGCTTTCTGTACGACTTGAGAGGCGTCATTCAAATCCTTCAGTTCTTGTTACTATTTTTTTTCATTTTCGTTTCGTGACAGAGACGAATATAGCCATTATAATTGCCTATTCATTTTTTGAAGTGGTATAGTGTTCCTATGAAGTAAGAGGAATTTCGTTCTCAGGAACTCAATCTATTCATAAAAAATTTTTTCAATTGTAAACGTGCACGAACTTGAATTTAAGAAAATGTAACGTATATAGCCTGTCGAAAATAAATCCCAAAAACTGACAAAAATTTTAATATTTCATTACTCCAACTTAGGTATACTTAACAGCTAACGTCCGAGTAGATACAAGAATATCTTCTGCCATCATGAACTATAGGAATATTCAAAAATGTTTCAATAACAGTTGAAATATAGTTGGTATTCAATAATTTCCACTTTTTAAAGTTATACCTATTTTGACGAGTTTAGTTGAGTTCAAAATCCATTATTTTCACTCATTTTTTGAGTTATACTCATTTTGACGTTTTCAGTTTATAGTATCGGCTAGCTTCGCCTTATGAAAGAAGTTACAACGACGCATCTGTATCATAAAAATCATGAAACATTCATTTTTTTGAATATTCAAGCAGTTCAAATTGTTAAACCAACCGGCAATCCCCGCAACTTTCTGCCATTTTTTCATTTTCTAACCAGAAGTGCTACAAATTCTGTTCATTACGATGTTATGAAATCATGGCGCTCAAAAATATGATTTTTTTTTTATTCGGAATTCTTCGAAAAAAAGAAATTAAACTTCGACCCACCAAGCTAAATAATTGTATGTGCCTATTTTATACATTCATTATTATAATGTGATCACAGTGATAAAGCATAATATTCAATTAATAGAATAATTGTAATTACTATAATTTCGAATTGAATTTCATGAGCGGTGGTAAAAATTAAATGGCCTACTGATGGCAAATTAGCCAATTTTAACAATAAATTTTAGAGAATCATGAGAAATTGTTAGTGAATTAATCGGATCATTATAAATATTTTTCAATGAAGTGACATTTAAACATTTTTCTTGAATGCACAGCTTTTGTTATTGTTGCTGGAGACTCGATCAGATAGGTTATCGTTCCCTGAAATAAGCGAATATTATATTACACATATTATCATATCCACTGATATTATCTTGACCTACCTCAACAAAGTCTACGTTCGACCGAATGTGTTATCATCGTCTTTCTGAAGACTACACATAGGCTAGATCGTTAATCAAATCTGCAACTTCATAATAATGGATAACATATGGATATTTGATGGAATAATTAGAATATTCGCTATACGCGTTCATATTTCTTTTTAATTATGACATTGATAAGTCAGGGGAATTTGAGATGGCCAGAGTGGTCATCATCCGAAAACTGAACCCACCCAACCCTGCTTATCTACAACTATTAAGGTGGGTTTTACAAAATGATTGCCCAATTGGGCACGTCAAATTGGTTGAACAACCAATGATTCGATTGGTTGGAATTTACGTTACCTTTTTGATGGCACAAGTTCTGAGAAACCCACCCTTATTAATATTTCATTATTCGGGATATTCAATCTTCACAAAATTAACAATTTTTTGACTTTTTTTATCATTCACAACTAACTACGAGGTTTCAATTCTTTTCGATCGAAATTTTCCGAATCATTGAAATGAAAAAAATTCATACTTCATGCTGGCTCACGAAGACCAATCTTGGATGCTTTTCTCTCGAGAAGTTCATATTTCATTTGCGGAAGGACAAAATTCAATCAGACAGACATAATTGATAGTAAATATTGTAAAGAAATTTCATTAAATAGACTCGTCCATAGCTACAACTATAGAACCATATTCAGCAATAAATGAGTTATTTCAGATACTTTCATTTGAAGAAAGGGGGAGAAAAGATGTCGCAAGTTCTCTGTTAATAAGCATGTTTATAGTGCAATTTTTTTGAAACCTAGATTAACTTAAAATAATAATCATCGAAATGTATGGCATTTTCAATTCCTGGGCTCACAGATCTTTTATCATGAGGTTGAAGAAATGATGTTAGATTTTGTCACTGAGATGAGAGATATCGGCTTCTAATTTGGCAATTTTCTTCATGAAAAACTTCTATATTCAAAGCAATTCGTTGTGATGTACTGAGTAGAATGTTAGTAGTGACATAATGCCTTTCAGAAAACAAAGGAAGAAAACCGGTCGAAATTCAATAAAAGAAATGTTTTCAAATGATAAAATAATTCAAATTTGAGATCTACATTGAAAACCAACATTTTTTTCACAATATTCTCTGGAATCGTGAAAAACTTATACAAGAGTTACACGACAGACATTTGAGCTTTAAGAGGTACGAAAGCATAAACATAAAAACCACAAAATTGAAAAAAAGTATCGCAGAAATGTATCATTAAAATTCAAAGGTCCTTTGGAATGTCACTGCATGTCAATGTCACTTTGTTCTTTCAGGAACAACTCCTGGAAATTCCAGACACTTGAACTGGCGAAACGTTGGAAATAAATTAAGAGAGACAAACGTCACGTTGAAATTTGAGAAAACTTTATACTTACGTTTTTTTTACATCGAATTACTATTTGCTAAGCACACAAAATAGTGGCAATAGCTAAATTATCTATGTCGAATGGGCTTCAAGATCGCAGAATGAATTCCAATGGAGTTAAATCAGATAAATCAGTTTTTTTAATTACTACATGAAAATCATTCATTTCGACATCTCACAATTGCAACTGAAAATTCTCAAGAACAAGTCTGATTAGGAGGTATCCAACGAAATATTTGCAAAACGTTTATATGAATTTATTATGGTCTAAAAATAACTTGAAACGTCCTCCTATTAATTTAAAATTAAATTTACACCCTGTACCTATAATTCAGGAGGCTCATGTCACAAATCTTCCAATTTAATTAATTTAAAGTTGAAACGAATTGATATTGTTTATTGCAAAAATTAAGTCACGAAATTCATGAACCTAATATCAAGGCCTATTGATTCATGAAATTAGAAATCGTATAATATATTGTAGGACTAGAATGGGGAACAGAAAAAATTCAGGAATATCTGAAACATGATCCTGACTAGACCACGAGTAATTTCCTATCTATATCTAAATTACAAGAGATGATACTTCATCATCCCCTCAACGATGGCCATCTGGATGTTGCAACCTTACTTCAATTTGATCGGAACAGCGCTGCCGTAGAGTTGTAGGACGTCTAGACAAGTGGTTTACCTAATCTCCACTTCAGAGTTCAGATAACTCATGTGGGAGATGTTTTGTCACCAACGTCAAAATATTTTATAAAGAGGATCTTGAATCCTAAACTTACATAATATATCTTGTAGATACTACTTAGACTAAGAATAAATAAGGGAGTATGGCATAAAACTTTTCGATTTCATTAATATAATTTTGTTCTCACTTTTTAAAGAGATTTATTTCACAAGTTTAGATACAAAGTATGAGTTTTCTCTAGTTCAAGACCAATAAGAATACTGAGTCTTGAATTACAATGGTAGGTTTTTATATTATTCCAATATTTACATATTAATGATGAAATGATTTGATGGTGAAAGTTCGAGAGTTCGAAAGGGAATTTTTTTGGGTGATTGGTACTTATAATAATGGTATCACTAATGACTGTCAAGGTCAACATTAAAAATTGGAAATTTAGTATCGGAATCATAACAGATGAATGATGAATCACAGTTTGGTCAATGTTAATGATGTGGGTCCTTGTCTTGACGTAATTCTTCCCCCCTAAAGACAAGACGTCTTCGTCTTGTGTAGCCGTTGGTAATATGGGGTATACTGCCGTGAGAGTGGATTGCTCTGCTAAGTCATCTTCCTCTTCTTTATTGGTCCTTGCGGTTCTTCTATTCCCTAGGGAGATTAGACTACGCTTTTTCAATACTACAATTATGCCTCCTATTAGGGTAAATAATAGAATTGTCGTCAAGACAAAATGGTTTGGTTGAATGAATGTATATAATTGTAGGGGATTCTTCAAATCCTCAGCTTCCGACTTGAGATAACCAACATCTTCTATGTGCTTTGATTTTAGGTGGATTAATTTCCTTGTTTTGAAAGTTTCAGACGTTATGCTTGGAAACTCATAGGTAAAGTTGATGAAAGTATTTTCGAATATGGTCTCATCTATTATCATTCTGCACTGTTTGATGATATAAGATAACTGCCATTTAATTCTTCGTGGGAATTCTGGTTTCCGCACTCTTCAAGAATTTTGATGGGTACTCTGCAGGAAAACAAAATGTTGTCATTTTCTGGTTGTGTTGAGAACTTGTAGTCATTGATGGCTTCGGCGAAGTTGCATCTTGACAATTTATTGAGGGAACACTTGCTCTCAATCGGTTTTCTGGTGCGCAGCTTGTAAGTTTCAATTTCCTGGCATTCTTCGTCTGTCCAGAGTTCCTTATTTGAATAGTAAATTCTGAATCTTGCTGGTGGTTGGATTATCTGTCTAGCGTGATTTGGGATAGAATAGATTCTTTGGTAGGTCAGGGATTCTGTTTGAAGGATTGGGATGTATAATATACATGTCACCGTTTCATCTATGGATACAATTCTAAATTTTGAAAATTCTATTATTTTGAAAAGATGTAAAGTATCAAGATCTAATAGTTCTTTCTTATAAATTTCTTTCAAATGACTAATGATGGTTCTTAATTCAGTAGTTGAAATGATTCCTAAATTCGTAACATCGTTGAATGCTAATGTAATGGTTCGTTGAATGTTTTTAATCATTGGAATTAATTTCTGTAAGATAATTTTGATAGTTCGTCTTCTATTTCAAAGCCGTTTTTTTCAAGAGAATTAATTAATGAGTCATTGCATTTAAGTGATAAAATATAGGAATTTGTCCAAAGATTTGAAAAATTGATTTCGATTTCAGTTAAATTAATGTAAAAATAAAATTTATGAAAGTGATCAATGAATCTAGTTGTTCCTAGGTTCTAGATGAAGAATCCATCTGTTTCAATTTCTTCTACTTGAAGTCGCAGGCTTGCCGCCATGAGGGTTGTCCTGTAAGGAGAAATTCTTTCTGAGTGTTTTGATATTTCTCATATGCGCATTGGCTTTCTTGTCGGTTTTTTCTCCTACTCCTTCAATTTTATTTTCATTTGTTGAAGCTACATTGATTTTGTCATAGCATGGGTCACTTTTCCGAATTCTTCCTTTTTTGAAATAAACATTGGGTTCTTCAATATTTGGTGAATTTTCCTTATTTTCATTCTTCTTTTCTAAAGTTTTATTTCGTTTATTTAGTTGCATTTGATAAACAATATCAAAGAATGGTAAAATTTCTTTTTTACGTTTCTCATTATAATCTTCGTAGACTGTTAAGTCTAGATCAATCTCATGTGCATTAAGATCGTCATGAGGGCCATATAATAGACTGAAAAGGAATGAAACCTGTAGAATAGTGAATTGATTGATTATAAATTAATATTGCGTTTGTTATTAAATTTCAAGCTGTTTCATTTTTATTCTGGACTTCTGTTGTTCGGATTTTCTCTAGAAATGTGGAATGTAATCTTTTAACAGGAGAGTTTGAATTCGGGTTTTAATGTGTCGTAAAGTGTGGTTCAATTTTGAATAATTTGCAATATTCTTCCAGGACTTTATTTATAAATTTTTTTCCTTCATCGCATACTATTTTCTTTGGATAGTTATGGTAAGGAAAATAGTGTCGTATCTTCTTGAGGACCGTTATGCCTCTCAGATCATTTACGTAATAAGCCTGTGCGAATTTTGAAAAGAGATCTTAAAATGTATCAAATTTTGCTCCGTTAAAAGAGAACGTATAAATGTGAATAACATCGAAAGGTCTTTTCGCTAACATTGGTCCTGAAAATTTCATGTTGTAGGGATTTCTTTCGTATTTGCTCTGAAGACATGTTTCACATTCATTTATTATTTTATTTATTTTTGTCCTCATATCCACCCAGTAAAATTTGGACTTCAGATGGTTGTGGGTTTCTATGATTCCATTGTGATTTTGACCATGATAATTCAAAACAATCTTGTTTTGTTCGCCAGATTTTTCTATATCCTTAGATAATATGTTTCTTTTAATAATTTTGATGGTGAATTCAAAAAGAGATTTACAAAGGTCTTGGAATATGGATTTTAGTTTCGAATCATGGAAAAATACAGCGTAGATTAATTTTGGGTCTATTGTTCTTCTTAAAAATGTTTTTAAATTTTCTACTTCCTGCCCTCTTCGAATGTGAACTATGTAATGATGTTTTTTGAAAGGTCTTTTATATTGTTCCTTGTATCCGTCTGCTAATTTTTGTTCGATTCTATTCATGTAAGAATTTAAAGGTTTTTCTGAAATCGGAATCCCAAAAATAGGGTCTTCGACAGCGGTATGCTGGGTACCTATTATCCGTTTGATCATCCAATATATTATCTGCTGTATTGAGGATTTCATCCGCTTCTTTTGTGGACAAGAGAAATTCGTTTTCATCTATTTGGGGTAATATTGATAATAAATCATTATCGTACACTTTATCAATACCGTTAATCTCTACTCGGGACAAGGCGTCAGCAACTACATTTTCCTTACCTTTTTTGTATTGAATTTTTAAATCGAATTCTTCTAGTCTTAATCTCCATTTGGTTAAACTTTGGTTCGTATCCTTTAAAGAGAACAGCCAGACGAGGGGTTTTGTGGTCTGTTTCTATCAGAAATTGTTTTCCGTAGATGTATGGTCTAAAATGTTTCGTTATTTCTACTATAGCCAATAGTTAATTTTCTCTTTTCTTCCAGCAGAATTGAGAGTACGAGAGAGAATACAAAGAATTAGGGTTTGTTTCCTTGAGAAAGGACGCCACCTAATGCGATATTGCTGGCGTCTGTAGTTATGCAGAATGTTTTTATAATCTCTTTCTAATCGCCATTTCTTTTTCCCTGATGCATCTGTTTTTTTTACAATCCAGACTGGAATGTTATACGGCGAGATGGAAGGTTTAATTATTTTATTATCCAATAATTTCTGTATTTGCTTTTGTATTTCCTCTTTGAAGTGAAAGGGGTATCTATAAGATTTAATGTATACGGAGTTATCATCGGTTGTTCTAATTTGATGTTTAACTGCATTGGTGAAAGTAAGATCACAGTCCTCGAGGTAAAATATTTTTTTATATTTTTTGCATGAATTTATGATGGCTTCTTTTTCTTCGTTATTTAAATGATCTGTTCCTATTAATTCATTGACATTGATTTGGTTTTTATCGTTTAATTTGGGATTTTCGTCATATTCGACGTTGATCAGAGGTTGAACATCTATTTGTTCATGGAAAAGTACTTCTATCGATTCTTCTCTGTGGTATGGAATGGTACACATGGCGTTTCTTGCATGAGTTATTGATTCATGGAGTATCTCCTTTCCAATTTCCATTTGTGGCAAAATAACTGGACCATTTTCTAAATTGGCAGAGATTTTTATACTTTTTTCTTCTAGTTGTTCAAATGGTATGAAACTGTTCGTCTTGTGAAGCGAGGGTTTTCAACATATGTCTGATATTCGTTGTTTTCAACGATTAGTGAATTGTTTTTTATTGGAAAATTCTCTTTGTGACCTCTTGAGTTTCATGAAGTTTACTTGGGAATTATAGTTATCCACTTTCCTACATTCTATGAGGGCTTGTTCCAATGAAGCTACATTCAAACTCACGAGATGTTTGCAATAGAGTTCTAAGATTCCTGCTTCGAATGTGGAGAGAGCTTGATTATGATTTCATTGACATTTTGAAAACAAGTAGTAAGATCATGCAACAAAAGTTCTTTCTATCTAGGACCACCAAATTTTTGAGCTAGTATTTCTTTTATTTCGGACCATCGCGTGCATCGCGAATTTATGAGAATGTCTCTGGCTTCGCCTGTTAATTTTGATTTTATGGTTTCTAATAGGAGTGTATTGAGAATACTATTTTCCTCTGTTTTCAACAATTCCTATAAACTATCTACTTGGCTTAAAAACTATGCAAGATTTTTGAATCACCAGAGTATGCTCTTGCCATGTTAACTTCCAATTGAGATACTGCCATGTTTAATTGAGATTGAGTTGTATGGAAGATCTATCCCTTGTATTTGACATGTATATTAAGAAAGTGGAAAAAAATTTTTTGGGAGGGACTTACAGGAAATCACAATTTTCATCCTCTGTACACGAAGACTCTTGAGGTGGATTCTTGATTTGTAGAAGATCTGCTCCGACAGCAACAATGGATGGATGCCAAATGGAGAATCTTCAGGGATTTTCTTTTTCTAGCGAACAAAATCTTGAAAGAGACCGGTCATTCACGATGAATTTTCCGTTTCACTATCCTAGTCGCACCGACAATTATGTTCTTCACTCAGGAAACTCACTTTTTAAAAAGATTCATCTCATAAGTTTAAATACAAAGTATGAGTTTTCTTTAGTTAAGACCAATAAGAACACTGAGTCTTGAATTACAATGGTTGTTTATATTATTCTAATACTTACATATTAATGATAAAATGATTTGATGGTGAAAGTTCGAGAGTTCGAAAGGGAATCATTTTGGTGATTGGTAATTACAATAATGGTACCAATAATGACCGTCAAGGTCAACATAAAATATTGGAAATTTAGTACCGGAATTATAACAGATGAATGATGAATCACAGTTTGTTCAATGTTAATGATGTAGGTCGTTGTCTTGACGTAATTATATAAATTTTGGGTAAACGTGGTTTACTATTCTAGAACAAAATCGAACGGATTGTACAATATACAATACTCAACATATTGATTTTTGCTTCGAAATGTTGGTGTAAATATCAGATCCTGTGCAGTAGGTACCAATTGGGTGGCTTTTTCCAAACATGGCGTCTCCAAATGTCCATGGTAATTGAAGAATCGATCAAGCGATTTGCGAAAAATGCATTTGTCCAACCTTAAATTTTCAGTGGCACCCTTACGATATTTTCGTTTGTGAATTGATCGAGTATTCAATTCTACATATAATTATATATTTCTTTCAGGAAACTCACTTTTTGAAATGATATATTTTACAGGTTACAATACAAAATATGAGAGTTCTCTAGGTCAGTATTAGATATTGGGAATTTTAAATCGACGGGTAATTGCAATTACAACAAATCAATGACAAATCACTACTTGTTAAATGGTAAATGATGATGTATGTCTCAACATAATTCTTGTTCCTTCTGAGACAACATGGGGTACTGCCGTGAGAGTGGACATTTCCGCCATATCGTCTTCCTCCTCTTTATTGGTCTTCTGGTTTTTCTATTCCATAGGGAGATGAAACTTTGCTTTTGCATTACCAGGATGACGCTTCCTACCAGAGCAAATAAAAGAATTGCTGTCAACAATAAATGACTCCATTGAATGAATGGTTTCTTCAGATCCTCAGCTTTTGATTTGAGGTAACCAACATCTTCCAGGTGCTTCGATTCGATTCAATTCGATTCGATGGATGAGTTTTTTGGTCTTGAAAGTTTCAGATGTTGGAATCTTGTAGGTAAAACTCCTGAATGTATTTTCGCATATGGTATCATCTATTATCACTCTGCTTTGTTTGCATGATAATATTAGTTAACTACCCTTGACTTCTTTGTAGGTAATCTGGTTTCCGTAATCTTCATGAAAGTTGACAATTTATTAAGGAAACACTTGCTCTCAATCAGTTTTTTGAGGCACGACATATGAGTTTCGTCAGTCCAGAGTTTCTAATTTGAATTGTAGATTCCGTATCTTGCTGGTGGTAGGATGATTTGTGATGTGTCTAGAGTGATTTGGAATGGGATGTGAGTGATACTTTGGTAAGTCAGGGGTTCTGTTTGAGGGATTGGGACAGGGTTCGAAAATATCATGATATTTATATAAATATCAAAATATCGGATATATATCGATATATATCCGATATATATCAACTTTCTGATATTTATTTTTACGAACAATTTTTCAAGTTTTTTTTGAAAAGGTCAATAAAACAAACGTATTCAGAAGTAGATTTGCCAAATTTATTGAAAAAACTAATCAAGATAAAACAACAAGAATAAAAAGTTAGTCGATAAATTTATTGAAGGTTCGTTGTCCAGATTATTGAAAATTTAATGTGCAGATGCAGTGGCCTCATCCCATATCAATCTCAAATTGCTATTACATACTGCAAACTTCAGCTCTAAACGTGAACGTGCATTCTATTCAAAAATTTAAAACAAAAAACAAGAGCACAATTAATAGTGCAATGACGATTTCACGGCGAAGTTATAATATCACCATCTGAAGATATTCTGAAACGAAGTATCGGATTCCCCGAAAATACGTTGCTTATTCGATCTTACAAAAGGTCGGTATGTCGGTTTACATTGGTGTGCTCTTAAATCGCGATTAATTTGGAATTTTTACGCACAGTCGCAAATTTTAGTGAATTTATAAATATCCTTGATATATATCAATCCTTATAAATATCGATATATATCATGATATATATCAGGATAAATATCGGCGATATACAGGGTCTTTCACGAGGAACCTCACCCATATTTATACAGGAAACTACTGAACGTATTTTCATGAAATTCAGCACTTATAAGTATTTCACGATGCTGATAAAATCTAAAATATTTTCAAGGCATGAGCACCTCCGGTTTTTCCGGAAATGACGTCAACTTCCGTTTTTCAAATTAGAACACCATTTTTTCATTGCAGAAATAGATTCCTTAGAAAATTTTAAGTTATTTTGATGTAACATTTTTCAGTTTTGGTTGGAAAATTCTCTCTGAGCGGGAAAATTCGAAAAAAAAATCGAAAATAGAGCTCCGCTGAAACAAGAATAACTTCGAGGTTTTTTGATGGAAAATTTTCATTTTTGGGATTTTTCAAGATGTAAGATTGATGTATCCACTTTAAAAATCGAAATCGCGATTCATGATACAGGGGGTGAAAAAATCGCTTTCAAAGTTAGGGATGACAAAATCGTGAAAAATCAATTTTTTCAAATTAGAACCCCATTTTTTTATGGCAGATATTGAATCTACGTTAAAAAATAATGTGAGTGTATGCATCACACCCTTGCCCTAAAATGGATATTTTCTGAGTTATTCACAAAAAACTGTTTTTCGTCTTGAATTTTCAGCTATTTCTTTTCCCTTCACGCCAAAAAGATGAAATTTTCAGGAACTGTTATTTGAACCATGCTGTAGATTTTTCACCCAGATTTCTTTTTTTGCATTTGATTGGAGCTGTGAAACTTCATTTTGACGCAATTGGATGTCACCACCTTAGTACTTTGTAATATTTTACTCATTACTTCACAACCAATTGCTATAAATTCTGAAGTTTTTTATGAAGATTTTGTCCTGAGATGTGCGGGATACTGATGAGGCCCAACAAAGCCGAAACCGGTATATCTCTCATCTCAGTGACAAAATCTAATATCATTTCTTCAACCTCATGATAAAAGATCTCTGAGCCTGGGAATTGAAAATGGTATTCATTTCGATGATTACTATTTTGAATTCATCTATGTTTCAACAAGATGATTCAAGTTTCGAAGTTGTGTGAGAATGAATTAATGCACAAAGTATTCGCATTTCTGTTTGAGGGATCATGAAAATGCGATAACTTGAGCATAGATTTCTCATTTCCTTCTACATGAAGCAAAGATCTTCAAATGGACAAAATGGAAAGTCTGAATGTTAATAATTTTTAAAAATAGGCCTACATGATTCGCGAAAATCAAAATGGAAAATTAGATCTTATATTCTGTTGTGCTATAAATTCTCCATTAGAATCAATAGAGTTGCCTCATAGTAAAACGGCTGAGCGGTAAAACCGCCATTGAAGTGTCATCAGCAAATATAACCAAATTCATTAGATAATTGGAGACAATATGATCAGGAAGATCATTGATATGAAGAAGAAATAATTGAAGTCCCAGGACAGAGCCCTGCTACACTCTCAGTGCCAACTAACACTTCTTTGAAGCACATCTACCAATCTTTACCGACCAATAACGATCAGAGATGAAATTAACGACCCACAGCAGAAAGATACCGCAGAATTCCAAGTTATAAAGCTTACTTTCTATGAAATTGCGTGTAAGCTCATCAGAAGCACGTTATAAGTCAAAAAATAGACGAGCAACAAAATTACCCTTATCCAATTCTTTATAGGATTCTGGCATGTTTTATACACTAGCGATGGGAAATGTCTTTGAGTCAATGCGGTGGGAAACTAAAGGCATAAATATAAATGGATATCTTACTTGAACCACCACTGCTTTGCCGACGATATCGTAATAATAAGCAGACATATAGAAGAACTGAGAGCCTCGGAAATGATCGGACTACAAATTAATATCTCAAAGACCGAAATCTTGAATAACATATCAGAATCAGTAAATATATAAATGGTATAATGCTCGAAAATGTGGATGAAGACGTATATTCAGGACACACAATAAGAATGGAAAAAGAAAATCAAACGGCGGAGATAAAGAGGAGGATAAGATTCACTTGGATAGCTTAAGTTTATACCTGCTTGGAAATGGTAAAATTCCTATAAACCATAAAACCAGACTTTTCGAAACCTGCATATTGCCAGTATAGCAACTTATCATATAATATTTTGTTGTGGGGTAACTCGACCGATGTAAATAGAATATCAGTTGCTCAAAAGAGGATTCTGCGCTTGATCTTCGGTATTGACTCGAGGTCATCATGCAGGCCTCTTTTTGTAGAGAACAAGATTCTAACTGCCCCATGTATTCATATGAATGTCCCAAATATTAGTCACTACTTTTGATCAGACAGAATTTGGATACAATGGAGAAATTGTCAAGTCATCACACATATTCAACAAGAAATGCGGAAATCTTGTCACTGCCCAAGCATCGAACAACCAAATTTGAACATTCACCAACCTACCAAGGGACCTGAATCTTTTGAAAATATGAATTTCCTCTGTTTCAAGAACAAACTCAATCTTTGTTATTGGCAAAAGGTTATTATAGTTTAAGTAAATACTTGAATGATCCTTTGTGATGTGCTATTTCTTAGTTTTTTTCTCGTGTACTGATATATTATTTTTCTTTGACTTGTCCCATACATGTTAATGTCTAAAGAGATCAATAAAACTTATCATTATTATTATTGCATGAAAGCAATGACAATGACGAAGACGACCAGATGTGGTGATGCAGCGAGCGATGGAAAGAACAATGCTAGGAATCAGTCTAAGTGATCGGAAAAGAAACGAAAAAATCCGTCGAAAAACTGAAGTCGTGGATATAATAGCAGCTATTTCAGAACTGAAGTGGCAGTGGGTAGGACATGTCTCACGACAAGATGAGACTCGATGAACATACAAGCTGGTACACTGGAGACCAAGACTATCAAGGCGCAGCGGAGATGGCTCGACGACATTACATGTAGGAACGAGTTGGTTCCAGAAAGCACAGGACAGATCAGTGTGGAGAAGCATGAAAGAGGCCTATGTCCAGGAGTGGATGGTAAAAGGCTGACAAGAAGGAAGAAGAGGAATTCTTCATAGACAAACTTCACAAATGAAAGAGCAGCCGTTTCAGTGGATCTAGCCTCACGGAATGACAACATTCGACTGAATATGATATATGGTGAAGTATCTACCTATTGATTGTTCTAAACTGAGTTCATTCAATTTTATTTATGGCTTCTTTGGATTCGTTCCAATTATCTCGAATATTATTTAGCGTTGCGAGCTAAGCTCTTTTTTAGCCCACAGAATATATTTTGTTTGTGACCCATCTCCTCTTACACTACTGGATCGACCACCATGAAATTTTTCATGCTTACAGAATTGCACTAGACTAGGGGATGGTTTAGATTCAATAAAATGGAAAATCGGACATACTATCGAGGAATAATCATATATAAAACCACTAGAGTTGAAATTTTGCCGGCAAAATTTCCCGATTGTAATATGAAAGTTTGTTTCTGGGCTATTTTGCGAATGACATTTGTATCAAAATCACGAACCGTCAGGCGGAATATTTCCAAATGTATCTTGAAGGCTCTTTTTCAGAATTTTCCAATCTTTTTTTTGACACTTTTGGCACGTTCAACACAGATTAACTAAGCGTTTTTGTTTTCTCTCTGTTATTCATTCTACAAGCTCTCTATGAATTTCAGAAATGCCATTTCTTTTTGGAACGTAACGCCATATTAAGTTATTCTCATCATGGTACAAAGTAGAATCTAGTCGCATATCGAAACGCCGCTCCGTTCAACATTTGCAACAGGATAGTGAAAAGGAGATTCACTTATGTTGGTATTGGATTTTCAGCGTTTGCACATTCAGGGATATAAAATACAAATTTTTATATTAAATTAATAAATTTGAGTACTTCGGTGTGAAATTGTTTTATTTGTCGAAAACCGATCGCTTTCGGCCTAATTAAAAGGCCATTTTCACAACGGTTTTATATTCGGAACCGATAATTTTACAGTGTCTTGAATTCACCCTTTTGTGAATCTTGTCCGTTAAATGCTGTGATGACCGTTTCCGCCTGTATGTTTGTGATGGTTTCTTGGACGGGAAAACCCTGAAGATGGCCTTTTAATTAGGCCGAAAGCGCTCGGTTTTCGACAAATAAAACGATTTCACACCGAAGTACTCAAATTTATTAATTTAATTCAATCTCTTGGTGTGCACAACAACCTTCGTAAAATTTTTATGCATTCTCATTTGTTTGTGTAATGGATACTGATATATAATGTTTTTTCAAAGTACTTTAAATTTATATTTTTGTATAAATTCACTCGCTCGTATTTTTCATTTTCAGCAATTCAGTATTTGTGAGGCAGATGGGATAACTTTGCCTCAAAATTCTTTTACAAATGGCGACTGCCATATTATTGGTGATAATACTGTTCCTTTGAAGCAGTCACGTTTGACGCCATATAAGAGTACTCCACAATAATCGCATGAGCTCAGGCAGAGTGTATCCATACTTACTTATATTATACTTACTTACTAATATTATAAATGTGAATGTCCGTGTGTTTGTTTGTCCTCTATGGACTCAGGAACCCGATGACCGATTTTGATAAAACTTTCACTATATTGTGAAGAATTTTTTCTGGGAGGTTTTGATGTAGAGTTCATCGCTATATAATGAAAAAATAAGAAAAAATATCGATTGTTTACGAAAAATTCCCATACTTTCCGTCTTTTACGGGTGACGCTGCGTGAACTATGAGAGATAGAGAAACATGGTCAGAGGCAATTTTGTGGTGCTGGAAGAGTTCTATAGGAAAGTCCGCGACGGCATATGTCTAACTGCCGAAGACAACCCACGATAGTCATTTTTATTATTTTCAATTCAATCCAAAATACTGGTCAATATGAAGAGAGCTTTTGACTGGCATGGAATGAATCAATATGAAAATGAATGTGACTGTTATCTGCGGCATTTATTCCTGATGAAAAATACTTCTTACAGTATAGTTTTCCAATGGATACTTTGAAAATTACAGTAGGTTGAACGAGTGTGAATTTGAGCAAGAAATTATTGAATCTATACGCGACATCGTTTTGTCATGTATATGTTGTGGACCAAGTGATAAATCCGGGCATTTTTCATAATGCCCGGGCATTATGAATAATGACAAACCATTTCGGGCAAAGTGATTAATTATGGTTTGAAGTTTCTTTTTTATCACATTGCCCTGAAATTATGAATATTGCCCAGTTGTGTTTGGGCAATGTGATAATACACTTCTGTATGGGCGAAGAATGATAATAATAATTTATTAATGACCCTCGAATAATTACAGGGAATGTCAAGCAAGGCTACAATTATATACAGATATATAGCATAACAATATAACAATCATAAATTTCGAAATATAAACATTTAAATGATATACTAACACACATAATCACAGACAAACAAAGAAAGTAATGGAAATGACAACCGCTAGTCTTTATAGATTAGGAACAAAATATGGTGTGAAAAAATTGATCATCTATAGAAGGAGATTTCACTGAGAGAGGTTTTGAGTTAGTCATCTAAATGTGGCGGACAAGGATAAAGTCGTTATAGTTGTAAAGGTGGCTGTGAGTCCAACAAATGCAAAATTATGCAACTCGAAGTAAGCAGAAATTGTTTCAATAAATAATTAGGACTTATTTTGTGTTTTTCTATTTTTTTGAAGTATAAGTCATTTTGAGTTTGAAATCTCTAAGAATGATATCATCTAGGAAGAGAAAGAATATGTTTTTTTTGTGATTATTGTTTTGTTTTTTGTTACATATATGTTTTCAATAAAATTTGAGGTTTTCTCTAAGTTTTACTATTTGCTCAAAGTAAAATTCATTTCTCTACTTCAGAATGAGTTCATTACACTTCTAAAAACAGTGCTGTGATGAACTCCATAACACCATTGTTTTCAGTTATATTTTTGGTTTTTTGGTTGTCTACATTGACATTCGATCCAATCAGATTCCAACAAAAGTCGATTGTCAATATGACATAATTTGAATTTATATCAGAATACCTGCAAATCAAATTCAAATCCCATAATGTGTCAGTTTTCGTAACAGTCACACCAACTGCCAAGATACAATACAAAAGTTAATAGGATGTATAATCTCAATTGTTCATTGAATTTCGACAATATTTCATTAAACTTGACTGAAATAGAGAAAATATCGTCTAACACTCGTTGCAGAAGGCAATTCCAACACTCATGCTTTCGAATTTCGCATTCGTTAAGTTTGAAGATTCTAAGAATTATATCATCTAAAAAGAGGAAATATTATCTATTTTTGTGATTAATGTTCTCTTTTTTGTTAAACATATGTTTAAAATAAAATTATGAGAATTAAAACCAGGGTTGAATCACTCTGCCCGATATGAAATATGCATTATTAATAATGCCCGGGCAATTTGATTATTTCAATACTTATTATCACATTGCCCTCTCATATTGGGCATTATTCATACTGCCCGGGCATTTTTCATAATGCCCAATTAATCACTTGGTCCATAACATATACACGTAGTCACGTGCAGTCTCTCCGTCGATACGAGGTTATGAATGTGGAGTTGCGGACCTATCAGTACCGTTTCAAATTAAAATATAACGCGAGCGAAGGCACGGGTAGGAGCTTGTATAGTATAAAGCATACTTTTGGCTTACTCTAAAGCAGATATCCGAGATACCGATTGAAGTATATTATGGGATGTATGTGTTTTTCCGAAATCTTTTCAGGTTGTTCTCTTCCAGTCTCAGACCAAAAATCAATCAGAAAATTTTTTTAAATAACAGGTGAAAGGCCCCTACGTACCTAAAACCTGTGCACTATAATTTGTCAGGAGCCAATTCCTCTCGAAAAATTTTTGCCTAACAATGAAAGAGAAATAATACGCCGATTTAACTTCATGACAAAATACCAACTGACTTCTATTGAGTTTTTATCGGAGCTCAGCTCAGCTGCTCAGCATGTTTAAATTGCTCTTCGATCTTTTTCCGTGAAAGCTACAATTGCAATAATTCTCGAGTTTTCATTCATTAATTTAATTTGTTTCAAATTGAGAGATCATTTTTCTGTTCTTCAACTTCTCAAATTTCTCACTCAGAATTGAATCGGCAATTATTTTAATAAATTCTTTTTTCAAGTCAGAGATATCTTCCTGCCAGGTTACAGAGACGTGCGATCAGATTGGTGCAGAGAATGTTGTAAGAATATATTCAAGGGTTTAGTTATATTTATTTATTCATTCATTGATCTATGGCATAGCAACAGCTCTCTTCAAGTATAAATGTAAGTGACCATGAATATACAGGGTCTTTCACGAGGAACCTCACCCATATTTACACGGGAAACTACTGAACGTATTTTCATGAAATTCAGCACTTATAAGTATTTCCCGATGCTGATGAAATCTAAAATATTTTCAAGGCATGAGCACCTCCGGTTTTTCCGGAAATTACGTCAACTTCCGTTTTTCAAATCAGAACACCATTTTTTTATTGCAGAAATAGATTCCTTAGAAAATTTCAAGTTATTTTGATGTAACATTTTTCAGTTTTGGTTGGAAAATTCTCTCTGAGCGGGAAAATTCGAAAAAAAAATCGAAAATAGAGCTCCGTTGAAACAAGAATAACTTCGAGGTTTTTGGATGGAAAATTTTCATTTTTCGGATTTTTCAAGATATAAGATTGATGTATCCACTTTGAAAATCGAAATCGCCATTCATGATACAGGGGGTGAAAAAATCGCTTTCAAAGTTAGGGATGACAAAATCTTCAAAAATCAATTTTTTCAAATTAGAATCCCATTTTTTCATGGCAGATATTGAATCTACGTTAAAAAATAATGTGAGTGTATGCATCACACCCTTGCCCTAAAATGGATATTTTCTGAGTTATTCACAAAAAACTGTTTTTCGTCTTGAATTTTCAGCTATTTCTTTTCCCTTCACACCAAAAAGATGAAATTTTCAGGAACTGTTATTTGAACCATGCTGTAGATTTTTCACCCCTTCTTGAAACCGACTTCAAGTTACTATTAGGAGAACCATGGCAAACTCTCGCAGTTATAACTAGAGAAGATGCTCAAAGTTTTGACCGTTAATTTCTAGACATTTATTTATACGTCTCAGGAATGCTTCGTGCGTTGCTCTTCTTATTTCATCGGGAGGAAGAGATATACAAAAGTGTTTAAAAACCAAATTGAGTTTCAAAACTATGAATCTAGAAATCTAAACAAATCTGAACGCATTTCTGACTCGTTCTATGTAGTCCTCTTTATCAGTCAGGGGAGTTGAGTAGACAATATTTTTTATCCTACCCCAAACATAATAGTCTAAAGGAGTTAAATCGGGAGAACGTGGTGGCCAAAGATGTGGACCATTGATCGCCAACCATCGATCTTCAAATAGCCTGTAGAGGATATTTGACACATTGAGTGAATTGTGTGGAGGCGCGCCATCTTGTTGATACCATAAGTCATTATGGTTCTGTACTAGCGGCTCAATTATTTGAGTCAATATGTCAGAATATCTATCTCCTAAGGGAGAACATTCTTTAAATAATGCAAACATGTGTAGTGTTCTATCTTACCAGTTAAAGTCCCATCATAAATGTGAACATCGAGAATTGCATTATTTTTTATGGCGCAAAAAACATTGAAACTCCAGGTCTCTTGAAAGTTCCATTGTCTGAAGTGGTGGTTGTTCTCTTCATCCCAATAATGACTGTTATGCCTATTGAAAGAACCATTCTTTGTGAATTTAGATTCATCTGTCCAAATTATACAGTCCAAAAAGTTTTCATTCTCTTGAAATCGAATCATCATAGCTTCGCAAAACTCTGTTCTCCTGACGAAATCAGTTTCCTTCAAATGCTGTACCCTATTGAATTTATATGGGTGCATTTTATGTTTTTTTCCAAACACTCGATTGAGATAATCCCAGATCAATCTCGGCATCTTTGAGAGAATTTTGAGGATTCACACGAAAATATGCAAGAACTGTAATTTCGTTGTTCTCATCTTCTACTACACTTTTTTCTCTGTGTATAGTTTTCTTAACGAAAGATCCGACATTTCTCAAGTTTGTCATGGTTCTGTTAATGGTATCTCTCGTTGGTCTGGGTGGGTGAGGAAACCTCTCAATGAACAGTCGAATCGTTCTATCTACAACTTTATTACATTCCCCATGAAGTAGAATGAGATTTAAATAATCTTCATTGGTAAAATTAGGCATAGTGATCGATTTTATAACTTAATACGAATTATCACCAAATTAATAGTAAACACAAAATGCTACTGAATAAAGAGGAATTTGGCAGATGTAATTAATGATATCTATCATTAGAAAAAAAGAATGTAAAACATGGTAAGTTTTTGCATATGGTTCATAAGGAATTATTTATTTATCACTGGAGAGAAAACCGATGGCCGATTAGTTGAAATAAAGAGGTTTCCGATACAAATTCGAATCAAAATTCGCCATCTATTTAGGAACAACTTGTGACTTTTTTCTCTTGCATATTAGGGTAGTAAAATCTAAGACATGGTTTCAGTAACAGTTCCTGAAAATTTCATCTTTTTGGCGTGAAGGGAAAAGAAATAGCTGAAAATTCAAGACGAAAAACAGTTTTTTGTGAATAACTCAGAAAATATCCACTTTAGGGCAAGGGTGTGATGCATACACTCACATTATTTTTTAACGTAGATTCAATATCTGCCATAAAAAAATGGGGTTCTAATTTGAAAAAATTGATTTTTCACGATTTTGTCATCCCTAACTTTGGAAGCGATTTTTTCACCCCCTGTATCATTAATCGCGATTTCGATTTTTGAAGTGGATACATCAATCTTACATCTTGAAAAATCCCAAAAATGAAAATTTTCCATCCAAAAACCTCGAAGTTATTCTTGTTTCAGCGGAGCTCTATTTTCGATTTTTTTTTCGAATTTTCCCGCTCAGAGAGAATTTTCCAACCAAAACTGAAAAATGTTACATCAAAATAACTTGAAATTTTCTAAGGAATCTAGTTCTGCAATAAAAAAATGGTGTTCTAATTTGAAAAACGGAAGTTGACGTCATTTCCGGAAAAACCGGAGGTGCTCATGCCTTGAAAATATTTTAGATTTCATTAGCATCGTGAAATACTTCTAAGTGCTGAATTTAATGAAAATACGTTCAGTAGTTTCCCGTATAAATATGGGTGAGGTTCCTCGTGAAAGACCCTGTATAACAAAGTACATCTAACACCTTTCCTTTTATTTTCATTCTCGAAAATCTAATGTATGATTGTTGTAAAAACTTCGAGAGATATAGCCTGCAATCTGATATAGTAGGCTGTGGTAAGCACAGCAGTCCCGTGCTATTGCGCAGCTTTCCATTTTGCTTTTTTGATTCAACTTCAGGATATTTTAATTTTTTTTTTCTACGAAAAGCTTGATTTGACGAACAATTTTCAAAAGTGATCACAGTAAATTCAGCAAAAGAATTGTCTGAGCCACACAAAAAATATTTTCAGGCCGTTCTTTATCACAACAATACAAACTCACAAAAAACGCCGTACTGTTTACAACATGAAGGGTAGGACGGGAGGATCGGCTGTACTTCTACACATAGAGTGCCTTCAACTAATATTGAAACTTTCAATACAGATCTTGAAAACTATTACACTAGTTTAATGAAGCAAGAGATGGAAATATTCATCGGGGACATAAACATCAATCCATTGGATGTACCTAACCTCTAATCACATGAATAACTATTTGAGCATAATTATTACGAAGGTGGTTGTGCACACCAAGAGATTGAATTAAATTAATAAATGAAATATAATAAATATAAAACCGTGAAAACAACACGGTTTTATATTCGGCACCGATAGTTTTAGAGTGTCTTAAATTCACCCTTTTGTGAATCTTGTCCGTTAAATGTTATGATGACCGTTTCCGCCTGTATGTTTGTGAAGGTTTCTTGGACGGGGTTTCTTGGGGAAAACCCTGAAGATGGCCTTTTGATCAGGCCGAAAGTGCTCGGTTTTCGACAAATAAAACAATTTCACACCGAAGTACTCAAATTTATTAGTTTAATTTGAGCATAATGGAAATGGATTTCTGTCATATATAAATGTTCCAACCAGAATTACGAATCAGTGCAGCTCGACTATTGAACACGTATTTGTGAATGAAGTAAAGAATACACTTGGTGCTCGATTCAGTTCAGCTGTAATAGAGGTTGATCTGACAGATCACTATGCAACGCTGCTATCGATGGATACAACATTGTTGTCAATTGACTATCCCTCAATTAAAAACGATACGAAAGAAGAAATAAAAAAACCTGCAAAAGGATAGATTATGACAAAGTTAATAGGGAGTTGCAGGAAACGATATTGACGAAGGTGATCCAGAGTCAGGACTTTCAGACGGCCTATGATGCCTTTATCACTAAATTCTCTAGAATTATCAATTCACCTACTGACATATGCGAGGTTAAATCCGGGAGAAAGTACAAAATAAAACCATGGATAACAAATGGTCTGATTCAATCCATACATAGAGGAGATAAAATGAAGAAAAATTAATCAGAAAGAACAATGAACAACTCAAAAGACAATACTTGGATTATAGAAACCTCCCCAATAAATAAAACAATCAAAGAATGACTATTACAGGGATCAACTTAAGTTGATGGGGGGAGACTCTAGGAGAACATGGAGGCTCAATAACCAGATCACAACTACACCAACAACGAAATCAGTGAGGGAATTAACAGGCACCACTGTGAGAGGTCTGGACGAAGAAGAGCTTACTGAAGATCAACACAAAGAAAAAGCCTTCAATGGTTACTTTTCAACAGTTGGACATCGAATGAGTAAGATGATAAATCAGCAGCTTAATGCGCCGCCGGAAGGTTTCATTGAGGACAGACTAATAAATTCTTCTGTTTTCTCGGCTCCGATAACCCCAAATGAAATAATCGAAATTATCGCCAAGGTCAAGAATAATACTGCCCCAGGACCTGACGGGATTTCTTCAAAAATGATAAAGTATGTACCTCATTATCTAATAATATTCACATAATAAATCTCTGCTATAGAAGTGGTACAATTCCCGAACAACGGAAACAGAGTATAATCACCCCAGTATATAAAGGAAGATAAAAAAGTGTAATGAGCAATTACAGACCCATATCGATGGTTGACAATTTTGACAAGGGGTTTGAACATTCTATCATTTTTCAACAGAAATAACGTGATCACAGACAGACAATTTGGTTTTCTGAATAATTCTAACACAGAGGGTGCTGTATTGGACCTTGCTGGAAAAATAATGGAGGCCTTGGATGAGTCCAAAAGATGCATGGCAATTTTTCTGGATCTGGCCAAGGCCTTCGACACTATGTCAATTGAAAAACTACTGGACAAGCTTTCTCGATGCGGGATACGTGGACCGACTGGGGACATTATGCGGAGTTATCAGACGGGCAGAACACAGAGGTTGCGTTCATAAACTTACTCAGAGTAAGCTCCCCTTACTCTGAAGCGTTCACAAACTTGCTTTGTCTTCCTCGGAGTATACTCTGTGAGCGTTCATAAACTTCCTCTGAGTAAGCTCTGCATACTCTGCTATTTGGGAGAGTAAACACATACTCTGACAGTTGTGACGTACGATTTTCATTTTGTCCTGCTCCCGCGTACTTTTTGAAACTTGAATATTATTCAAATAAGTATTTATTTCTGGTTTTGTTTCATTTCAATAACGAAATACGAAACAATTAATTTTTCAAGTGAAACAACTATTCTGTGAAATAAAGAAATATTGGAAAGAATAACTTTAATGATTAATAATTTTAATGAAATTGCTAGCAGTGAATTAACGAAGCTCAAAGTGAACTTTACCAAGAGATAATGGTAAAGAAAAAAGAGTTTTTCCCTGTATTGTAGAACCTAGAGTGGTCCGTTCAAGTTCAAATAAATCGAGACATGAAAAGTCCCACAATAACTGTTTTTTGTACCTAATTTGTTTAGATCTGTCAAGATTCATTCATATTTTGCTTTATCTTTCATACAATATTTTTTTAACTTTTTTTTGTTAGCTTCCTCAAATGAAACTATTTTTTGTTACGAAGTATTTAATTTTTTTCTGGCGTAGAGTCAATAAAACAACAAAACATGTAATAACATTTTTAATTTTCTGCTTGCAAGAGAAGATTATAGACAATAATATCCTTTTTCATTCTTCCTGTCTCATCAAAAGTAATTCAAAGTCCTGAGAACATTTATCAGTTTTCTCACAATCATCAAAAAACACGTTTGTGCTCTGCTTTTCAAATAAAAGAAAAATTGACTATACTGCGAAGACACAACTGAAAATGTACGACTAGAGAGAATTTTTTTCTTAAACTTCTATTATTCATTCATGATAGCAACAATTCAATATAAAAATGATAAATAAAAAATGTATATGGCCATACTCTTACTCTACTCTCTGAGTAAGTTTGTGAACGCTGCCAGAGAGTAAAGATTGGCAATCAGATAAATGAACCGGAGTACTCCAGAGGACTGTGCTGGCCCCATTACTTTTTCTCATATACATAAACAGCCTGGGCTTGATTAGAGGACTGACAGGTCATCTGATATCATATGCAGATGATACTGCACGCGTTTACAGCGGAGACTCATGGTCCGACGTGTGGAATTTGGCGGAGAATGACATGAAAAATGTGAAACTATGGCTCGACTTGAATCTTTTAAGCCTGAATATTACAAAAACACATTTTGTCACCTTCACTTCACAAAAAGGAGAACAGCAGCCCCACTTAACAGAACTGAAAATACATGAAAATGATTGTAAAACCCCAGCTACGTGTCCATGTCCGAAGATAAGTAAAATAGAATAAATTAAATATCTGGGTGTGATGGTCGAACGCCATATGAGGTGAGACGAGCACGCTAAATATATGGCAAAAAGACTCAGAACACTAGCCTATAGATTCTACACGGTCAGGGACATCTTATCGGTAAAAAATCTAAACATCCTATATTTTGCCTTGGCGGAATCAGTTCTAAGATACTGTATAGCAGCTTAAGGTGGTCATTTCAACAACAATCTCAGAAATATTCAAACCGCTCGAAATGCGATCATCAAAATAATGCTGAGAAAAAAAGAGGCGATATCCCACCATCAAACTTTATGAATAAAGCGGACTCATAAATATAAGAAGCCTATACCGGGTCCTTCACGAGGAACCTCACCCATATTTGTATATGAAAATTTCATCTTTTTGGGGTGAAGGGAAAAGAAATAGCTGAAATGTGTTCAAGTTTGTTTAGATTTTTAGATTCATAGTTTTGAAACTCAATTTGGTTTTTGAACACTTTTGCAGATCTCTTCCTCCCGATGAAATAAGAAGAGCAACGCACGAAGCATTCCTGAGACGTATAAATAAATGTCTAGAAATTAACGGTCAAAACTTTGAGCATCTTCTCTAGTTATAACTGCGAGTGTTTGCCATGGTTCTCCTAATAGTAACTTGAAGTCGGTTTCAAGAAGAGGTGAAAAATCTATAGCATGGTTCAAATAACAGTTCCTAAAAATTTCATCGTTTTGGCGTGAAGGGAAAAGAAATAGCAGAAAATTCTAGACGAAAAACAGTTTTTTGTGAATAACTCAGATGATATCCACTTTAAAGCAAGGGTGTGATGCATACACTCACATTATTTTCTAACGTAGATTCAATATCTGCCATAAAAAAATGGGGTTTTAATTTGAAAAAATTGATTTTTCACGATTTTGTCATCCCTAACTTTGAAAGCGATTTTTTCACCCCCTGTATCATTAATCGCGATTTCGATTTTTAAAGTGGATACATCAATCTTACATCTTGAAAAATCCCAAAAATGAAAATTTTCCATCCAAAAACCTCGAAGTTATTTTTGTTTCAGCGGAGCTCTATTTTCGATTTTTTTCTGGAATTTTCCCGCTCAGAGAGAATTTTCCAACCAAAACTGAAAAATGTTACATCAAAATAATTTGAAATTTTCTAAGGAATCTATTTCTGCAATAAAAAAATGGTGTTCTAATTTGAAAAACGGAAGTTGACGTCATTTCCGGAAAAACCGGAGGTGCTCATGCCTTGAAAATATTTTAGATTTCATCAGCATCGTGAAATAATTTTAAGTGCTGAATTTCATGAAAATACGTTCAGTGTTTTCCCGTATAAATATGAGTGAGGTTCGTCGTGAAAGACCCCGTATATAAGCAAATGCCTATCCTGGATTTTCCAACATATATCTAGATTTGAACTTTGCTCAAGAAAAACTAGAGCTGGTGAAGAACTGCATGTAAAATAACCAATATTCAAGAAAACTCATACTCAAAGATTCATAACACATTACGCCGCTAAAGTATACGACCTCCTGCCAAAAGAAATTGAATTGATGAAAAATGTTGAAAAATATAGTTTCATGAGAGCCAATCAAGCCCAATTGATGGAAATTTTTTGATCTCGGTGCATTTCTGGACTTTCATCTGAATTTTGCTTTTTCCAACTGTTCTCTCGTCGCTCATTATCTTTTAACTTTTTTCCGATTGTACTGTCAAATCACAGATTTTAGAGGTAAGGTATTTTCAAAATGTAAGCATTGCAGAAAGAACATGCCAAAATGAACTCCCATGAATTAATATATTGAACTCCAGGTGTTCGATCACTGTTATTCGATTTAATAATGAATTTTTTTCCATAATTTTCCAGAAATGTTCTACTTTAATATTTTTTTTCTTTTCTCTTCGCATCGGACATGTAGGGGCCTTGTACTATTCCCCGAAAATAGTTTGCATATTTGACGAACAACCGTCACCAGTGAACGGCGACTGAACGTCACCGTTTCAAGTTGACCGTTAAGGAATTCACTCTCTGATCAGTTAAGGCATTTATCTATGAGTTATGGATCTGTGAGCGCTCAGTGATCAGATTTGCAACTGCCCTTTTATTTCGGTTGAACGCAGCCATTCATCCTATCGAATCCGACTGCGATGTTCTATCCTTCATTGTTACAAGGTATTTTTACCTCAGATGTCTCTGTCGCTCATTTCCTCACGCGTTGAAATTTCAGAACTCGCAAACCTCTATTAGATCCAAATTTTTTGCAGACACTCTTTAATCAACGTGTTCACAATAAACAGCGCTTATGCTAATATTAAATTTTTTATTATCACACATTCTGTATAGGATTCAAGGGCGGTCCTAAAGGGGGGGATAGAGGGGGTAATTACCCCCCCCCCAGAACACCTCAACCATTTCAAATTTTCTGATCCATTTATGAAATGAAACTAACAAATACATAATACTCATTATGATTAACAAAAAAATTTATTGAAAAACAAGAAAATAAATTAAACATTTTCAACAAGTAATTTTTCGTCACTGTCACATATCTCCAAAATGTTGAAAATTTTATACATTGGCTGCAATCAAGAATACTGACTGAATATTTTGAGTGCAGTTTTTAATGTCAAACAGAAGCATATCAATTTGGGAGGGGGCAAAGGGTATTTTTAGTGGCAATTTTTTTACCTTTCTTTATTTTGCAAGTTATACATCAAATTGGCGCGATGATATGAATTATACAGGGTGTTATATCGGGAGTGTCGCCGTTAGAAGTTTATGGAAAAAAATAATATTTCTATTACTTCCAAATTTTGTGTGAAGATATAAGCCAAATTGACATTCATTTTTTGACTGAAATGGTATCAACTTTCTCATTTCTAATGGAATTTCCTATATATAATGACTTTTTTGTACAACTGCCATTAAGAGTGACACTTTTATTTACAGCAAACAATGTTAAAATTGATTTTTTACGTGGAAGCGTAAATATTTTCAACATAAGTGTTAAAATTATTTTTAGCATTCCATTTTCTTATTATGAAATCAGCTGAGGAAAATTCAGCAATTGCAAATTTTAATTATCAATATTCAACAATCATTACTTATGAACATTAATGTTGATCGAAAAACTAGAACAATTACTGACATTAATGCCCTGTGACGTTAGGGAGCTTCGCAACACATTATTAAAATCGTAGCATCATCAGTTGTAGAAACCGGAAGTACAGTATTGGATGATGATGATCCAAAATCTGTTGAGGTTGGGAGAACTTCCATCCACCATGTTTTTTTATATCCGTAATGTTTGCTCCTGATTCTGCTAGCAATGAAGCGGAGGATCTTCGAAAACAGTGTCCTGTATATTGCTTTGCTGGCAATTTGAGGAATTCGTCATCAATAGATGGAAATTTCCCAAATGTATTAATACGAAGTTGATTGGCATGTTTATGACAGAAGGGTGCAGTGCAAAGTACTCATGAAAATAGTCTACATACTTCCCAATAATACTGAAAGAACGACATACTTCCGTTTTTGTATTAGGAAGTTGTATAACCAATGACTTATTTGTTATCTCGATTTCTTTCACTCATAAATTACACAATTCTTCACGCCGACAGGCTCCAAATAATCCGAAAATAATTGCAACCTCAACCATCCAGCATTTCTGATCTGGTACCTCCTTTAAAAACTTTTCAACTTTTCGTTTTAAATATGCTATTACCTTAAAATATTTACTAACATCCACACCATTTTCAACAATGGCGCTTGACTTCATCATTGAGATTTGCTCCACAAAGTTGATGAACTCCATATTTTTGATTTTTCTTCTAAGTATGTCAGGAAAACAGTTTCACTGAAGTTCAATTCTACATTTTTCAATTCACATCAGGCCAGGAAAATGTTATAAGCAATATTGTACTACTGAACAGATTTTTTATGTAGGAGTTCCAGATTTTCTCTTCTTGCAGACTCTTCAATTGGACTGTCGACAAACATATTAAACAGTTAAGAACCAAAGACGAGAATGAGGAATGTTCACATTTTTCAATTTCTACATATTCTTATTCTCCGTAGAAAATGAAAATACTGTGTCCAAAAATTATTTGAATACTTCAAATAGCGCCCGAGATATCGAGTTATAAACATGAGTTCGATGGATCCGTGTGACGTCACTTTACATCCAACGACTTGCGAGGTTCAGTACGTAGCCGGGTCCAATATAAGGGCCTCTTGTCTCACGCAGTGCGATTTGCGAATGTAGGATGACGTCACATCGCCGCGAGGAATTGAATATTCACGGGGTTGTAAAATCCGAACTACTAGGTCTTTTCGACTGAAACAAAAACTAGTGATTTCATATACATATAGGTTATACTGTGACGAAGTTTCGATCGATTTTGCATACCTGTGAACATTCCTCATTGGACAGGAACGAATTTCAAATGACAGCATCTTTTCTCATTTGTTAGTAATCATAACGTTGGCAACGTACACAACAACCTTTTGATTATTTGAATATTAAAATGCATTTTGAAGTTGATTGTCATTGCAAATTAGCCCATTTCATTATCAAAATAGGGCAGTTGTACAAAAAACATTGTATGATATTTGTGTTAAAAGTGATTTCATTTTTTTCTTGAAATTGTTCAATTCGCTCCGCACATTTCACAAACTTTCTCACTCACAAAATAAAACGTACTTTTAACACTCATATCATGAATTACTATTTTGGATTATCTCCAAATGACACATTCATTTTATGTTTTTTCCTATGGTTATCTAGAGCCGTTTTTTGAAAATTGAGGTTTGTAGATCCAATGAAAGCGGATTTGATTTTTTAAATGGGTATCCGGAAAAATATTCAACATCATTTTGTGGGAACATAAAGTTTTAATTTTTTTTTTTTGTATAATTCGCTTCAACCACAAGGGTTATTAGCGATGAAATAATAATGATACATAATATAGTGACACTATAAATTAAATAATTTCTCTCAAATGTACGCTGTTGAGAAAGTTCATATTATTTTTAACTTCACTGATACAGAATTTTTTTCACTCAGATATCAATTTGTTAGAAAAAAATAAGTGGATGTTTTCAAGAGCTTTCTTTATCCCTATATTTATTTTTGAAAAAAGTGAGAGAGATTCTCGTGATAGGGCGAACATTGATTACCTATATTCATTACCTCACATACAATATTATGCTCGAAGCTAACAGTTATTACGGAATATCTCGAAAATGGTACATTTTAGACAAATTGAGCCTATAAAAGACTCCACTTGTGGTAATCTATTGCAAAAACATATCTTCGTTGAATCCTCAGTCTTCCACAAGCCCCAATTTTTAATTTTTTCCAAGACACAGGAGATAACTCGAATACAGCTCTAGATAATAGCCAAAGGAAATGAAACATAAAATGAATGTGGCATTCCAAGATATATCTGAAAAGTGATAATATACATGGTGTTCCACTCGGTGTTCTATTAGAAATAAGAAAGTTGATGCCATTTTCGGTGAAAGCGGAAGTCGTTGATATTTGAAAATATATCATATTATTATTATAACTTCACACAAAATTTTAAGTGATCGAATTATTATTTCTTCGTAATCTCCTTATGGGCACCCCCGGTGGGACACTCTGTGTATGTATATAATTGTTGGAAAAAATTACCCCCCCCCCAGAAATTCACCCTAGGACCGCCCATGACAGGATTTTTTTAGACAACCTATTCTTGATATATTTTCTAATATTTATTCTGAGGCGAAAATTTGTCCTCAAATCTTTGTAGTTAATTTAAGAGATGAAAATATACTATTCAAAATTAATGCTTCATATCTATTCACATTTTGATGTATGAAATCACATTCATTTTTTGTGAGAGAACTATGAGAGTAACTTTTCACTCTTCTCATTGATTTTGCTAGATGAATTATTATTAAGAGGTCCACATTTACTAACACCAGCTGTCTGATCCAATTAACTAGATTGGAAATTGATGAAACAATAGTATATTCTAAAACAAATTGCAGAATGAGCTCCTATTCCAACACGAATGCGAAGTTCGAAAACGAGCGACGAAGGAGCGAGTTTTCGATAGCATGAGTGGTGGAATTGCCTTCTGCAACGAGTATTAGACGGTATTTTCTCTATTTCAGTCAATTTTTGTGAAATATTCTCGAAATTCAAATGAAAATTCAGATTAGTGACTTTTGTGTTGTATCTTGGCAGTTGGTGTGACATAGGAAATTTGACAGTTCACGGAATTTGAATTGTTTTGATTCGAAACTGAATTCGATCGGAGATCAGTACTGACAACCATAAAACGAAACATATAACTGAAAATAATGCTGTAATGAGTTTCATTACAGCACTTCTTTTAGTACTGTAATGAACCCATAACGGTACTGAAATTGAGAAATATTATTTATACATTTATGTTTGAGAATGATTTATAATATGAACATTGTAATTATTATTATACCAAAAACCTGTTTTTTTCCATGTTTACGGCCATACCACGCTGAAAATGCCAGTTCTCGTCGGGCGCGGTTAGTACTTGGATGGGTGACCGCTTGGGAACACCGCGTGCTGTAAATTTTTTCTTTTATACTAATTTTCCGAATTGGATTTCATTCAGTTTTCCTGGTAAAATGATTCACCTGTCGTGAATAATCTTATTTAGGGCTATGCATTGAATTCAATCTAAAAAGCATGCTTTCACTACGTCTTTGACCTTTTCTCAAAAGATTCATAATAAGAATAGATTTTCCTGAAAAAGTCGAATCCAAGAACTCTTCGAGGCAGATCACTCACCTTATATCTGTTGAGAATTTCCCATATATTCCATTCAGATTGTGAAATAACCTTGTTGCATTCATTTTAGTTAAAACAAAAATTGGATCAAAATAAGTCGGCATCAATCTGACGAGGAAATAAGGAAGACTATCAGATTTTAAATTCAGAGGGTTAGACTGCCTGCGAACATAGTGAAGAATGATGTTTGTTACCAAAGCAAACTAAGTAAATTTCCAGAAAGTTCCAGAAAAGAATCCTCAAAATAATGAAGAATGTTCACAGGTATAAAAAATAGATTATAAATTTATCACATAATTTGACATAATAACCTATGTGTATCTGAAATCACTAGCTTTTGTTTCAGACGAAAAGCAGTAGGTATGTAGTTCGGATTTAACAACCCCGTGAACATCAAAGTCTTCGGGGGTACAGATGTATGACGTCATACTACAACGGCCCAGCTCGTTTTACAGGACCGGGCCGCAATTTGATTAAATAGATCGCTCTAATGTTGATGGTGCCTACATGAAAATTCAAAATTATTTTATATGGAATTGTTTACATTTTTTCATTATGCTCAGATTATTATTATTCCTCATTGTACGTAGTTATCGAATGTCGATACGCATGTGATACGAAAGATAATTTTTTGTAGTTGAAATCGGGTTCATATTCGCGTGTCGCATTGATTCTTTTTTTTAGAAGATTAACTTGAAGAAGTCGGAGTGAAGAACGGTTGTTGTAGAGATTTTGGTAAGCGGAGAATTCCGATTGCTTTTGCCAGATTGTTACGGTTTATGCCGGATTGGCCTTGATAGATTTTTGAAAGACTGAGGGTAAGAAATTTTAATTAAAAAATGTCGAAATACGTATCGAATATACTCCTATCCTTTAGATTTATCAACCCATATTGTATTCTGAAAAATTCACGAGTTATAGTTGAATTTTGCTGGTTTGACGCTGAAGTAGTATTCTCATGAGAGCTTTGGATTTTCCTCAATTTTCAAGAAATTGGAAATTATTCTTTGGATACTGCAACCACGAGGTTCTGTCAGCTGTCACCCGGATTTCACACTGCCAAGTCGACCGAGGGCATTGTGCTTTCTTGAGTTAAGTAATTGCTACATTATCTGATCCTGAAAATTGCTATTTCTTCGTAATTTTTTCTTTCTTTCAATCCTTTTGTTAGTTGACAGATTTTTTCTAAATTCATTCATATTTCTTTTGTAATAACCATAACTGTATTATTTTCTATTCCTGAAATTAGAGAACTCACCCTGATATTTCTATGATATTTTTGTATAAAATTGCTGTTTACTATTTGAGAAGACTTGGAACCGATGTACATGCTCATGCTGTTTTCAGTGAAAATTGTATAGAACTGTAATTGATATCAACTAGAATTATAGTAGACTTAGTTAAAATTGTGTTTTTTTATTAGGTACAATTGGTCAAAAGACCATATACAACTAACTTTGTGCTTAAACAACGTAGCAAGTGTGAATATTCGTTATTTCATTATTTTCATAGGTACCTACTCTTTAACCGAAAAAACTGTTGCAAGTTGAATAATTCAAAATTCAATTTATGTCCCCATCAGATATCAATGTTCTTGTTGCCCAGCATGAATATGTCGTTGTTCGAGACTGCCCTAATGGCAAACTAATGGACTTCCTTCAGGCGACCCAACTTTCGTGTAAAACTTTCCTGTTCTGAAACATAAAAAGAAACCGATTTATGTAAACAGAGGGAACCTTCTCGGGTTCATGTGTATCACCAAAAAGGAGGAATCGCGATCAAAATATCAATAAACAATAAACCCTAAACGGCCCATCTTCTGTATCTCCACTATTTATATGAGTCCGACGTAATCCAACTTGTGGGGCCTGCAAACCCTAATTCTTGATGCGCGTGTGGTCCAAAATTGACGCACCACATGTGTGGCGGTAGTGTAGTGTTCTACATCGGCATCAGTAAAACGATTGCCGTCCGCACCCGCACTAACCTTTACCGGAAAGACCGAAATTTTGTTTTGAAACATCAATAAATGAAGTGCGAAAGAGAACTTCAAAGCTCCTTATACCTTTTCAAACATAGATTATTTATGTATCAGAGATTGGGAAACACTCAATGATTACTTTATAAAATGGCAATTATCTTTCTCCTGGCTAGAATAATCCCAGAAATCATTTAATTACTTAACCTCCAATTGCGAAATAAAAAACGACTTTACTCTAAGGGTTAATAAGTGGGAACTCATTTAAGATGAGTCCCTTTTCTGAATGAGAATAAGTATTCATATGAAAAAAAAAAATGATATCAATAAGTTCCATTTACAAATACCCACCGGGAGTACTAATTAAAGGTTTATGGAGAAATAATAATTCGATCACAATTTTATGTGAAGATATAAGCCGAGTATGAGAGGTTTTTAAATATTACAATATCTTTACGCTTTCACTTGAAATGCTATCAACTTCCTAAGTTCTGTTTTCTTAGATATATCAAAGATATATAAAATATAATCAAAATATATCTTTGAATGTCACACTCCTTTTATTTATTTTCTATAGCTAAGTAGTGCCGTTTCCTAATTATTCGCTGTTTTTCAAACAAAAATCAAATTGAGGCTTGTTGAACTTTCAGGATTCAATAAAGGCGCAACGCATTATCTCAGATCTGTTTTTTGAAATGGATTACCAAAAATATATTCGACGTTACTCTGTAGAGGACATAACGTTTTCATGGGAGGTAAAATGAGAGTCTAAAAGTTGGAAATGAAAAAAAAAAACCAAAAGTATATACATATTCCTCCCACATCAATTTGTGAGTAAAAAACGAGTGGAGCCTTTCGAGGGTTCCTCATATTTGAAATGCACTATTTTCATTTTCGAGATATCCAAGAATAACTGTTAGCTACGTATACAGGGTGGCCATTTGAAAACGAAACAATTACTGTGCTGAAATCAGTATAAAAATACCTTTCAAATGAGGTATCACTCACCCCATCTTCCCTATTCAAAAATTGGGGTGAGGGTTGTAGTAGCAAGGGTTGAAGCGCTATGCGTCCGTAACCTACATCTTAAGTTGTCCCCCTCGAAACCGAAATCGACCTGTCCGAGCATTTCTATCGAAAAAATTTATTTCGTCTGTAATCTCGTCTGTTTCGTTTTCAAATGGCCACCCTGTATAATATATTATATGAGGTATTCAGGTATTAAATATGATATTCGCTCTTTCATTTAAATCTCTGTTACTTTATTCAAAATATTTTCCATGCTTCTGTTGTTGACATTTCTCAAGAATTAGTTCGTTTTTCAAAGAACACGACCAATAGGTACTTTTTGTTTCAACATTTATTGTATTATTTTAGCTCTCTTTTTCATAAGAATATATATATATATACTAGTTTTTTTACTGTTCATTATGAAAATAACTAGTTATTTTTCGAAAAATGTGATACTTATCCAGAGCTCAAATCTAAATGTAAAACATATAAAGGAAGTCATAAACATTTGGAATATTTATTCAGTTAAATTAAAATAGAAAATCAACAACACATTTTCGAAATTTCGTCATTCACTTCCAAACATTTTTCACACCTTCTCAATATTTCTTGGTGGGTGAAACTTCTTATTATTTCTGCGGACAAAATTCTGCCGATTTTTTGGTGTTTTTCAAAACGCTGTATCTCTGTGAAAAATGGTCGTATTTTTGCTCTACGCGCATGGAGAAATTTCTTTGAGCTTCACCGATGCAAAGAATGCATAGCAGTGGCGTAACGTACACCCCCGCTGACCCCGCGGTGCGGGGGGGCCCAGGCGTTAGGGGGGGCCCGGGCGTTATGGGGGCCTGGTCTTCAAGAGAAAATTCAAATAATTTTATCGTTAAAGAATATGAACATGACCTCAGTTCCGAATAAACTCTTTTCTCTATTTCAGTATCGTAATGAGTTCATTACAGTACTAAAAGTAGTGCTGTAATGAAACTCATTACAGCATTATTTTCAGTTATTTTTTTCGTTTTATGATTGTCAGTACTGACCTCCGATCGAATCAAGTTTCGAATCAAATCAATTCAAATTCCGTGATCTGTCAAATTTTGTATGTCACACCAACTGCCAAGATACAAAACAAAAGTCACTAATCTGAATTTTCATTTGAATTTCGAGAGGTTTTCACAAAAAATGACTGAAATAGAGAAAATACCGTCTAATACTCGTTGCAGAAAGCAATTACAACACTCATGCTATCAAAAACTCGCTCCTTCGTCGCTCGTTTCCGAACTTCGCATTCGTGTTGGAATAGGAGCTCATTCTGCAACTTGTTTTAGAATATACTATTAGAATTGCATTGAAATCAGAGATTTAGAAAAGATCATCAATACGACATTTAGTTGATCTCCTGTTTTTACAAAATTTTTCGATTGCAACTAGTTTCCCAGATCTCTGTACTGCTTTGATGATATTTCGAATATAACCTGTTACTGTAGCAAGGGCAGAGTGATCCTTTTAAAAGTTAAAGTTAATAAAGAATTATTTCAGAAATACAATGACCCAAAAAAAGACTTAGCGGGCCCAGTTTGTTGAAGATTGAGAATAAAAGAGCCAGGAATATGGACCTTCACGAAGTTATAAATGTAATTGCAACAAAGAAATCAACCACTAAAGTTATTTACCATTTACTCCAAGTAACACAGTATTTTCTGGGATTGATAACTATATTTGAAATTAAGATGCAATTATGTATATTATTTACTGCAAATTTTGAATAATATTTCAATAAATAAAGTATAGAAAGTATTACTTCGAGTAATATTTCGTAGTAATTTGGTGATGTTACACCTAAACCATATACTTTTCTTAAATAAAGTTTTTTTCCAATAAATACGCATGCCCATACGAGGGGGCCCGAAAATTAATTCTGCGGGGGGGCCCGGTCGAAATTCGTTACGCTACTGATGCATAGCCTGATAATTCAGGTCTAATTAGTTTTTTACCACTTGGAAATGAAAATTTGTCTTCGAGATATCCCATTTCTAATGCAAAAAGACCCTTTTTCACTCAACTGCCGATATCTCCGGAACTACTGGAGACCTATTAAACCGACAGCAGGTTTCTTTTCCTGCAGAAAATTTCCTGCAAAAATCAATCATGTTAGTTCAAGAAATTTTTTTCACCTGTAATGGTTATGTGAAAAAAGAACAAGAAAATGTCATTTTGCCATTTGTTGGTTAACGGACTGTATCTTCGTCAACATTGAAAAAAAAGCTAAGGTTACAAGAAAATTTTACAGCCTTATGTACCCCAAACTCCCCCCTATATCAGTAGATGAATTGCTGGAGCGGTTTTCCTGGACCAATCGATTAAAATTTTGAAAGAATTAAATGAACAAATTTTCTGTTCCTCAAACTTGAGCTAATCCTTTCGAAAATAATTAATCAAATTTTTTCAGTTATTAGTAAATTTTGTCTCTTTTGAAGATCGAAAAAAATGAAAAAAAAATATGGAAAGTTTTTATGAAAAACTGCTTCAATTTTTTCAGAACCGCTGAATCGATCGATCTACCGATTTGTATGGGTCTTTGGGGTACATTAGGCTGTGAAATTGTCTTATAATCTATAAAACATTGTCAAATATCGTTAATAATCGACCCCTTCTTATAATTATGAGTATATTTACCAAATGTTGATATTGAAGAATAGATTAAAACCTGATGGTAAATGCCGATAGAGATAAACAAATTCCGGATTTTTAAATACTTCGTCATACTCATATATACTCTTTATAAAGATTCAACTAACGTGCGTCCAAAAAAATACATAGTAGGGGGGGCCCAAGGAGGTAGATATTCTGTGGCTAAACAAAATTTTGAGCTTCTGATGATTTTCTAGGTAATCTGTCAAGTGTAAACTTCTGGATTGATTTTTACTGACTTGCAAAAAGATCATGAGTGGATCCTACTTCACTACTGGAAAGATAAAAGACGGCGGGTTGTAATATGAGATATTCTGTTGATAAATGTTTCAGCGACTTCAGGATTTAATACCCCAATGTTGCTGAAGAATCTCAATATTTCCGTACCAATACTGTTTCGTTTTCTGTGAAATAAAATGCCAGAAGCTCTTCCTTTTCTGTCCTGTTTGGCCGAAAAACTACAAAAAAAAATAACTAAATTTCATGAATGTCGAAGCCGAAAAACATAACTCTTCGCTATCGTAAAGCGTGACCATTCCAAATAACAATAATTTACTCGATAGACAAGTAGAAAAAATATACAAATACAGAGATCTCGAAGAACAACTCTTGAGACAGTAGAAGTGAGCAGACATAAAAAACATTCTTAATGTTAAGTTTTTTAAAGTCCTAATACCCGAAAAACTTTCAGTGAATCTAAGACACCTTCAATTGGGTGGGAATGTCTGAAAGATCATAGGTACCATCACCAAGAAGAGCTCCCGGACCCGACCACCACTACTCGTTCTCCAAACGAGCTTAATCTGAGTTCTAAGATATTTGAGGTGAGTGAATGCTGTTCTGGAGAGGAGTGTTAAAGTCATAATCATTATATTATTCCAGGATTCATCATTCGAAATAATGCTCAGTTGAAAAAAATCGTATAATTGCTAGGTGCAGCGCTTGAATAGCGCAACGAAATAATCTTAGAATCCCTTAGCAAATCATGAATACTCGGCTAATCGGGAGTAGATTCGACATGCTGAGATCAACGTCTGTCGAATGTATTGCATGTTTACAAGATAATGAAGACCAAGCTTTCCATATCTGAGATTCTCCAGTTCGTTGCTAGTATCACTTAACGATACTAACGGTAAGTTTAAAGGCTCTTCGAAAAATACAAACTCTGCCTAGAATTTCTAGGGATTTCCAGGAGAATGTGCAATGTGGAATTCATTTTGTTCTAATATGGACATACTTCATGATTGCTCAGTTTGAAGAGAGCTTTTCAACATAAAATCTTCAAAAACATTAATTTTTGTAAACAAGGTATAGCTGTTACGCATATTTGTATTTTTATGCTTGTCTGAGAGGTTTCCATTTTGTTCAAAATTAATTGTGATTTGAAGGTACTCCTCAGGATGAAAAATCTGAAGACGGCAGACAACTGCTTGCCGTTACATCGCTGAAAATTAAGCGTATAGACACGGGGCGTGACCAGAAAGTAAGTGTATTGAGGGCTTAGACTATATATCACCTGTTTAGTCTAAAATTGAGGCTCTCACGACCGAAGAGAATGGTTTTTTACCATGCTGACTACACTTTTGTATATCTCCACACGTAAGCTTCAAAACAACACCATAACGTGTTCAGGACGCTGAAAACTGTGATCGGGTAAAGGTGCTCAATTTCGATTTTTCAGGAAATTACAGGGAGTTTGGGAAAAATTCGAACGGCACAACTCAGCATATGTATTAGCCTCATTTTTCCTAGTCACTGGAATTCCAGATGGGATGTTAAATCTGTTTCGATAGAGAGGAGGTTGTCAAAGCAGGAAGTCTTTCCTGATACATCGTATTTCGCCTATTATTTTTTTACCAGCTTTAATTTTGAGAAATTTTTTTCAGCAGAGACTGTACTTACCGGTAAAGTCAATAAAATTCAAATGGATAAACTTCTTGCATGCTGTTTTTTGCCATATGTATATGCAGGGCCGTAGCTAAAAGCTTTTCCCAGAGCGGGGAAGAAATGGACCTTGGCGCCCCTCATTCAAAAACATATAAAAAAATACAAATTTATGAAAGAAAATTGATTGAAAATAATAATACAGTTTATCAAGGACTTAGCTGTAAATTAACATAATTAACAAAAACTGCAAATTATTGTACAAAAATTGAAAGATATTCATAATACAAATGCAGAAGGCATTGATATTCTTCCACGAGTTCAAAGTGTTAGAATATTACTTCGCAGTACGAGTATTATACGTCGTTTTCTCCAATTGATTTATTTTTTATCGAAATTAATGGAATATTTCCATAAATGACAGTTAGTGATTTTGGATTGAAAAATATTGATTGGTAGAAGTGTTTTTTCTCTCATAAATTTGACAGATAATGCATAAATTCGTAGCAGGAGGCCAACATGTAATCATAAATATCACCATGTGCTAGAATGAGTTATTCTCTCACGATTTTGTTCTACAAGATGTGGCAGAATGAATGGATCTGACACAGACCTAGAGAATTAACTCTTTTTCCTAATTTTGTGTCAGATCCATTCATTCTGCCACATCTTGTAGAACAAAATCGTGAGAGAATAACTCATTCTAGAACAGTTTTTATGGTTATATTGATGATTACATGCTTATTCTCCTTTCACATGGATTAAGTTACTACCTGTCAAATTTATGAAAGAGAAAACAGTTCAGCCCATCAATATTTTTCAATAGAAAAATCATTGAAAGATATTTATGGAAATATTTATTAATATTCAACTGATGAAAATTCAGAAAATTAAATAAAATCATGGATAAAACTCGTACAGAAGGGTTATTCTAACACTCGTTCATTCAATTTGAATTTGAATTTTAGAAACGTGGAAAAATATTACATAGTGCCTTCTGCACTTGTATTATAAATAACTATTGAATCATTAAATAAATAAATTTCAGCGTGATGTTTGTAACTATTACCATAAAAACTTAATCTTTGATGACACCCCATCGAAAATTCCATAGACATATAATGAACAGCCGTCGAATAATATCATTCAAGTTTTATAGACACTGCAATTCAACCTATTTTTCGAATTCAAAAAAATTATTGGATTACCTATAATTAAGAACAAATCAAGTCTTAACGTGAAAAATTACAAGAGTAAATGATAAATAACCAGGTGAAAAGTGAAGGTTTTGAATAGTCTCCAAACTAATGTTATATCGCTTGAACTTACATCTTTCGTTATTTTCAGAGACAATTCCTTCAATGTATTCAAGATATAAATCACATCTGCGCCTTTTTTCCTGATCAAGTTTTTTTGCGCCCTCTTTCTGAATTCCACCCCAAACGATTCGAATTAGTTCTGCCGAAGATTCATAATCCCTTATTTCGTTCGAATGTTTTTTTACTTGAGACATCATAATATCATAATTCAATAAATAAAAGGTTACGTTTCTCTTTCTTCTATTGAATGATTTTGACGAATACGAATAGTCATCAATTCGGGGATTCACAGCATAACAATCTTTCTGAAACGAGGCTTCCTACAATGCCATCGCTGTAGTTCGAATGAATAGTCTAGATGGCATTGCAAGCAGCTCATGTATAAATCATATTTGGCAAGTAACATTTGCTTGTGACATTTTGCTCTAGTTATTCAATGATGAGAGATCAATTTTGCGCCCTTTAGATTCTGCTCTGGGGGGAGGCTCTCCACCTCCCCCCCCCCCCTGTAGCGACGGCCCTGTGTATATGTATTGGAAAAGATGTCCCACATTTTCAATGAAGACTGTAGAGCAAATTGCTTGATTTTGGCCGGTTCTGGTTTTAGATCGGTAAAAACGTTGAAAGGAATCTTGGCCTCGATTTTCGTGAAAACACCAGCAGTGGAAACTGCTTCACCACATCTTTAGTTGTTTCGAAGATACAACAAAATTCTGATATTTGATCGATGTCGAAGATGTGCCATAACTTTTTTATTTTCCAAAATATTTTAAAACGATTAGAACTTTTTACGAGCACTTTTTTACTGGGACTAAGATCCTTCTTAAAAATTTTCATTTCTATTTTTTTATGATATAACATGAAAAGAATGCATTCCTTCTTAAATGAAAAGAGTTCATTTTTCCAGTAGACGAGACAAAAACATGAATAGATGTGTATCATTTCCACTTAAAATAGCTTGTAAAAGTTTCAACCGTTGTCACAAACTTTCGTAAATAAAAATATCATAGCACACTTTCGAAATCGATCAAATATCAAAATTTAGTGATATATACCCATCCTAAAACAAATGAAGATATCGCGAAACGGTTTATATTTGCGTTTTCGCGAAAATCGAGTCCAGGACTCATTTCAACATTTTTCCCTCTCTAGACCTGAAATACCAGAAACAGTCAAGATCAAGCAATTTAGGATACCCTGTACAGGTTCATCGCTGCTTTCATAGTCAAATATTTTTTCTGATTTATGGCGGTGGAGATACGCTCTTGTCACCCTCAAGCGGCGACCAAAGAGTAAACTGATGTATGTAGGTATTCCTTGCACCATTTAGGTTTGTGTGAATTCCTGCAAATATATTGCGCTATACAAAGTTGATAAGTGAGCTGAGGGGTACGTAATAGAAATAGTCGTTAACAAAGAAAAAAATCTTCATATAAATTTATCTGTAAATAAAATGATTTATCTTGCAGAGACAGGGGATCATGTGCCGCGAGGCCCTTAAGGGCGTGAGGCCGTGGGCAGTCGCATACGTCGCCCACGCCCAGTTACGCTACTGGACGTGGTATCCAGAACGGACCAACTGCTCGCCTAGTACCACTGGTTATCACTGAGATTCTGCCCGTGTGTAATGAGTAATATAATTTATTTTTTTTATTTTAATAACGTTTTTAAATTTGGGAAGTCGGTGTTGTTTCAAATCACCTCTGTTTCGAAATCCCCTACTATGATCAGTATTCCCAAAATTATAAATATTTTTTTCCAATATTGGGCAATGGATAAGAAATATTTTGCAGATGATATTTATCTCTTTCCACTTCTCACCTTATGGATAACCATAACTGAAAGTTCTTCACTCTACAAACCCTCGTTTCTAGTCATTTTCGAAGAAGATATTCAGCAAAATTATTACATTTAATTGATATTCAATCAATAGATTGAACACTATCATCTGAAAATCATATGACTCTCCTTTATGACTCCCAATTTCGATATCAATTTCCGGGAAGCTAGCATCTTGAGCTTTTCTCGATTCTGGTTTTTTCCGTTCTCTCCACATTACTCTCGAGTCAGCGCATCCGCCATAAGAATGAGTTAAATACAGATTGTGTGGAAATATGAATGTTATTCGATGACTATGAAAATGAAATGTAAACATCTAATGAAAATGTTTGTAACAATAGTTGCATCAAGTGCAGAAGGAGGTGATGTTCTTCCACCAGTTCAAAATTTGAAAAAAGCCACGTAGTGGCTAATTTTTCAATGAACGAGTGTTAGATAAGCCTCCTGTAGAAATATTTTACATTATTTCACCTAATCAATTGGATTTTTCTTGAAATGAATGAAATATTTCCATGAAATCGTTCAGTGATTTCTGCATAAAAAAGTGTTGATTGGCAAAACTGTTTTCTTCCTCATGAATTTGACAGATAACAAATATATCTGTGGCGGGAGGCTAACATGTAATTAATAAATATAACAATGAAAATCGTGCAAGAATTAAATATTCCCGCATGATTTTGTTCTACAAGATGTAGAAGAATGAACGAATTGGAATGGACACAGAATTAGAGAACACTTGATTTCCAAGTATAATCGGTGCAATTTTGTATTTTGATGAATTAGTTTCCCAATTGACTTGGTGACCAATGTGGAAAGCAATACTTCGACTATAACATCAATTTCGATTCAGCGCATCCGCCATAAAATGGAGTTAACTTCAACTAGTATATTAGATACTTGTAATCCACAATTGATTTAATCATTATCGATTCAGCTCATTCATCATTCAGACGGGTTAATTGTAACGAGCAATATAATGCGAATTTTGTCGTATTTGGGCGGCACTACGACATTACACTTAACGCTCCAAACGCGTCACATTACGGGTTACAACACAACCGTCTGGACCCGGCTTAAGACGAAGAATATGATTCTGGGAATCTGAATGCTTCTAGGTAAATATGGAAAATATTTCACATATAGAATCGAGTTGATGATAATCTTCAAAAACTAGTACTTGTCTCCTCCCGATTTGGTGTCTGTGGTTTACATTTTTTTTTTACTTAGCGCATTCACCATAATAAACACCTGAAAAGTGAATAATATGTACAGGGTGACACTGGCGTCGATAATGGGTGTAATTACCCCCCCAGAAAAATATTTACTTTCGAAAAATAAGTCGTACAATCATTACATAGGAACATATCATGAAAATATACCATATTCTAAGTTTTTTTACCCGCCCAGAAGAAATTTCTAGCGACGCCCTTGCAGGGTAATTCACTTATCGGAATAAATAAAGACGCCAGGCGTCGCGGAGCTATCAAAAATTTTTTCTCCACTGACATAACTTTTTCATCATGTCATTCGAAAGATAATATCATTCAGAATTTTTTTCTTGAATACACTTTTTATCCATTTTAACCGTCAGTGAACAGCAGCGTGTTTTATGTTAATTCTATTTCATTTATTTTTTCTGTATTGTGGTAGTTTGCCTTTATTCGGAGACATAGATATAATTTTGTACCTTGAATTCAAGGAGGAGAATGTCTCTTTAAATAAGATGAAATATGTGACTACAGGAAGATGCAGCCCCATATCACAACGCTCCCGTTGTGAAGAGATATTTAGATCAAGAATCCGAAAAATAAATGGTAGGAACCAATATACCCATGAGATATCTCCAGACCAGCTCATGAATCACTTTCTGAGGGGTACTCTGAAAAATATGGAATACCAAACTGATTCTAATAACTTGGACCATTTGAAAATAACAGTTAAGAAACGCATGTGCCCAAATAAACCCTTTTATTTTGACCAAACTAACTTATAATGAAATAGAGGAATGATATAACTTATGTATGGATCATAATGGCCGGTATATAGAACATATAGAAATGCTTATTGTTACAAGATATAATATTTAATGAATATAATAATAGAGAAATAGTTTATTACAAAGCCTCCGTCATTTCAGGAAACAAAATAATGTCTAGGTCATCAAGGCAATATTATCTATACATAAGTTATATTTCATCATTTCCCTAATTCATTATAAGTTATTGATCTCAATATCTCTTCAGAATGGCAGCGTTGTGACATGGAGCCCCATCTCTATACCACATATTTGTTCTTGTTCGAAGAAGCAGATTGTTCAGAAAACTAACCTTCTTGAATTAAAGGCAAAAAATCATATATTTGTCCCCAAATAAAGGCATACCATCACAATACAGAAAGAAATAAATGGAAAAGAATTAACATAAAACACGCTGTAGATCTCTGACGATTAGGAATGGATAAAAATTGTATTCGAAATAGAAATTCTAAATGGAATTACCTTTCGAATGACATGATAAAAAAGGGAAGTCCCTGGAGAGAAAAATTTTTATAGCGCCGCGACGCCTGGCGTCTTCATTTTTTCTGCAGACTCTTATGCGCATCTAAAGTCCACATTGACTTGTCCAAAACGCCATTCACAGAATGAGAAAAACATTCGGACGTTTTCGATAAAATTGGGGTTACAACGATAATTGAATCATCCTGTAGTGAAAAGACAAAGAATCCGAAACTCAATCTTAATGAAATGTATATTAATGTCAAGGATATACAGGTTGTACCAAATTCGACGGCCTATTAGGCGTTTCTGGAGAACTAGACTTATTTGAAATCTGAAAATTGAGATTATGATATTGTTTGACATTATCTACCGAGCTAAAATATTCTTGGAGCCTGATCACTTTCAGTTATACAGGGAGCGAAAAAAAAATTCAAATTTTTTTTTTCTTTTCGAATCTAACAGCGTATGCAATTCTGAATACATTCGTACTCAAATCGTTGCATTCATCGAAATACTTTCCAAAATATCGAGAAAAACCTGAAGACAAAGAGAGAAAAGAGTATTCGGTATTATGTTTGTTATTCCTAATCTAGATACCTTAAGCACAAACCGTTTTCACATTTTTGAAGTCAAAGACTGTGAAAATATTGTACATTTTCAGAATTTTGAAAAACTCATCACAGTGTGTTCCAAATGTTGGGATCAAGATTGGCCCATAACTTTCGTTTTTCAAATTAGAACCCTATTTTTTCATGATTGCGTTGGATTGTATGAAGAAAAATGATGATAGTGTTCTAACATGTAAATGCTCCTAAAATTGATAATTCTTGAGTTATTCAGGATTTTCTGATTTTATGTCGTACGTAACGTCAAATTCATTCAATCTGTTCCATATCAACTATGACCTTGGTCATAGAAGATGAATTATTCTACTAGTGATATACACTTGAATACATCCGTACTCAAATCGTTGTATTCGTCAAAACACTTTCTGAAATATAAAAAAAAAACTAAACAAAAAAGGTAGATAGGAGTATTCGGTATATTGTTTCCTATTTCTAATCTAGATATCTTAAGCACAAACCGTTTCCACGTTTTTGTAGTCAAAGACAGTGGAAATATTTTACATATTTAGAATTTTGAAAAACTAGTTACAGGGTGTTCCAAATGTTCGGTAAAAAATTTGGATCAAGGTTGGCCTTTTTCAAATTAAAACCCTAGTTTTCCATGATGGCGTTGGATTCTGCGAAGAAAAATGATGATAATGTTTCATTATGTTGATACTCCTAAAATTATTAATTCTTGAGTTATTTAGTATTTTCTGATTCCAAGTCGTACGTTCGTCAAATTCATGAAATCTGTTTCATAACAACAATGATAAATGAATTAGAAAAAAATGTGTGTCATTTGTGAGTTATTGGAATCATTTATCTTTTATGACCAAGGTCATAGTTGATATGAAACAAATTTAATGAATAAATAACTCAAGAATTATCAATTTTAGCAGCATAAACATGTTAGTACATTATCATAATTTTTCTTTGTACAATCCAACGCAATCATAAAATAATAGGGTTCTAATTTGAAAAACGGAAGTTATTGGCCAATCTTGATCCCAATTTTTGACCCAACGTTTGGAACACCCTGTGATGAGTTCTTCCACATTCTTCGACTTCAAAAATGTGAAAACGGTTTGCTCTTAAGGTACATGGGCGCCCGCAGGTGGAGGCCAGGGGGGGCCGTGGCCCCCCCTGAGATTTCGATTCCCTTCTTGTTTTTGAGCAAAACCTAAGACTGATTTCGCCAGCGCCTCATCAAATCATTATTTGGCCCCCCCTGAGAAAAAATTCTGCGGTCGCCCATGTTAAGGTATCTAGATTAGGAATAACAAACATAATACCGAATACCTACTCTTTTCTCTCTTTTTCTTCAGGTTTCTCTCGATATTTTGGAAAGTATTTCGACCAATGTAACGATTTGAATACGAATGTATTCAGAATTGCATACTATGTCGAATTCTCAAACAAAAAAAGAGAAAAAAGATTTTTTAAATTTTTTTTTTCGCTCCCCGTATAACTGAAAGTGGTCAGGCTCCAAGAAGATTTTAGCTAGGTAGATAATGTCAAGCAATAACATAATATCAATTTCCAGATTTCAAATGAGTCTAGTTCTCCAGAAACGCCTAATAGGCCGTCGAACTTGGTACACCCTGTATACCCGTATTGTTATGGTGGTAAGATGTTGCAAGTAATATTAAACATGAAATTCGAATTCATTCAAAAAAAGCCGCCACGTTTGGTTGTTATTATCTACCCATCAATGTTTTTTAGCTCATGTTAATCGAATTGACCGGATTTGATGGAAGCAGATCATTTTGAAGAATATGATACAATAAAATAATTTTTCACATAATCAAAAATAAGAAATGAGTAACTTGATCTTTTTTTCAGCTGATAATTCCAGAGCAATAATCTCTTGAATAGGTATAACTAATGGCTGCACACCATGATAGCAAAAATGAAATTCAACCACGTTGGGTTTCCTATCGTACAAGGAAAAAACTGTTAGAAATTTCAACAATGAAACAAATTTCAACAAATACATTCATATTTTATTCAAAATGCAATACAAAGAGAATCAATTCAAACATATTTATTAGAATATATTTATAATATAAAACGATTCCAGTATCTATTATGTACAGCATTTGTACTATTGAGCAAAACACTAATATTGCATGTGTGTTGTTAAAAATTATCAGTATTGTATATTTTGTTGAGCATTTATTAGTAACTGTTATTGAGTAATGGCATGAATGAGGTTATCTGTTTCGTACTTGTGAAGTTTTCATCTAATTCTCCCGAGATTTGGGTAAAATTTCAAACCAGACAATAGAATGTTTATAACGATAATAAAATAACACGGTTTACACATAGAGTATAACAAATAAAACAACAATATCAAAATTTTTCACAAATAAATCAATTAATATCGACATTGCGAATGAATTATTAAGAATTTCCAATAAATAACGATTTCAATCTATAACAAAATTTGGAGGACAACTGATAATGATAAATATATAAGAAGATTCTTCTCTTGAATGAGTAAAACATCACAAGCACATGAAATATATCATCTATTGTGTGAAATTAAACTGAAATGATTCTCTTATAAGGTATTCTGGACGAAAATTGTTTCGATTTACAAACATTTATAACTACAAGTATATATATCTTCAATATCAGATGTGGATTGTCTTCAAACAAAACTATTATATACATATCTTCGTATAATATGCGAAAAGTGAAAAACACACATTTATAACAGATCCTTCATTTTACAACAGAAGTTTTCAATTGTTCCGGTAGAGTTATGTAATGTAAATGAAGAGTAAGAATCGCTTACTTTTCCTACGCAATTGAAGAGGTCATATTGCTACCACATCACCATTATTAGCGTTTTCACCGGGATTTGAACCGATCATGCAGAATGCGGGGAGGGGATTCTTTGAAAAGAACAATTTGCGACTACCATTTTCAAAATATTAGATTTCGGGTAGTTGGGTTGAAAAGTTATGAAAAAATTATGTAGTATCGAGGAAATCTCTTGAGGATCGAAATGTTTGTGAGCTCGAATTTTTTCATAACTTATAGCATATATACGAATGCATATATCTTATGATGATAAAAATAAATGCCAAAAATTCAGATAATTCAATATAGCTTCCTCAATTTATATTGAAAGTTCCTTCTTCACAAACCATTCAGTCGAAGGTATTAAAAATAATTTTATAATTAATCGTATACAGAATAATTTGTTATTAGCAACTAAGTACTGAGAACACAGCCCTTTATGTGACCGAATACATATTTGAGTAATGATAACATGAATGCTTCATCTTCCATTGTAAAATAAACAGATAATAAGCTGAGTGCGGGTGATGCCATGACGCCAAAAAGGTATAATAGGAAGGGAAATGTTGGATGATTCAAAATTTACAATTAATATTATCTCACTGTTTCAGTTATAGAATGATCTCCCGAATCCACCCATCCCTCACCCCAAAGAACAAAATACGCCATCGATGAAAACTCATTTTCTTATTCGATGAAAAAAAAAACAGAAGGAAAACAAAAAATCAGAGGGAATTTTTTTTAAAATTATGTAGGAGATGAATAGATCCTTTAGAAGTTTCTGGTTACGTCTCAAATGCGTAGAATGAATCAAAGTATTCTGTGAGTAAGTATTATAACAAATACGTATACATATTTCACGCGAAAAAACTTATTTACATGCATCCTACACCTGCTGTTTTAAATAATATGATGTTTTTTCAGTTTTTCTTCTCTCTCCTATTTTACTCTCATTCATTTCATTCGAGTACTTTAATATTGAACTTTCCCCTCGGAAGGTGTCATTAATCATTATTACGCGGTTATCTTTTTTATAACTCACACATATTATAAGTAGAAGAATTCAGAATCGTTGTTTAATTGAAGCTTAGTAAACGAGAGCTTACTGTTGTGAACAAACTGCCCATAAGAAGGTCAATGGGAATTGAAGAAGAATTGAGGGGACTTCATGAAGATCTTTTAGGAAATTTACAATTCAAAAGTTCAATTCATATACTTATACAATTACGACATGTACTTAATCTCTATATCAGTCTTCAATACGAGTACAACAACCATAAAATGTTGAAGCGTTTAATAAAAATGGAAAATTAATTTATGGAGATATAAAATCCCGTACACTCACGTTTCGAAGAGCACCATCTATTATCACAAACACTTGCATGAACTATGAAGTTTCCTAAAAATTATTCCCGAATCATAACGAAATACTTGTATATAATATTATTGAGTTTTGACATGAGTTCTATTTTTATGAACGTAGATAAAATTTTATTTTTAAGATAATGATCATAATATCATCATCATCATAATATTGCTAAATGAATGTCATCAACATCAAGGTCCTAGAAAACTGAGAGTGACTGTTTGGCATGTAGTTTTCTGGAGGTGAAGTTTCAAATTCGGTCAATTAAAAGAACTTTTTAGAATAGGTACATGAAGACAAGACTCTGGCAGCTAGTATTTGAATATAGACTTGAGACTTATCAATTAAATAATAAGAGTAAAAACAATGGAAGTAGAATGGGATATTTCATATGAGTATAAAAGCCTATATAAAATTTTATCACTTACCAAAATGAATTTTTTCTGTATACCAATATATGAACATGTTCTTAAAAAATTGGAGATATAAATCTGAATTTCATTAAAATTTGAAAGAAACATTTCGAGAAAGTAGTATATATTGATATGGGTAAGTCAAGGTTTCGTCCTGTATTTGAAATGTTGTTTTACAGATACGAAATAATAAAAGTCGAAGCAAATTGAAGAATTCGAACCTTTTTGGATATGTCTTTTCGTTGTCAATGATAATAATTAGATGATAATGTTATTTCAGTGGTGACAGGTGGGAAAAACAATTTTCAGAATGTTTACAGCCCCTTGGCTCCCGATCTGGGTGCCCTACTGACTAAACAACTCAAATCAAAGAACATCAGCTTGCCAACCCGCTCGCATATTTTTTCTGAAAGAAGACGTGACAAAATTCCCTGGAATCACTGTATAATGGGTGAAGGTGATTATAAGACTATTATGGAAACTAATTATTTCGGAGTTGTGAATATTTCAAACTTGAAAAAAAGTGTGAAAAATAAATTTTTAACATCATAATATATTATGAAAACAAAGAAGTAGTAAAATAACTCTGAATGCTTAATGAATACTCAAGATCAACGATTCAATTGATGATGAACACACTCTTCTGAATCTTATTTGAAAAGTTAATATTATATAATAACAGGAAAATACCTACTGAAAAGGAACCTTTTCTCTGACTGAAATTACGTCTATTAGAATTCGTCCCAAGTATTGCATTTTCAACTTATAAATAGCTTCATATAACAGCATTCAGAACAAGATAGGATAGGGTTCTGATGAGACTTCAAAATTACTACTTTCAAATCATTACTTTTTTGAAACGGAAAAATTACCATATAAAAAATATATGGAAATATGTTATATGATTGAATGATATTTATATGATGAGTTATGAAGAAATTGCTTGTATTATAATGTGTATGTATAATAATATGTACTATTGTTATACATTATATATTATTTAATATAAAACACATTAGCGGAAAAGTAGGTATGTTAGGCTGCAATATGACCTCATTTTGTAGTTTTTCATCTTATATGTTTTGAATCAGAATATAAACGATATCTTGCCAGTCATACTAACTATAAATGATTTACGTAATTATACTACAAAGACTAAAAATCACAAACAACTAAGATCTAATTCGAAAACATCCACACCTTATCACTTTTTGTTGCCTTTTATTCTCTCACATTATTCCGTACATTTTGGAAGGCAAAGATGAAGAAGGACTTGAGTATGTTCCTAACATTGAAATTAGACATTCGAAATGTAAATTTTTAACTCAATCTCACAAACATTGAAATCCAAAAAAATCAGCAACAACTTTAACAAAATTTGCTGATTAACATAACCACGAAGATGTTGATCACAGATAAACAAACGATTTAATGTTAAATAAAGCTTTTTTCATCTGCACGACTAGAAGCGTTGCTTTCTCAGGATGGAAAATAGCTGAAACTACATATCCTAAACTGGATTACTACTAGATCATTCAGACTATTCAAAATAATTTTGTATTTATTGACTGGCGAGGAAGCAACGCTACTAGTCATGCGCAATTTATTTTATGGCAGCTTCCATTCAGAATGTATTCATCCCCAAGTGTTATTTCAATATATCTACAATATTTAAAAATGAATACTCGTTCTCCCCACACAATCAGTCCCGTCTAATTTATAATAATATTTTCGAAGTGAATTAGTAAAATCACAATTGAAAATAGAGTATACTTAAAATATACCATAGGTTGTCACATAAAATCTATAGGTATTTAAAATGTAGTTTCAGAGACGTACCTATCTATACGAGTGAAACTCATATAAAAATGGGATTTTTGGTTTGATACCTTTAGAATCTTTCTGTTGCCATTGCTTAACGTGCAGGAACGATCCTGCAAGCTTCTTGTGCTTGAGCACAATAATTGATCTGTATAACTCTGATGATGATGAAGAAATACTTCGGGTTTTATAAGAATCGTTCATTCCTTTCCGAATTTGTGATCGTACAATTCACTCAAACTTAAGTTGATAATATTCTGTAGAACCATTGTAATATCCGAGTAGGTTCGCGAGACAAATATATTAATGAGGGGGCTCTGGTATCGAGTCCAGCAGATTATCAAAATAAACGAGCAGAAAAATCAGAAGAAGAGTTACGAAATAGCCTTTTCATTCGAATGTCGAAAATTTCACATTTCCCGAAGAAATTATAATTGTCAAATATCAAAGTCCCAAATGATACGAGCCAACCTCCTTTCATTACAGGGTCAGGGTAATGAGTTCAGAAACAACCTCGAGCATTTCTTCTGTTATTTTAAGTAACTGGGATTTCGATATAACATATCTCTTCCTATCTGTACTATTCGGTTAAAATGTATCAACAGATATTACAAGATTCATTAGAAAAATTTATCTAGAAAGATGCTCTCTGAGTGATACCTGGAGCAAAGACATTTTTTATGAAATTTCAATAGATAAAAACCAGAAATTTCGAAAATTTGAATGTAAACCAAATTGTCCGGTGTCCTTTCGTAGGATTTCCATGTAAACAAATTCGGAAAGGAAGTATATCTTCATAACAAAACCAAGCGATCTGCACCTAGAGGGTGTTTCAATAAAGATGATCCCGTCTCTAGGATAGATAGGAAACTGGAAAATACGTGGAGTCCGTTTTGTATATAATTCTCGCCACGCCATCTGTCTTCAAGATAAAGGGCGTTGAAGAAGAAAAATATACACATACACGATTTTGCCCCTACTAATGAACTTGTTTTTATGTCTGACTATCATAGAGAGCGCTAGTGACACGTTTTGTACTAAGTAGTAATGAACTAAACTTTTTTGACATTAGATTTGTTTTGCAAAATTTCAAGTGAACTTAAACATCATTTGATTTTACACCAAGAAAGTACTCTTGAAAACACTCGATATTGTGTACAGTTCCCGGAACATGGTGTAATCCAAGGGCAAGGGCGGATATAGGTTTTTTCTTGAGGGTGGGGGGATGACCACTTAGAATCAATAACTAGAGAGGGGTTTTTTTGCCTTCGATTTATGCTTGCAAGGCATTTGCTTACCACATATTCAGAAGGTTTTCATTGCTAATACACTTCGCGAAACAATCAAGTTAAGGGAAAAGAAAAATATTCAAACTTTTTGATGGTTTACAACAGGCTGTATCTCAGTGAAGAATGGTCGTTTAGATGATGAAAAGATAATTTTTGAGCTTGAAGACTTCAGTTTCTGAAATTATTGGTTAACAATTTTTCGGAGTACCGGTAGCCATGCAATTTCCGGATAAAGCAGGAAGAAATTTTTCGAATTTTTTTTTGGCCTATGCACACGAATAATTTTTCTTCAAGCTGCACCGATTGTCATTCTTTGGTTAATGTATCATCGTCATTATTGGGGGAAAGCTTAGGTTTCTCTAGTCGATAATTATGGGGGCGGGGGTGATTACCCCCATTATCTCCCCGTTAATCCGTCCTTGTCCAAGGAATTATCGGATGACCGAGGAGGCTAAAGAATCGGAGATGGTGCGCCTCTACCAAACCATCAATTCGGAAAATGAGTACTCAACGTAGTGCGGGTAGCCTAGTGGATATGGCTCTGGACTCCGACCCGATCAGTCGAGGTGCGAGTCTTCGACAGGGAAGAAATCTCCTGGTATAGAGAACTCCCTGAACCATCCACTATTTGATAAAAGATTAACATTGCTGTGCCTAAGGTAGGGTCGGGACACAGTAACGAAGTCTACACAGAACACACTCATCATTCCAACTCGCACGACCTTTGAGTAGCTTATGAGGGGTTTCATAAAAACCCAGAATGCATGAAAATACATACATACATACTTTACGAAACCTTCTATCAAATTGCGGTGGAGCTCCATTTCTCATATCAAAATATTCTGAAAAGGATCGAGTTCCTCAAGAGTACCTTTTTGGTGTAAAATTAATATTGTTTGAATTCACTTGAAATTTACTTCATGAATCTGAACTGAAAAAAAAAATATGTTCAATACTACTTGATAGGAACCGTGTTACTAGCGCCCTCTATGTTAATCAGACATAAAAACAAATTCATTAGATGTATCAGCTTCCAAAATAAATTTGTATAAAATAACATCAGGATGCTGCCAGTAGTTTCGGCAAAATCGTTAAAAACCTGTATATTTTTTTGTTCTTGAATACGAAAGCCGATACTGCGATACAACATTTTTTTACTACACAAACACCAATTACTTTTTAGTTTCCTATCTGTCCCAGAGACGTGATCAACTTTTTTCGAAACACCCTGATTAAGCCTTGTACGGACATACCATACTCATATCAGAATATCTGAATGTGATTCCCATGAAATATCACTTTAAGTTGATTCCAACCCTAGATTAGCGCCTTCTGGAACAGGAAGATCACAGAGTTGAAGGTCGACTGATTGAATGGAAGTCTTCGACAATCGCTTCAACCAGTTAGTCTTTCGCTCGAGTATTGCACTTTTCTAAGAGATCTCATGTGATTTGATGACGTTGCTGACAATGATTACCCAATGCAAGGTCCCAATTGCCAGCCAGCCGCTAGTCACTGAACAGGAAGGTTGTTAGGCGGCTTGAATTCTGGAGGGGGCGACTGAAATTGGGAAATTGTCGTGGCAGGATTGAAGCTTGAGGTGTAGCATTGGGGGAAATAAAGCTCCGGCTTGACCACAGCTGAGGGAGTGAGTCCTCGAGGTAGCATACCATTGGCGCTATGCTTCCTCTCGGAGCTGGTAGAATCCCTTCTGGTCTTCGCCGAGTGGGGATTCATGTGGTTGTCGATGTGTTTCTTCACCTCTGGTTCCGTAGCGAACCTTCTTCTACAATTAGGCATCGGACAGCAAAACGGCCTGTCTCCTTGGTGTGTTCGCGTATGCTGATCCAGGATGGCTTTCTGTCTAAAATCCTTACCACACTGACCACACTTGTACGGCTTCTCTCCTGTGTGTATTCGAAGATGCTGGTTCAAAATAGTTCGTTGCCTGAAATTCCGACCGCAGTATACACATCCATACGGTTTTTCATTCGTGTGTATCCTCAAGTGCTGCGTCAAGTGTGATTGTTGCCTGAACCTCTTCCCGCATTCCGGGCAAGGATAAGGGCGGGATTCTATGTGTATGCAACCGTGTTGTAGTAACGTCGACTTTTGTTTGAACTCTTTTTGACATATCGGACAACGGACGTAAAGGGGCATACCCGCCGACCTACCGTGCTGTATGATTTCCGGCATACCTTTGTTACCTTGTGCGTGTTTGATGTATTGTAACGATGCAAAATTGTTGCTGGCTGCGAAAATGGGATGGTTCGCCCCCTTTGTATCTTTGAAGTAGGCAGGATATTGTAGATTTGAAGGTAGGTTGTTGGGGGAGAAACAATTCGTCCTGTCATTTTGGACATCGCCGTCTCCATAGGTAGACGTCACTTCTTCTTTACCTTCTTCGGCAGGGAAGGGGACATCTTGAGGCCATAAGGTTGGATTTATGCCGTTCTTGAAAACCAGATGGGGACTGACATCTGTGGGAAGAATAACAATTCAGTATGATATTCTAAGAATTTCATGCTATCCATAATATAAAGGATTTTGTATTGAAAAAGTCAACTCGCTATCGCCGCCAACAAATCATTTTATACAGAGTTGGCGAAATTCTAACCCATAATTCAATGATTATCATCAGATTATATCAGAACAAAAAAGGATTATTCTGCCTAAAATTGTTCCGGAAGATTTTGAAAAGAGGTGTATCTTAAAAGTTGTTAGCATTATACCGTTGGCTTCTCAGGTTTTATTATGATTTTGTTGTTTCACGTACACCATAGTAATTTCAGATTTGATATCTACTTATTTTCTCGTGGATCTGGCAGCCGCAGCTTCGATCAACAAACAAGGCAAAGACGAGTCCAAGATCTCAGAGCTGTCTGACCTAATTTATTTTTACATGGCTGATTTTTATATATGTTGTGTATAATATGTCTAAAATAGTATCATAAGTGTAAAACACTTTCCATGGGCCTAAACTATAGTCAGACGCTTTGAAGCTCCAAAAAAATGAATGAACTTATTTTAACATTTCTGATTCTTAAATATGCTAGGGAGATAACTATCAAATTATATTTCATAAGTTGGACAAGTTGTAGTGACTATACCCTGTTCAAATTCAAGCGAGAGCAATAAATACAAACAGAATCGTCTCGTTCGCGCACAACAAAGCTCGTATTGATTAAACGGTCATAACAACGATCACTCCGACCGCCCTAAAAGATTTCCAGGTTCGTACTCGGAACTATGCTTGAGATTGCGGCAAGGTAATTCCAGGAAACACAAGAGTTTTTGAGATTTGGGTCAGAATCCTGCAAGATTCCGACAAAGTAATTCCAGGCAACACTAGATTTGGGTCCTTCCCATTCAGTTAAAACTGAACGATTGTATGAAATCTCCTTGATTCGACTCTGGACAGGAAATAACTATCCGAAGGCCCTCCTGCCCTGCGCGAACCTTGTTTTATTGCTTTCGCTCAGATTTGAATAGAGTATAAACAATCGCCTAATCACAAATATTAGTCATCTAAATAGTTTTTGTGTTTTGGGGATGTTTAGTCATATCAATTTGTGCAATAAATGAAATATAAATTGGAAGTTATTTAAATAACAAATTAAAACGTCAGAAATTTGAATATAAGTTCACCAATTTCCTTGAGAGCATTCGCAAATTGAGGGCTTCAATTTAGACATGGATGCGAAAACTCATATCCTAATACTGAGGCCATTCGTAATTCTTCTATTGAGCCCATCAAATTGTTTGCCTGATGAGGCCTTGTGCGTTTTTTACAAATACCGCTCCATAGGGCTCAAAACTGGAGGAAAATATTCCGGTTTCAACCAAATCGGATGTACAATCTCCCCCTTGATAGAAAAATTTCTAGCGACCTCAGTATCAGAATATGAATTCTTGAATCCTGATCTGAATGAACGCCTAGGGCATAGGGCAAAAATTTTTGTTTTTAACGAATTCGGATGAAAAATTTCAAGTCAAATCTTACTTTGAAATTTCTATGTTTTGGGCCCAACATCTGATTGGCCCATTCGATTTCTAGGGCGAAATTACTAAAGACCCCACCATCAGAATTACGAATTTCCAACGTTTCCAGACGATATAATAATCTATAAGGAGATTTACATGTCGCGAAATTACAAGTATATAATAAAAAAAGATTGTCATTTATGAATTGTGATGAAAGCGAAGACCGATTAAGAATGCATTATTTCTATTTCGAAATCAATAAGTCCGCAAATATATTCTTCACAACTATATTCGAATAAGGTTGATAATATCGAAAATGTGATTATAGTTTGAATAAGGTTGGTTCTAACCACAAAGATTATAGAGTATAAAGATCGGAAAGGAAGCGACAACAGTGATGTGAGCGAAATCTGTTGTTTCAAAAGTGAACAGGTTATGGTTGAAATATTTAATTAGGGTCCATTTGGCAAATATTATATAGAGATAATAAATGGGCTGTTGACAAGTTTGAAAGAAATACTTGAATAAATATTTTTTCTGAATGATGATTGCATTTTCTCGCGTATTTTCCACTGAAATAATTCGAAATCTACAATAGTATCTTTTCTTGAGTGTTTTTCTGATGAAAATTCTGAGTTAAAAACTGGCCGACATTCAAAATGTTTAATCGCAGAAATAATAGAAAGAATAATCTTGAATGTGCATTCTTTTTATTAAAAAAGAGAATGGAAATGTAAGTTTTTAAACTCGTATCATGTAACTGTCTTGTTATGTTTATTGCTTTTTATTTTCAGTGCTGTCTAATGGTAGCAAAAATATATTGTTCTGGATAACGCATGAAGAACTCTTGCTGGGCTTACTTACAGGTGTTGTTGTACACCTCTGATATTTTTGTTTTATTGTTGTTCAAACATTCTGTAATCAATATACAGAGGACTCCAGTTAAGTCGAACTCCTAGGGACCAAAAGAAACGGTTTGACTTTTCGAGTTATTCAAGTGAGACTTCACCTCATTGAGAAAAAAACTCAGGTAAACACGAAATCATCATCAATGAGAAACGAGCGTTTGAGCACTGGAATCATGCCTTAGACATTGAAAAATCGTATGATATTCATCACGTGTGATGATTTGTTTGCGAACCTTATCTTCCTCGGTATTATTCATTAGATCAAAAAGTTTCACTAAAAGGGTCAAAGGTGTTTAGAAGAACGACTTTTAGAGATGGAGGTTCTCTTGACGACCCTTCCAGCAGTTCGACTCATCTACTTAATCCTCTAGACTCATTGAGGTGAAAATGCACTGGGTAAGATATGTATGAATCGGGTTGTTCGATTTATGGAGAGTTCACTTTACGAATAAGTTCTTGAGATTGTTATAATAATTCTCTAATATGTGAACAAATGTTCTCAATTTCATATAAGGGCGTTTTCTATCTTTTTTACTCTATAATCTTTGCACCTATATGTGTATAACTCATTAAAACAAACTGACGTCACGTGTAAAATTTTCGAAAATGTGACAACTCGATGACGATTGATGAATTATGTAAAGTGTAACTTTACTGACGCTTATCATGGAGTATAATTCAAACGAAATTCAAGAGTTAAGCTAATTTTTCACTTTGTTAATTATCGATTAACGAGTTAATGGCTACCTTTGGCAAGCCCAAAGTGAATCTTGTGTTTCTTGGATGGATACTCAATATTGCATTTTCATGACTATAAGCTTCAAGTATCTAATTTCAATTCTATGATCATATTACTATGAAAAAAACAAACAGTGCAGGATGTCATATCTGGTTCCCTTGGTCTCATCTACTACATACTACAAGAGTAAGAGCTTTTGTTATTTTTTTTCGTATGAATAGCACAAACTTGAAGTTTTTCGAATAGAACACCTTGTATGTTTCAACGTCAAATTTTTTAATTTTCTTCTGAATACATCAATGTATCGTAACCTAGCCTTGAATGAATTTCATCGTCAACCATCAGAAAAATTCATAATTCTGTTTGTTTTTTTTTTAATGAGATAAGTATTATTTCATACATGCATCAACAAATCACAATATTTATACTGAAATTTTTCTCGTTTTCAACATTTTTCAGTTGATATTTTGAGTTCATGTTCAAAATATGATAAAGAAAAATGGGTTAAGGTGATACAGCTTTTCAAAAAAAGAATGAATAAATTTTTGTGAATATTGATTGAAGGCTTTGGATTTTTTTTCAAATGGAATTTACTGAAGGTTAAGTTGTAATTCATCAATATATTCAGAAAAAATAAACACCATTCGAAGTTTAAATAAACAGGGTGTTCCATGTGAAAAATTCAATTCCATTCCAATTCAATCTCAAAAACATTGCTTTGAAAAAAATTTTAAGCTACAAGCTACACTACTCACTTCTCGTTGAAATATCATTATAAGCAGTTTTCATTTTTGTATTTCACAAGAGCTCAAGAAATAAATACATCTCCAAAAAGTGCACCGTATTTCAGAAACATTAGTAGTTTCCGAAAAAGTGACGCGGATACCGCATGTCTATATTTTCAATAAATATTGGGATATAGTGCAGTCTCAACCAATTTGGGCACAGTATTCTACGCTTAAAACGACTGTACTAGATGAAAAAGAAATTATTGATAACATATCAGATGATGATGAAGATTAGTAATAATGTTTTCATTCCCTCAGATGAAGCAGTATATAAATTTCAGCCTTTAGAAAAACGTTCATTTTTGTTCATATTTCCCCCCCACTATAAGAATTTATAGCCTGATAGACAAACCGTTATTCAGAGGGTTCACTAGCTCTTGGTATAGTCCTAGAACTAGTGAACCCTCCATATTTCTATTTTTGATTTTTTTGACATTGAGGAATTTCTTGATTATTTTATATCGAAGGATAGAAAATTCTATTTATATTCAAGAATCAGTGCTTCAAAGTTGAATTGTTTTTTGTATTACATGTTTCAACAACTCAAAAATATTTCAATTCGCTTATGCATTATAATAGTGCTAGAGTTCCGCCCCCAACAGAAATGAGATAAAAAAAATTCCTACTTCTACATTTTCATCTAGCACTTTGTAAACACCGCATCACTCCGAATTTTAATAAATTCCATTGCATCAATATGAAATCTGGTAGAACATTACATTTATTTTCAAAACTTAATCTTAACTAACCTGGATTAAGTGGAAATATCCCGAAAGTAAGGTGCATCGATTAAAATAAACGTTTTTTTTTATTTATGAGCCTCATTAACGTACCGGACGGAAGTTACTCCTCTTGTTTGGACGGCCGGAATCCAAGTATATAAAAATAACAGGCAGAATGAAATTTCCGTTGGAATAATCCTTTCAGTGCACCATATGTTTTTGGGGCTCATTTTGCTTTATTTAGAAACAACAGAATTATTTTTATGTGCACATGATTATTCTTGAAACACCTCAACATTGTCTCCGGACATTTGACAGTTTTTTCCTGTATGCCTAATATTTCTATAGCATGTATGTTTCAACTGACTAAAAACAGCTCGAAGGTAGTTGAAAAAAATAGTAAAATTTTGTCTTCATTTTTTCTAAATGATGAAAATATGACTCATCGAATTAATAAAGATAAAAAGTTCAATGCCTTTTTTGACTCCTAATTATTACTTTCATTAATTTCGAAGTTTCAATCTTACTAGAATGTTTGTTGTTCGGTTTAATTGATGAGGTGATTATGGTTTGAAAATGTTCATTCTGAGTTTGAAAACTACATATTATTATATACTAAATTCTAACGGATTGTTCGCATTTTAATCGAAATGTATCGAAACGATATATGAGTTACTGCTATTGACAGATTCTTCGGAGGGGTATTTGAGTGTACATAGGAAAAAGGTTTGAAATGTATAATATAACATCTTGCGAACTTGATTTGAAGAATATTCATCTTGCGATGAACTCTCCACAGATCTTTCCCAATTATATCATGTAATTTTATATCAACTTCTCATAGCAGAATTGCCGAATGACAATTATCAGATATGTTGATATTGCTTCTTAAACAAGTTTAATTTCCGTATATGATGCGTAATTTATTGAGGAACAGGATATCTTCGAGTCCCTGATTAGTGATCAGAAACTAGTAACTCTTGAAATAGGTACGGGTCTTTCATATTAATGTCAATTCAAACTATTCAATTACTACGGTTCGACATCCTCTTAACAAGTCAATTTGTTGATGTCTTTACTTGTAAGATGCGAAATTGCCAATGATATAGGTATATGACATTGCAATTCAGAAACAGAAACTCTTGTAATTCAATCTATGTAATCAGTGAGCATTTAGTATTCCTGATTGGAACGAAACTGCAAAATCCAAATTTTCAAAAAGAATTCTCGTAACTAAATCGAAAGATGTTTACTTGTCTAGAGTAGAAAACAATATCTATTTGATATTTTTTCAACCTATGAACGTTGTGACAGAATCCACAGTATTAGCAAAAAAATTGAGATAACATTTTGCCTAACTAAAAGAATATTCACATCTTCAAGAAAACTATGGTAATATGGTGCCCCAAACTAATGAAATATCAAAAATTAGAAATAGGCAGATACTGGGTTAGTTTCTTATATGACATCAAAATGATATTCGTTTTCGATGTATTAAAACAAAACGAAAGAGCAAAAAAAAATAATTCACCGGTTTGCAGTTGAGGTTTAGAATTCCGGTAGTTGAAGAAAAGGTATTTAGGTGAGTAGCCCGGGTATTCTTCTTTCGATTTTTTTTTCTGATGGTCGAGTAGAACAACCGATTCAACTATGTTTGAAATGTAGGTACAATGATTTCTTTCATAAAGGGGTTAGTGATGATTTGAATGAAGAACACTCAACCAAAATATGAAATTATAAAAATTTTTATGAAACTGAAAGGACCAAAATAAAAACTTTCTAATTTTTGAAGTATGAGGAGTGTAATGATAAATTTTCAATCGCAATTGCCGAAAATATTTTCGAACGTACGATTTACAAAACGGACGTTGATATTTGAATCAATCTGTTTATGAATTAACCGTTTGGTTACCATTTCAATTAATCTAGACGGATGTTTCAAAAAATACAATTAAGTTCCTGCAAGATCCACTGAAACAGAAAGCTCAGCTGTTTGAAGAGGTGTAGCTCACAGGGGAAGCGAGATTCTTATGACAACAAAATCAATAATACTGAATGTTTCATTGGCATAACCACTTTTCTTTTCGTAGAAGTCCTTCACTACGATATTCTTCAGAATGATGATGAATATATTCATCGACATCAGAGTTTCTGAATGTTTGGAATCATTATATATTAATAAGTATAACAAAAAATTATTTGAGCGATTGATTCCCCTCTAGAAATGAGCCGATTCAAAAAAAAAATTTTGCAATCGCCAAAGAGATTAAAACACATATCACAGAAAAATTATGGATGAATAGACCGCCGTTGAGGTAAGCAAATATTGAGATTCATTCTAGAATTATTCCGCATTTTTCTTTTTTCAGATGAAGATCAATGTTAATGAGGACCAGAAATTAAAAATTGTGAATAATATAAAGGCTGAAGGACCCTTGGTCGATGGCCATTTGTAACATAGTACAATAAACTACAGTTACTACTACTATAAAATTAGAAGATATTCGTGAAGACCGAACTGGAAATGAAGAACTACAGGGGAAGAAGAAAAATCTAACAAAAAACATGAAATATACTACAGAAAAAGTAGAAGGAAGGACAAAATCATTCTAAGCGAAAACTTGATGAAATTAATAAAAACGATACTTGAAAGTTTATGTCATATTGGTATCGAACAACTGCAAAGAACTATCAGCACCATATTATACAGCGAAAAATTTGACAAATCAACAGAAATTGTGAAACTTGTACAAAAAATAAATCAAGAGGCCACGAAAAATTTGGTTTCATGTTGCACTCATTCCCAGCCACAAAGAATTTCAAAATAATTTCGATAAATACGAATGGATGTTTTGAAGGTTCACGATCGACAAAAAAAAATTTACATTTGTTTGTAGATCACTTCACAAGATATTCATTTATTTTGGCATCAAAAACCCAGAATGCTAACGACTTTATTAGGTTAGTATGTAAAGTATCAGAAACAGAAAATGTGGAACTATTGCTTACGGATCAATATGCAGAAATAAATTCGAAAGAAGTCAAAGAGTATCTGGAGCAAAAAGACAGAAAACCGATAATCACTGTAGTGAATGCGCCATTTTGAATGATTGGATTGAACAAAAGGTTAAACCAAACATCAATTACCTGATAAAATAAGGAGTAGAATGAATGAAAACAAGAAGAAAAAAGCTTGGACAACCATTGCTCAAGAATGTGTTCGTAAATACAACGAGACTCCACTATACACTGGGTTTCTGGTTTCACACTGAAATACTTATTGCATGGTGTAGATTCTACAATTTTACCGAACGATTTGAAAAGTGAAATATCAGAACATAATTGGATTAGAGTCAGAGAAACAGCTCTGAAGAATACAATCAAGTCACATAAATGCAATACTATTTGACAGCAAAAGGAAATATATCGAATACAAAGTAGGAAACTGGGAGGAAATAAACTCAACAAATTGGATGAATTGAAAATTGCATTATATCAAATTATATATCGAGTTCCATATATAGAGTAAATACGGGACATAAGAAACTAGAGTAAGTTTCATATAAGTTGAATTATTCCACTATCTACAGATGTAATGACAGAACAGGATGAAGAAAATAACTATATGGATTACAGAAAATTTCATAATCAATTTTCTTTCCAACCAAGGGCGACGTAAAATAAACTTAGATCTGATAATCCATGATAATCAGTTACCATGGATATCTGTGGTGACCAGTGGCGTAGCGCAAATTTCGGGGGCCCCCCCGCAAGATTTCAGTCGGGGGCCCCTCATAATTTAACGTTCATTCTGATAAGTTTCCCTTGACGTTTTTCAAAGAAAAATATTCAAGAAAATGTGATAAAAAATTTATATATGGGCATGTATACAATATATTGAATAACATAAATTTGTAAACAAAATAACATAGATTCTGATAGAAAATTAACTGTAAAGAAATCAATGTGATAATAAAGTTGAAAAATTATTCAACGAAAATGCATTAATCTTTGCTAATTTTTTTGTTCAAACATATCTATCAACTTGTCGATGGCCAAGCTTCAGGCTACTTCTTGTTCGAAGCTGTAGTAGGCTCAAAAGTGACGTGATTGCGTTATTGTATTCCTAAGATAATTCTTGATTATCTCGAGCCCAATAAAACGATCATTTGATGATGTCCAAAGAGAGTCCCGAGTCCCGAAAAGCTTGTCGGTATATTAAAAAACTAATTGAGTGATATTTTGAATGGAGTCATTGAAAACCTTATATGTTTTTTAAACCATTTAGGAACATTTCTCTATTTTTCGGGAGTTATAATAATTGTATATCCATTGTTTCTGTTTTGTTCATTACATCCCAGAAAAAAATATAGCGAATCCGCAAGTTCAATAGAATGAAATTATTGGGGCCCCATTTTAAGCTTTTCGTTTGACTTGGGGGCCGCTTTAGTGCCGGGGACCTCTAATACGCCACTGTGCTGAATAATTAATTGTAACTGAGGCATTGGCTTATTAAACTATCAAAAGAAACCTTTCGTCGCGTAGAAAATTCATTTTCTTTTTCTCTCTGAAGTTTTCTTTTGCAAGTTCCACTCAAATATTTTCTTCTCCGATCTGACATTGTTTCTTATTTCTGAAAAATTTCAAGACATTCGAACTGCCGTTTCTAGATGGCGCATCCAATAACTTTTCTTTTTTTTTAATATTGAAAATGAAAAAATACGAGAGACGTTTTTTAACGGATAAATAAGCTACGGAATTAATTCTAGAACTAACCTTGAATGAAATTGTAATCCTGAAATCAAAATCACTAAGAGTCAATACATTGAAAACTTTGTCGTTGATTGTAAACAAACTCACAACGTGGTTTCGTATTCAAACACTTGTTATACTTGTTTCTCTCACTACTAGAATGGAAATGGAAATAAAAAAATTTCATAATATTTTCCCCTTCTTCATAAAAATATCCTGATTGGAGAATTGACAATAATTTCTGCAATAACAGATAAGACGCAAGCCGCCTGAAGAACAACATGTCAAATAAGCCGAAGAGACCCCAATAAAAGGCGGCCTTCAATGAGAAATACCGAAAAGCTTGACGGTATAAAAAACTCTTCAAAATAGGGTAGCAGAGGGTGTGACTGAGGGATATGTCGAATCGAATTACTGTTAACCTTCTATGTGTTTTGAATATAATTCAGGAATATCTCTATTTTTCGATAATATATAACTGTACCATCATTGTTTAGGTTTTGTTCGTTATATCATCAGAAAAATATCGCGACTCGGCAAGTTCAATAGTTACTGGGGCCCCATTCAAACCTTTTCGTTTGGCTCGAGGGCCCTCTTAGTGCCGGGGCCCCCCCGCACTGCGGGGTCTGCGGGGCCCTCTGCTACGCCACTGGTGGTGACTAACGTCAACAATATTATTTCTGAATTTTCTTATAAACTTTAGTTGTAGTTTCTCTTTTCACAGGTGAATATTAAATTCCATTGTAAATGAATTTGAAATGGAATATCTTTCCATAGAGAAACACTTTGGAGTTTAAAAACCAATATTTGAATTACTATTATATAATTTATAATAAGACTCTTTAAACCTCATCGTCACTCAAAATTCAAGTTGAGGAAGTTGATTTCAATACCGATTTTTCTAAAGTTATCAGATTTCATGAACAAAACAATATCAAAGTCAAAGGCAAAATGTCCAACCCAAATTATAATTATAATCAGGAACAAAAATGATTCACATTTATCGACTGATTTTTTTTGACAAGGGTGTAATGCCTTTAACCGTGAGATCGGTGAAACTTAGTCTCAGGGCAGAGCTGTGCCAGACCACTGTGCTTTGTGCTGGTGAAAGCACAGTTTTGTGTACCCAACCTCTTTTTGAAAACAGTGCTCAGTGCTTAATAATGAAGGCTTTTATCAAGAGACTTTTCTAATCGAGTCCGACGACTTGAAATCTGAGATCTTGTTCCGATGTTCAGGCGAGTAATGAACATCTAAAGCAGTTGCAAAGTTCTGATAAGTTTATTGAACCACCTCTTTCATTATTTATAGAGTGTGGTCTACAATGAAGTTCTGTATTTCCAAACCTGAACGTTTGACAGGAGACTAATAGAATGGTCAATCCTCTTGCATGATATTCCTTGCATTCTCAAATCTTCACTATGATCAGATTGATAAGAAAATTTCCGACAAAATAGTGGTTTTTCATATGTCGAGAAAAAGTTAGCAACGAGATAAAATTTTTCCTGGATTCTAGGAATTAAACCGATGATTATCTTGACATAAACATCGATGCAAAATTCTGCACGAGCCTTCTCATCAATTTCCAACAACATACTGATAAGATCGGTATTTTTCAAAGTATTGATATAAAAAGAATCAAGTCTTAGATCTGCCGTGACAGAATTCAACTTCATCACCAATTTTCCATCAATGGGTCAACCTGATCTTTTGAAACTACTGGAAAGTAATATTTGTGGATAAAATGATAATGCTCTGGTTCATAATTAACTGAATACGCTACGAACCGAAAAATCGCTTGAATCAAAGTTCTGAATTGGTTTTTGTGTGAACATCGCAGCCTTTTCAAAGACTCAACCAATAAAGGGTGCCATCGTAGGTCGGTACGGTCGTATCACGCCAGGCTGAAAAGTAGTGTTACGAACAGCACTTTTGTATTGATGAAAAAGTTTCAGATGATTGCCCCGACCTAATTTCAACGAGGCGATTCTCAATATCCGATATGCGAGTTAACAAATTAAAATAGAGGGTGAAAAGAGGAGTGCAGGTGGCCAACTCTAACCGCCCGTGCGGCACAACATAACTATCTTCACAGGGCTGCGAGAGTGACCTCCTTGAGGAGGGGCGCTCGCCTTGGTGTGTGCGGACGTGCTGATTGAGGATAGCCTTCTGCCGGAAGTGTTTCCCGCACTCCGGGCACTCATAGGGCTTCTCACCGGAATGGATGCGCAGGTGCTGGTTCAGGATGGCTCTTTGCCGGAACGTTCTCTCGCAGTACACGCACGCGTACGGCTTCTCGTTCGCGTGTATCCTGAGATGCTGAGTCAAGTGACTTTGCTGTCGAAACCGTTTCCCGCATTCGGGACAACCGTAAGGCCTACTGTCGGTGTGTATACGTTCGTGCTGCAGCAGCGTCGATTTCTGCTTGAAGTCTTTGCCACAAGTTAAACATTTGAACAACCTCAGTTCCGCACTCATGTTCTTTTGGGGTTTCATGTTGTGCTGTTGGTCGCCCACTTCCGGCAACGGAACCGATCGCAGATCCGGCATACTTTGACTGAATTGATCCAAGTGGTTGTTGCCGTCGCCGCAGATGTTGCCAAGCATTACCCCTGGTTGTTTCAGGTAATGCAAGGCGGAAAAACTTCCGGCTCCAAGCATGTGAGCGGGCACAGGAGGTGGTGCAGCAGGCGGTGGTGGCCTCGTATACTGTTGGTACGGTTGCGGTGTCTGATGGTGGAGATCAGCAGGAAAGCATTGCGAAGCAGGTCGGGAATCCATTGCCAAGCTCGTTTGTTCCGCATTGATTTCATCTTCCCTTGATTCGGCCTGGGTAGCAGAATAAGGTGAAGGGGCTGGAGAAGGTAGGCTTTGGTCTCTTGTAGGAATTGCTTCAGCCTCTGCGCCCAAAGGTACCGGCGGACCGCATATTTGTTGAGTATTTTCAGACACTGGAGTATTCTGGGGTTGAGGTTGCGGTTGAGCCGTCGGGTATGGTTCTTGAATACTCCATTGCCCCTGAGTGCGGTCCATTCCATCCTTATAAAGTACGTAAGGTGCGGCAGTATCTGAAATTAAATGATCATATTATTAGACAGATAACAAGTAGAGAAAAGAGGCTGGGTGAGGGTAAATTATGGAGAAAATGCCGATTGACAAATTGCTATGATTGTTTAAGACTCCGGCTCTTTTAGAGTAGCATAATAATCGTTGAAATGTAATATCTGAGCATATTAAGAAAAAGAAAATTCTTTGCCTTTACGAAGGCACATCGCGAACATTTTTTAAAACATAGATGAATTCAAAATAGTAATAATCGAAATGAATACCATTTTCAATTCCCAGGCTCAGAGATCTTTTATCATGAGGTTGGAGAAATGATATAAGATTTTGTCACTGAGATGAGAGATATACCGGTTTCGGCCTTGTTGGGCCTCATCAGTATCACCACCTTAGTACTTTGTAATATTTTACTCATTACTTCACAACCAATTGCTATAAATTCTGAAGTTTTTTATGAAGATTTTGTCCTGAGATGTGCGGGATACTGATGAGGCCCAACAAGGCCGAAACCGGTATATCTCTCATCTCAGTGACAAAATCTAATATCATTTCTGCAACCTCATGATAAAAGATCTCTGAGCCTGGGAATTGAAAATGGTATTCATTTCGATTATTACTATTTTGAATTCATCTATGTTTCAAAAAATGTTCTCGATGTGCCTTCGTAAAGGCAAAGAATTTTCTTTTTCTTAAAAACATCAGGCTTCACAGTCACAAAAAGAATTGGGCGTTTCCATCACTTTGAAAAACTAGCAAGCGGGCCCTGAATAGAGCCACTGCTAAAATCTCATTCAGTGAAAGAGGAAGTACAGATTTCTTTTTTTGCATTTGATTGGAGATGTGAAACTTCATTTTGACGCAATTGGATGTCACCACCTTAGTACTTTGTAATATTTTACTCATTACTTCACAACCAATTGCTATAAATTCTGAAGTTTTTTATGAAGATTTTGTCCTGAGATGTGCGGGATACTGATGAGGCCCAACAAGGCCGAAACCGGTATATCTCTCATCTCAGTGACAAAATCTAATATCATTTCTCCAACCTCATGATAAAAGATCTCTGAGCCTGGGAATTGAAAATGGTATTCATTTCGATTATAACTATTTTGAATTCATCTATGTTTCAAAAAAATCTGAGCATATTGATCCCGCCATCACATTATTCGCATGATCAAACTTCAAACTGTACTTAGCACCGGTCAGAGTTTGTTTTTTGTATGCCTCCGAAGTTTAATTCATTCCGAATAATCCAATTTGACATTGATCCTCATGAAGTTAAGGTAACCAGTTATTATCTGCAAGATGACTCTACTTTCAACATCAAAACCAGTACAGAAAATTATGAACCCATCTGATTCAGTAACCACTAACATATTCTCATAACTAACCCTTTAATCTATACCCCTCTACTAACCCTTTAATCTATATGCCTTTCACTGTGAAATGAAAGGCACCAAATATTGATGTTTCTGTTTATGTTGGTATTTTCAAGAAATAAGACCTGGAATTAGAAACCATAATGCATTTCAGGATGAGCTGAAAATATCATGCTCGATCATAACTTACTAGATTGAATCCAAGTAATATTTCATTCTGAAACTCTAGTATGCAGCAGGGATGTTGCGGATGCCGATTTTTTCACATCCGCGGATGCGGATGCGGATGCAGATATTCGAAAACTCACATCCGCGGATGCGGATGCGATGCGGATGTTTAAGATCTTATATGAAAATATTATATGAGCAGAGAATTAAAACAACGATTAAGCAGTTATTTACATTTTTATTGAAGTAAATTAGTATTAAGTATATCAAGTGTAAGTATTTACCTACATGTTTTTTTGAGAAGAGCACACTCCCATTTTTTCCTTAACGCAACTCCCTTTTTTTTCCAATATGCCATATTCCGAAAGTAAAAATGAATTTTTTTCAATCTTTATCATCAAAAGATGCCCAAAAATCGTCAAACTAGGCGAATTTTATAGCCCCTTCAACCGTTTTATGAACTTGCAACAACCCGGGTTGTTTAGGTAAACAAACGTGGACAATTCTCACTCATCGGGCGGGACGAAGATCTGGCTCTTTTTCTTGGGGATAACTCTGAATTTATTAGGCAGTAGATAATATTAGGTCAAATTAAAAAAAAACCGTAACAACCAAAAAATTCAGATAAAAATGTTTCCCCCGATTCGAGAATCATAATTCATGTTCACAGAAAGACCCCTGGTCCCTGAACTTTCCTTAAAAATTTTAATTGTTTCTGAAACAACGGGTATCATAAAAATATAACATTTCAATATCACGGGCGATAAGAAATCTTGGGACTGGGACCACAGGTGGCGGTTAGAAAGGAGACGGATTGGAATTTCGGACTTACCGGAAAAAAACCGATGGTATAATAAAATATGTATTTGGAAAGTGTTTCGAAAGAGAATTACAGAATAGATGTGCGTCGGAAATTCCACCCTCTTGGATTCAGATGTTTCGGTTTCAGAAATAGCTACAGAAAGAAGTAACAGTGAAAAACCAGCATGTTTCTGACACTTTCAAAAATGAAAAAGTATATTTTTAGCATTTCCTAAACGCAACGCTAACATATTTTATTGGCTCTGAGATGGCGCAAGTCACAAATTATATTACATCCGCATCCGCATGAAAATCCGCATTGGTTTTTGCGGATTCGGATGCGGATGCGGAAGTAGTAATCTATGCGGAAGCTCCGCATTTGCGGATGCGAATATCCGCAACATACCTGGTGTGCAGGGTGATTCGCTAATTCCGGTAACCCCAATTTTCTCGAAAGCGTCCGAATATTTCTTCATTCTGTGAATGGCGTTTCGAACAAGATAATGTTGACTTGAGATGAGCGTAAAAATTAGCGAGAAAAATGAAGACGCCAAGCGTCGGGGCGCTATCAAAAGTTTTTATTCCAGGAACATACCTGTTTTATCAGGTCAAAAATGTTAGCACATTCGAAGATTATTTCTGCTAGATCTAAAATAATTTTGAAACCAAAATCAGAGAAATCTCGTGAAATAATTTAAAAATTTCTATAAAATGACATTGCAAAAAAAGGGGGAATGTGAATGGTTTTGTTTTCATTAGTAATTCATAGTACAACTATTCTGTACTATCTATTCATCATGTTACTTATGATGAATCTCAATTATTAATTTTTTCGCATCAAATCAGCCAGTATGAACAAAAATTAACTTTTATTTTTCGTCCCCGAAATAATATTCAAGTCATCCATTAATGACCCCTATAAATGCTTGATTTCGCATATTGCTGCGATGTCATAGGCAATAAAACGAAAGATTCAAAGATCTCACAAATATAAATACATTTCTGAACAGTTACGTATTTCTATTATAAGATCTGAGTCCCCTTCATAGAACTCCATTCATTTCAATTATAAAAAATTCATTTATCATGTTTTGAAAAATGATACCTTTCATATGTCAGAATTTCCTTATTAGATTATTTGTGGCTGAAGGAAAAAAACTGCAATCCACTCGTTTATTAATCTAGCGATTAATGATCTCGAACTATCAATGTGCTCGCCTCATTCACTAGGTCAACTATCCTTCGCGTAACAATTAAAGGAATAGATAAATTTTCAAAATTTGGTGGTGATTTTCAACAGGCTGTAATTCAGTGAAAAATGGTCGTATGGAAAACAAAAAGACTCACTTTTGAAGCTTGAAGACAGTCTTGGTGAGTAGGGATGGATGTTGAAAGACAATATACCAAAAATGACATCCCAACTTCCTGCGCCTGATTGTCTTTCGAAAATGATATTTTGCAACTGTAAGAAAGGTTGTGGACCAATGAATGGCTCACCGGTTTGCGGCAATTGCCATGGACAATCTTGACTCAATGCCGAGCCATTTGAATATTCATCAGAAAAATATAATGTAACCGATGAAAATATTCAAAACTCTGAGACTGACTCCACGGATGTAATCCAAGAAAATATACCTTTCCAAAAAAATTGGAGGTCGTGGATTGGGCCTATTAGGGGATATCGCTTTAAAAAACGCTCCCTGTACACATCCACAAAGGTGGTGTGGAATGGAGCACCTCAATCATCCAAAATATCACATACGTTCAAATTGAAGACAAGCTTTTGACGAAACAGTTGGTTATATCAGAAAATGACCGAAGCCTTTTTTTCTAGGAAATTTCATTAGCTTTTTTTTTGATTTAATGTATTTTTGTTGTATGTTCGATACGGACCGAGATATAACGAAAGATCACATTGGATCAAGATTTTCGTACCTTAGAGAATTGCCTAATGTTATGCCGTCACTTCTGCCTAAGGGACTTTTGGGACATCAATTTGGGACACCGAGGCCTACCTTAAAAACCTTCATCTGCTTCTGTATGAATTGGTCCGATGTTTGGTCCTATCTCGATCTTAATGCAGTGGACTATATAGTTACTGCTTTTGAATTACCGAATAGAGGAACTTGATTCGCTGACAGAAAATTATCTCGAGTGGAAATCACTGAGAAATATTGTACCGACTGATCGAATATTTAAATGAATTGCGAGAGATTGCAATGATATACTCCATCTTGCACAAAAATATTCCTTTTGTGAACAAGGTATATAAATTGAACGATAAAAACACCAGTAAAGGACCGCACATCCATTAATTTCTTCATATCCGCCTAATAATGAACAGAGTGTGGCCTTCCTCAAGAAACTTGTCACAATTCGAATCAACTTCAAGAGCTGAGTGTGTCTGCTGTGGACCGAATTAGTTGACAACCTGAAATTTTTACCTAAAATAAACTGTGGATGCACTTCGCGACATCTGCTATTTTTAGTCAAAAATGTGAGTTATCCCTCTTGACTCCTGCATTTTCACACATCCCGCGTGTATACCAACGGTGTGGTCGGTCAAAGTAATTTCAACACGAAAAAGCATTGCATTGCTGAACAAGACAATATTCGTTGTGTTGTGGAGAACTATGTATCTGTGTTCTCCTTGAAAAGATGTGGCACACCTGTTGAAGGAATGGAAGATGGAAGGTTCCTAAATCTGGATTCTCTTCTTCTCTGTTAATTGTCATTTCAATAATTGACATCTACTATGAGAACTTCCAAAAATTAGTATCATTTTCAAGAACAGATTCTGGAGTATAATTTCAATAGTATATTTTCCTCTATTTCAGTAGTTCGCATTTCATTGCCAGGTCCTGATCTCGTGTCTATTCTTGTACTCAGTTTCTGTGATGTGGTGGATACTGACATGTGTAGTAAAACCATGATAACGACAGATATCATCTGACTATTATTAGCTATTTTCAGGTATTATTAATGAAAGTGAGAAATTAGAAAAAGCCTATGAACTCAACACATACAGTACATATTGTTCAAAATCACAAACAAGAGCTCCATCCATACTGCGAGCATTACTAAAGTCTTAAGTTCACATAACCGTTCGCAATTAAGGTAGCAAACCATTCCAGACTCCAAAAAACTCTGTTGGAAAAGAAACACCTGGGCTAAGTTCTGCAGCTCTTTTCCAGAAGTCCAGCTGAACTGCCAATAGACGACAGTCAAATGATCAATTAACTACCATAAATCACACATATATATTACTGCACTTCTAGAGATGTAGTCATTTAGAATATTTCAGGCACCATCAAATTGAATTTTCATTATAATTTATTTTTAGGGGTGCCACTTTTGTTTCCAGAAATTGGTTTACAGGGTTTCCTTCTTCATATACCCATACCAAATATATATAGCCTACCATCAGCAACACGAAATTGCCACTTGCAAATGTTTTCTATCTTTCCTTCAATATACAGGACGATTGATTCATTCTGACCGAAATTTCATTGGACTATGTTTCTAGTACTGTATACTAGAAGTTAATGATTTTTTAGCATTTGTAACACTTTCAATCATCTGTTGAATCATGTATACAGAATATCACGTTTCCACTGCCGTACTCAAAAAAAGCATTCGACTGCTGATGTAAAAATGACCATCCTATTAGCCACTGAATTCTTCGAAATTAATTCAAAATGCATATATGCAGGAACATAATTCAATCATTCAAATTTTTGTCAGAAACGTTTCATAATGATCTAAGAATCTGATCGTGAGTTTTTCGAAAATGATAACTTTCATCTTCATTTGGGAGATCCTATTCGTTGTTCCCATAAAATAACAAAATTTTGAATCTGTGTTAATGAGAAACTCAATTTGTCACTAACGTTACTTTATCAATGAGAAACTAATGGTTTCTACTCCGAGCATCTTCTGTGAGTAACAAGTGTGTTGTGAGCTGTTTGTAAATTTTCCTCACCTTTTTTTAAAACACTTTTTGATTTAGGTGTTTTTGAGGATTCGAATATTACTTGAATAATCATTACTTTCTTGAATGCATATTTCTTGGATTCGAGCTTCTACTGTTGAAATGACAATAAATAATTCTCGTGATGTTTCTGAATCTTCAGATTTGTTTAATCATTAAGAAACGTCCAGGGGTGTGACAAAAATTTGAATGATTGAATTCTATTTCTGTTTTTATGCATTTCGAATTAATGTTAAAATACATAAATCAGAGAGTGTCCTATAGAGTGGTCATTTTCACATCAGCATTCAAAATTGACGGCACTGGACATATGATATTCGATGTACAGAATACAACAGATCCTAAAAAGTGTTACAGTACTGAAAAAATCATTCAATTCTGATATAGAGTACTGGAAAGATAGTCCAATAAATTTTCCGTCATAATGAATTAATCTTATATTGACAAGGAAATATAAGTGGCAATTTTGTGATGCTGATGGTTGACCCTATACATGGTAGAAGTATGTGAAGTTATTCGTGGGATACCCTGTATTCTCGATTCAATTTTTATCGATTATTCTTATCCATGTTTACACCTTTACCAATTCTGTCGTTCCGTTCAGTTAATTGAAAATCAAACTCTGAGGGTCGGTTTCATGGTTTATTAAAATGTAATGTTTCATTAAAATTTTGATTCTTCCTTGAACGAAATATTCCATTGACAGCAGACATAGACATTTGGTTTCATTGAGGATAGTAAATTTTATGAATCATTAAATTTTACTAGACGAAAATGGCAGTAGGAGACAATTATTTTTTCATGAAAATTGACAAGCCAAATGATGTAATCATAGGTTTCACAATTATATCAAAGCTTCAATATGTGAAAGAAAGTGTAACTTCGCAAATTCTGCGGCAAATTCGTATATGCTGCAATATATTGTAGAATAAAAGCATGCGTGAGTATTTCAGCGTCACACAGAATTCATGGTTCTGTTTCATTATCAAATGTTAGTACTCAACTGTCAGGCATTTTTCTTTTACTTGGGAATTTGTGATAAAGGAAACAGTTCTGCCAATCAATACTTTCCAATGCAAAATTTATGGATATTCATGGAAATATTCGATGAATTAGCGAAAACAATGTATAATACTCGTTTAGAAGTCTCATTCGAACACTCGTTCATTCAAAAACGAGCCACCAAAAGAAGACTCTACTGTATTATGAATATCCATTTTCTTATCTTGTGGCAAATCCGTTCATTCAGTTATATCATGCAGAAAAAAACCGTGCGGAAATATCTAAGTTTCACACGGATTTGTTGGTAATATTATTTTAATTTTTATATGTTGGTACTCGGAACTCCCCTGTCACGGATTTATCTATTACAAACTCATACCCGCGACTCCGCTCACGTTATATTTAAATCCAAAACGGTACTGATAGGTCCGCAATCCCCACATACATAACCCCGTATGGAAGGAGAGACAGCACGTGTATACATGACAAGACGCTGTCGCGTGAATTCAATAATTTCTTGCTCAAGTTCACACACTCCTTCAACCTACTGTAACTTCCAAAGTATCCATCAGTAAACTATATTGTAAAAAGCAGTTGACTATTTGAAATAATACTAGTACCCAAATTGGTTATGACGTTCCCGAGTAGAGCAGATACCGAAACAATCTCTTGTTTTCATTTTAAAAAATATATTTTGGATCTGAATTTTTTATTGTTGAAAATAGGTCCTAAGACCGCCGCTCCTGCACCATTTTGTTCCGTCTGTTTTATCAAATGCAGTAGTCGCCGGTCTCACGGTGATATCTAGAATGGGGTCGTCCAATCCATCACTGTTATCTTAACTCGAATAACTGGTTGATCAGATAATAAATCATGGATCTTAATATTCTCACATGATTTTACTAGACCAGTTCATCTGATTTACTTCCATTACACTCATTTGAAAAAAAAAATAAACTTGCATTCCGCAGGTATCACAACCAGTTTTTCCATGTCCTGATAATTCTGAATTCAAGACTCGAGGGGAGTTCCATCGTTGGCTTTAATTATTCTCAGTGGCTAATTGAAGTAACGGTTTGAAAATAAGCTTTGATGAAGGATTTGATACACGGTGGGAAAAAGAGGTATCCAATATCTTTTTTTTTTTGAAGATTTCTTCGTATGTACAACATTTGTAACCACCTCCAATTCATAAAGCCTTCACAATGTTTGGAGTCACATTGTTGAATCTCAGTTCATCGCATCCCTAGACAAGGATCATCGTCTTTCAGACATGAAAATGACGAAAAAAAATTCTGTTGCGGCGAATGACCTCCAGGTAGAAATCGGCGAAAATATTAGGTTCGGCTCTTAGGCTACCATTCGTGAAATTTGGCCTTCGTTTCGCCGTCATACGGAAACAACCCAACTGGTATGACGTTTTAAACAAGGAGGAGTAGATTTCTGCACTTTTGATTAATAGAAAATTGAACATTCTCGATCGATAAAAAGTTATTTATTATACAAGGGAAAAAAGTATTCGATTTTAGGTAGAGGTTGTGTTGCCTCCCGACACGATGCAAAGGGAGACAAAAAAACCGAGAGCTAAAATAATTTTTCTCTATTTCAGTATTGTAATGGGTTCATTACAGTACTAACAGTAGTGCTGTAATGAAACTCATTACAGCATTGTTTTCAGTTATATTTTTCGTTTTATGGTTGTCAGTACTGACCACCGATCGAATTGAGTTTAGAATCAAAACAATTCAAATTCCGTGATCTGTCAAATTTCGTATGTCACACCAACTGCCAAGATACAAAACAAAAGTCACTAATCTGAATTTTCATATGAATTTCGAGAATATTTCACAAAAATTAACTGAAATAGAGAAAATACCGTCTAATACTCGTTGCAGAAGGCAATTCCAACACTCATGCTATCGAAAACTCGCTCCTTCGTCGCTCTTTTTCGAACTTCGCATTCGTGTTGGAATAGGAGCTCATTCTGCAACTTGTTTTAGAATATACTATTCTCTATTTCAGTATCGTAATGAGTTCATTACAGTACTAAAAGTAGTGCTGTATTGAAACTCATTATAGCATTGATTTCAGTTATATTTTTCGTTTTGTGGTTGTTAGTACTGACCTCCGATCCACTCAATTTTCGAATCAAATCAATTCAAATTCCGCAATCTGTCAAATTTCGTTAGTGACACCAACTGCCAAGATACAATACAAAAGTCACTAATCTGAATTTTTATTTGAATTTTGAGAGTTTTCCACAAAACTTTACTGAAATAGAGAAAATATCGTCTAATACTCTTTGCAGAAGGCAATTCCAACACTCATGCTTTCGAAAACTCGCTCCTTCGTCGCTCGTTTTCGAATTTCGCATTCGTGTTGGAATAGGAGCTCATTCTGCAACTTGTTTTAGAATATACTATTCTCTATTTCAGTAACGTAATGAGTTCATTACAGTACTAAAAGTAGTGCTGTAATGAAACTCATTACAACAATGTTTTCAGTTATATTTTTCGTTTTGTGGTTGTCAGTACTGTCCTCTGATCCACTCAATTTTCGAATCAAATCAATTCAAATTCCGCAATCTGTCAAATTTCGTTAGTGACACCAACTGCCAAGATACAATACAAAAGTCACTAATATGAATTTTTATTTGAATTTCGAAAGTTTTCCACAAAACTTTACTGAAACAGAGAAAATTTCGTCTAATACTCGTTGCAGAAGGCAATTCCAACACTCATGCTTTCGAAAACTCGCTCCTTCGTAGCTCGTTTTCGAATTTCGCATTCGTGTTGGAATAGGAGCTCATTCTGCAACTTGTTTTAGAATATACTATTTCCGTGTATATATTTAACAATATATCGAAGCCAGAAAATTATTACAGTAAGATTCAATTTTTCAACTTACAGGCTTTTGACAATTAGACCTGTGTTGTTAAGGACTCACTTTTTTCCCCAGGAAAAAAGGACGCATTTAAAAAAAAAGGTATATTTTATGACCTGCTCTAATGCGGCAAAAAAATTCAGATATATAAGAATACATTATACTTATATACGGGGTGTTTCATTTTTCATTGGTGAATGAGTATACGTTACCCTGAGCTGATAACCAAAAAACCGATATTTGATAAGTCTAATCAATTCCATAAACTAGATACAGGGTGGTTCATTTATTCACCATGAATTTCAATTGCTAATAACTTTTGATCCAACCGGTATATTCAGCAGATACTGGGGAAGTATCATAACCTACCACAGGTCGATCGATTCACATTTATATTCCTGAAAATTACAGGTCCGTATTTGAAAAATTTGGGAATTCTTCTTAACTGAGATTCAACACACTATATATTGGAATTTAGGAATTTTTTTATTCAGATATTTGGAAAGAGCAGAAAATTTTCTATAAAGTTCGGTAAATTTCATTCTCCCGCACGTGATTTTGCCCAATGAAAGCTTCAGGGAAGGATTCAATTGAATGTTGGAATTCCAATAACTCCGTGGAAAACTGTTTATTGCAGTCAAATTGGAAACATTTTATTTCTAACTAATATATAATTTGAATCATTCAATATTCTATCAGATTGGATTTTTTTATCTCGAACTGATTAAATATTTGCATTGTTGAATATTCTATTATTTTCATAAAAAAGATTGGTTGAGAGATATTTAATTGTTTGTATTTCAGCACCCCAGAGATAAAGTGTGTTAAGTCACAATATCAAAATTAGATACAAGAGAGATTTTTCAATTCGATTATTGACTCAAAGAATGTTTATTGCCATTATTTGGAGACTTAATATACCTAAGGAGACAAAAATGTGTTCCATTAGAATTCAGTATTGTGAATCCGATATTGTAGATAGTTTGTGTCTGAAAAAATGTGACTCAATACACTTTACCTCTGAGGTTCTGATTTTATTCCACAAGGATTGTTCCAAGTAGAGTACGACAATTTCTACAATATGAATTATGATTGGTATCTTCAATATGAGGAATTCGCATGAATGGGCTGAAGAGAATCTGCATGCGATCAGATATACGATATCCCAATACCAATTTTCAAAAAACGTACGGTGAGGCATTTATAAAAATCGATTGATTAGATGGCACGTCCTACCAAGAATGCTCACGGGTGATCTTTACTTAGATTTCCCCGAGGATTTTCCTCAAAGTGATCTTCCTGTATTATTAGAAGGTACGCACATTGCAGGAATGCATGATGGAGTTCCATCCAGTAATGTTTCGATATTTTTGAGATCAATCCTCAAATTCCAATATGCAGGGTGTTGAATCTCAATTTGGAAGAAGTCCCATATTTTTCAAACCTGGACCTTAAATTTTTCAGGAGTTTAAAAGTAAATCGATCGACCTGTGGATATGATACGATCAAAGTATCAACTGAATATACCGGTTGGTGCAGAAGGTATTAGCAATTGAAATTTCTGATGGATATATGAACCACCCTGTGTCTCGGTTATGAAATTGATTAGACCTATCATATATCGGTTTTTTGGATTCACCTAAAGGAGCTCTACCTCAGGTTACCGTAAGTTCATTAACAAATGAAACAACCTGTTAATAGGTCAAATTTTCACATGTCGTGATATAAGAACGAATATCTTTGTAAGGACGTTGAAATATTCGAATCAAGAAAATATATAAAGCTTTGAGTACCTTGTGTCTATGACAAAAAATCAGTAAGATATCTGAGGAATACACTATTTCCTAGCCATTTAGCAAGATTATCGAAATGTGCACTCCGAGTATGATGAGACTTGTGTGGGAATCCCAGAAAATTAACACTTTCTGTCACTTTCATGTTAAAGGAAACAAAGCGACCGTCTTTGTCTTCTGTTCATTTAAACAGTGTTACTAAGCTGTGAACAACATCCACGACAACTTCCTGTCAATTGAGTTACTTTCATCATGTTCTATAATGTTCTATAGAATCATAATATTATGTTCTAGGATATGGTATGACTCCCCATTTTTCATATCGAGATAATGAAAATTATAATGTTTTCTAAATGTAGAAGATGTAAATATTATGCAATGTTAGAATACCTTTATTTATAAATGTAGGTCAGAAAGAGGAACATTGCGCTAATTTTGATTGAAGGTGAAGAAAATTTGCCAAAGCCATCATTCTGCTTGAATCAAGGGGTATATTAATGAATAATAGGTAAAGGAGACATCCAAGAAGTCAATCTTGCGGAATCCCACTAAAATTCATTTTATGACGAATTAAACTTTCGTGCTGCGTGAAACTTGAGCACTAGTTTGTCAGGGGCCAAATCTTTACAAATCTATTACCTAACAATGTGAAAAACACTTTGTTCTCAAAATTGACTCCATAAAAAAATTCTAACGATTCTGCAAAGTTTAAGAAAATTTTCTGATTTGGACTCCGGAACGTTACGCAGCTTTAGAGATCGTGTTCGAAGTCTTTTTTCATTGTTAGGCAACAATTGTTTGTAAAGATTTGGGCCCTGACAAATTGGTGCTCAAGTATATGGAGGAAATTACTTCTGTTATTTAAAAAAAAACTTGATTTAAAATGTTTCAGGATTCAGGACGAATGTTTTCATGTCATTATACTCCTAGAAAAAATAACATTATTCAATTTATGTATTATGTATAGTGAATAAAATGAATTCTCACAAGATCAAGGAAGTACATACGAAGTATGGTATTATCCGTAACAATAAGCTAAAAAACACAACACGTACAGCGGCGTGATACAACTTTTCCATTGCTTCGACGAATTGGTGAATGCGCTGGTATCACTGTTCAACCAGAAGAATACAAGAAAATTTTTACTCAACTGGTTCGTCTAATTCAACTCGCGAATGGATTTGGGAATCCATTTTTAATCCAGAGTCTTAAACCGGTCGTAGTTTCAAGGAACTATTCACAACATTCTGCATAAATTTAGGTCGACGTACAACGTACCAGGAATAAAAAAATGATGAATGGAGAAATTTCCTTATTACCGGCTATCGAAGAATCAATTTCAAAACATGAAATTTCTATTCCTGCAAATGGCAATGCCTGAGGTCTAGCAGCGTTGTGCAACTTGTAAGGGTGATTGTTCAGCTGATTCATTGCTATTTTCAAATTTTTATTGCTTCGTTCCATTGTGATCAGAATGATTCCCTGTGAGTATTTCTGGAAAAGTTTGTTATTGAACGATTTCAAATGTAAGGGGACATGAATTGAAACATTCCGCCCTTGGTCAGCACCCTCTTTCATGAACTTTCATTGGAAACCGTTTGCGGTAATAATCCCGGTAGTAACATGAATCTTTATAACTTAATACCACTTTATTGATGAGGTTTTCATGATACGAAACATATCACGCGATTCAGTTGAAAGATTCAATTCAATCTCATTGTTACATCGAGAAATGGTAATTTCCATGTAAAATGTAAGTAATTTCCATGACACTTTATATACAGGGTGTTTCATTGGTAAATGAAAATACGGTAACTTGAGCTACCCTAGGCGAGTGGAAAAAACCGATATATGATAGGTCTAATTAATTCCATGATCGATATACAGGGTGGTACATGTATTCAACGAAAAAGTCAATTGTTAATAAATTCAGTTGATACTTGAAACATATCATAACTCTTCACAGGTCGATCGATTTACATTCAAATTCCTGAAAAATTTAAGGACCATATTCGAAAAATTTGGAACTTCTTCCAAACTGAGATTCAACACCCTGTAAATCGGAATTTTGGGATTTGTCTGAGACATTTGGAAAAATCAGAAAAATTTCTTCTAGGTTCATTCAATTCCATTGTATCGCACGTGAGTTTGCACAAAGAAACCTTCAGGAAAAGATTCAATATTGGAATATTGGAATTCCACTAGAGTCTCAGAAAAATCCTACAAATAAAATTTTCGTCCTAAATTGCACATTCGTATTTGAAAATATTTGAAGAATCATTTCAATGTACAACACCGTTTTTCTCATTACACATACTTTTCCGCCACAAAATATGTTTGATACTTTTTTGATCATGCTTGGTTTTTCACGTATTTATAACAGGCAACATCGATATCTCCTCGTTTTTTTTCGGGAGAATATGCTAAACATTTCAAATAACTCCAAATCAAATGGCAACAGGATTTCAATCTGATAATCTAGAGGACCAGGAATGCAGTCTACCTCTGCTTATTCACAAATTGGGGAAGTAATGATCTCAAAAATATCTGCACATTACTCTGAAATGGGGTGGAGCTCCATCATACTGAAAATGCATTCCTGCAATGTGCCTTCGAGTAACACAGGATAATGATTTAGAATGATATCGTATGCCTGACCTCATGCGGACTCTCTTCAGCTTATTCCACATATTGAGGACACGAGTTGTCAAAATTTAGTTGATAGAAATTGTCGTAGTCTACTCGAAACAAACCTTGTATGGCATACATTATACAGGGTGAGTCGGGAGGAACGGACCAAACTTCAGGTGTGTATTCTGCAGGTCAAAATAATTTAAAAAAACTCATATGTTGTTATCCGATTCTCATTTGTTTTCAAACTATAGGGTAATTAGAATATTTCAAATAAATAGTTTTTTTTTATTTTATCGCTTCTTATCACAAATGCTGTAGGTGCTGACTTATTTTTTTTGCGAAATGAGTTAATAGCATTACTGGAGGACGTTCCTTTAAACATCCGAATGCAAATGAATGATCAGCACGATGGAACTCCCGCGCATTTCGCTCGTCAGGTCAAACAATATTTAAATCAAGGGTTTCGCGGACAATGGATTGGTCGCGGTGGTCCTATTAGTTTGCCTCCAAGATCTCCAGACCTTACACCACTCGACTATTGTTTGTGGGGCTGGTTCAAGAACGAGGTATACAAAGTAAAAGTTAACACTCGGAATGCCCTAATTCGACGCATTAGAAATGCGGCATAGCTTATTAAAGAAAGACACGAATCAATCAGAAAAGCAACAAGAGCCCATCGCAGACCAAGTCGAATGTGTTTGGAGGTTGATGGCGGGATTTTTGAGCATTTATTGAAATAATACTATAAATGAAACCATTTTAATGTAGAAAATGTTGTTTTTTCATAATGACGCTATAGTTTGAAAACAAAAGAAAATCGGATAACAATATATGAGTTTTTTAAAATTATTTCGACCTGCAGAATACACACCTGAAGTTTGGTCCGTTCCTCCCGACTCACCCTGTATATGTATGCCATATATGTTCTCCCAATCAAAACTTTTTTATGAAAACCTGAAAGAATATTGAAAAATGCAAATATTTTATCAGTTCGAGATAGAAATTTTTCAATTTGATTGCACTGAACCAGTTTACCACGGAATTTTTAATTACTACATTAAATTGGATCCTCTCCTGAAGCTTTCTCTGAGCAAAATCACGTGAAATCTATTAAACTCCATAGGAAATTTTTCGTTCTTCCAAAATCCCATAATTCCAATATACAGGGTTCAATCTCAGTTTGAAAAGAGGTCACATATTTTTCAAAAACGGACCTGGAATCATTTCGCGGTTTTTGAACTCGCCAAGAGTAGCACTAGCTCAAGTTATTGAAAGTCCATTTACGAATGAAACACCCTGTATCTACACCAATCTTCATGTTTCATGAATTTTTCCATGAAATTTCACCTAAAAAAATGCTTTGCTTGTTAGATCCAAATCTTTATCAATATATTTTATGCTTTCCTAGGTATAGTTTTATTATTTAGATTTGAATATGGGATACTGAAATAACGTCGAAACTGGCCTTACTCTTGATGATGTATGTAAATCGTTCAATAAGCCCGATAAAGGTTTTTCTTGGATTCAAGAAATGGTTTTTGTTCTGCTGATCGCGATATGTTTGTCGTGCTTTGTTCGGTTGACTTCTTCATATAATTCTCGAGATATTTCAAAAACACAGGAACTGGGCCACTCCAGCACTCTTCGAAAAATTGGATTCCATACCTAAACTGTGATACACATGTAGCTCAGTACTGAGTTGTGTCGAATTTCACCGAAAAATTGAAAAAAAGCACTTCCATTCTTTATTCGCACGAATTTGTGTCACAAGTGTGCCAATCAAATTTCCAGAAAAAAACAACAGATTTCTCCTCATATGGAGAAAATTGTACGAATCAGCTACCATCACTTCAGGGGCGACTATTCCAGAACTTCTTAAGGAGTGCAAACCCCTTATTTCCAAAAAATTTCTATTTCCGCCCATGTTGCCTGAGAATGACATATTCAGGCATGACGAAGTTTATTCCGATCAATTTTGTTGTACCTACTGTCATATTTCCATGTAGAGCAGTTTATTTCTTCATTCTTAAGAAGAATATTTGAAAATAATTTTGATCCCCGAAATAGTTGAAATTTAGTTTAGGTATCTTCAGATTTATGGCATTATCAAACCTCGCGTGATAACATCTCATAAAAGGAGTTTGATTTCTTTTCGTACGATCAGCGATTTCTCGAAATGGCAACTCTACTTCCGTTTACGAATAATTCGACCTCTTTCAACTTTACTCAGCTTGTTTAAAGTACGTGTATGTGGCTTTAAGTGCTTTAAGCATTTAAACACCAACTCAGATGTCCTAGAACACCTGGTTTGTTGTGAAATAAAAAAGGAAATACAGAAAACTACTACAATATTGAAGTTACAAAAAAATATTTCTCCCACAAATTTTCATTGTTTGTTTTTGATATTTACCACATAAGTTTTTTTTTATGTTTCCTCACGCTTTGGGAGTTCAATTATGAGCGTAACTCGGGGCGTTGAAATGAATTGTGATGCCGTCTTTATCGAATCTGGACTCATCTGTCCATATAATTTTATTAAAGGAAATTGATCTGCTGATTTTCTGTCGTGAAAAATAATTTAACAGAAAAAATGAGAATTTGTGTCAAAAATAGCGGCGACACTGTCGAATTTCATGAGAATTGGGTTTTTCTGTTTCAACATGTTTTGAACCTTTTTGAACGGCTGAAGGACGTTGAAGTTTTTTAAATTATCTGCATAATAAGTTCCATTCCGTTTTTTTTTTTTTCTGAAAAAGCTTATAGCTGTTTCAATTATATAGAAGCGAGTTATTGCTTAGCAACGTAGCCAAGAATATTTTTCAGTTATATAGTTTTTTTGAAATAGAAATGGATTGGTCCAGTTCAGCTTAGAGAAGAGATATAGCCATTTTGAACTTTCATAATGAGTGATGACCTGGAAACATACGAATAAAAATTTGCCGAGCCGTTAGTTCTACCGCCTGAACCTTTGAAAAAATAGAATTCTGTCAAACAGAGTTCAACTCAGTCAAAGTAACCATTTTTTTTTCATTCCCTGATATAAATGTTTCGAAATGATTGATTACTCGAAAACGCGAATTTCACGAAGAATACGAGTGTTTTCCAAATTTTCATCAAAAAGTCTTCAGCTTAGTTTGGGAAGTTGGGTCCCTTGAATTTCGGGTAAAATTATGAGATGTAATAGTATTTCTCTATATTTCATTATCGTAATGAGTTCATTGTTATAATGAACTCATATAGCAGCATTGTTTCCAATTACACATATTTTTCGTTTTGTCGTTGTATATTCCGACTTCCTATACTATCAGGACACAACACGAGTCAATTCTGATTCCGTTATCGGTCAATTTTCGTAACAGTCATACTCAATGCCAAGATAATTTAAATAAAAGTCACTTGGATGTATAATCTTAATTTTTCATTGACTTTCGAAAGTATTCCACAAAACTTGACTGAAATAGAAAAAGTATCGGGTAATATTCGTTGCACAAGTCAATGCTAACACTCATATAGTGTTAGATCTCGTGTTAGATTGAGCCCTTATATAGTTTAGAAATAAAATTAAACCTTTCAGGTGCATCCCAATCATAATCCAGATTCTTCATGTTTCGAGATAAAGTTGCGACAATGATAATAATAATAATTTACCGATTTGCTCAGAAGATCTTGCTCGGGCCAGTTCATACAAGAAGAAGACAATATACCGTGAATATATGTAGTAGATCTATAATGAAGATTCAAATTGAAATCTTATAATGAATTAATCTATTTGGGGCAATGAGATATTATGAAATTATTCATTTTTTGTTTAGAATAATAAGTGATTTCTTATAAGAATGATTTGAGATATTTCCAAACAGTGACCTCTGGAAAAAAAATTCGCAGCACTTTTCGGTTTCGAATATCATTAATAAAAACACTGTGCCGCCATTCACTTTCGGACCTGCTATAAATTTTATGTTAATTTATATTTGATGTTACCCGAACCTGTACTGCTGCATTGTCTCGACAGTGGTGAGTGATTCAGTCTGGAGGCGATCTCTACTCGTATAAGGAATGCGATCCTTTCAAACAAAAATGATGAATGAATATCACAAGTTTTAAATGTTTTCGATATAATGATTGTTTCTGTTGGAAGAATAGATAGAATGACCCATAACTAAATATAACGATAATCTTCCACACGTTTATATAAGCAAGTTTCATCTCGGATTGAATGGCTAGTTATGGCTCTAAAAACAGTTCACGACTTCATATTTCGGCTCATCCATGGAACCCGTAAAACTACATTTGAATGTTAACCCATAAAGAGGTGAGGATTAATAGTATATTCTGATTCTTAAACAGTTGTAGAATGGGCTCCTGTTCAAAAACGAATGCGTATTGGAATGAGTACTTGAGTATTGGAATTGCTTTCTACCACGGGTTTCAGACGCTATTTTCTCTATATCAGTCAAGTTTTGCGAAATACTCTCGATTTTCAAATGAAAAGTTGGATTAGTGACTTTTGTATTGTATCTTGGCAGTTGGTGTGACTTACGAAATTTGACAGACCCCGGAATTTGAATTGATTTGATTTGAGAATTGATAGAATCGAAGGTAGGTACTGACAAAAAACGAGAAATATTACTGAAAAAAATTCAATAATGAATTCATTACGATAGAGAAAAATCTTTATTAACGTTGATTGTCGAACCTTAATACTGAAATGTAGTGCAATCGGGTGCAAAATATCTATTTCTGTATAGTAATTTGTTCATTACAGTACTGAAATTAGTGCTGTAAGTCACACCAATTGCCAAGATACAATATTTTAAAGTCACAAATCTGAATTTTTATTCGAAAATCTAGAGTATTTCAGAAAACTTGACTGAAATAGAGAAAATATCGTCTAAAACTCGTGGCAGAAGACAATTCCAAATCTCATGCTTTCGAAAACTGGCTTCTTCGTCGCTCGTTTACGAATTTCGCATTCGTGTTGTAATAGAAGCCTTCCTGCAACTTGTTTCAACATATACTATTATGATGAAAGAGCAGTCAATATTCACACGAGTTCCAAATTCACAAAAAAGCCGCGAGGTAGCCCGTTTTTGAACTCCTCTACAAGTATCATACATTATTTTATATTGTTTTTTGAATTTTTATGGAAATTCATTAAATATTTCCATACATTTCTTTTACTGATTTTCGTATTGAAAAGTATTGATTGAGAGAAATGGTTTCTATCTCATAAACTTAACATACAATGAATGAATCCATTGCATTCGGTCAACAATTAATAAATATTATCATGAAAACTTTTTTGTAATCGAAGACAGTGGAAATATTGTACATTTTCAGATTTTTGAAAAACGTGTCACAGAGTGTTCCGAATGTTGGGTCAAAAATTGGCCCATAATATTGGTTTTTTAAATTAAAACCGTATTTTTTTCAAGATTGCATTAGATTCTGCGTAGAAAAACGATGATAATTTTCAAACATATTGATTCTCCTAAAATTAATAATTCTTGAGTTATTTAGGATTTCCGGTTTTATGTCGTACGTAGCGTCAAATTCATGAAATTTGTTCAATATCAACAATGATAACTGAATTCAGAAAAGAGGTGTGTCACTAGTGAGTTATTGGCATAATTCATCTTTTATGACCAAGGTCATTGTTGATATGAAATAGATTCTATGAATTCAACGCTATACGACATGAAATCAGGAAATCCTGAATAACTCAAGAATTACTAATTTTAGGAGCATTAACATGTTGAAATAATATAATTTCTTGGTACAATCCAAAGCAATCATAAAAAATAGGGTACTAATTTGATAAACGAAAGTTTAACCCAATTTTTGACCCAACATTTGGATCACTCTGTGACGAGTTTTTCAAAATTCTAAAAATGTACAATATTTCCACTGTCTTCGACTACAAAAAATGTGAAAACGGTTTGTGCTTAAGATATCCATATTAGAAACGAAAAACATAATAATGAATACTCTTATCTAACTATTTTCTTCAGATTTTTCTCGATATTTCGAAAAGTATTATGAAGAAGGCGATTTAGATATCGAGCTCAAATATTCTTTTAGCCTCACTTTTTCCAGTTATACAGGAAAGGCGATTTGAATAGGGGTATATTCACGATTCATTACTCTATCGAGTCAGTGAAGAAAAAAAATAGAAAAAAAAATATTTTTCACTGATTCTATAGAGTTATGAATTGTGAATATACCCCTATTCAAATCGCCTTTCCTGTATAACTGGAAAAAATGAGGCTGAAAGAATATTTGTGCTCGATAGATAATATCAAAAAATTTTATAATGCCAATTTTCAGATTTCAAATAGGTCCAGTTCTCTAGAAACGCTTAATAGGCCATGTGACTTGGTACACCCTGAATATTATCGTTGTGTTTATTTTATATTCAAAGTTAGTACTTTGATGATTAGGAGTAACAAACCTCATATAAAATTCCAATATTTTTGCTGAGTTAGATCGTTCGAATAAAATGAATAAAACACAATAGCAGGCTCGAACGGTTTGAAGGTCTAGCTCCTTCGAAAAGCATGTTTCGAAAAGAAATTATTTCGATGTCTTTCAATATTTGTCATCGTAAAATAGGAAGTACATGACTGTAAATACTAGAACACCCTGTATTTGATATGATTTCACGATGATATTCCTCTGAAATTTCTTGCAATGCAGGAAATTCAATTTTAGTAGATTATTAATGACAGCATGAAATAACTTGATGCTGAAATGAAGTGTTATTATTAATATTATTTTTATTATTAATCGAGATCAATAGTGCGTCGATATAAAATCTCAGGTAGTTACACCATTTCCAATTGTAATTCAGAAATTGTCAATTGACATTCAGAAAACATCACTAGTATTTCAGATTAGTCAATTATATTTCAGGAAACATCAAATGATATTCAGATTTGTCAATTGAATATCAGAAAATATCAATTGAAATTCAATTGACTGATCTGAAATACATTTGATGTTTTCTGAAATTCAATTGACTAATCTGATGTTCGATTGACGCTTTTTGAAGTTGAAGTCACTAATCTGAAATACACTTGACGGTTTCTGAATTACACTTGGAAATGGTGTAGTACGGTATAGATAGAGTGAAGGTACACAGTCCTCAGATTGAAAATACAACAATTTTCACAAAAGTTATGAAAATAATTTCAGCTTCAAATTCGGTAATCTTGATTTTCTTGAATCGTTGAAAAACCACTTTCGGTGTTTACTATTCAGAAGATATTCGAAAACAAATATTGATAAATTAGGAGAAAATAATCGAGATAGGTACACAGTCCTTGGATTGAAAATACCATAAATTTCACTAATTTTAGTTTCGATTTCGGAAATCTCGATTTTCTTGAATTTGAAGGAAATATCGATCCAATGACGAAAACTCTTTGTGCCATGCAATTGAACCAACTATACGCCATGATAATAGTCTTATCGTTCTATTTCTGAATAATTTACAGTTTTTTTTCTACTTATTGTTGAAATCAAAATACCTGAAATCGGTCTTGGGTTTATATCAATAAAGATCATTTTTTAATTCAAAATCCATAATACAATAACGTACGAAAAATAATCGGTGGAATACTGATTGAAATCGTTCCTTTCATTCCCGACAATTCTGTATCACTGAATATTTACGAATGCAGATAGGCTAAAACATGTATTTTCATGACAATGATACTTTCTAGTGCATTTCACTGTTCGGATATGTATTTAAGAAATATACCGATTTTTTTCAATTACGTTTAGCGAAGGGATGAAAGACATTGATAAGAATCATACAACTTACAGAAGAGCTTTTCAAAAAACATTCTGAAATGTTCATTCTAAAGAAAATAACCAGAAAAAAAACCTGAATCCATATGGTGATCAAACTTGTCTGCCTGAAAAAGAAGAAAATATAATTTTTGATGCAATTATCTGATTTTTCTGTAGGAAGAAGCAGATATACAAGATCTTAAAGAAAATGAACAGTTTGTCCAGTTAGTTACTTCTAACATTTTTGAATATTAGTTGAAATATTTTCATTAACACATAATTATTTACTACATGTTCACATAAATATCACCAAATGATCAATGTTTTCGTTTTGTTCAATTTGTATTGCATTTGAATTCAATATATTTACTTTGGCTGTACCAATTTTCAACTGTATAATCAAGAAATAGAAACTTTTTCAAACTATACACAGTCCCACTTTCATTTGAGAATTGAAGAATCCATCGATTTCAACTTGTCTCCCAAGCTTCCCAAATGGGTGGGTCACTTGGAACAAGTATATTTAATTTTATTCAAATATACTAATCAATAATCTCAACCATTCAACACGTTTGAACATTTTTGGCACATTGAAATAGGTCCTTCGTTTTAAAATATGACAAATCATAAATCAAAATCGTCACAAGTGACCCGAATCTACGGTAGCCACTTGTAGTTGGGGAAAAGGATGTGTGAAAATTGCAACTGATCTGATTCAATTACCGAGGAATTCACAACAATAAATGCGACCAATTCGATTTAATCACAGAATATTATGCGGCAGATTCACGAGTACACTCTCTTCCAGAAGTATCGAATGCATCGTTTTCGCCTGCAGCTTTCTAGTTCACTGAATAATTCTCTTGTCCTTCATAAAACCGGATTGAAGGTTGAATGGAGCAGAATCTTCGAGCGACCCCGCACTCCTCCCAGTTCGCTGTGAACCCTCAATAATTGATCCAATTTTAGATTCTTAATATTGCGGATTACGTAGCTAATACTGCTGGAAAAGGTGGACTCAATTACAGAAGAATAATGAAGAAAACATATGCCTCTTTCCATTCCGAAATTCCAACGGGGGTGGGGTTACTCTGCATATGGCAACAACGCAGAGCCTATTCTCAAGTCCAAGGACTTATGGTTGGCAGAATTTCCAATCTGAACGTCCTGAATTGGCACTCGATGTCTGGGGTGATATTCACGGACTCTGTGAGAAGAGTTGCATTGCCAAAAGGAGTTATGGAGTCATTTCCAGTTGTTTCGCTTGTTTGGGAAGTTGTCGAACAATGTTTTTCTCCACTTTAATGTCTGATCAATTTTAAAAAGTGAAGTTTAGAAGCTGGAATCGGCTCCTTCAGCTATAATTGCCCACCTCTGATTTTGTTGAATTTCCGATGAAAACTACACGTTGAGTATCGTTAAGTCTGTGTTAGATGATTTGTTTATAGATACGAAATAGTTTATTCTTAAACAAGTTCAAGAATGGGCGGCTTCAGAAGACAATTCCAACAATCATGTTCGAAAACTCAAGCCTTCGTCGCTCGTATTCGAATTTTGCATTCGTGTTGGATACTCGCATTCTCACATAATCGCATTCGTGTGTATTACACGATATTTTTTGTATTTCAGTCAAGTTTTGTGAAATACTCCCGAAATTCAAATAAAAATTCAGATTATACCATCCTAGTGACTTAACGAAATTTGACAGATTACGGAATTTGGATTTATTTGATTTGAAAATTGATAGGATCTGATATAACTGAAAACAATGCAGTAATAAGTTCATTACAGCACTAAAACAATTCAAAGAATGTTGAAAATCGATACATACAGTAGGTTCCATACTGATTTTGTATGAGGATGAGGAATAATATTGAAATGAGGAAAGGAAAGCTGAAAAAAAAATTGGAAGGTGGGTCATGAAGTGAAAACCTCGGTGAAAACTGATGATTTAATGGAACCATAAATGTTTGAAGATGGAGGAAAGAGTAATCGAATTCACAATAAGAAGTGCATTGTATAATATAAAATTGAATCAGAGTACCTAATGCAGAAATCAACTATCGATTAAGTTCTGAGGAATGCTTCAATCAATTTTATGTTGAAAATCAAGAAGAAAAGTTATGTCATGGGATGCCAATGACATACTTTTCACAAACATGAATTTAAGGGTAACTGAATATTCCTGAAATTAAAAATTAACTGTGACCTGATTCGTGAAGAATTGAATGTTGAAGATCAAGATATCCTGCACTTGTTAATTATTATTATCATTAATATTGGAATTATCAAACACTTATCAACATTTAAACAAAGCCAATACCCTCACAAACAAAAAGAAATATCAATAAAGTATTCAAATGATATGAGTTGCAAGAAATAATAAGCAAGTTGCAAAACTGAGAAAAAGCCGAGAAAAAATCATTATGTGGTAAAATTCCAAGGTATGTGTATATATTCTTATGAAAAAGAGAGCTAAAATAATACAAAAAAATTTGAAATAAGAAGTACCTAAGCTGAGGTAAAAAAAGAACGGGGTATCATATCATTCTTCGTATGATACTATAGAATCATACGATACTATCATCACTAGTATCATACGATACTATACAGCCAGGGAAAAAAACCTCAGCCGAAAAAACCTGTCTCCACGTAAAAAAAATAACATAGAATATTAAATATCAGGAAAATCTTGAAAGACATCAGTGTCATCATCTACATGTTATCTGTCGATGAGCTCGGATAAACAGATTCTTCCCAAAACGACTCGCAGGGTAAAATTGCAATATAGAATGAAACAGAAATCAGGTTTGAACAAAAATTTGAGGTACTAGAGATTGATATAGCCGGAAAGTAAGATTTTCTGTGATTTCCCAAGTCAAGAATAAGAAAAATTGGCAACGACAAGAAAAACAATGCCTTAGAGCAAGGATTTATTTTTCCTTTCGAGTTGTTCTTCTGTTTTGTATCGTCGAAGTTCTTGCTTAATTATTGGAGAAAACAGGGAGGTTGAATTGATTCGCATTCATGAAATATTTCAGAATCTTGAAGGAAAAACCTGTCGATCATCATCCCCAGAACATTTTGAAACTAATGAATGTCTTATTTGACTTATGTTGCTTCTCGAAATGAAGGTTGATTCAAAGATTGAAAAAAAAAAATGAGAAAATTTTAAGTTGATCCACTAGTCGGTTTAGTGGAAAAGGATGCATAAAAATTACGAAATGGTATTTATGTACACGAAAGAATATTTGCTCTTAACTTGAGAGATAACTAGAACTTTCCAATAAAATTTTCGTGTGGGAGGAAGTAATATGATCATGAAATCCATGCAAAAATGGTCTTTTCAGCGAAATAAAAAATTCATCTGATATTCTTCAACGTTTAGGTACATTTCTCGGCCAAACTAGTATCATAAATTCAGGGGGATGTTGAATATTTACTACAATGAATCTGATATTTAATCGAATATGTCAAATATTCCAGAATGTATAAACATTGCTAATTCACAACATTTTCCTTTATCAATTTTGAAGTCTTCTATAACGAACCTTCACCCATGGTGAAGATTATTGACTATATCGTAGCAGCAAGAACCGTAATTTTTAACAGAATTTCATTGCGATTTATTGCAAAATGTGAAATGAAAAAAAATTAAATATTTCAAAGCTGTCTCTTCCCGAAAGCGGTGGAACGGGAACCCTGCCAGGTAAATCTAGATTCGAATTCGCGAAATTACATGAAGAATTTCGCGAACTATTGTAGCCTTCCATCCCATCCGAATTGGAGGGAACATGGTTCGATTTGATTCGAACCGAATAACGCAGTGCATATGAACATTTCAAGTGAATTTTCCATTAGAATCCGATGTCGAAGGACCAATCTTTTGTTTCCCCGATTCTCTGCGATCGATTTGGAGCGGATCGCGAAGACAGTTTGCGCTGGTCAGTAGGTTGGCGAAAAAGCGTGAAGATGCGTTGAAACCCTAACCTCCGGCAAAGTAAAACGCGAGACGCTCGGTATTTTGCAGGAGCTGGTGCATACGCGTCGATTGTGCGTGAGAGCGCGGCGTCGCGACGTCGAGGACTCACCTTGAGAGATGCAGTACATAATTTGTCGAGGCACCTTGAGGCCGGCAGCTAGACAAGCGGCGAAAGAGGCCGAGAAGTTGATGGCCATGGCGACGTCCAGACATCAATTACTCACTGGACAATAACACTTTAATATGCACATGGCACTGTTTACATTGCGTTGCACTAATGCACTCTATTCAGCATCTTCGCGCGGTCGTGGACACACGGATTTCAGAGCTGGATGCATACAATTTCGCCCAAGAGGTACCAAACCAAACGTCGGTGGCGGGGATGCCAGCGTCGGCAGCCGACGACCTCATGGTTCGCTGCTGTGATCTTGCGAGATGAGTTAGCGCTGTTGCCGCCGCATTCGTTCGTCTGGTGCACTCGCCCCCGCCCCCTCCGTCGGTGCACGTGCATCGCGCCGGCTTGCTGCACCCGAATCAATATCACACATTATCACAAAAAACTGACCCGACTTGAAGCGGGCTTTGCACCTTGCAACCGGGACGCCAGTCTACGGCGACGCTCTTTCCTTCCACTTTTCGCGTCGGAATCCCTACCGTCCGATGACTCATCCGATTTTTTTTTTATTCCACTCTTCAGGTGTTGTTCAAGATATTTTACCTCCAATCGTTACCGAAAAACAAATTTCATTTTAAAATACTAGCGGGATAATTCTTGTAGCTCCAGAAAGCTGGAAAAAAGGCTGTGAAATAAATTATTCACTTATTTGAATCATCCTATACACGGTGTCCCAGAAGCAAGGGCGAATTTATGGGGGGGGGTAGAGGGGTTAATTACCCCCCCATGAGTATCGAAAATCTGAAAAAAGGGTACCTACGCAACGTGATGCACAAAAAATTTTATATAATAATTTAAAATTCGTAATTTTTCAAATTTTGATAATATATACTTCGGGCAATAATAATTAAAGGAACAAGACAATATTCAAAATTTTTTGGTGATTTTTAACAAGCTGTACCTCAGTCAATAATGGTTTTATAGGAAATGGCAGAACTTAGTTTTGAAACTTGAAAACTTAGGTTTCTGAATGTATTGGTTCACAATTTCACGGAGTACCGGTTAGTCATGCAATCATCGGATAAAGCAAGAAAAAAAAATTGACAAAATTTTTCGAATATTTTTTTCTACGCGCATGGTATAATTTTCATGACTTTCAGAAATAACCATTTGTCTTTGAGATATTCAAATTTGAATGCAAAATGATCCTCTTTCACTCAACTGCCAATCCCAACTAACAATTTATGTTTTATAAATGGCCTGAAAACGTTTACAGAACTATTTTTATAAAATATGAATATCGATATAAACGTTCTTACAACGTTTATACAACGCCTATAAACCCAAAAAGGGCGCACTCTTGTGCAGCAGTTTTGTCCTTTAATTTGTTTTATTATGGCTTCCAGAGCTATTATCGGATAATTGTCTGAACATTTACAGAATAATTATAAAACATAGTTTGCAACAATTATAAAACAGTTTTATTGAGAACCGTTATAAGGCGACATATTTTCAATTATCACGACAATTATATAACATTTATCGAGCTAGAATAAAACAGTTTTAAAAAACTTGTTTTATCATCTCAAATGTAGCTATTTTGTTCTGACTAACACTTGAAGTACAAGCATTTTGTTGTTAAAGTATACCCGCTGAGAAGAATTTATTTTTTAATGGTCCCCAAGAAAGCATTGCAAATATTCTAACAAATGAAATATTTGTTCCAGTCAATACGTCAGCCATATTACATTTAGTTTTGATATGTACATATCCAATACCGGACAGACAGAAATTCGATTTGCCATCTGATGGTTGATTTTACTGCGAAAGAAAATTTTCTGCATAATATATGAGATATATATAACAAAATTTTCAAGCGCCTCAAAAATACTACATAGTTATTTTTGGGTTTTAGGAGGAATGGTAAAAAATTCAATTGTTTATTTTTTCCTCATTTTGGCTTATATTGTCAAAAAACATTTCAAAAAGTGCATCTTTTACCACAATTTAAATACTAAAGTAGTTGTTGGGACATTTCATCTTCAAAAAAATGATTTTACGTAATACACTCAAAAATGGCCGCCGTAAAGTGAAGTTAGATCAACACAAAATATGGCTTCCATGGTATAAAATACTTTAATCCCTTTGAAAGTTCTTATACAATATTTTTGATTCAAGAGAAATTTTTATAAAATGTTTTAACTTGCATGTATACTTCCGTTATACGTACTGCAGGAAAAAGGGGTTGGTGTAAAAAAAGGATATTTATACTTGCATAGGATTATTAATATTGGTATTCTTGTGCATTATGTTCATGTAATGAATCCCTAATAGTACATTTATAGAACATTTACAAAACGGGTCGTATCAGCGTTGTTTAAATGCTTCGGGTGGATCAGTTATGAAATAATTTGCTCTCAAATATGTCACACATGCAGCAACAGCAGAAATGATTTGTGTCTGGCGCAAAATCTCCGCTTATGTTTTAAAAGCTAACCTCATTTGCAGGTTTCATTGTTAATGTTGTTCTTCTGTTTGAAAAGTAAAATTTTATTGGTAGCTGTCTTGTCTCTTTGTTTTGGACTAAGTTAAACATTCGTTTCTCAAGATGAATAAAAATAAGACAGTATTTAATATAATATGGTAGGAGGATTTTCAATATAGTTGAGGAAGGGGGATTTCATGGGCGTCTCAAAAACATTATTAAAATTTATTATTTCAATGCTAAACATATAAGGCGTTGTTTCGTTTTGTAATTTTACATATTTCATAGCAATAACCAATAACTTTTCATTTTTCACAAGAGGAGATAAGTAAGAACGGAAACCAATAGAATTTTGGTTTAATAAACTTATTTCACTTTGTATTATTATTCGCTCTTTCTTTTTGCAATTTGGCGTAATGGCAGATTGCCGTTTCTTAGCACAAGATGTTTTGGTAGCACTTCTTAACTTTTCTGTGAAATGCTCCACTTTTTTTTTACTCTCTTCCATCTACCTTGCGAATTCATATTAACATGGTCATGCGACACTGATAAGATCAAAAAATGGTTGTAAAATGACTATCTGTTTTATAAATGTATTGACAAATGCTTTTTTATCCTTATGAACATTTTTTGTTTTATAATTATTATTTATAGTTTTTATTATAACCGTGTTCATGATAATTATATAATAGTTTTTTAAGGTTTCGTCTGAGTGCAATATGCTTTGGACAGCAGTAATATCAGAAAGAAAACATTAATAAATCAATTTTGTAAATGTTTCGCATAGCGCTATTAAAACACTTTTATAGATGTTCGCAAAGGAACAAACTAGTATCGGATAACACCAGTATAAGTCTATTATGAAACAAATTTATTCGATAAGCTGAAATGTTGTATAAAATTGTTGTGTAAACGTTTATAAAACAATATTATAATTTGTCGTGAAACTGTTTTGTATTTTTGCACTAAGAACGTTTTTACAACTCCTTTATAAAGCAGAATAATTCTTGAAAGCTCAATTGTGTCACTGGCAATTTTAACAAAACAAAATTGTGTTCAACGAGCAGTAATAAAGCAATTATAAAATAAAAAAGCACCAACACTAAGGAATTATAAAATATCTTTGCTAGTTGGGATATCTCCGAAACTTCTGATCTCCTAGTGAGTACAGAAATCTTTCTGCAAAAGTCTGTTTTGTTCAATTAAGAATAAATTTTTTTTCACCTATCACATAAACGTGGAGAAGGAGTAAAAAAATGTCATTTCACCATTTTTTGTTTGATGGACTGTATCATCTTCGATATTGGCGAAAAAGCTTAGGTTATGAAAAATTTTACAGCCTGATGTTGCCCGAAGTCCCCCTTAAATCGGTAGATCGATCTGTTCAGCAGTTCTCCTGAACCGATTGATTGAAATTTTGAAAAAATTAAGGGAACAAGGTTTTTGTTCCTTAAACTTGACCTAATTTTTTTAATCAATCAATAATTACATTATTTCCTCATTTTTCACTTAGATTTTGTCTAAATGAATCATAAAAAAATTTATTTTCAAAAATTTTCGTAATTTGAAAAAAAATGAACGAGAAATTTCGTTGAATTATGTTCTCAAAGTGAAATTAGAATAAAAACAAATCTTAAATTTGAAAAAAAATAATACAAGAGACCATTTCTAACTCACCTTCATTCGAGCTATAGACCTTGGATACATTAAAACCTTCATTTTTCTCAGAAAAAAATAATGGAATGAATTTTAAATTGATACCCCTAACTTTGTCCGTTTTCTGACACCTGACACCAAGTTCAAAAAAAGTTTTTTTGAAAACCTTTCGACTCATTAGATAAAAAAAACCGATGTGAAAAGATTAGGTCAAGTTTAAGGAAAAAACCTTGTTCTCCCAATTTTTTCAAATGTTCAATCAATCGGATCAAGAAAACCGATCGATCTACCGATTTGAGGGGGGACTTTGGGGAACATCAGGCTGCCAAATTTTTTCATATCCTAAGCAGGGCAAAATGACACGTTTCTGTGATTGAACAAAACGGATTTTTGTGGAAAATTTTCTTTAGAAAAAGAAATCGCCTTTCGCCCCGCTAGGCGAGCAGTATTTTCGAAGATATCGGTGAATATCTCGAGAGTCGCAAAAAGCAAATGAGAGCTGAATGAACAGGTTATGCGACATTTGCATTGGTCTAGCTAGAAAAAATTTTCCATGAGCGTAGACTAAATAATAAAAATTCCAAAAATTTTCAAAAATTTTTTATTCGTGCTTTATCCGATGATTGCATGGCCACCGGGACTCTGAAAAATTTTTGATCAATAATTTCAGAAACTTCTTCAAGCTCCAGAAGTGACCACTCGTCACTGAAATACAAACTGTTTTGAAAAAAAATTTTTCTGTTCCTTCAATTGTTTCGCGAAGTGTATTAGCAATGAAAATTTCCTAAATATGTGGTAAGCAAATACTTTCCAAGCTCAAAACACCGGAATTCTCTAGTTATTCGTTGTCAATGGTTATTACCCCCCCCCCACGAAAAAAAGTTATATCCGCCCTTGCCCAGAAGTCGATTTCAAGTCGCAACTGACTACTGAATCATAATAGTCGTCTATTTTTCAAATTATAGTTCAATTCTCATCATTCGTAAAAAAACACACCTTGTGATGATTCTTGAACCCCTGTTGCTACAATTTTTTACATTTTGAAATTTTTAGCGTTCAATGTTATCACGAAAAGTGCTTCTGTAACCTGTAATCTTTAATAGTAAGCCAATTGTCCCACCTTAGAAAATAATGTCACTTCTTGCAGAACCGAGGACGGTGATTATGATTACCCCCCATGAGTAACGAAAAAGTGAAAAAAAAGTACCGACGCAACGTGATGCACATGAAAAATTTTATACAATAATTTCAAATATTGTTGATATAAATAAACTTCGAGCAAGAATAATTAAAGTAACAAAAAAATATTCAAAATTTTTTGTTGATTTTTTAAAAGGCTGTATCTTAGCGAATAATGGTCTTATAGGAAATAACAGAACTAAGTTTTGGAGCTTGAAAACTTTGGTTCTGAATTTATCGATTCACAATTTCTCGGAGTACCGGTAGTCAAAATTTTCAAAATTTTTGTTCTACGAGCATGAAATAATTTTCTCGAGCTTGGCCGATGCATATGTCACATAACCTATTCATTCACCTCTAATTTGAATTTCACGACTTTAAGAAATAACCATTTGTCTTCGAGATATCGTATTTCGAATGCAAAATGATCCTTTTTCACCCAACTGCCAATCTTCGAAACTTCTGATCGCCTAGTAAGTAAAGAAATCTTCCTGCAAGAATCTGTTCTATTCAATTAAAAAGAAATTTTTTTTCCGCCCATCACATAAACGTGAAAAAGGAGCAGAAAAATGCAATTTCACTATTTTTTGTTTAATGGACTTACGTCATCGTCAATATTGGCGGTAAAGTAAAGGTTATAAGAAAATTTCACAGCCTGATGTTCCCCGAAGTCCCCCCGAAATCAATAAATCGATCTATTCAGCAGTTCTCTTGAACCGATTGATTGAAATTTTGAACAAATTGAGGGAACAAGGTTTTTGTTCCTTAAACTTGGCCTAATTTGCTTTATCAATCAATAATTACATTGCTTGTTCATTTTTCCCTCAAATTTTGTTTAAATAAGTCATAAAAAAAATTTATTTTCAAAAAAATTACGAAATTTGTAAAAAAATGAACATTCCAAAAATTTCGTTAAATTTTGTGCTTGAAGTAAAATAAGAATAAAAAATTTTTTAATTTTAAAAAAATACAAGAGACCATTTCTGACTCGCTCCCACTGGAGCCATGGCCCTTGGATATATTTAAACCTTCATTTTTCAAAGAAAAAAATAATGGAATGAATTTAAAATGATACCCCTAACTGGCCAACGGTACTAGTTGAGCAAAATCTGAGGGACAGAATTTTCCCACCACGTTTAAATAATAGTTTTTTTGTAAACCTTTCGACTCATTCGGTGAAAAAACCGCTTTGAAAAGATAAGGTCAAGTTTAAGGATAAAAACCTTGTTGTCTTAATTTTTCCAAATGTTCAATCAATCGGTCCAAGAAAACCGATCGATCTACCGATTTGGGTGGGACTTTGGGGAACATCAGGCTACCAAATTTTTTTATAACCTAAGCGTTGCGAAATATTACGTTTATGTGATTGAACAAAACAGATTTTTGTAGAAAATTTTCTGTAGAAAAAAAAATCGCCTTTTGCCTTGCTGGGCGACAATTAGATCCAGAGATATCGGCTGTTGAATGGAAAAGGATCGTTTTGCATTCAAAACCGAATATCTCGAAAGACGTAAAAAGCAAATTAGAGCTGAACGAACAGGTTATGTGATATTTGCATCGGTCTAGCTAGAAAAAAATTTCCGTGAGTGTAGACCAAAAAATAAAAATTCGAAAAATTTTCAAAATTTTTTCTTCGTACTTTATCCGATGATTGCATGACCACCGGTGCTCTAAAAAATTATTAACCAATGATTTCAGAAACTGATTCAAGCTTCAGAAGTTGGTTTTTTATTTTCTATACGACCATTTGTCACTGAAATACAGACTGTTGTAAACAAATTTTTTTCTATTCCTTCTATTGTTTCGCGAAGGGTATTTCATGCTCAAAAAACCGGAGTTTTCTAGTTATTCGTTCTCAATAGCTATCACCGCCCCACGAAAAAAAGCTATATCCGCCCTTGTGCAGAACCAAATATTCTAAATTAAAATTTTGCTCTACATCGAATGACTGTTTGGCAAGTAACTCGAAAAGTTTGCACATTCAATAGGGTTTCTAGTATGCTATAACACCAATTACATTCATTTTCAGATTGGACGAAAAATAGGTTTTTCTTCAAGAAATTCAGTTTAATTTTATGACAAGACTCAATAAATTGACAATGTTCCACAAGCCCAGTCTGACCAGGTCCGCGAGTCAGCGAACGCCGGGGGGTCCCGGCTCAGGAGGCCTCCAGAACCAGAAAAAAAAATTATGTAAAAAATTTTAATATAAAAAGTCTATTATTATTAGAAATTGAAAATTTTTTCAGATCAGTTTAAAAGTTTTACGAAATTTGATAATACTTGAGTTGAAGGACAGTTCACTCACCTGAATCCATGGAAGAAAATTTTCATGATTTCTGCAATGACAGTGAAAAATGTTTCGAGTATTCATCATGTGCCCTTGACCTTTTCATATTTTTTTTAACTCTCTTAGATCAGGTTTGTTCATTGTCATATATGTAGCTTATTAATTTACCCTAGTGATATGTTCCGAATGAAAAGGTGTTTTCTAAGCTAAGAATAATCAAGGATAGTATCAGGTTCAGTTAAGGCCAAGACGTTATGACCTGCCTCTTTTTTTAAGAGTAAACAGCGTGCCAAAAAAATAACTTAACTAATCAATAATTCTTGTACGAACAACTTTTAATGATGTTCATCGTATGCTTTTTTAGATTTCATATTTGTCACCCCCTATATCCCGCACTTTATTATGGGAATATGTACATGAATTGTGATGCATCAAATGAAAAGTAATTTGATTACCTAATCACTGATGTGGGCGTGGCTAAAAGTAGACATTTTTCTATCAGAAAATTAGGTAATAATTTACAATTTGTTATTGGATCAGAACATTATTATTTTACCAATCATTATTGAGGAGACTCATGAATTTGTACTTTCGAAAGAAGTCCTATCCTTCTTTGAATTCGAAATCTCTCACTCATTTCGCTCCTAATCCCTCTACTGTTTTTTATTCAAAAAACACGAATTGCAATAAAGGGATGTGAACCGTAGAGTGTAAGACAGGAAAAATCTGCTCTCGAAATTACAAATTCATGGATTCGTGGATTTCCATTTATGATAATTAGTAAAAGAATAACACCTACGAACAATTCTTCCATCTGCCACATCACCGATTGGGTAATCAAATTACTTTTCATTTGATGTACCTATCACAATCCATATATTCCCATTTGAAAAAGTAATGGGGACTTTGAAAGACATTTTGATGGAAAAGTGTGAAGTTAAAAATATTATAAACTTTCTCGACAGCGTACATTTGACAAAAATGATTTAACTTATAGTGTTAATATATTCAGTATCATTATTATTCCATCGCTAATAATCCTTGTGGTTGAAGCGAATTTTATAAATGAAAAAAAATCATGATATGGGAGGTCAAGAAGAAATTGTACAAAATGGCAATTTGGAAAACAAATTTTTTCATATAGAACCTCATTTTTCTATATCCATAATCAAATCTACGTTGAACAATGATGTTTTTTTGAGAAATAACAATAACGCCCTGAAATGCACATATTATTTTCTGAGATATTCGGAAATAGTATACTATAAAACTAGTTGCAGGATGAGATCCTATTTCAACACGAATGTGAAATTCGGAAACAAGCGACGACGGAGCGAGTTTTGAACGATATATTTTACAAATGTATTGTTTTTTGGAGGGGCTATTAACGACGAAAGTAAATTTGACGATTGCTCAATCCTGTCATTTTACCTGTCCAGCTCCTTTCATTGAAGTCCCGACATAACATTTCAATTTGAAGATTCTAGATTATATACTTCATCATTGTGCATTTTCGAGTCATAACGAAAATATTCTTCCGGAATCTTCAATCTCTTATTGATGCAAAAATAAGTTACAAATAACTCATCAAACTTCCTCATCATATTTCAAGAACCGTTTATATGCCTTTTTCGGTTTGATTCCTGCAGTGAATCGTGGTCTGAGAAATGAAATCGATAATAAATTCCGTTTTCGAAATCTGAAAAACTCCCAAAATAAGATATCTGAGATTCGAGAATGAAAATTTCAGATCTAGGAAACATTATGAAATGAATAGCCTGAAATTATTGGTCTCATTGCGCATCAAGTTCATTGTCCCATCGAAAATTGGCTCCGTCTTTGTTCCCGGAGACTCCTTCCTCAGCAGTCTCAGTTTCAACACATATTTAGGTACCTTAAATAGTGTTCATTGACATTCCGAATTTGTTAAACCTACTATTTTGTCCTAAAGTACAAATTAAATCCTCTTCGATTGCTCAGTGAGATACACTCGCAAACAATCTTGAGAAAACTTTCTAAAAACTCTCAATGTTTACTTTGAAAATAATGATAATTAGCACACATAAAATCATGGCAACCTTATTTTCAAATTTTCTGTTTCATATATTTGACCTTTTTTCAGTTTCTACTTGGGTTGGTTATCTAGAAAATCTCGGTTTGTGTTTCCCCAGATTAGTTACATGGTAGGTATATTTTCAAGAAAAAGAACGAAACGTAAAATAGAAAAGTTATTTGCCTTTACGGAGGCCACACCGAAACATTTCCGAAACATAGATGATTTCAAATCGAAATGAATATTTAAAAAGCCATAAGGTGACATCCACTCCCGTCGAAATGAAGTTCCACATCTCCAATTACATGATAAAAGTGATCAATGTGCACCCTCTTCCACTCAATGAGATTTTAGGAGTGGCCCTGAATCAGGGCCCTCATGCAAGTTCCTCAGAGTGATGGAAAAGCCCAATTCTTTTGTCTCCACCTTTTTTTCCAATTTTTCACGGGTGAAAGGATACAGGCTGTGGAAATTCCATGAAAAAATGTAACTTTCGAATAGAACTTCGATTTTCATGAATGATTTTATGGGACGAAATGATTTTCGGAAAATGGGTTGTCTAGTTACTTAACGTAACTATTTAAAGTAAGCTGAATACTATTGAATAAATAATTTGCTATTCAAGAATACAGAATTATTCTTTGTGAGCCTGAAATGCGCATATTTAGAGCAATTAATCATTGAAAAAAAATCAATATCAGCGAAACTTAAAAGATTGGTTACATAAGCAACTCTTGTTCAAAAGATTAATAAAATTAAATTTATACTTCATTTTTTCAAAGGTTCAGGAGAAAGATCTAAAGATCGGAAACACAACGGCATGTTTTCAAAGGGCTGTATAGCTCATAATGAAAGTTTAAAATACATCTTATGCTCTAGACTGAACTTTAATTAAAAAAACGAAATATTCAAAATACTTTACTTGATATGTTAAAAACTGGCAAATGACACCCAGTAGGTATGCCATTCAAAATTAGAAAAATAGTTCATACTTGTGACAGTTTGTCTGTGTAGAATTATGTCAATCTGCCAATCTGAACCTTTTTTATATTGAAAAAGTAGATAACCCGAATAATATGCATGTTTCCATGTTCTTTTGACAAAATATATATTTATATTATTGACTTTCCCGGCACTTCAATAGCAACTAAAAGTAGATGATGTGACGTTATGTATTGGATTAAACGAAGAGGGTCCTTGGTATTATTGCTAATACAATATACTAGCCGAAATTTGCCGAATCTGATGAAAAATTATTTGGCTCCATGTGTAACACAATTCAAAAAGAATTTAGACGAGTAGAAGGAGGATTGTTTTCCTTTTGATGTACCAAGTTTCATATCGATTTTCTTCGAATATCTGGAAAACATCCTTATATATAATAAGTGAGTTGGAATCCTCCAGTCAGAGCAACTTCTTCGGTTTCCTTTAGGTTTTCCTTTGATGGCTCGGATTTCGCAGTAATCACAAAGAAGTCTGATTACAATTCATTTATTTTAAATTGAACAAGATCATCACGTTTGATTAGTAGTATTCGTATAACTTCTTAAAACTTCGAATTCGAATGCAATTATGTCTTCAAGAAAAAGTGCTTTAGGGTAATCTGTTTATCAAGTTGTAAACCATACACATCATATTGAAACATGTATGAAATGGATGGAGAAAAAGTTAATTTATGAGCAACAATCAATAATATCAATCAAAATTTTCTAACAAAATAATGAAGGGTTAATGTTCTTTCAATATAATAAATTTGTTTCATTCATACGAATATCACCGATCCCCCTGTCGTATTTTCTCAAACATAGTACGTTTCGGCACGGCAACATGAATTCTGCAATTTCTGCAACCTGTGTTTTTTGTCAAAGTCTAGGCCAGGATAGCTCATAAGAGCTAGATAATTTCGTGATACTATTTCTAATATAAACTAAGTATCTTAAATAAAATTTCAAGAAAATGTAAAAATACAATTTCGTGAAACAAAGATGCCTTTGACTTTAACTTATATCAGTAAGTAGCGTTTTCCGATAAAAACAGCATCTGGAAAAGGACCCAGTACACTTACTTAGTAAATGCGGGCCCGATGAATTTTCCCCATTTTTCCATATAATATTTATACCAACCTTAGGAACAACATATTATTTGTTCATGAAACTTTCAAGTCTTGTTTGTTCTATATGGCGTTTCAACATTGAGAAAAAATCAATTTCTAAATTATGATGATAATTCTTCTCATTTTCAGAATGTCCTCATTATACCTTGGGTTTGGGTTCTGAATAACGAAAGATCACAGATATCGACACAACTCCCACAACATTGAATTTCGATATACAGGCTGTTTCATGAAGTTGTATTAGTGAGTTTATCTCACAGATTTTTACGCGCATTCCAAAACAACATTCAGTGGTTCAAAATGCCATTCACAGAATGAAAACATATTTGGACGTTCGAGAGAAAATTGAGGCGATCAATATAAGTGAAGCACCATGTACATTACTTTATAAAAACACCTTTGGACCGACTGTCCATACCTATCCCAATATTTATACTGAACAAAAACCTATATTACTTCTTCTTTTCTTTCTTTTATGTGTGCCTGGCGAACACCATCTACACTTGAAACTTTTCTAATTCTAATGGAACCAAGTTCTAGATCTTTGTTTAAGGTTTCGAATTTTGTTGGGGATGATCGATCTTTTTTTATTCGGAAAAACAGCGAATTTTCTTTGTTTCAAGTATATTACTTCACATTGAACTCGATATACAGCACTGAGTTATTACATTTCATATATATAATGATCTTATCCATATGAACAAACCACGATAGTACCACGTACAACAAGAACCCATGATCATAGATAATATGAATATAAATCATAGCTTGATATGCTAACTACAGATAAGTTTTGAAGGAAAGTTGTATGAAATCCGAATCATCCGTTTTTTATACATTGATGAAACTCTACACAGAATGATATACTTCTTGTTATCATATTTTGAAACACCCAGAGTAGTCCAAAAGTCACTAACAAAGTCACATTCAGTTACTTATACAGCTTGATGAAAAAGCCTGTATAACGAATTTTAATGAGGTGGGGGGTGTTTGGAAATCTGTGATCTCTTGTTATTCAGAACCCAAGTTATGATGATGCTATTCTGAAAATTAGAAGAATTATCATAACAATCTGAATATCCATTTTTCGGCTCCGCAATTTTGAAACAAACCGGATGTGATAATTTTATAGTCGCCTTGAATTCTCGTAGAAACTCTTACCTAACTTCGATTTCAATAATTTCTTCAAGTGAGGAAGACGCAAAATTTGCACACAACATCGATATTATCAATTAATAATACAGTGCAACATCTCCGGACCATTGATGGCAAGGCAGTTGTCCAGGTTTTCGATTTGTCCGGATTACAGAAAAACAGAATTCTTCTTAAAAATAGTTCATTGAATGAAATAATAATAATAATATTCATAAAAGTAAAAGAAAATATGTATTTGATTAGTTCGAATTTTTATATCCTGTGTCTGAAAATTCACAATAGAAATGATATATGTTCATTTTTCTTGTAATTTGTTTATTGAGCGAATAGCATTATTCAGAAAAGTACCGAAAATAAATTGAAATCAAGAGATCACATTAAAATTTTACTCAACTTGGAGGAAACCTGAACTTTTTGTTAACTTGGTTAACATCAATTTGCGATGCCGAGAATAAGAAGACCTGACATAAGGAACCGCGTCACGGGGGGGGGGGGGGGCTGTATTCAGGGGGTTGACTGGTATTTGATTATAAGAAAGTTATTTCAGTTATGCCAAAGAATTGTTGATATGTAGTGATTTGAATCGATAATAGTTAGTAAGTTGAGTAATATTTTGTAACACTTATATCAATTTGTTAATTTGTCCATATTGTACGATCATATCTTCATTCCTTACTCTCACCTATGTTGTATATTCTGAAACTTGATTTGGATTATTCTGAAGATTTCGAGAAATTGTTGTGTATTCTATACCACTTCAGGGATAAAGTTGAATAGCTTGCTAGACTTCGCCCTGTTGTGGTAATGATCTGCAAATAAAGACCTACTAATCTAATCTAATCTAATCTAATTATTCAGGTATAGGACGTATATACAGGATGATTCATAACTCTTGGGACATAGGCTAAGGGCAGATCGTTTGAACCAAAATATGACGATAGGACCAAATACACCTCAATAAAACATTGCTGTTGAAAAAAATAGAGGGTATTAAAGTGGAATTTTTGTTTCGTTTCTTGCTAATAATTTCACTGCTGATTATTTTCACGGTTAACTGTATAAGGCGACAGAATAATGTTTTCTTCGAAGTTTGAAAATACTTTGATAAAATAATTAGAAAAGGCATACAAGTCGGAGGAGGGCACGTAGAATAATTAATTTATGTTTTACATTATTTTCAATCATGATTTATCGTCGAAATAATTGAATAAAATCAATAAATCGTTACTTCAGGTCTCCTTTCGATGCTCTGAACTGTTCAATTGATTTTTCTTAAAAACGAATGAAAAAATATAGAGGGAAATTATTAGCAAAAAATAGAAAAAAATTCAACTTAAACGCCCACTTTTTTTCACAGCAATATTTTATTGGGGTATATTTGGTCCTATCGCCATATTTTGGTCCGAAAAATCTGCCTTTAGCCTATGACCCAATAGTACTGAATCACCCTGTATACGAGAAGTTAGGGTAATACAATTGGATCTGGTAGGCTGTGTGGCAATCAATCTAGGCTTCTTCAAAATTTTTCGTGTTTTAAGATAAGTTTTAATTTCACGTCATGGTTCTTTCATACTTATGAATAGTCATTTTTGACATGATGAAAAGTTCGCAATTGATTCATATTTAAGAATAGAAGCGGATTCAAATCAGATAACATTCAAGAAAAAATTCAGATACCTGTCATAGGTGCATCAGATCCTCCTCTGATATTATGAAAGAACATAGTGATGATACAGGGTTGGAACTAACTAATAATTCTAGTTAGAAACGAGTTAGAGTCAATTGTGACCATAAGGTCTATTGTAGCCCTTAACATAGGTGTTGTCACCACACCCTCTCAGGACGCCCTCTAGTTCTAAAGATCTGAGAAAATTTCTATCTGGGAAAGCTTCGCCTATATGTTTCTTTGGATTGAAATGCAACGGCAAAGCATTCCGCGACCAGATGAATAGAAGTTTCCTTCTCGTCCCCACAGAATCTTCACAATCGTCAGGCCCAATCTGAACAAATAATTTCTGAGGCGTACTATCCTATGAGAAAGCCGATGAGGAGGTGTAATTGGTTCTTACTGATATCCAGATACCTTTCAGATCTTGTAGTTTCAAAGTTCCGGACGAAATACATTCCTAGGAGATTCTGCCATAGTGTTTCTTTTTCGGCTTTTTCCTCCTCCATAAACATGAACATAGGAGTATTTTTTATTATTTTTCATAGGAAAGTGAAAAATCTCTAATTCTTTCATTCCACTCCACGACGATTCAAACACGATATATGTAAGAAAAATCGAAAAGAACTAGGTTTTGCAGAAACATAAATCTAATGCATTCATTAATAATAATAATAATTATCACTTTATTGAACAAAATAAACATTTTACATTTACTTTTACATGAAATAATTCTGAAACTAAGTATCTAGATAATTTTCAGATTCTGGTCCTTAGAAAATTCTAAAAATGACTCAAGATTTATTCTTTTTTCAACCAAATAATTTGATTCATTCAAATCGCTGGGTCATAAGTTCTAACATGGTGAATCCTCTAATATTTCATTCTCGAATTCATGGCCCCGAATTGATACCATTTCCGTCATGAAAAAATGATACTACTCGAGTTAGTTGAATTTTGTAAACTTATGAATCAAGTCCTGGTGCTTCATATTCTATCCAACTCCAATTATATGATTATGGATAATTTTTGGCAGGGCGAATGCAGTAGAGTTACTCTTCACCTCAATTCGATATTAATATGTATGTCATAAAGTTGAGTGGAAATTTCAGACTTGTGGAGTAAGGTGAGGCATCCTTTCGTTCTGAAAAATGAGAGGACAGCTAGAGTTGTCGAAACAAAGGGATGTTATAAATTATTTGCTTATGGAACCGGAGTAGCTAGGATAATTATCTAGGTAGTTATAGTCCATTTACTCTAAATCTGCAGACAGTATTTATTACAAGGTTTAATCAAAACCACATAAAGGCCTTCGAAATACGCTGAAAATTTCCACTCACGTTTCATTCTAGGAGAATTGAATGCATATTCCATTTTCTAAAACAAACATGTGTTTTCGGAATACTTACCCTTCAGCCTAAGAAATGAGAGGCAGGTTCAATTTTTCCATTTAGTTAGTATTCAAAATAGCATGTACCCGAACAGAGAAATAATATTCAAGTGAAGATATCATAATTCGAATATCAAGATGTCTCATCGTGAAATCTTCTTCATTTCATATAATAGGTTATTACGAACGCAACTACACACTGCACAAAAAAATTAACGCACATTATGGAAATCTCAAATTTATTCTACAACTGAAGGTGTTCTCAATGATAATTATTTTTATCAGAATTATGAATCAATATGTTATCCACTTTCGAATGCACCTCGGAAATTGAAGAATTTGAACAGAATTGACTTTTCTTGGATAAGAAGACTCTAATGGAGGCAAACAATACAAATAAAATGATATACAAAATTTATTTAGAAAAAATTATTCAAATCCTAATAGTAGAATAAAGTAAACGAATGAATAATAAAACAAATAAAACAGAGAATGAACAAAAAGTTCCATATGTCATGACTGTCAAGATTCTCATATCATCTGGAAGAAGGAATGAGAAATCTATTAGATATATTCCAATGAAATCCATATCAATGAGGAATGTTGAAAAATGTTATTTTTCGACTCTACCTGCGAAAAAGAAAACCAACCCCTAGGGAATCCTGATATATCAGTCGGAACCCATTATGCTTGAGATCCATAAATGAATGGTTTGACGAATTCACTGAAGAGTTTATTCAAATATTTTGCTGCGAAGAAGAAACAATCCGTTAGAAATTCATTCACCAAGTTAGAAGATTTCATTGAAATAAAACAAAGAAGCAGGTATTGTTATTTATCAAATGTGAAAAAAAATCCAAAGGGCACCAGCAAACCATGCATTTAACTTAGACCATGATATAAATTCCGAAGAATGTGTTACGGATATGAAGAATTCAACAAAAATAATGGGTTTCGAGAAATGATCCAGAAGAATGAACATGAAAATAAAATGAATAAAAACAGATAGAAAATATTTGAGGACAATATCTGCATACATGTTGAGAAGATCGGAAGATCACATAAAATTTCATTATGGTCTAGAAAATTCATAGTAAATACCGATATCAATGTCGTGAATTGAATAACTGATACATTCGAAGTAATGAAAGAGAAAATAAAGAAAATAGTTCAAATCCGAAGACGTAAAATGTTTATAGCTTTCACAACTTGTATATCACCTCAAATTCTATAAGTTATCGAAATTTTACAGTGGAGAAAAATAAAACTATATGATAATGTGCTTGAAACCCTGAGGAGAATTGAATTGAATTTGAAACCTTGGAAAAGAATGAAGAGTTATATACCACATCCGGCGGCCCTCATTTTGAGGAAGTGATATAATAAGTGGCCCGCGGGCCGCATGCGAAACACCTCACAATTTTTTGTAACCTGCAGAGGGGCGCTGGAAATCGCCAAATCGAAAAAACCTCTTATAATGGCATAAAAGTTTAGTGAAACAAAAATGCCGAAAAATTCGAAGCAGTCTGTACTGATCTATGAGATATCAGCCATGTTGTAGTTTTTGTCAAAAACGCTTTTAGAAGATGCTTGATGTTGAATGGTACAACCAAGGGTACGGATTTTGAAGCTGTGAATAAGTTGCTTTCGGACCACGGGGTGTCCATGAACGTTCCTATATTGTCACTGATGAAGGACTCTTGAAATAAAACCACATAGACAGTCAACAGTCTTGTGCTACATTGTATTATTCACCAACAGGAGCAATGTGGATAATTGTCAAATCAAATGGATGTCATGAAAGTGGTTGTTGAAATAACTAACATTATGCGGGAGGGCAATCGTTCTTTGAAAATTTTTAGATTTTCGAGCCGAAACAGAAGTTACATATAATATGGCGAACTCTTACTTCACCCCACCATCCTTCGAAGAAATGAAGGATTTTATTTTAGAGAAGTTTCATATCAACTTCGGATAAAATGCATCGAAAATACTGCAGGAGTCGAAAATAGTTTCAGTTCTTGCTCAGCCCCTTCAGAACGTGAGTAGATCACACCTCCAACTGAAATAGAAACTTAAGGTTCACAGTGGGTTCTTTGCTGAAAAAGCAGCATTAAGCTGCAATTTTTTTTATCGCGGCCCTCCGCATTGGAATTTTTCAAAATGGCCCTTGAGGTACGTGAAGTTGGATAACCCTGATGTAATACATTCACAAGTAAAATTTATAATTTTTTTCTGATATACAAAGCGTTCACAAACGAATATACAGAATAAAGCTATACTCATTTCGATGAAAACATTGTATATAACGAAAATGAGTTTTTCAAATCACGAGAAAAATTGTAAATAAGGAAATTTTTTATTGAGAATTAAAAGAGAATAAGAATAAGTAAGAAACTCAGCAAATATAAAATTACGTTCTGGGTGTTAAGGACTGTCAATTTCCAGGAAACAAAAACATCAATGTTAATTCTGCTTTCTTTTGTTTTTTCATCGTTAAACAACCTAGAAATCCGAATAGGAGCATTTTTGGCATATAGATTGTCGAAGAAAGAAGGGTTATTTCTGGAGTTTGAATCGATATTCGACGTATGGCGATTTTTTTTCGGGGGATTCTGTATATGTATGAAATTATGTATGTGTCAAGAAAGTGGATATACTAAAGTACTAGAGGAACAGCCTCATAACACTATATCAGAGGATTCGAGATGTCACACAACATTTTTTTAATTTTTTTAGGCGGGATCACAAAACTTTGGTTGTCAGATCAAGCACTGTCCCAGCACAGCCACCGAGCTGTGTTCAACTTTACTCAAGCTTTTTTGATAGAGCCCTCAAAGTGTAACTCACCTTAAGTTTTCCATTATACAGGGGCTCCTATCGGAAAAGCTACCAATTCAATGGAAAAAAGATAAATTCGATCAATTCCAAATGTTGCGTAAACATATAAGACAGATAGATCTTCATTTATGATATATTTTTGAATTTTTGAATATCATCGACTTCCGCTTTCACCGAGAATGGTATAGGTTTCTAATCGAACCAACTTTTATATTATGAATTTTTCAGATATTTCAATGAATGCCACATTCCTTTTATGTATCCATTTTCTTTAGTCTTTAGCCATCTAGAACGATTCAAAATGGACCTTGCTAGAATATGTATTTTCCAATCCTTAAGTGTTTCCGTTATCAGCTTTTCTATTCATGTGAACAATGATTTATATTCGAACATCTGATCTTGTATTTCCAGTACGAACAGGAAGTTTCATTCTTTATTCACACTGCTATATGTCGTTGAGGAACTAGCCATTAAATATAAAGAAGAATGACGTGCAGCTGTAGCGAGATACATGCATTTCGCTACCAAAGGATTCTACTGAGAGATCTACAGAGAAACTCTGGGAAGGCAGTCAAACAAATATTGTAATGTTAAGATTATGATTGAGGCAGTTATATGTCATAATCCTAATATTATTCTTACTGATATCACGAAAGATCAATTAGACCTTTCTTGATTCACAAAAGGTGGAAGAGATATGTTAGTCTCAGGATATTATGATGATTGATGATCTGTCAGGACTATGAAATGGTAGTTATTTCTTCAACTGAAATAACTAAAAAACAGATTTTTTTTCCGAAAATATTCCAATTTTGAATGAGTTAGACACAGCTATTGAAAAATCAGCACCAAATCTTCCGCCTGAAAAATTTAATTTCCAAAAGAAGTGATTGTTGTTGTAGAACCTCAGAGTTACTTCAATTCTGAGTGATATTTGATATTGGGAAAAACACTATGAATTGATTGAACACTAATAACAACATCAGAATTCACACTACCTATTATAAAGGAAATGCCAGTGTTGTTATGGATTCAGGATTCAGATTAACATAAAAATTTATTCAAAAGAAAAGAATTTATTATTGGATATGCAGAATGATTGTACAGGCTTTGAGGCAGATGCAGGATATTTTAGGGAGTCTGAATCAGTGTCCGAAATATGTCCTAACAATATTCGTTGAAAAGATACATGATGTTTTATGTATTTCATCAAAATATTTCAATCAACATGACTCTTGAAAGCCTTGATAGATAGATAGATAGATGGATGATGGATTTTCATAAAAATTTCAAGAAATGGGTAAAGAGAGATTACTAATATTCGATAGGTACGAACTATTTTATGTATCATTGAATAAAGGGATTTTTCCATTTTCATTATCATGAACCTGTGAATAGAGATATCCCGTAATTCGTATGCAGTGTTATTAAATTTCTGGAAAACATGTCGTCAGGAATATTCATCCTTTTATTTCAGCCAACTCCACAAAATTTGAGTTCTTTCAAATTACCTAAAAGAGTCGTCGGTATTTAAGGATAAAAATCCCTGAATTTAATAGCAAATTTCAAATTTTAGAGACTACCCATTTCAAATGATTCATCTTCGAAAATTCTATTTTCGAATAACTGAAACACAGATTGTTGCATTATCAAATATTTTATGCAAAACAAATTCCATAATCAAAACTTCAGTGTGACTGAAAAGCAACAATGAAATGAAAAAAATTCGACAAAAAATAAGAACATTAAGAACATAGGAAATAATCTAAGCATGTGAAATCTGGGGATTTTGCATGCCTGTCACATGGTCCCCGTGTACCACTTATTTGAATAAACTCCATTCAAATGAGCTACAATTTTACTCGAATCAAAAATTTATGACAACACAACACATTAGGACTAGTTGATTATTTTATTTCATTGATTAATTGCCAATGATTTTGGATGTGAATATTTATAGCAGAAATTTGAGATGAGTATGAGTTTCGAATACGAAACTCTTCTGTTATCTTTTGAATAGCATCGAAAGTGAACGGTCCTACCAAAATAATTGATACGAAGTGTTGCAGAAAGGGAACTATCTTCTGATTCAAGCTGCAGGTGCGGATATACGGAATCGATCAGACATGTTAATGAAAGCTGCAGCACATTTAATACCAAAAGCTACAAAAGGTCAATGGGAATAGTTTTCGAAAATAAAGTACATTCTCATTCCTTAATTCCCTCAATGTTCATCTAAATGTTCAATGTGTTTTCGAATTCTTGATTCTGCCAGTTTCCGTTTTGGTTTTTCGGAGAAAAGATTTTTTTTAAATCAATAGTTCTGAACTTGGAGAACAGTTTTTTGAAAAAATTAGGAAATGTAAAAAATACAAATTTGTATATCCGGGTTAAATAAGATTCAATACATTTCTGAAGACATATTTTCGAGATATTTTACTAACCCAATATGAATTGACGCATTATTCGGAAATTCACCGCTCCGGCGTGCTGAGTGAAAAATTGTGAATTCTCGATATTCAAAAAGACATTAAACAGAGGGATACGAAGTGTGCCATTACTGCCAAAAAGTTTACTTGAAAGGGTATCAATTGTATATTCGTAGGAAAATTTCGCATTCACGAAATTTGATGTACAGGTTTCACAAGATGTGGATTGAAAAAAATTTTTTTTTTCAGTCCGGACATCCTCATGAGCGATTATTAGTCATTTACCCATACCCATCTTGAAGTTTTCATGAAAATTTATCAAGAGTTATGCCGATTGAAAGATTTTGATAAAATACATAAAACATCCTTTATTGGTTGAACGAACATAGTTAATACATATTTCAAACTCTGATTCAGACTCCTCAAAATGTCTTGCATCTGCACTGGAAGCCTTTACAATCAATTGTGAAATATCCTGTATGATAATAATTATTATTATTATTACAAAGTGATAGATTTGAGGACAAGACCTATGAACTCATGAAATGAACTTTATAAACATCAAATCAAGTACATATGAGATGAAGCAAATCCAGCGCATCTCCATTCATCGTACCTGTTCTTGAAAGAATTTGTAGAAGGTGATATAAATAAATATTCTGAAGTCAGTAAGGATCAAACTCCTATAACAAAATGCATTAAATACGAAAATCACATCGAGATACATATTCTAAAAATTTCAAATATGCTCGAAATCATTCATCACACGATTTCAGAACAAATCCCCACATTTATACAGGGATGAGTCTTTTACTTCTACATATATTTTAACAGGATAACTTTTTGTTGCAGTTCAGCCCAGTTAAATTCCCTGAAAAAAATTTTTCTAATAAATATTGTAAATGATTTTGAACAATGTGATGATTTTCGGAATATTCGTTTTTTTTATTGATGTGGTGTATCTTCTACGGACACGAAATTCCACTCACATGTTCCGGTTTTTTCATTATAACCATTACAGCATACCATTACATAATTAAACCAGAAATTCATGGCACCCAAATCTCAATAGTGAGTTGAACGATATTTAATTAATATTCGGTCATTTTGAAAATGAAAAAATTCTTCGTGAATTTTCATGAAATGCGCGATTCTTGAGTAATCATTTAAAAAATGTACATCAGCGAAATTACAAAAATTGGCAACTGTGTTGGAAAGATTCACAGAATTCAATTTCTGCTACATTTTTCCGGAGGCTTAGGCGATAGATTTTATTCTCGGAAAAACTTCAGTGGCATGTTTCCAGGGGTGGCATAGCTTATTATGAAACTTCAAAAAGGCTATATTTTTTTCTGTCTATGATGAATCTGAAAAGATGGTCCACGACAATAGTATTTCTATCGACCTCAAGAATCTATTGTAAAATATAAGCACTTGTCAAAGACTCACCCAGTATGTCCTATCAAAAATGAAGATGACGTCTGATATTGATTTCAAAAGTGTTTCTTTGTCAGACAACAATTTTTTCCTGACTGATTTGCTTCTACAAACTTAGAGCAAGAATTTAAGAAGGGCTATTTCCAGTATTCAATATTTCTTCAATTGAGTTTTGTTCCAGAGACTGGCAGTTCAACCCAAAGAAAATTTCAAAAAAAGCGGAATCCTATACGAAAAGGGAATTTCCATCTATAAAGATTCCTTTCTCCCTTATTGAATTCCATAAAACCAAAAATTGAGATACTTTCAGGAAAATTGATTCTTTTTTAGTTATATTGTAGTTGAGCTAGATCATATGAATACTTGTGTGAAGTCATCTTCATTAATTTCTGGTTAATCAGAGTTGGTAACTCCTCCTTCAATGAAGAAAATACTTATGGTTTTATCACTGCTCTAGGTGTCACTTATATATGCTGCAGTTATTGCAAATATTACCTTCCGAGTTCTCACCTTCGAGATGATGAATGTGTGGAATGATGTCAGCATCCACCTACACCCTTGGGACATCGTACGGTGTTCCGATTTTTGAAATTCGCCAAGTAATCATTATATCCCGGGACTGAGCAAGTTGCGTGGAGCTTGATTGACGTGAATTGCTTCCTTTTATTATATTTGATCGATTTTTAGAAGATAAATACACGATCGAGCGGATGCGAACTGGTTTTCAGTTGCAGGTGAATTGCATGTTTTCATTTAATGGCGCATCTAACACTGCTTGCATTAATTTTCCCGTAACTATCTGGACTAGATCTGATTCATTGGATACTCACCACGGACTAAAAGTAGATCTCTTGATTAAGCGCATCTTCTCGAAATCTCATGGGACTGAATTTCATACCCTGATAAATTTATATTCACAAGATAAAGAATTACGTTTGAGATATTAATGACCACATCAAAGAGTTGTTGTTTTATTTCTTCTCAGACAACATATTGAGAAATGTGGTAAGGGCACTCGTGATTTTCAGAATTTTCTGGTAAAATGTTTGAGATTTCAGAGATTAACTTTTCCGCACTTCACTGGAAAATAAACTGAAACTACAGATATTATCAGGAAAATGCTGGTGCAGAGTCAGACGAATTTGAAATAATCAGCAAGAAAAATAATATTCATATTAAGAAACGACAAAATTTTCTTCTGTAACGCACGAAGAATGGATATCCCTACGAATTACTCTACATAGCTTGTGGAAAATTGTAGGAGAGATTCTTGTATCTCAGGACAACCATGATACGACCAAGCTATTGCAATCCGAAAGTATTTGTTGGACGATTTAGTATCTCTCTTCCTTAAAACATAAAAAGGCCTTGATTAAGGTGAACTATTTTGATTCCTATCCGCCATCAGTGGAGGACGATGTTTTGTATTTTTTATTATCCGTTTTGGTATGCGCATTTGTCACAAGATAAGTGATCAAATTAAATTTAGTTATATCATCGTAATTTCATCATTTATCATACCATATTTTTTGTCTCCACACGTAATTTAAGTCATCAAGCAGGAATTTGAACCTCGGGACACAAATCATTGTATCTACCTTGAGACCGTCCCATGATACATAGAGATTCACTCATCTTGGTAACCCCAATTTTCTGGAAAACGTCCAAATATTGTTTTCATTCTGTGAATGGCGTTCTGGAATAGTTATTTTTCTATCAAGTGCTGAAAGTTTTACTTTTCCGTACGAGATTGCTTTCCCGAACTCCGCTCCGCGTCGTTCGGGCAACAGCAATCTCGTACGGGAAAGATACTTTATACACAAGATGGGAACATTATTTTTTTCTAGGACCCCAAATTGAAAATATATATTTAATTTCAACATACAAAACATTCCTTGAAAATCCATAATACACATTAATTCTACATGTCGTTACCATGGTACTCTCATCGTTGACGTTCGATGCATAGAGACATATCATAATTCAGTTTATTCATTAATGAAAGTGTGCAAAAAAAATCCCTAATACTATCCCGCACTAATTCGAAAAAGTGACACTTTCTAAACTAAAATGAATACGGGAAAGTGGGTGAAAACGCATGGTCGTATAAAAAAGTCAATGTTGTCTTGAGGTGCGCATCGAAATCTGCGTAAAAAATCAAGATGCCAGAAGTCGCAGCGCTATCAAACATATTTTGTCCAGGAACATACTTTTTCATATTGCAATTCGAAAGATAATTCATTCCGAATTTTTTTTCGAATACAATTTTTCACCATTTCTAACCGTCAGCGATCTGCAGCTCGTCTTATGTTAATTCATGAATTTTTTTCTCTATTGTCATTTGGAGACATGGATATGATTTTGTTTCTTGGATTCAAGAAGGCTAGTTTTCTTCAAAATGTGTCTCTTGAAGTAAGACGAAATATGTTGCTACAGCAAGATGGAACTCCGTGTCACAACGTTGCCATTTTGAAGTGATATTTAGATCAAGAATTCGAAAATATATGAATAGGACCTCCCTGAAAAATATGGTATACTAAACTGCTTCTAATAACTTGGACCATTTGATTATAAAAATAAGCGTTTATTATCCATGTGCATAAGTAGACCGTTATATTTCGAAAAGATTCGTTTGATATTGCAAAAATTTTTCATTGTTATGAAAGATAATATTTAATTGTTTGCTACAAAGACCAGGTTACCTTTCAGAAAGTAATCCATGGCGATAAGCCATGGGAACATTGGTTCATTTCCTTTTATTTTCGAATTCTTGATCTAAATATCATTTCACAACGGCAGCGTTGTGGTAAAATCATATCTATGATTCAAAATGAAGGCATACTATCACAATACAAAAAAAAGAAATGGAATTGAATAAACATAAAACAAGCTGCAGACAAAATTTACTCATCCCATCCCTATCTGAGATATTACTCGTAATAAATTCTGACTAAACTGCAGTTTTTATATTTTTTTCTAAATTCATATGACACGTAGACGATGTTCGTGATTTTCACTGGATGCACTCATTTCCAGAATTTATTATGAATCCTTCCACAGTTTACATCTTCAGATTCCTACGTAATTTATTATTGGCTATTGGTATTGGGAAAAAAAATCAGGATTAAAAAAATAAGTAATAAAAGAAGCATTTCAATATTATTTACGTAAAAAAGTGCCTGTATAATGATTTAATTTCAGAGCTCTATCATCAGTATTAGCGGAGAATTTTTGCTGATATCGCCATTTTTCTAATTTTCGCTTATAACTCGAAAACAAAAGAATGCCAAAAATGAATACTATACTCTTGTTAGTTTCTCCGGAAAAAGAGATCGAGAATGGGGTATCAAATTTTGTCTATCTCCTCTGGTTCAAAAGTTGTAGTGCTAAAACATCGAAATATGCCCACCTGTACATTTCGGAACCCCTAAGATAGTTGCTATTTTTCGTCAATTATACAGTGTGCCAATTGAAATTGAAACTGAAATATATGCAACACGATTGAACAGGATATTCTTCAAGAAAAAGAAAATTCATTGCCTTTACGGTGGCCACATCGAGAACATTTTTGAAACATAGATGAATTCAAAATATACTCCCCGTAAAAAAAATCCGGACAGGCAAAATTTTTCTCAAATTCAACACCCTGTATCTTTTTTCGTGGTTCTCCTATTTTGTTGAAATTATCACCTGGTATTGGGTCTTGTTATATTAACCTGGAATTTACTTTGCGAAAATACCTGTGGTTCATCCGTTATACTCGGTGAAACATAACCTTGTTTTATACCCTTCATTTCTAAACACCCTGTATGGTGAATTTTGCTAAATTTTGATATAATTCCGTTTGAAGTTGGAGTGTGACCCTTTCTTAACAAAGTGTTTTTCTCCGAAAAAGAGATAAAATGGGGTATCAGATTTAATCTATCTCCTCTGGTTCAAAAGTTGTAGTGCTAAAACATCGAAATATGCCCACCCTGTACTTTAATTCGGTTATTGTCGAAATGGTGATAGTAAAATGTTGTTTTTCCACCTGCATTTCCAGCGATCGTACCAGCGCGAAATGGCATAAACTCGAATTAACCTCATGATGAAAGATCTCTGAGCCTAGGAATTGAAAATGGTTATGCCAAATTCAACACCCTGTATCTTTTTTCGCGGTTCTCCGATTTTGTTGAAATTTCCAACAGTTATAGTATTGGAAATACACGCTATTAGTTTTGAGATGTTTGTTTATGTTCACTAGTCGATTAGGTATGTTTTAAATTGTTATAAAAATTGAAAAAATGCAACACTTTTTTTGAAAATTTGTATTTTTTTTCTAAGCAGATACTGACCTAAACAGTAAACATTTTGTTAAGAAAGGGTCACAACCTCATTCGGAATGATATCAAATTTTCCGCCTCAAATTAACCACGGTGTTTAGAAATGAAGGGTATAAAACAAGGTTTTGTTTCACCCTGAATAACGGATGAACTTCAGGTATTTTCGCAAAGTAAATTCCAGGTTGATATAACAAGACCCAATATTATACCGGTGAAAATTTCAAGAAAATCGGAGAACCACGAAAAAAGATACATGTTGAATTCGACAAAAATTTTGCCTGTACGGAATTTTTTGACGAGGAGTATATTTTGAATTCATATATGTTTCAAAAATGTTCTCGATGTGGCCACCGTAAAGGCAACGTATTTTTTTTTTCTTGAAGAATCTCTTGTTCAATAGTGTTGCATATATTTCAATTTCAATTTCAATTGGCACACTGTATAATTGACGAAGAATAGCAACTATCTTAGGGGTTCCAAAATGTACAGGTGGGCATATTTCGATGTTTTAGCACTACAACTTTTGAACCAGAGGAGATAGACAAAATGTGATACCCCATTCTCGATCTCTTTTTCCGAAAAAACTAACAAGAGTAGTATTCATTTTTGGCTACCTTCTTTTGTTTTCGAGTTATAATCGAAAATTGGAAAAATGGTGATATCGGAAAAAAATTATATCTCCGCTAATACTGATGATAGAGCTCTGCAATTAAAACAGTATACAGTGACTTTTTTACGTAGAATCCAGTGGCATTCTCGTCTTTCTTGCACCACTTTTAATTACGAGGCTATGAATCGAAGTTATGTTTTTTTTTTTGAATAGGAACACTAGATTCCTATGCCGTTTCCTGAAAGCTTAAGTTCGTATCAATATGAATATAGAAATTGGTCAAGAACCTATATTCATCTGAGTCTCAGAACAGACAAAATCTGATACCCCATTCTCGGTCTCTTTTTCCGGAAACACGAAGAGATCGAGAATGGGGTATCAGATATCATCTCCTCTGGTTCAAAAGTTGTAGTGCAAAAACATCGAAATATGCCCACCCTGTACTTAAATTCGGTTATTGTCGAAATGGTGATAGTAAAATGTTGTTTTTCCACCTGCATTTCCAGCGATAGTACCAGCGCGAAATGGCATAAACTCGAATTAACGGTCAGAGCGAGGCCGGTCGATCGTAAATCGTCACCGCGACCTTCTCAAGGGTTTCGAGTTCTCCATGGTCTTGCATCGCGCGTCCCCCTCCCCACCCGTGCAGACATCCCCGCGCCGCGGATGCCTAATATCCAGAGCCGCGAAGTGATGTTGTTGGCCCGCTGCAATGTCATCCATCAGACATCCGATCCGCTGCTCCGGCCGGAGTCTGGCTTTAGTGGCTCTACCGAAAATAATAGCCGGTCGCGGTCGGTGCATGCTGCTCCTGGTCCACGGGCCGACGGTTCTTGCAATTTAATTCTCCTACTCCCTTCCCGATCAGGTCGGTTCGCCGGAGAGCGGTTTCACGGTGCACCGTCTTACAGTGGGCGTATTTCTGTTCCCCGCTGGAGAACACGCTACAACTTTGGCTAAGCAGAATTTGGGCTCCCGAAAATCCATCCAAAATTCCAGAGGAATGCAATATTGCAATTAGGAATGTTCACATTTTTCAATTTCTACATATTCCTATTCTCCGTAGAAAATGAAAATATTGTGTCCAAAAATTATTTGAATACTTCAAATAGCGCCCGAGATATCGAGTTATAAACACGAGTTCGATGGATCCGTGTGACGTCACTTTACATCCAACGACTTGAGAGGTTCAGTACGTAGCCGGGTCCAATATAAGGGACTTTCGTCTCACGGAGTGCGATTTGCGAATGTAGTATGACGTCACATCGCCGCGAGGAATTGAATATTCACGGGGTTGTAAAATCCGAACTACTAGATCTTTTCGACTGAAACAAAAACTAGTGATTTCATATACATATAGGTTATACTGTGACGAAGTTTCGATCGATTTTGCATACCTGTGAACATTCCTCATTGTCGACTTATATTCCTGATCGATTATCCTTCGGGAACTTTCGTAGGCAGTGGCGGACCGAGACCCACTGGTATCCGGCACAGAACACGAATATACAAGAAATGAAAACTCCCTACTAATCCAAGGCAACAGATTTTCCGCCATATATGGTAGGAATTGTGATCAAATGGCGGGAATTTCAAATAATATTCAAGCGGGAATTTTGAATTTACTTCCTACAACTAGCGGACCCCACTATTCATGTTTTTTATATTCATTTCCGATGTGAATTTATGGCTTCTATCATGAATCCTGATAGTGTTATCAGAATTTATGATTGATTGCCACAAAAAACATCGAAATTTAATACATTGGAGAAAAGGAAAGTAAGAACACTTATGAACTTCGTCAATTTATTTGTTATTCATGAATTCCGAACAAATAAAGAAATATTTCTTACAACGATAGATTCATTCCATTGCAAAATATATAATCAGAAAGAATTAGAATTGTATTTGTTGGGTTGTGAACGTCAACGAGTAAATCACAATATTCATAAGTGACATCTTTCCTTAGGCCCTCTTATCCTTGTTGGGTGTTCTTGGAAAAAAAATAGTATTAAAACTTGAGGTAGTGTTGACATGAAGGAAGGTATTTGTTTCTACAATAACGATCAAATTAATATAATATAATAGTTCCAGTGCATTAGCTGATACTATGCTTGCTCCCAAAGCTGCCGCTTTACAAATAACCATTGGAAAGAAGAACTTTTTTACTTACAACACACAGAAACACTGGAATGAAAAGAACTCTTACAACTAAAAATATGCAAGGATAGATTTTTGATATTTTAACAGTAGATACCACCGAAGTTTTTGGCATTGTAAACATATTAAGAATATGTAGGTACAATGTGTATGATTATCAACTTATAAATCATATGTGGCAGAACTTACCCAATCAAATTAATTATAAGAATAACTGGAGTATTCTACATTCGGTCGTTAATATTTATGGATATTTCCTTTACTGTAAAAACTTCTCCCAGTAGTCCTTTGAGTTTGTACAGTTTTATGAGCGATGGATGAATTAACCTGTCAGAAATGTAAAATATCATTTTGATTTGCAAAAATGATAATAATAAAATACTTTAAATTTCATACGTAAAACAATGAAAAAACTCACCTGTATATTTGGATTCATGAATTCATGATTGTTTTAAATGAACCTCAAATTGACGTGTGATTTTCAAAATGTCATCCTACCATCCCTACCAAATTCTAGTCAGTCTACCAAAAATTCTAGTGGAATCGGGAAATGTCATTCAAACCGGAAACAAGAGGCAACCATATATGGTAGGATTCCTCAAGGAACATAGAACCATCAGTTTTACCCCCCTGTTCTTCGGTCTCCGTCTGCGTAGCGCAAGATTTTACCATATTGTATGAACTTCATAGAGATGAGCCAATCGGTGATTTCAGAATCACGCCGCGATTCGTGATCTGTCAATCACCGTTCTTTCGGACGGTGATTTCGGGAAAGTAGGGTTATTAGTTGGATTTTACTACCAACTACAAGTGGATACAAATTCTGAATTAAACATTTTGAAAAGTTCTTCATCACAAGAATGTCTTGAACCTCATATTTGTATGAGATTACCAATTCGTAAAAATCAACAAGAATAGTCTAGTCTAGTGAAATCACTATAAAAAGTGCATTTAGAGCACAGTTTCAGAAATGTAAAATTCAATTATTCATTCAAGTTTCAATCCTCCATGCAACAACGGTTCCTTGGCTACTGTCAATAGAATTTCCTATTCGATGTTGTATTGAAATTTTAAAAATTATTGAAGTATAATGGACGATCCTACAACTGAGCGTAAGCCTTGAAAACATTCTAAGAATAACCTCACAACTCACATAATATTGGGATTATCGGAACTCTAGATATAAAAACTTTTTTTCGAGAAAATCCATACCTTTTCGAACCTTATTTTACTTGTTCGGCATTAAGATTCCTCTGAAATCGCGATATCCAACCTTATTTCCGAGTATCTAACATTCTAACGCGAACGCAATCCCAATCACCGACAGAAAGGACCAACGTTAAAATAACCGACAATAAAAACAGCATGAACTTGAATCATAATAATCATAACTCTCGTAAGTGATCCCCTTCTAAAAATCACCATCGTAATATACGAAAATCTAACATTCTAACTCGATCGCAATCCCAATCACTAACGGAAAGAACCAACGTAAAAATCATCGACAATAAGAACAGCAAGAACATGAATCATAATATTCATAACTATTGTAAGTGATCCCCTTCTAAAAATCACCATCGTAGTGATCGCAATCCCAATCACTGACGGAAAGAACCAACGTAAAAATCACCGACAATCACAATCACCATCACAAAATCATAAATAAATAAATAAATAAATAATTAAATAATAAAGTATATTTCTATCCTATGCCTTAATTGAAATTATGAATTGAGTAAGATGGCGTTGGGAGATAATAACACGGAACAGAGTTCCCATAAAAATTTTGAAAATAGCGAGTTTAAATGTGCCCATTGCGGTAAAAGTGTGACAGGTGATGTAAAGTGTGCCAAGTGTCTGGATAACTTTCATCCATCCTGCATGCGACAGTCAGCAAACGCGAAAAATGCAAAATGCAAGCATGAAAGACTAGAACAGTACACAACTGAGTCTGTGAAACCGAGTGACGATTTGGTGACACAAAATAAAATACTAAACATTGAAATTGCTTATTTAAAGCAACTTTTGAAAGAAACACGGGAGAAAAATAGTGTATTAACTGAATGTAACAGTCTATTACGTATTAAAATTGAATCCATGCAAGATAAGTGCTCTGAAGCAAAAAACCATACGCAGGCGATAACAGGAAAAAATGTAAACATCGCAGGTGACAGCAATCAAGTGGAAACACCGAGTGCAAACAAACTACAAAACATAGAAGATAATCAAATTACCGCCGATGTAATTAACCTAAACATGAAACATAAACATGAACAAAATAAAAGTTTTCCTGCTATGACTAATTTAGGAGGAGAAACAAATAACAAACCCGAATCAGAAAATCTGAACGAATTTAAGACAGTTAGATATAGAAACAGACGCAAAAAAGTAAGAAACGTTGGTACACACACAGCCGAAGATGAAAATTCATTCAAATCAACCAAACCAATCAAGAAGGATAAAAGACTTTGGCTTTTCATCTCAAAGGCACAAGAAAGTGTTGAAGAGAAACATATTCAAGAATATATTGCAAATAAAAGTAAATACAAAAAAGAAGATATATCAGTGTCAGCTCTAAACACAAAACCAATGGAAGATAACTCGAAGTGTTTCATGGTGGGTGTTCCATTGGATATGAAAGAGACTGTATACAGTAATGAGTTTTGGCCAGTAGGGATCAGATTTGAGAGGTTCAGTTTTTACCGTGGCAAACATTTTTTAGAACAAAATGCAGGGGAAAAGGAACCTCTCACCCAGTAGTGAATACAACAATCACAAACACTATACCCGAGCCAATAGAAACAATTAAAAGTAAAGTAGCACCTTATGCATACCCAAAATACCTAGAAAATGCAGGTTCATTATCAAAAGGCGGGTGCAGTTCAAGTCTTGGACTATTTCACTGGAATGTCCAGGGGTTGGGTACTGCATCTAACGAACTGGAATGTGAACTGAAAAATCATCCAGAGTGTACTATGGTATGCATAACTGAACACTGGAAGACTGAAGAAGAGTTAAAAGTCATGGCAATCGAAAATTTCAAACTAATTTCTAGTTTTTGTAGGGACAAAGGTAAACATGGAGGATCAGCAGTCTACATAAAAGAAGACATAAAATGTAAACCATTAAAAAAACTAACAAACTCGAGTATCAGTGGTATCTTTGAGTGTGCTGCTGTCGAGTGTAATATTGATGGTACTGTCTGCATAGTGGCTTCAGTATATCGTCCAAGTGGCTCAGATGTCAATATGTTTTTTGATAGGCTGGAATTGTTCTTAACAGCCACAAGAGAATATAAATTCGATTGCATTCTGTTAGCAGGAGACTTCAATATACATATCGAATATACAAATAAGGACAGAACCGACTTCATCAACCAGTTAGCATCGTTTGGATTACATCATACTGTGAATGAAATGACCAGAATAACACCAGAGTCAGAAAGTTGTTTGGATAACATTTGTACGAACATAATGAAATTTAAAAGTAGTGTTGTGAGAATGCATCTTTCAGATCACACAGCGCAAAAGTTAACTTTTGCAGTGCAAACAACAAAAGAAAACGTAAGAGAGTATACCAGATTTTTTAACGAAGAGGCGAAGCAGACTTTCATATCAAGACTAAGAGAACAAGATTGGAAGACAGTGTATGGTGTAGATGAAGGTGAAGTGAATGAACAATGGAATAATTTCAGCTCTGAATTTTTCAGACTGTTTGATGAATGTTTTCCGTTAAAATTGAAAATTAGAAAAAAACAGACTGCAACAAAACTAAAGCAAGACCCTCAGGTGGTAGAATGTAAGAATAGGCTAGATATTTTGTTGGTTTTAAGCAATCAGGATAGTAGATACAAACAATTATATAAAGAAACAAAAAAAGAATATGATGAGCTATTATGCAGGTTGAAAGCAAAACATTTTCAGGAGGAAATTAAAAAATCTGACAACAAAAACAAAACTATGTGGAAAATATGTAACCAAATCAATGGTAAACATAAAATAAAAACAAATTGTGAAATTGAAGGCAATGCACTTGATGTTGCTGAGAAATTTAATTGGCATTTTGAAGACAGTGTGTCTAAGATACTGCATAGCTTTGATTGTTCTTCAGTAGATCATTGCAGTAATGTGACTGGGAGTGGTAGGTCAATTTTTTTGAAGCCTACTACTCCGGATGAAATTGTCGAGCTGTCGAGATCTTTGAAAAACAAAAATAGTAGTGGGGAAGATGAAATTCCTATATTTATTGCAAAATTCTGCATAGAGGAAGTCAAATATGCTTTATCCTATATAATTAATAAGTCACTCAAATATGGGATATATCCAGAAGGTTTAAAGACTGCATTAATCAAACCTTTACTAAAAACAGGTGATCCAACAGATATAAATAATTATCGTCCAATTAGTTTATTACCGAGTTTTTCAAAGATTTTTGAACGTGTGATTGTAGTCAGGGTACTTGCTTTCTTTAATGATAGTGGTATTTTTACTGAAACACAGCATGGCTATCTGGCTGGAAGATCAACTCAAACTGCTATTTTTCAGTTCACAAAGAATATAGTCAACTTAATTGAAGATAATAACATTGCTTTGGGACTATTTTTAGATTTATCCAAAGCCTATGATACATTAGATCGAAATAAATTGTTAGAAAAACTTTACATGTACGGTATTAGAGGAAATGCTATGGCATGGTTCAAATCCTATCTTTCAGCTAGATGCCAAAGAGTTGAAATAAGAAAGGACGGTGTTAGAGCGAGATCAGAGAAGATAGAAAACACTGTGGGTGTACCACAAGGCAGTATTCTGGGTCCAATATTATTTATAATCTTTATAAACGATTTGTGTAAAATCGCACTTAACTCAGATTCAACTATTTCAAGTTTTGCTGATGACACGAATTTGTTGGTAGGAGCAAAAACAATGGCAGAATTGATTTATAAAAGTGAAATTTTCTTTAACAGAGCACAATCATGGTTTAAACAAAATAAATTGATGTTAAATGAGAAAAAAACGAACGTTGTAATTTTTAGTACTAACCGATGTAGATTAGAAAAACCAGAACAAATAACCATAAATGATAATGAATTTTCTCTCTCGGAATACACAAAATTCTTAGGTGTATACATCGATAGGTTTTTGAAATTTGACTACCATACAAACATTGTGTCAAAAAAACCCAGTGGAATTTGTTATGCTATGCGAATAACCTCTAGGTATGTTGGAGTAGAATCACTTAAAATACTGTATCATGCTAATTTTGAGTCTAAATTAAGATACGGCATAATTTTTTGGGGACGTAGAGAAAACTTAGAAACAATGTTCATAATTCAAAAGAGAATAATAAGGATTATGTATAAAATGAAATACAGAGAAAGTTGTAGGGGAGTATTCAAACAAAAAGGTCTTTTAACTGTAAGTGGCCTATATTTTAAATGATTGTTTAATATTCTTATTTAAAAATAAAAATAATTTCAATATAACTCAAAAATACTCGTCTAGATCATTGGATATAAATTATCCTATACATAGACTAACATTGACAGAGAACAACCCATCATATATGTGTATAAGAATATTCAATAAACTGCCTAATAGAATAAAATGTATAAGTGATCTCAAAAAATTCAGAAAAGAAGTGTATTCTTTGCTGACAAACTTGGAGCCATATAACTTGGCAGAATATTTTGGTGCACAGTTGGTCTGATGTACATATTTGTTACTGTGCTGTGACGTCATTTCATTTATTGTTGGTGTGTATATGCATTGAATTATGTAGCGATCAACATTATCTGGAATAAAGTTGTTGTTGTTGTTGTTGTTGTTGTTGTTGAATATCAGTTCTATACCCCCTTGTTGTAAAGATATTGGACAAAATAATTAACGATGGTGGCGATGCATGCTTTGAAATCGCCCACCTCTTAGTTGAGCTGTCAAACAGACTATACAACCTTTGTAGCAAACCAAAAAAGGTTTTGCTTAGACACAAGTCGGTGCTGCATCTTCTAGGATTAAATTCTAGATATGACTCCCACAAGGTAAAAAGTAAGCAAGTGGATTCATTTCAAGAATAACGGTTTTGGACTTTGGACACCACTTTTTTTCACCACGCAAATTGGTTCCTATATCATATCCCTGACCTCTGCATTTCTGCAATGATACTAGCTGCTCTAATTTTTTATTATTCTCAGATGTGGTTTTTTCGATTCTCAAAAAACAATGAAATATTCTTCAATCTCAGTTGTATTCAATTTTCTGTTTCGAAGAGAAGATCATAAAAATTAAAGTATATTTGTATCGAAAATTTCTCTGCAAAATCCACCATATATGACTTTTTCTGGGATTGCTCGAGCAATAGAGGAGTCACTAATGGTCAGTTGAGAGCGTCAAGTCCCAAATGTATCAAGCCCTGAAGCTCTGAACAGTTCGGGGTAGTGTTGTGCAACTTGGATATTTTTGAGTATCCGATACTGAAGTATTATTTATTGGATGAATTCAGTGAATAGTTAGTATCCAAACTTAAACTTGCAGAAACCACACTGAAAACATAGGTTTCCGAAACTTTCAGAAAATGAATTAATTTCTTAATTCAATAACAAGAAGAAATTCGAATTTATTCGAAAAATGTTAATATGACCTCTAAATGTGAATCGTCACAAAAAAATAGAATATAACATAATTCTGTGTACGTACTTTGACAGCCCACGATAACCAATCTCAACATTTTCAATTGAGTCAAAATTTGACAGGCATGAAAAGAACTAAAAATTAATGTGTTTGTTATCTGCGGCATTTAGTCTTGATGAAAAATACTCTCTACTTTACAGCATAGTTTTCTAACGAATATTCCGCGAGATATGACAGGTTTAAGAAATACGAATTTGAGAAAGAGATTATTGAATCTTAGCGTATGTGAGAACGCTTCGTTACGTGCTACCATGATGTTATAAAAGGCGGGGCGCGATGGACCTACGACCATTTGCATTTAAAATAGGATAGTGAGAGGCAATAAGGAATTGTAGAGTTGTATTTAGGAAAGTGTAGCAGATCTTTTATAACATGAGTTGTTTTTAGTTGTCTGCATCGTGAGAGTTTAAGATATTTTCAAATCACTTTTTGATTTGATTTTAGTTTAGGTTTTCTGATTTCCTGTTGTCACGTATATCTCTGATGCACCGGAACTGTATATTATGGCACAGAATGGAAAAAAGCATAATTTGGTGTGCAGTAGCGTTTTACATTGAAATATCACGCTAGAGAAGCCGCGTACCTATTTAAACTAGTGAATTTTCGAGAAAGTTTTTGTTGTGCCGCATTGTGGTAGATTTGTGTCAATTTTCTTCTCAATTACATGTGGTCCCCGAGATAACTCAGAACTCGGTCAAGAGGCTAAATGGCAATTTTCTAAAAATTGTGCAACACATAAACTGAGTTGTTCGAATTTTTTCGAAAGTCAGTCTAGTTTCCCGAGAAAATAAAACGTATCCCAGCATTTCCGTCTTTTATTCTCACGAATGAATGTGAAAATTTGTGCTACATTCGTACAGTCTTATGCCACTAACATCTGCATGGAAATTCTTGTTATAGGTAATTCAGTTGGAATCCATCATTATTTTTGAATTTTTGAGAAGGTAATTTTTTATATCGTTGGTCAAGGGCGTATATCCTCTTAGACGAGTTTTCTGGATTTTGAAAAGTTTCAAAAAACACAAAAAAATTAACAACCATTATAAGTAAAGGAAATAAAATAAGTTATTCGTGAGGTCAAAATGAATTATTTCTAAGATGAAATGATCGAGCAACTTTCGTACATAATGCGAACTCAAATGAACAAAACGAAAATGTTTTTCTTAATTGATAATGATTATCTGAATAAGTAAATAAATAAGTAATAAATTCTTCAAACTCTTTTCATAAATTCGGAATACTCTCGGAAAACCACTCTCGGCAAAAGCACCATCACGGCTCTCTATGAGATAATATCGGGTATTAGAGAGTTATCGAAACGCAAATAGAGGCCTGACTTAAATAAAGATTCCCTTATTTTGACATTTAATCATGCGCATTCGCAAAAGATTTTAAGGTGGCCTGTAATAAAATACGGGCCTCCTGTACTTAACTTAAATAAAAGACAGCAGTATTTAAATAAAAGATATCTTATTTTGACAGTTCTCGCAATTTCTAGGTTAAACAGCTTCTAACAACTGTCAAAATAACGGAAATGTCATAATAAAGTTGTCAAGAAATAAATCGTTTCGATATGTCAAATATCCTACCAACTTTAAAGGATCTTTTATTACAGGATTCTTTAATAAAGTTAGGCATGTATTTGTGTTTCGAAATCTCTCTATTATTGAAGCACTTGAAGAAGGAGAAGTGCCCATCGGACTCTTTCTGGACCTTTCTAAGGCTTTCCATTGTGTGAATCATCAAAGACTTCTGAACAAATGAGAGCATTATGGTATTCGTGACAGTCAACTCAAATTGCTGCGCAGTTACCTGAGCAATAGAAAGCAAAGAGTTTCTGTCAACACTGGCGATAAAGTTCACACGTCTAAAGACGAGGTTATTAATAGAGGTGTACCACAGGGGAGTATTTTAGGACCCCTTCTTTTTCTCCTATATATAAATATATACCTTCAGTTATATCTCATTCAACCCAAATATGTGCCAATATGCTCTTGTTTGTAGACGACGCAAGTGCCCTTGTAAAAATGAGGACCTCAAATCCTGCATCGTGCAAACGCAAACAGCCTTTTTGGTGTGGTGAGAATGCGCTCCTTCTGAATGTTGAAAAAACTGAATGTGTCATGTTCAGGACTAATAGATCTAGAGAGAAGTTTCCAGAGATGATTGATTTTCACAATACCACAGTTGAAATAACTCAGTCCACCAAATTCTAGGGAGTTTATGTAGACATTCAATTAAAATGGTGCGAACATATTCATCAGCAACGTAAAAAACTTAATAGAGCTCCTTATATGATGAGGGTATTATTTCGACGTGTAGACAGGCAACTTTGAAATCTATATATTTTGCAAGTTTTGATTCAATACTTAGAATCGGTATTTCGGGTGGTAGTTCTGAGGGCAGTAGATTGTTTGTCCTTCAAAAATCTGTTTTGAAATCATTGTTGGTTTTGAAATAAAGAGAAACGTGTAGAGGGCTTTTCAGACAGAACAGAGTTCTTACTTTTTTTGAATTATACGTTTCAGAGAGCATTCTCTTCATGAAAAAAAGTCTTCATTACTTTGAGGAAATGAAAAATAACAATAACACAAGACGTAATGTTCCATTTCACGTACCGATACATACAATGACACTAACTGAAAAGAACACCAGGTATATGTGTATTAAATTTTATAAGAGTCTACCCAGAATATATTAGACATAAGTAGTTATAAGCAATTCAAAAAAAAAAGCTAACCGATTTAATCATTTTCATCGAACCCTACTCGAATTCAGAATTTTTGAATTATTTCTGTATGAATTCTGGGAGCTTATTTGGTTGTATTTTTTTCTTGACGTTTTCTCATTTCGTTATACATCTGTATCCAGGATTCTGAGAATGAAGAAAGTGTTATTGTTGTTTGCTATTGTTATTCTTATCCAACATTATACAAAACGCATTATTGTGCATCTGTCGAGCAGTGAAACACTCCAGGAGCTAGAAAGAGTTTTTTGAGTCCATATCACATAAAATTCCAAGCCATTGTGAAACGGTAATTCGCCTCCTGGTTCCTACCATCCGTATTTGCAATTTAATTCTCCTACTCCTTTTCAATCTGGTCGTTTTCGAAGCCGATGTAGTTGTATGCACCACCGTCTTACCGGGATTGACGAACAAAGAACTCTTGCTTTTCCATACTGCATACGTTTCTAATTTTAATCGTTGGGTGCATCGTTCGCGATGGTCCAAAATTTCAGACATTCCGAATGGGAATGATCTATAGAATTTTGCAATAGTTCTTCTCAGAACGTTCGACATGGGGCACCATTCAATATGCAGTCAGGATTTTGATTCTTATTTTCAATAAAGCGATCCGAATTCGATCCCATTCCTACAGAAGATTCGACAGATATTGTACTAATCCTAGAAAATACAATATTCCAGGAGCCACAGTCCATTTTTGCACATGATTTCAATCAATCTGAAAAATTATTTTATACCTCTTTACCGGAATTTTTTGGAATTTTCTTGTTTTTGAGATGAAAATTAGGATCACGTTTATCTGTCTGTTGGATATTTGAAGGAATGATCATTAAAAATTCGGAAAACTAACTGATGCAGTTAAGTAAAATCATCTGTTCATTAATCTGAATTTTTGCTTTCCGAAACATTTCTGAAAGAAACTCATACTGGGACGAATATATGATAAAAATATACTTTTATACCTATATAAGAAAACTTTGTGAAGAAAAATTGGATTATAAACTCATCACTTGAAAATGAATTTCTAAATTTATTTCAACAGACATTCTTTTCTTTTTACATATGTATTGTTGAGGCTCTTCGAATGTGATTTTTCGAATTCATCTGAAGCTTTGATGAATTAGTTCAATAAACAATTTGAGGTGGAAATGATTTATTTCGAAATTGTCTATCATGTTTTGAAATATTCTTTCCCTTCCATGAAAACTAATGAAATACATCTTGTTTGAGAAAGATGTATGAAATAATTGTACGAGCTCTCAGATAATAGCTCTTTCTTTGGAGTTTGTTCAAACCAAAGCACACCATAGTTTTTTTTTCTGAGTTCCATCAATTTCCCATTAGAGCAGAGACATTTTTCCAATGAAGGTAAATTATCTTGTTCCAATTTTTTGTATTTGAGAAATAATATAAAACGAATATCATCAAAAATTAGTTGAAGATCCTTCGAACGATTCAAAAGATATCATTCATAAATTCGTTATTTTTTGCACTAAAGTCGAAAATACTGATTTTTTTGGTTTCTATACGCATTTTCACATGAGAAATTCAATCAAAACCACCAAAATTTTAAATTGATAATACAATAGAAAAATTCATTGATAACGATCTGGAGAATTTAAATCCGTGACCCCACTGACGTCACAGTGCGCAAGAACACACCTTGTATTCTTCCACTATGGTTTGATCAAAGAGTCCTATCCTTCCAACATGTATCGATAGCTTATGATTGCTAACCAACAATTTTTTTGTTACTTAATATTTATACAGGGTAATGACGGTCGATGGTATGCAAGAATTCATTGAAAATTTGGTTTCTTGGGCAAGAACAAATGCTACGGTTGTGACGCTTATGTCGAAAAGTAGTAACTATTTATTTCAAATGGCACACCCTGCCTGTATATTATTGCACTTTTCTATTCATCGTAGTATCACGATTATTTTGGTATCACGTTCTCATACTTATCTTCAGCGGTTCCTGAGTAACTAAATGATTTTCCCATTTTTTGAGCAGAACATAACTTTGGCTGAACATCCATAACGTCCAAATTATTAATCTTAGGAAACTGAAATTTCGTTTGTAGAATGCTAAGATTTTTGGCTTCATGCAAGAGTTACGAGAAACTTTTCTCTTCATACAGAGTCTTTAAAAATTCGACGGTTTATCGAGACATACAAAAACGGATTACCCTATAACAGTCATATTGTCCTACAAATTATCTGATACGTCATCCCGGGCGTATGCTCAAAAACAGTAGTACAACTCTTTGATGTAAAAAAGTATTATCAGCTTAGCTTCGTTTGGATGAAACGCACTTTTCCTCTGCGAAAATTGTCGATAATGGTGACTTACAGATTAAGAAAGAAGAGAATAAATGAGTGGTTTAGAGGAGAAGGTATAACTCCAATTAAGTGAAATATTGGGATATCAATGTTTGACGTTGCAATTGCTTACAGATAGCATTGATAGGTTACAAACTCTGTCGAAACGATGATTTAACTGATTCAACTTATTAGAAGAATGATATGCAACCACATGAACCCAAAATTCGGAATTTGTGCTCATACCACTTTTCCTCTGACTGGCTCATATGAATGGATAACAAGGTCATCGAAAGTTTTTTATAATAGAAGAAAAGACCCTGCGTAAAACTTGTGCTTTATTTTGTCGTTAAAGAGAAAAACCTTAGAAATTTTTTACAAAAATGCAAAAACCACCCATAAAATAATTCAATAGATATCTTAGTATATATAATTAATAATATTGAGTATTCGATATCAAAGATTTATTGATACTCATTCAAATAATTGATTATGAATTGATTACGTTATGAAATGAGATTTACTTCCCATTACATCCCTACTTTACTCAATCAGTGATTATTCCTCATTTATACCTTTATTTGATGACTTATCATATTTGTCAAATAAAGCGACTAACTTAAGCGACGTTTGGTTGATATCCTTATATTATGGTTCGTTAGTGAAACGAAATAGTATATTCTGAAACAAGTTGCAGAATGGGCCCCTATTCTAACACCTATGCCAAATTCGAACAAATGTAAATACCCGAAAATTGCCTTACTATTTTTTTAACGATAGGTAAATCCATTCTTCGATCTGGAGTCACCTGATTCAAATGGTCAGCCGGAATTTCTCGAAAACATGAAAAAGAATAAAACTGTTTCAAAAAAAGGCGACCATCTCTCTAGGATAGATAATAACAATCATAATGTTTATTCAGAATAGCATCATGAACAAACTGATTACGTTCCGTATGTCCAGTTCAGAATAAATGTGTTTTCCGCTGCCTTTGTTCAGTAAACAAACAGAAGATTTGTAATTATTGCAATATTTTCTATCGAAATCGTCAAAAGGTGTGAGGGAAGAGTTGAAATATACAGGGTGATTCAACACCATTGGGATATATTCTCAGATATTCTGAACAAGAATATGGCGATAGGACCAAATATACCTCAATAGAATATTGCTGTGGAAAAAGATAAAGGGCGTTAAATCTGATTTTTTTCAGTTTTTGAAAATAATTTCATTGTTTATTTTTTCATTTGTTTTTGAGAAAAACATAATTAAACAGTTCAGAGCATCGGAAGGGGACTTCCGTAACATAATGTAGAAAAGAATAAACTTGAATTTAATGTTTTACCTGACCTCCTCCGACTTCTATGCCTTTTCTGATTTTTTTAATGAAAAACTTTCGGTCTTCGAAGAAAATATTATTCTGTCCCCTTAAACAGTTATCCGTGAAAATTATTAGGTAAAAAAGCGACAAAACAATTCAACTTCAACGCTCTCTATCTTTTTCCACAGAAATATTTTATTGAAGTATATTTGGTCCTATCGCCATTTTTGGTACGGAAAATCTGCCCTTAGCCTATGTCCCAATAGTTATGAATCGCCCTATAGATAGTATCAAGATAAGTACCATATTCTTATATTCAAGATGCCTTTGAAAATGAATCAAAAAGATGGGATGAAAAAATGTTTATTAGCCTGTTCCACTGATTAAGAAAAAAGTGGATTAGTTGGAGCAGGCGAACAAGCTGAAGAAACTGAGGTTGTATGGAATGATTGAAGAACGTAAAGAAAAATTAAAGAATAAAGCATTTGATACAATTTCTGGGAAAATGGGAAATTATTGAAGAGATCAGGATTGGTGATAGTCGAGGAATTGAGCACAATTAATAACGACATTTTTCGACAAGCGAAGGAGAGATTTGGAATGAAGAATGTTTGGTCGAGAGATGAAGAAATCTTTGTGAACCTGAATGGTGAAATCCATATAATAGGATCTAAAGAAGAAATCAAAACGTTGATCTAGATTCTAGGACAATGGGTAGGAACATGTCACAATTTGTATCATATTCTATTTTTCCCTTTGGGTGGAGGATAAGCTTTTTTTTAATTTTTTTAGACAGTTATTGGTGTCATATTCAAGATTTTATCATTTCAACTAATGTTTTTTTCAAGAATTCATTATTCATTCGAAGCATTAAATATTCGTGGAGTTTAATTTATCGTATTCTATATCGATCTTATATCAATCAATTGTCATTTTATGTGTATATTTTTTTTTCAACGCCCTGTATTTAGAATACGGCGATACGAAAATTTTCTTCTTAAGAAAACCTTTCATTTTTCAGATTTCTATCTATCCTAGAAAGATGATGGTCCCTTTTTTTGAAACATCTTGCAGATAAGAATTGAAATCACAATATTAAACAAATATTTTTGTATTTCACTATTTTGGGTACTTGTTACAACAAGTACCCAAAATATAAGGTCAAATTCGATAAAGATAATAATCCGAATATGTCATCAGATTCTTGGATTATCTGAACAACAAATATAAAAACATAAATAAAAAACTTTTATGCACCGTTCTTCCACCGCTAAATGTGCGAAATGAACACGAGCAATCTAAGAGGGGTTTCCCGAAGACTGAAATGTTGTAGAATTCATTAAAACCGGTTCAATTGCCGAACAGAATGGAGTTCATGGCTTGAAACACTGACGCTTTATCGCCAATGATTTAGTTCCAGAACTTTATCGAGTATGTTCTAATGACGTTGAATGAAATTACACCACTCTTGAGATTAGGATGATGATACCTGAATTTTATTTGTCAAATACAAGAGTTTTCGAGCTAATCTAATTGGATTATTACACAAATTAAATTTAGACAATTCATGGTTATCATTAATTTTATTCTGAATGAGAAAAAATATAATGTGACAGGAACCTGTGGAATTTACCAATCCTTTTGATTTGTCCACAGTAACTCCTTCAAATGTCATAACCTAATTTAAGCAGCGTATTGATTAGTGAAGCTGTCTGAAATCGAAGCAGAATTATTTTGAATTTAAATAAGGCTATATAACGAAAATATATGACGGGCCTAATACAGGGTGTAGCAGGTAGACTTGCTGATTTGAAAGGTCGATAAAAAATGTACTTTACATAACGATTTAATTTTTTTTTAGCTTATGGTAGAAATCCTGAATTTTTGTTCTAAGCTCGGTTCTAAGGGGTTTTGACAATGATATTGGACAAATGGCATCTAGTTTTTCGAATGCTCTTTGCTTGTTCGTCTAATGCATGCTTCAAGCCTCGCTCATTGTCGCCCTATTCAAATCACCAAGTTTTTCTGCCGCACCCTGTAGTTCAAACAAAATCACCTTTCACTCCCGCATTGCGATGATTTAGCAGTCCTAAACTGTCAGATGGTAAGTCTTCTAAACGAGAATGATAAAAAAAAGTAATATTCTACATATTCTAGACCATTTCCAAGTGTAATTCAGAAAATGTCACTTCAATTTCAGAAAGCGTCAATTGAATTTCAGAAAACATCAAATGTATATCATTTGAAATTTTCTGAAATTCAATTGACAAATCTGAATAACATTTGATGTTCTCTGAAATACAATTGAAAATCTGAAATACAAATGATGTCTTCCAAATGTCAATTGATGATTTCCGAATTACAATTAGAAATGGTGTAGTTACAACAGAAAAAAGAAATAAAATCAATTCAAACCAATAATACTACGTCCACATAAATGCCCAATTAATAGGTTCTTAAAGGATCTATAATTAATTGAAATTCTGATTAGATGTGGCCCATTGTAACGGATGAGACACCGCACCAAAGTGGATACTGTCAACAAACTAGTACGTATTCACGAAAAAAATGTTTCTGGATCACTGGATCTTGTTTCGTAATGATGAATATCAGGAACATGTTATTTGCTGTGTCAAATAACTTGGTTGATTTTATGATTCAAATCCAAAGTTCTGAAGAAATTTTGTTGTCTAAACAGGGGCGGATCCAACTTTGGGGGGGGGTATACCAAAAGCCCGCGTTGCCGTTGTTATTAGAGAGTGCTTCCACGAACGTAGACGTAGAAGTTATAATTGACATATACACATGCACACATGCATGCGTCAGTTTTTACGTCAGCTTAACGGCCAACGTGAACTAGCGTCCTCTCACGTATACCCTAAACGCCAACGTACGTTACCCGAACTTCAAACGAATCTGCCTGATGAGTTGCGAACGTTTGAATTTTGACATAACTTTCTGCTAAGCTGGTTAGCTTTGCTAGTTAGTAGCCTAGCTTTTACATGGCAGAACTTCAACTCTCTTTGAACTGCAGTACGTGAACGTTATTTTTGACGTTATTTCTCACGTTAACGTTAACGTCCGGGCTCACGTGTTGTGCGCACTTCCACTCTCTAGTATCGGAGTAGCACGCGTAGATATAGAGAGTATACGCCTCCCTTATGCAATTCGCACTCGAACTGTAGGGAGGAAAAACAAAACAGCATATCGGTTATTCGCGAACAACTTCTGAATATTTTACCGCAACTTATCCAGAACTCACCACGAATAGGTATCCGCTGTATTGAGTTCCATAAAATTACAAATCAGAATGGAAAATACTCTACCTTCTGAAGCGAATAAAATAGGTTAATGAACATCAGTAGAGAAAAAAAGGTATCATTTCGCCTTCGAAAACGATTTCACTCGATCTTCAAAATAAATCCTCTAAAACAGAAAGGAACATAAGCTCTAGAAGCAAACCCAATATGAGTTTCATTAATCTCAAAATAAACTCTGAATGGATAAAACAATTCTGATGACTAACGACTAGAAGTTAGTAATTTCCTCTCGGAAAGAGCAGTTCTTGGGATTCCATCATTAACCATTATTCACGTATGTCCCTTTTTGAAAAGCTTGTGAGTCAAGGAAGTCTTTTCCCTACAGTTGTACACTAAGTCTATCAGAAGTTTTTGGGGTAATCCTTTATTCTTTCATTAATATTTCACGAGGAAAATTGTTGCAGCCATTTATTGCCCTTAATATCTAAGGCTATCTGAATTTTTTGTAAACAATGTAAATAGGCCCTTCTCGTTCGTTCCAAATTTCAAATGATGAAACAAATCTCGGTATGAGGAAAAGAATTAAATCAAATTTGGAGTTCTAGAGACAAGTATATGATATCAGCACAAGATATCAATTAAACAGAAAATCTTAAAACTCAGTCATCCCAGGTTGTACGAGAAAAATTTTGATTTCTTTACGAGGATGTTACATGACAACGGTGACCCTAAAACATTGATCGATTCTATATTTTATTCATCATCTAACCAGCAGTCCAGTGAATGCCTCTGAAAACAATGACACCTCAACAATCAAACATTTAAGCTCATATTTGTACCAACTCTAACGAAACAACTCATCAATGCTTCATCAAACGACACAAATCACATCGTTTATTACTACAGAAAAACCATAAGGTGCTTATTTTCTAGATTATAAGACTACACCCCAAAAATGTTGCAGTCTAATTTAATTTACAAAGTGAATTGCAAGGGCTGTCAGTCATCTTATGTGGGTCAAACTAAACATTACCTGAAAAGTAGAATGAAGCAGCATGAAAATGATTGCGAGAATGGTAATCTATATATAAACAAGAGACAATGTCAATGTTCAATCCGACACTTTCACCTTCAATAATATATATATATATATATATATATATATATATATATATATATATATGTAAGTTTGAAAACTGCGTCAAACTTATTCTACTTCCGTTGATAAATGTCTATGAGACATATGTCATATGTTCAAAACGAGTAAAGCTGTTATAATTGTGAAATTGTTAATTAAGTTGATTGATTCGACAATTGTATTGAATCAGGTATGTGTTTTAATTATAAACCCTTTTGAATATGTACTTCAGAATAATATTTCGTTTATTACAGTTTTTTCTGCATCAATCATTGTCTGATTTCCACCTTTAAGATCTCTGATTCCGAGACTTACAATTCAATACAATGGAGAACAAAGCTAAATTCCGATTTGCATCCGAAGCTGGTTATGATGCCAAGCACACTATAGTGAAGGTGAAAACTATACAACTTCTGAATCAACCGGAAATTTTTCAATTTCCTAAAGATAAACAGAGCAGCACACATCATAAGCAACTTTTTGATAATGATATTGTCAAAAAATGTTGTGAAAAGTCTGAAAATAAGAAATAAATTCCGTAACGTGATTATCACTCTGAATGCAGAATTACAAGGTATTTACATGGATGGAGAGGGAAATATTGTATTCAACGAGGAATATTTAGAAGAGGTATCAATCTTAGAAAAATCAACCGAGTCAGGTATTCTAGAAAAATCTACCAGATCGTTATCAAAGGATATGATCATAGAAAAATTTAATGGGAATAATTTTAAAGCCAGTAATTGGATAAAATTGTTTGTTCAGGAGTGTACTAGAGTGGGAATCTCACAAGATAAATATGGAGAAACTTTTAGGTTATTTTTAACAGATTCTGCTGTAAATTGGTTCAATGTTTGTTTAAAAGAAAATAGTTTAAACGATTGGGATTTATGGAATAATTCCTTCATAGACACTTTCTCAGTACAGTCCTGGACTGACATAGCATATGCATATAATTTTAAGTATTTGAATGGATCATTGTTGGATTTTGCACTTAAGAAAAGAAATTTATTAATGGAAGTAGACGAAGACATTTCGTTGAATTCTCAAATCAACTTAATTGTTATCTGTTTGCCAAATTTTATACAAAGTAGAATAGAGAGAAAAACATTGGGAACAATAGATGATTTGATGGCGAAATTAAAACAATTTGGTCACCTTAATGATAAAAAAAAGAAAACAATAAAACTTCAAATTTATATAAACCATGTTCAAACTGTGAAAAGTTAGGATTTCCTAATAGATTCCACCCTGAAAATATGTGCAGATTAAAAGAACAAAAATCAGGTTACAAGAAGAATAATAATATTAAAGTAGTAAATAATGTAGATTTGGAAAATGCTATAGCAAATTCAGAAGAGGCAAAAAACGAATAGTTCTCCCCCTTATTAGATTACATGTATTAGTGAATGATAAACCTGCTGTGGGTCTATACGACTCAGGGTCTAACATTTCACTAGTAAATTATGAATTTTTAAACAATATGAATATGTTGAAAAGTATAATAAGTGGGGAGGAGAATATAAAAGGAGTAGCAGGAATAGCCAAAGCTGAAGGCACTGTTACACTTAAAATAAAAATTTGTAGTATAGAAAGTAATTTTTCATTTTTCATAATCAAAAACAAGACTTTCAAAGAAGATTTATTACTAGGATTGGATTTAATAAAAAAATTCAGGCTATGTCAAAATGAGAATTTAAAAATAACACAAAAAGGTAAAATAGAAAAAGATAAACAAGTAAATTTGAATGAACTACCGAATAATAAAAAATTGCCCAATAATATACAAATAATTTTGCAAAAGTTTGATAATATATTTGCGAAAACAAAATTTGATATCGGAATAATAAAGGGGTACGAGGCAACTATAAAATTGAAAGAGAATAAATACATTTCAAGAAAACCATACAGATGCTCATTTCAAGATAAAATTGAAATAGAAAAGCAAATAAAAGAATTATTAAAAGCTGATTTGATCGAAGAGTCATGCAGTCCTTATGCAGCTCCAGTGACAATGGTTTATAAAAAAGAAGACGGGAAAAAAATCTCGCTTGTGTATAGACTTTACAGATTTAAACAAAATACTTGTTCCTGAAAGTCAACCGTTCCCTAGGATTGACGATTTAAAAGTACGTGCTAGAAATTGTAAATGTTTCACAAAACTGGACGTGAACTCGGCGTTTTGGTCGATACCAGTACGAGAAAAGGACAAGTACAAATTAGCTTTTGTAACCCATCAAGGCCATTGGCAATGGAAATGTTTGCCATTCGGTTTGAAGACCTCAACCGCAATTTTTCAGAGAACATTATCCAGTGTTTTAAGAAAAAATAAGCTAGAAGAATTTGCTGTGAACTATATTGATGATATTCTCATTCACTCAGAAAATTATGAAGATCATTTGAAACATGTAGAATTAACTTTGCAAGCACTTCAAGAACAGGGTTTTAAATTAAATTTGTCAAAATGTGTATTTGCCAGTAACAAAGTAATTTACCTAGGCCATGAAATATGTGATAACTATATAAAACCAATGAACGATAACCTGATTGCCATTAAAGAATTTCCAGTACCACAAACAAAAAAAAATGTTAGACAATTTTTAGGAAAAATAAATTTCTATGTAGAATATATACCAAATCATGCTATAATGCTAGAACCTCTTTATAATTTATTAAGAAAAAACATAGAATTCAACTGGTCAGAAAAATGTCAGAAAAGTTTTCAGAAAGTAATAGAATATTTATGCGCTGGTCCAGCTCTGGCTATATTTGATCCAGAAGCCCCAATCTATATATTAACTGATGCGAGTATGGAGGGAGTTGGAGCAGTATTAAAACAACCTCAAGAAAATGAGGTGTTGAAACCAGTATTTTTCTTCTCAAGAAAATTAAATGACTCCCAAAAAGCGAAAAAAGCAATATATATTGAATGTTTAGCGATCAAAGAAGCTATATTATATTGGCAATATTATTTAATAGGAAAAAAATTCGTTATATTCACAGATCACAAACCCTTAGAAAATTTTAATATTAAGAAGAGTGAAGATCCAGAACTAATTCACATAATAAATTATATATCACAATTTGAATTTGACATAGTATATAATCCAGGAGCAGAGAATCTAGAAGCAGATTGCTTATCTAGGAATCCTGTTCTAGAACCAAGAAGAGAATGTGATGAAAATTCAATAATTAGAACAATTAATTCTTTACAACTGGAGGATATAAAAAATAACCAAAGAAGTTTACAACTAGATGACAAGTGCAATATTAAAAATGATATCATATATAAAACTCTAAATAACAGAGAAAAGGTATGGTTAACAGAAGACTTTGGAAAATCTCTGGTACAAAAAGTACATAATGAACAGGGACATATTGGAACCAAACAATTAATTCTTATTATATGTCATAAATTCTATTTTAAAAACATGTATAAACATATCAAGATGACATGTCGTGCTTGTGAAGTTTGTAAAAAAAATAAAACTAGAATTGGTTGTTTCAGAGCACCTTTGTCTCAATTAGGTCCGGCAAAGGAATCTTTTGAAATAGTTTCATTGGATACAATAGGAGGTTTAAAAGGAAAAAGCACAAAAAAATATATGCATTTAATAGTTGATCATTTCACGAGATTCGCTTTCATAAGCACATCAAAAACTCAAGTTGCTAAGGATTTCATAAATTTAGTTAAAAAAGTAGAACAACATGGGAAAAGTAAAACAATACTAACAGACCAATACTCTGGCATAAATTCTACACAATTTAAGAATTATGTTAATGATCAAGGAATTAATTTGATATTTACAGCAAGCGACTGTGCATTTTCCAACGGTCTAAATGAAAGAACAAATCAAACGTTAGTCAATAGAATGAGGTGCAAGATTTTTGAAAATAGAAATAAATCATGGCCAGTAGTAGCAGAGGAATGTATAAATGATTATAATAACACAATCCACAGTTCTACTGGTTACACTCCGAATTACTTATTAACCGGAAAAGAAAGTTCTATTCTACCTGAATCATTAGAGAAAAACAATGAAAGGAATTGGGAAATTAATAAGAAAATAGCATATGAAAATTCAAAGAAAATACATGAACAAAATAAAAAAATTTATGATGAGAATACAAGAAAAATAGAATATAAAGTAGGAGATTTAGTATATGTTCAGAACAAGAACAAAATGACCAGAGATAAACTAGATACTATCAGAATAGGACCATTCAAAATCAAGAAAAAAATTTCAGATGTAATTTATGGTATTGCTAGTAGATCCAGAAAGAGCGATAGCTTATATCATGCAAGTAAGTTAGTCCCATACAAGGGGTGAGAAACATCCTTGCCAAAAAGGGGGGATGTAAGTTTGAAAACTGCGTCAAACTTATTCTACTTCCGTTGATAAATGTCTATGAGACATATGTCATATGTTCAAAACGAGTAAAGCTGTTATAATTGTGAAATTGTTAATTAAGTTGATTGATTCGACAATTGTACTGAATCAGGTATGTGTTTTAATTATAAACCCTTTTGAATATGTACTTCAGAATAATATTTCGTTTATTACAGTTTTTTCTGCATCAATCATTGTCTGATTTCCACCTTTAAGATCTCTGATTCCGAGACTTACATATATATATATATATATATATATATATATATATATATATATATATATATATATATATCTATATATAAAAATCTAGTTAACAAGTTTTTGTTCCCATCGTCAGTCCATGTGGCGGAATGTTATCAGAAATCCTCTCACTTTCCATCATTTCGATTTATTATACAGGGTTGGGATAAAGTATGGAACCAAGTAAATATCTTTTAAACGAAAAGAACGATATTTATGAAAATTTGCAGGTAAGTGCAATGGAACAAAAAGCATCTGATGTACATTTTTTTATAATAATATTCCGGTTTGACCGGAAATGCTATCAACTTCTTTAATTTAAATGGGACACCCTATATATTTTTACTGGTTTTGAAAGAGCTTGTTATTTTGAATTCATACATACTGAGTTTAGTGTGAAAAAATTTGTAGAAACGAGGAATATAGCACTTTTACCGACATGAGATCAACTTGCAATCAATCCTTTTTTCTTTACGGAACTTTCTCGAATAATCTCTTTCCTCAAGAGCTCTTCTTCAACTGGCCCAAGTAAAATATCAAATATTATACTGAAAAAATTTTCGAATTATTTTTTAGACCCTTTAACTTTCATTTTTAATAAAACCATTCAAAATGGTGTTTATCCGAATGCTTTCAAGGAAGCCTATGTTGTTCCCATCCATAAAGGATGTCCAAATACTGACATATATAATTATCGTCCTATATCCTTAACTACTAGCCTTTCTAAAGTTTGCGAAAAAATTATTAAAAGGCATATTACTAAATATTTTATTGATAATAATTTGCTAAGCCCAAATCAGTTCGGTTTTATCGAGGGCAAATCCACTAGTGACGCAATAATGAAGGTAGTTGGTCAATTGTATGAAGCAGTTGACGGTTGCACACCAACTGTTGCTGCCCTGTTGGATTTAACGAAAGCGTTCGATTTGGTTCCACATTTGCGTTTATTGGAGAAGTTAGATAAACAATTCGGCATAAGAGGTAATGCTTTAAAATTATTACAAGAGTTATTTAACAAATAGGAAACAAGCAGTCAAAATTAAAGATATTATTAGCGATGAACGGACTGTTAAAAGAGGAGTGCCTCAGGGTACAGTACTTGGGCCGCTTCTTTTTTTGTGTTACATTAACGACTTTCCTAACCTCAAAAATATTGGTAGAATTACGGCCTACGCCGATGACACTGTTTTAGTTTTTGAAGATAAAAATTGGGATATACTTAGGGATGAAGTGTCATTTGGTCTTTTCTCAGCTAAGAAATGGATGAACATTAATGTTCTACTTCTTAATGAAACAAAAACGGTAATAATCCCTTTTGCCAAACGTAAAAATAGTTTACCTTCATATAATACAATTACTACACATTTCAGTTGTGACTTCTATGTGTCTTCTACATGCACGAGTAACTCTGATATTTTACTTTTACAAAATAGGGCTAAATATCTTGGGATAATAATAGATTCCTTTTTAAGTTGGTCTTACCAAATTGATAACTTGTGCAAAAAACTAAGATATTTAATATATATTTTCAGAAGTTTATCAAATATTGCAGATATAAATTCCTTAAGAATTATCTATTATGGACTTGTAAATTCTATCCTAGTGGAGTTTTTGATACAACTCTGAAGTTGCTTGATATTCTTCATAGGAGAATAATCAAAATCATGTATAAAAAACCATCACATTTTCCTACAAGAGAGTTGTTTCAAGTTAGTTCTTTTTTGAATATCAGACAAATATATGTTAGGTCACTCTTAATAAGTTGGTATACGAACAAAATTTACACATATGAATTACTTCATAGTTATTTCACAAGCAATTATATCAACAATAACGCTTATTCTTTCAGTACAAATTCTAGATTGGGGGAGAGATACTTTTTGAATTATGTTCATAAATTTGTTAATTTAATTGATGTCAGTATTAGAAACTTGGATCGTGTTGGTGTTTTTAAAAAACATGCTGGTGAATGGATCAAACTTAACTATGATAGAATTAATAACATATTTTCTCTTTAATCAAGAAAAAATTATCATTGTTATCCACGCTCTGCATTGCTTTTCTGGACCGTTGCAGTTTGGGGGTATAAATGAATCTCAAGAGAGATTAACAAACTTGCTTTGTTTCAATGTGTTACATCTTTAGTTTATGAGTCATTAATTTTGTTATCTTTTTGAGCCACACACAAGAATTTTCTTCTGTGGCAAGATTAATTGTATATGTATTTTGGCAACTAATAAAAAATTTCAAAACCAACCTCCTTTGAGTTTTTTGCATTAGAGCCAAATCGATGGATTCGACGTAGAGGATTCATAGAGTGGCCTGCTCGTTCTCCGGATCTTAGCCCGTTAGATTTTTTTCTTTGGGGTTATCTAAAATCACGTGTTTACGTTAGACGACCAACAAACTCACAGGAATTGAGACAAAGAATTATTGATGAATGTGAACTAATACGTGGAGAAGTCTTAGAAAGAGTGACTCAAGAATTTGTTAATAGGATGGCATATTGTCAGCAAGTAAACGGCGAGCATTTTGAACATTTGAAGTAATTTCGTTTCTCTTATGTTTCTTCTAATGAAATGTATGTCTATTGTTCTACTAACAGTGAGTTATTCCTCGTTTTCACAATTTTTTTTACACTAAACTCAGTATGTATGAATTCAAAATAACAAGCTCTTCCAAAATCTGTAAAAATATATAGGGAGTCCCATTTAAATTAAAGAAGTTGATGGCATTTCCGGTTAAACCGGAAGTATATTATTATCAAAAAAATGTACATCAGATGCGTTTTGTTCCATTGCACTTACCTGCGAATTTTCATAAAAATCGTTCTTTTCGTTTAAAAATATTTACTTGGTTCCATACTTTATCCCAACCCTGTATATTGTGTATCGCTAGTCGAAACCAGGAAAATCTATCAAGTACATACAAAGTGAAACCTTTGAGACATATTTATTTTTTATTTTAATCGTTATGACAGATTAGTGACAATTCTTCCGTTGAAGAATATAGGAATTCTCAGGTAGGACATTGGGGACAATATTCGAAAAGTTATCTAGTCGCTCTCCTAGCAGAGAATTTTTTATATTTTGTTTTCAATTGTGATTGTTTCACATACAAATATTTCAAGTGTTTTTCACTTGTCATACCAAACGATCATTGTATACTTGTTTGTTTTCCATTGTAGCCTTAGGAAGGGTGAAATCAAGCACCGAAACGTCGCTCTAGGACTCCAAATTTGATTTCATTTCGTTCCTTCAACCGAGATTTGTTTCATCGTAAGAAATGATGAGCATCTCCTGGGGTTTGAAAAACATATTCATTGAATATTCAAATTTTAACAGTTTTTACAGAATGGAATTATTTTTTATGATTATGCTGAAAATTTCAAAAAAGGGAAAAATTGCCATATCCTCGTAATCATAGATTTTCGGACCATGCTTCACTCGACGGAATTCGCTGCAAATGACGTCTAGTATATCTCTCCTGAGAGATCACCTCAAATTATCAAACGCCCTGTATATGTAACGTGTTTATGCATACATTGAAGTCTTTTTGAATCGTTATATCTCAAAAACGGTGGCTTTTAAGAGAAAAAAGTTGCAGATAATTTAATGATTTACAATTCTTGTCTGAGGTAGTTGTGTGATAATACTTAACGTTTCGAAAAAAATAGCGAAAAAATTTTAACACCAACGGAGAATCTCAAAAAGTTGTTTTTAATTAGGTTTTCAATAAATTTACCCACTTTCAGCTTGATGGGAATATATGAACTTCACCATTATTTTTTTATCTAATTTGACCGAAATACGTGTTGAAAATCTTCTTGATCGAGCAATCAACATGCGTAAGTACATCGTGAGTTTCTGCAAAATGGCGAATGCGCAAACTGACACTGATAGCTTTCTATTTTAAATTGACTGATTTCATAAGGAGAACATAAATAACATGAAATCTTCCGAAAAAGACAAGAAATACCGCAAAATAGCATGAATCGATTCGGGGGTGGTCATGAAATATAATACGATGGAACACAATTACACGATATAAGTAATTTTCAGGAATGAGACTTATGTTGCATAGGTTTTTTTGGGTATCTAATACTTGAAGTCGCAAGGTTGTGAATAACTACCCTAATATCTCGCTATGTATTGATTTTCGTAGTAACTTTGCCTGTTTACGCTACGTGAATATTGATTAATAAATTATGTCATATAAGTGGTATACCAATATTGTATTCAGAAACATGAACATGAAAAAATAAAAATAACAATTTTAGCCGATTTGCAGTATATTCCAATCCATTCTCACTGATGAAAGTTACGTCTATGACCGTAACAGAAAGTTTACGGCTCACTTAGCAACGTGTTACGTGTTAGGGTCATGGATGAAAACGTATTCAGCTGCCATGAATCACGTAGTGAGGTGGCAGTTTGAACACTTTACGTGTTCAATACGCTTTGATTTCCGTGAGAACGAGAAAAAACGTTCATGAGCAATTAATTCATAGATCCGTGGGGTCCTTTCCAGTTTGCTTCTGTTGGAAGCCTATTCTGTTGACGTTGATCTCTGTTGTCCAGACTTTTATCTTTCATCGATGAAAACTAGAATTGATGCAGGATATAACCTTATCCCAAATACCAAAGATTATAGTAAACTCTAAAATCTTCGCTATATACATGATATAAAGTAATCTCAGTATCTATTGCGGGAAATATGGTCCAGAAAAATACCAGTATATAGTATACTCGTCAGTAGGTTTTACGTACGGTGATATGTCTACCTATAGCATTCATTAGCTGTATGGGGTTTTTTAGTTATTGCCGTTTGAATACAAATTTCGAAGTGTGAAATCATTGTTTATAGAACGAAACGATGGAATCAAAATTATATTAATAAATTTTGCTTGCTAAAAGAACCGATGATTCGAATATAAATGTAAAGAACGTGACCAGTCATAATGAAGTGTATATTGTTCAATATTTCGAGGAATTCAACTTAATAATTAAAATGCCAATATAAAACGTGTACCTTTTTATTACTTTAACGAATATCCATTAAAATATAATGATTCTTCAGAATTTCAATCCCGTGAACAACGTTACCATGGCTACTATCAATGGAATAGGTGGTATTCTGTTTGTCGTCAGAGGATATTGAAGAAATTCCAGATGTTTCTAACGGAGACTGGGGTTATTTAGTTGAATTCATTTCGTACTAACATACCACCTTTATATTTCGTCCGAACTTCGTAGTTCTATAGACTATACACTTAAGAGAATACCCACTGAGACATAATCAGCACCATCACATAACAAAAAGACCATTGCTGGAAAATACGCAAATCCTTACAAAAAAACAAAAATATTCAAAGTTTTCATACTATAATTACCCCTATTTTTGGAACGTTTAAGGTTATGGAAAACTGGAGTTAGAGTAACTGGATGATTCTACGAACCCACAATTGCAGAATAATTTCCCAAGTTATTGGTGTAGTTACACTTTACACCTTTGTTTCTGAGTTAAATGTTGGTACAAGCTCATACCGCGGCTCCGCTCGCGTTATATTTCAATTCAAAACGGTCCGCAACCCCACATTCATAACCTCGTATCGAAGGAGAGACAGCAGGTGTATATGTTATGGACCAAGTGATTAATTGGGCATTATGAAAAATGCCCAATATGGGAGGGCAATGTGATAATAAGTATTGAAATAATCTAATTGCTCGGGCATTATTAATAATGCATATTTAATATCGGGCAGAGTGATTCAACCCAGGTTTCAATTCTTATAATTTTAAAAGAAAACATTAATTACAAAAATAGATATTATTTCCTTTTTCTACATGATATAATTCTTAGAATCTTCAAACTTAAATAGTATATTCCAAAGCGAATGCGAAATTCGAGTGTTAGATGATATTTTCTCTATTTCAGTCAAGTTTCATGAAATATTGTCGAAATTCAATGAACAATTGAGATTATACATCCTATTTACTTTTGTATTGTATCTTGGTAGTTGGTGTGACTGTTACGAAAACTAACACATTACGGTATTTGAATTTGATTCGCACATAAATTCAAATTATGTCATATTGACAATCGACTTTTGTTGGAATCTGATTGGATCGAATATCAATGTAGACAACCAAAAAACCAAAAATATAACTGAAAACAATGCTGTTATGGAGTTCATCACAGCACTGTTTTTAGAAGTGTAATAAACCCATTCTGAAGTAGAGAAATGAATTTTACTTTGAACAAATAGTAAAACTTAGAAAAAAACCGAGAGAAAAACTCAAATGATTGACATAATTTCATTGGAAGCATATATGTAACAAAAAACAAAACAATAATCACAAAAAATAAACATATTCTTTTTTTTCCTAGATGATATAATTCTTAGAGATTTCAAACTCAAAATGAATTTAACTTTGAAGAAATAGAAGAACCTAAAGGAAAATTCAAATAATTTTCACAAAATAAGTCCTAATTATTTATTGAAACAATTTCTGCTTTGATGGCATTTCGAGTTGCATAATTTTGCATTTGTCGGACTCACAGCCACCTTTGCAACTATAACGACTGTATTCTTGTCCGCCACATTTAGATGACTATCTCACAATCTTTCTCAGTGAAATCTCCTTCTCCGGATGATCAATTTTTTTACACCATATTTTGTTTCTAATCTATAAAGACTAGTGGTTGTCATTTCTATTACTTTCTGTGTTTGTCTGTGATTATGTGTGTTAGTATATCATTTAAATGTTTATCTTTCGAAATTTATGATAGTTTTACTGTTATGCTATATATCTGTATATAATTGTATCCTTGCTTGACATTCCCTATAATTATTTGAGGGTAATTAATAAATTATGATTATTATTATGGCGTATCCCCCCGCGTTCTTCTTCGCCCATACAGAAGTGTATTATCACATTGCCCAAACACGACTGGGCAATATTCATAATGTCAGGGCAATGTGATAAATAAGAAACTTCAAATCATAGTTAATCACTTTGCCCTAAATGGTTGGTCATTATTCATAATGCCCGGGCATTATGAAAAATGCCCGGATTTATCACTTGGTCCACAACTTATACATGACAAAACGATGTGGCGTATAGATTCAATGATTTCTTGCTCAAATTCACACTCGTTCAACCTACTGTAACTTTCAAAGTATTGATTTTGAAGGAAATCTAAGTAAACATCACCGTGAGCCGTCTTGGTAGGTCTAATCAATCGATTTTTATAAACGCCCTAACGTACGTTTGTTGAAAATTTGTATTAATTAGGATATCATATGCCTGATCGGATGCGGATTCTCTTCAGCCCATGCATGCGAATTCCACATATTGAAGATACCTGTTGTCAAAAGTTATTTTGTACTCGAAACAACCCTTGTGGGATACAATATATACAATTAAATTTCTCCCAATCAAACCTTTTTTGTTTGAAAATCTAATAGAATATTCAAGAATGCAAATATTTAATCAGTTCGAGATAAAAATTTCCAATTTGATTGCAATGAACCAGTTTTCCACGGAATTGTTGGAATTCCAACATTAAATTGGATATTTCCCTGAAGCCTTATTTGAGCAAAATGCCGTGGACAAAAATTGTATTCGAAAAAAAAGTTCAAAATGGAATTATCTTTCGAAAGACATGATAAAAATGGTATGTCCCTGGAGAAAAAATTTTTGATAGCGCCGCGACGCATGGCTTCTTTATTTATTCCGCAGATTTTTATGCGCATCTCAAGTCGACATTGACTTGTTTAAAACGCCATTCACAGAATGAAAAAATATTCGGGCGTTTTCGAGAAAATTGGGGTTACCAAGATAAATGAATCACCCTGTACATGAATGAACAGTTTAGATCCAGACATCCAACATATTATTATTAAGAAAAAGAAAATTCTTTGCCTTTACGAAGGCACATCGAGAACATTTTTGAAACATAGATGAATTCGAAATAGTAATCATCGAAATGAATACCATTTTCAATTCCCAGGCTCAGAGATCTTTTATCATGAGGTTGGAGAAATGATATTAGATTTTGTCACTGAGATGAAACCGGTATATCTCTCATCTCAGTGACAAAATCTAATATCATTTTTCCAACCTCATGATAAAAGATCTCTGAGCCTGGGAATTGAAAATGGTATTCATTTCGATGATTACTATTTTGAATTAATCTATGTTTCAAAAATTTTATTATTAGAGATACTTACTTATGAAAATATAACACTTTACAGCTTCTGATTATTTGATCAATTCAAATTTCGTTAAATGAATGAAAAATTGTGCATGCACGATGTAAGTTTTGTGAACCCCGTATTGAGAGAAAAAGCACGAATTTGTTCTAAATCAAGAACAAAAAAGTACTTGAATTCTGAAAATAGTTCCTCCAAATATATGGGGTCAAGCAGGTTCCGTGGCTATTGATAGGTATAATATTTATCAACCTTTGTAGATGATTATTATAATTTTTCAGTTGTTTATTTAAAAATGAATCAGAAATTAATATATCATGATAGGTTTGTTGAATACTATTTGAAATGGTAAAAGAAAATATTACTCGAAAAATTGTTAAATTCAGATATGATAATAGCGGAGCAAGGGCGTCGCTAGAGATTTAGTCTGAGGGGGATAAAAAAAATTAGGATATAGTATATTGTCATGATATGTTTCTATGTTATGATTGTATGACTTATTTTGCGAAGGTAAATATTTTCCTGGGGGGGGGGTAATTACCCCCATTACCCCCCCCCGTATCGACGCCAGTGTAGCGGAGAATATGAATCAAAAGATATCATCGAATTATACAGTGAAAAAATAAGAATGATGAAAAGCCAGAGTAATATAATCATTATAATTGAATTTTTGGGAAAAACTTGTTGGAATATCACATAAATATGAATTCAATGCTGAAGCTGAACCTTGTTGAAGACCATTGTTCTAAGTTTCAAAGTAACCACTATTATTATCCACAAAAACAAGAAACGTCATTTTTGAAACAAAGATGAATTGAAAATAGTAATCATCCAATTGAAAATGGTATTTATTTCGATGATTACTATTTAGAATTCATCTTTGTTTCAAAAATTGTTTCGATATGGCCTCCGTAATGGCAAAGAATTTTTTGTTTTCCGTTTTATTCTTTTTCTTGAAGGAACCTCATGTCTGATAGCATATTTTCTAATAGTCGGACCATCTTGCTCCATGTTGTGATTGAATAAACGATTGTTGTCCCTGTTTTCAAGTTCGTAGAGAGAATAGTAAATTAATTGGATCAATGGCTTACGACCGAAGTTATCCAGCCTGCTAAGTTTTTATTGAAACTCGATTCAACTAATAAGACGTGACTATTCGGATCAGAAAATTGCAACTACAGCTATGCGAAATTCGGTCTTCAAATTGGCATATCACCACCCCAGAGGTAAAGTGTGTTAAGTCACAATATCAAAAATAGACAAAACAGCGATTTTTCAGTTCCATTATTGTTTCAAAGAATGTTTACTGCCATTATTTGGTGACTTGATATACCCAGGGAGTCAAAAATGTGTTCCACTAGCTAGAATTTATTAATGTGAATCCAATATTGTAGATAGTTCGTGTCTGAAAAAATGTGACTTAACACACTTTACCTCTGAGGTGCTGATATGTGTATCATTATAAATAGTTAATAACCCAAACACGGCCTTTTTGCCCAAATGTTCCATGAATTCTGGAGGTTTTTCGAGATCTTGTACATGTTATCGCTGAATTTGATTCAACCAAATTGAATGGTTTAGAGATTACATTCCTGGCAGGATTTGATGTCCTCAATTTGTTATTTATATTTAACATGCCTTTTTTACAGATATAACCACGAAAGAAGTTCTGCTGCCATTGCCTCCATAATTCCACCAACAGCTCAATTTGGTCAGCGAACAAGGCTATCCGATAATAGTCACCGGTTTGCGTGCATCTTCCTACAGCTAGGACATCAGTTTATCAGAGGGCTTTTCTTTACCGAACTGCAAGGCTATGGAATACCCTACTGCAAGATGTATTCCTTTCTGGTTACAACTTGCAGCAGTTCCAGACGCGCACTATCCAATTCTTACTGATTTCATCTCTGGACGCGTGAAAACGCGCTATAAGCTCAGCTTTTTCCCGAGAGTTGCATATAAAAAAAATATATTTAGTTCCCCATTTCAATATTTAAATTGAATCAGAGACGTCAACAACACGTCTAGAAATTATTTTAGGGTAAATTTCTGAAGTTCACCTAGAGTTCGTGAAAGATCACATGAAATCCCACTGAAAAGTGTAAAATCCTTATTTGTGAATAAATTTTTCCATTCTTTTTTCCGATATGCATATATTCAGCTCATAGCTCATGAGTTTTTCACATGTGATGGGAAACTTTGATAATCCTTAAATACTTTTTCAGTTTCTTCTGACCACCCAAGAAGGAATTGCTTACGATATCCTTTAAGAATGAATTTTTTAGCTGTAGCTATAACTATACCCACGAATTTAGAAAAATAGTCATAGTATGGTCGAATCCATCTTTGCCTGTATTCGCGAATTGAATCCATTTAACATTAGTGGAAGAAATCACTGTTGATAGATGCGCCGTTTTCAATTAACATATCCTTCGAAAACAGTTTGTAAGTGTGAGGCAAATGAAGTAAGAATTTATTTCGTAAATCATTTACTTATCAAGCATTTTTCACAAACGATTCGCCGCATGCTTCGGTTATTAAATGCTCTATTTTTCTTTGTCCCGCCTTCTTTCCTTTCAGCTTTATTTAAATGAAAATATCTTTCACGTTTTCATATCTCACTTTTTTTTCAAATTTACATTTCTATTAGATTTCTACATCAGATAATGACTTATTCCACAAATTTTTCAATACTATTTTGGCTTGTGTGCTTGATCGTGTTGTCAAATAATTGTTACAGACGTATATGACCTGAAGTTTATTGATGACGTCTACCAATATTGTCAGATACGACCGTTTCAGTTCACACACTGTTATTTGGAAGATACGACCTTTTATTCTAAATTATAAATCCTTTTGAATGATCAGATATACTTCTAGATTACTGGTAGATTATAGAACTCATTGCGCAGACTTTCTAGAGGCAAATCATTTGAAATGGTCAATTAACACGGAATAATAGTAAAGGTGATTTGATATAGGTCAGAGTAGCTTTAAAAGATGAAAATATGTATAAATATTAGCCAGCTGAGACTGTTATTTTAGCGTTGATAATCAATTTCAATCCTATCTCTTTTATCTTGATGTATAGACAGATTTTTTAAACGGTACATTAAAGTCTCTGACTTGTATTCTGTGACCCATTTTAGTTGAGAAAGAATGCATGTCCTGCTATTAAAATTACCAACATTAATGGATTCTCTGATTTTTCATCCTAGAAAATGTTCATGTCCAATCTGATAAACAATGCTCTAAAGAAATTTGTTGAATAAAAATATCTATTATAGGCAGTTTTCATTTTTTTTTCCATCTTATACAGGGCGGGAGAAATCAAAACATCTCCAAAAGTGAACATTTTCGTTTTCGTCCTGTATTTCAGGACGAGTAGTTGGAATACTTCTGTTAGAAATGTTCTGTTACAAAAAAGTGATACAGGATCGTTGAAACCGCATGCCTCTATCTTCAACAATAGCTGAGCGATACAGTGAGGTACCAACCAAAATGGGACACAGTGTACATACTCTACATACATGCGGTGGCGTAATGAATGGACAATATGATTCCTGTGGCGGCTCAGAAAAATATATTTTATGTTTAAAAAAATTCCTTTGGTTTTCCTGATATTTGACAGTTTCGAAACTTCAAGAAAATTATGTCTTTCGCCCTTCTTGATGGCAATAAGTCTCCAACTGAACAAATTTTTTTGGATCTATTTTTTGGATAGTACTTCTGGATAGATACACTATAATATGTAAATAATGATTTTAGGTGCTCCTGCATAGGTTTCATTTGTAACAAAGATAAAATGGGAATTTTAAGTTCAGTTTTTTTTCTAAGTTTAACATAATGCAGTGTGAAATAAAGATGGTAACTTGAGCGCCAGATCAAGAAGAAACATGCCTGTTTAATGAGATTCCGCAATGGTATAACTTACTGTAATTTCAGCATTCAATACAAAATAATTTCATAATTTCAATTTAACATCTGTGGGATATAATTATGAAAGAAGAGTATGAGCTTCTTGATGTCGTTTTATAGAATAAAATTTCACAAAAGGTGTTCAGATGAAGATTCACATTAGTCTGCCTCATTTCATTAATTTTTTTGTGCAGCCATTTCCACAGTAAACAAAGTCCAGTTAGTTGGGGTCTGGTGATAATTGAGGCCACAAAATTGTCAAAAATAGCCTGATTTATATTCTTGGATTCATTTCGACGAGATAGTCCCGAATGCTAAGGGTGCAATGAGCATGGCAAGCAAACTGCTGCAGCCACATACATCTCTCCTCCAGTGAAAAGTTTTCTAATAACGTGGGTAAAAAATTCAGATAGCTCTCTACAGCCAAAGTACCTAATAATTCAAATGAACTAATGATTTCGCCATTTTTGATCCCACTCCAAAGGTATATTATAAATTGATACTGGACCGGTATAGCTAATGCCAACTGTGCACTGAAATATTCTTATTTTTTTGCACGTGGAATATTAGTAAATCTTAACCGTTATAGTGGTGCAGCGTGATTGACGCTCCCACCATACTCGCCGTAGATTAATTTTCACCAATTTCATTCCTATGCTTCGGTATCAGAACATCACAACTGAAGCGCGCAGGCGGCACATAACATGCTTGATTAACTGCGACCTTTTTTCTTGAAACGTGGCTCCGATTCAGTTGACATCATCGTTCGTGCTCCATCATTTTCGTATTGATGCCTCGTTTTGTTGCATCAATGTAGACTCTAACGAGGCGGCCCGAGTCGAGAGGCTTGACTACCCCTGTAGTAAGAAAGCTAGTGAATCCTCCGAGTAATGGATTGTCTGTTAGGCAAAAAATTCCTATAGTAGTAGCATAGTCTTTATACAATGGTAGTAGTTCATAGCATACTGAGGACGGAAACCATCGCCTGGCAACCTCACCCCTGCACGTCATCAATACCTATATCTTTGAAAGAGTAAAAATATTTAAAAAATACACCAGTTCCTGTAAGATTGAACCTTTCATACGATTTTGTTCATTCTTTGTTAAGTTTAAGGAAAATTGAAAGCAATTTCGACAAGCACAAGTATCTGCGAGGCGACTCGAAAATGGTGTTAAACATATAAAAAATAAACTTTTTTCGGTGACGCTGAAATTTTTATATGTATGTGTCTAAATATCTGGAAAATACTGCGTCAATAGTGATCCCATATTTTGTTGTGGATTCTTGTGAATTAATAGAGAGTTATCGAAACGTAAATAGAGGCCTAACTTAAATAAAGTTTCCCTTATTTTGACATTTACTCATGCGCATTCGCAAAAGATTTCAAGGCGGCCTGTAATAAAATACGGGCCTCCTCTACTTAACTTAAATAAAGGACAGCCGTATTTAAATAAAAGATCCCTTATTTTGACAGTTCTCGCAATCTTCTAGGTTAAACAGCTACTCACAACTGTCAAAATAAAGGAAATGTCATAATAAAGTTGTCAAGATACAAATCGTTGCGATAGCTCAAATATTCGACAAACGTTAAGGGATCTTTTATTACAGGATCCTTTAATAAAGTCAGGCCTGTACTTGTGTTTCGATAACTCTCTATTATTCATTTTTAAATTCAATTTTTCCGAGAGAAAAGTTGTCAACAGCCCAGATTTTTTATCCGTGAAGTTAATCGTGAAATCGTCAGCTAAGATAAGTGGAATTTATTACCATTTGTATTTTCGAACCTTCTTCAGTGTACTTCAGTAAAGTGCGATGAATAAAATGCTCTACCTCGTTCAATTTCGGATAAATGTAAATTGCTACGATGACAATGTGTCTAAGTTTGCATAAGCATGCACAAATATCTCCAATAAATGAGCGCTAACGTCTTCAATATTTATTTCAATATTTGGAGTCATAATGTTAGTAACATAATTACTATTTTGGTAAAATAACAACCCAACCATTAGGAACAGCATCTCGTTTGAATTGAACAATACAATTGAAATGAGGTATTCTGATTGGATTATCACGCATCATGCATGTAACTGAAATTTGTAAATCGTATTTGTGACTAAGTAGACTTTGGCAATTGAAAGTCATTATTGAAATGCCATTTCTATTACAAATGAAATCTGAGACACTGAGCTATCGTCTGAACAATATTTAAAGACAGTCTTTTGAATTCTTCCAACAAAGATGCAGTCGACGCAGCTTGCCTTCGATTATGAGAATGCAGAATTATCATTTTTTGTCATAATATACAATTTTTCAATATTAGTAGAGAGTGCAACATAGACTAGTTCCTGAGAATTTGATTTACTGTACTCATATAATATCTCGTTAAAAGTTCCACCTTGAGACTTATGTATAGTTAGAGCAAGAGCTGAAGTTAATGGAAAATGTTTGCGTTTGGCTATACATTTTCTATCTGATGTTAATGAAATATTTGCAGTTCGTAATTCAATGGGAACAGCGAGATTGCCGACTCTATTTCGCACTGCTAGAGTGGCTTCACGCATCCGTCTAGTCGTAAGCACCCAAACACCGTGCCGAAGTCTGCCGAACTGAACCGACGATACACGGCTGTGTTAGGTTTTGTCGTTACGGAAGTTCTACATTTGGTGGCAGCGCTCAATGCCTGAGCTAAAAGCTATGCAACAGATTATAAAAAATTTTAAATCAACAATATATTTTCTTCTTATTTTTGAATAGATGCTACGCAATAGCTTCACCGCGGCAGTCCTCGAGTGCCACACGTTTTTTTTTAACTTCACAATGAATGAACAAAAAAGTATGAATGTTTCAAGCTTATAGGAACAAGTTCATTTTTTAAATTCTTTTTATACTTTCAAGATATAGGGGTTGAAGACGTGCACGGGTGGGGGATGCCAGGAGATGATTTCCGTCCTCAGCATGCTATGAGTGAACACTATAAGAATTTATAGCCTCACAGACAAATCGTTACTCGGAAAGTTCGCTAGCGCTTGGACTACTATGAGCAGTCGATTCGTAACAGCCGCCACGACTGGAGATCTGTTTCAACAGTTTTCGTGTTCATTCCCATGAAATAATGGACGACGTTAAACTAATTGAATTCATTTTCACTTACACATTATTTCAAATCAATTGATAATGATAAAACACGCCGTTATGATTGCTATATTTTTGTTTTATGTAAACATATTTCAAGAAATTCTGTTCAGGGTATCCCAACTTGCTTGAACAAATTTTTCCTTTTGAATACGAACGCATTCTTTTTCATCTCATATCAAACCAACAAAATATTAAGAGCTTGAAAAAATTTTATATAGTGTCTCAATTCTTTTGAAAAAGTGGTTTTGAAAAGTTTTGATCGTTTCTAGATATTTTCGGAAATAAGAAAGTTATGATACAATTTCGAAATTGATAAAATATCAAAATACTTTTATATCCTCAAAACAAATTTCGATTTCACGAAAATCGAAGCCCAGGACTCCTTTCAACGTTTTTTCCTCTCTAGTCTAGAAGTACCAGAAACAGTGAAAATCCAGCAATTTGGGATACCCTGTACATCTGAGTTACAGAGATATTAGAACAAATTGAAATAAATTTTCCTTTGAAAACACACATGTAAGTTACAGAATAATTTGGACCAATATTTAAAAAATTAGTTATGTAGGTGTACAGGGTGGGCATATTAGATCACTACAACTTTTGAACAAGAGGAGATAGACAAAATTTGATACCCCATTCTCGATCTCTTTTTCCGGAGAAACTAACAAGACTAGTATTCATTTTTGGCTACCTTCTCTTTTTTAGTTATAAGCGAAAATTGGAAAAATAGTGATATCGAAAAAAATTTATATCTCTGCTGATACTGATGATAGAGCTCTGAAAATGAAACATTATACAGGCTTTTTTTTACGTAGAATCCAGTGGCATGCTCGCCTTTTTTGCAGCATTTTCAATTACGAAGCTATGACCAAAAGTTATGTTTTTTTGGATAGGAACACTAGATTTCTGTGTCATTTTTTGAAACCTTAATATATTCTGTTTTCCAAAATATATAATATCATGTGCTTCGTATCAATAAATCAATATGAGTATAGGAATTAGTCAAAAACCTATATTCATCTGAGTCTCAATACTTTCTATGGTTTCAATTTTCAATAAGCACGGAAAAATTTAGTATCGTATAATTAATACAATTTCTTTCTAGTAGTTTTTTCATTTCTATGCTCTTGTTATAGGAAGCTACATTTTTCTGTACTCATCAACAGTCGAAACCATAGAAAGTATTCAGACTCACATGAAAATGGGATTTTGATCAATTTCTATACTGATATTGATACAATCCTTACGATGTTATATATTTTTGAAATGAAAAAAAATTAAGTTTTCAGATAATGGTACCGAAATATAGTGTTTTCATTTAAAAAAACATAACTTTGGGTCATAGCTTCGTAATTGAAAATGGTGCAAAAAAGACGATCGTGCCACTGGATTCTACGTAAAAAGTGCCTGAAGAATGTTTTGATTTCAGAGCTCTATCATCAGTATTAAGAGATATAAATTTTTTTCGATATCGCTATTCTTCCAACTTTTGCCTTCAACTCGAGAACAAAAGAAAGTAGCCAAAAATGAATACAAATCTTGTTAGTTTCTCCGGAAAAGAGATCGAGAATGGGGTATCAGATTTTGTCTATCTCCTCTTGTTCAAAAGTTGTAGTGCTAAAACATCGAAATATGCCCACCCTGTACAAGGTGTAATCAGATCACATGGCTGAGTCTCATACAGGGTTGGCTATGTTAGCTTCAAATGTGAATAGTTTCCTTTATGACACAATATTCAAAACGATTCTTCTTGCAATAGAATATAACTCAAAACTGATGAGACTGCCATGACTTCCAACACTTACTGCTAGCTTTACTGCTCTAGTCGCGGTATAGATTGCTTTAGCCGCCACGGCCACAAGGCTGTAGTCGCAGGAGTCTTCGCATAGGAATCCTACCTTTATATTTGCCATCAAATTATTCAATCAAAACTGGCATAATATATTGTTTCATAGCTCTTCTTCATACACCATAAAAATTATTGTGATTTGGACTACTTCAGAATTTAATTCTTGGAACTAAGAAAAAAATTCATTAGAGATGACTCTCTAATGAAAAATTAACTTGATACCTTGATACTTTGGATTTCATGAATTTCACAAACTTTTTGAAAATACTAAGAACACAAATCAAGCTAACACCTCTTGATGAAAAAAGAACTAATTGATCATTTTTGTTATTCAGGATTTAATAAGAGCAGAATTTTTGATATTCTTCAATACATTAAACTATCTCCTCCAACCACGAAGTTAGCTTTACCTCATATGATAGTAATGAACCAATTTCATCCATTGTATTAAATTTAAAAATGCGGCATATTCAAGAAGTTTGGTACCATAATAAAGTTTGGGCATTGCTGAATTTCACTAGATAATACTTCTTGAGAATTTTTCAGTTTTCAGTGTCATTGTCAAACAAGACTCAATATTTCCCTACCTGAAACGAAATTATGAGTTAACAAAAAAATATTTTATTTTTTCTTTTATTTACTCACTTTCTTCAAGGATTTGTTCCTTCTAAGCACCTCTTCATTTTATGAAAACTTTCTAAGGTTTCTCCATTTTTTTCATTCAATTTGGCATTTGCACAAGTGAAACTCATTCTGAAAAGAAATCAAATGCTTCTGTTATGCTATTAATTCTGAAGGAATATCCAACCTGCAAATATAAATTTCGCGAATATGATACTTGAGGAAGAATTGGAAATTAACGGGTATGTAATTTATATCAGAAATCTCAACTTTCCTTATTCTGATAAAAATGCCTTGTTAAATTAATGTTCCTCAGAAAAATTGAACTAATTTAGCATTCACATCAATATGCAAAAGTCCTTTATGAGTAATTGTTTATATATTGATGAGCAAGTCTGAGTTTGGTTATTTTATATCAGCACAAATTTTTTTTCTTAGAATTTCGCACTTCCCACACAAAGCAAAAAATAATTCAATTTATTTGATCGATAAACTAGTGACATTTATCCACGCAGTTTCAAATCAACTAAAAATTTGAATCACGGTACTGCCAGAAATTAAACTGAATAGGCCAGATAATGCAGGCTCCAAAGTTTGAGCGCAATCAACAAGCTTGAAGCAACGATTCCGTAATCAAATAAATAAAATACATAGTTGTTATTGTACCACAATAAGAAGTCATGAAACTATTCAATTCATATTCAACAACAATGGAATTGTGGTTTTGGATATATTTTTATTTATTTCTCTATAAGATTCTTTATACAAATGTAAATGAATTACCCCATTCACTACAAAAACTCAAGTTTAAATAAATGAAGAAATTTTATCGAACTAATAATTTACAGAATTGAAGTTTATTGTAGTCTTCTCATAGGTTTACCTCTCCAAACCTGATCTCAAATCTTGTCCTGGATAAATGGATGAGTGAGTGCATTATTGAGACTTATTCGTTTCACCGGGTCTATAGCCAAGGCCTTTTCCAAAAGATCTTTGAGCTGGGATACTTTTCGTTGTTGGTCGACAGGTAGAATTTGGCTACCTACTAGCTCTGATTGAAGGTCTCTAGTCACTTTGTTAACTGACAAAACTACTATCTTCTCCTGTAAAAAAATCAAGAAATAATGATTTAAAGAATTTTAAAATGCTGTTTTTTCTTTAAATATAGAGAAATATATTGCTAAATTTGAAGAGGCATGTCATAATATATACTGTGCAAAAAAATTTAAGAACATTCTGAAAATCTCAATTTTAATGAAAGTTAACTCTACATTGACTTTATAACTTATTTTTTATGTTCTCTTGGGAAGATTTTGAACGAAACAAGACAAATTAAATGAAAGAAAAATTAAGGATTTCACCGAGTCTTATGTGGAAGAGAAATGAACAATTTTCAAAATACTGAAATGCTGATAAGTGATTTAATACTTGGTATTTCCACCCCAAGCCATTCCATTCAAGAGGTACTCCTGAACTATGAGCGCAAGATGGGGTCTGACATTATCGTCCATAAAAATAGAATTTTCACCAATGTATGGGGCAAATGGCACTACATGCTCTTCAAGAATGTTCCTTATATACTTATCAGCATTCATAGCTCCATTATCAACGACCACTAGGTCTGTGCAAGAGTCAAAGATATTCCACCCCATACCATGATTGATTCTCCCCCGAAACCAGTATAATTCAGGAAATTGCACTGAGCATATCTTTCATGTGGACGTCTGTATACAAGGAAACGTCAATCACAATGGTAGAGGCAGAATCTAGACTCATCTGTGAGGAGAACTCTTTCCCAATCGGCCTCTTCCCAATGGATATGTTGTCTCGCAAAATCCAAACGCGCCCTTCAATGGGCTGGGATAAGAGCTGGGCCCTTGCCGCCACACAAGGCCTTAAATCATATTCTCTTAGGCGATTTCTTATTGTCTGAGTGCTAATTTGCACCCCATGAGTTTGATCAAGCTGATTTTGAAGGAGGCGAGCGGTTGCAAACCGTTGGCTCAACGAAGAAACTCTCAAGTAACCTTCTTGAATGGCAGTTGTTACCCGTGGTCAACCCTGTCCTGGTCTTCGGAAATTCATACCTGTCTCCCTGAATCGCTGCAACATTCTGGACATACTTGTATGGGAAACTCCAAACCTTTCTGCAATTCTTGTGTATGTCCACCCTTCTTCTCGCAAAACTACCACTTGGGCACATTCCTCTTGGGTCAAATTGCGAGTTTCTCTTTGCATAGCGATCAAGTGTAGAAAATCAACAAGAGAAAAAACTATTGATCACTAGAAATGATCGAGAACAACTGATTTTAGAATGGAGCCAATACATTCAAAATCTAATAATATCATCTTTTTTTTATTCCTGCTGCGAAAAAACATCTGTATTGAAGAAAAACGTTGAAAGTGGATAACATATGCACGCATAATTCTGATAAAAATATGTATCATTAAGAACACCTTCAGTTTTAGAATAAATTTGAGATTTCCATAATGTGCGTTAATATTTTTGCGAAGTGTAGTTTATCAATATTATATTAATAAGTTCTTGATGGTAACTTTATATTTACAACTTTAAACAACGATTTAATTTTTTAACATATATTTTAATACTTGAAGAACTGATTAATTCCTGAAGATTCAAAAGTAAATTAATGTGAATTAGAAAAAATCCTGATTTCTAATTAGGTAGGTATATGGAAACTAATCAAATAAGTTTTCATGGATAATTGTGTAGTTTATCTTTGACTCCATGATACTATTACGTTATTGTTAACTTTAGATATATTTATTGACTTTAGAGCTTGTGGAAATTAAACAAACAAACTTACCCGCTCAGTCACCTTATCTATTTCATGGTATAAAAAATTACAGTTTGAATCGAAATGTTGATCTTTGAAGGCTCCTTTCCTTATCACTTTATTAGGAAATTTTCCTTTCACATCCATGAAGAATTTCAACATTTGATTGTTAGATTTTCCAGAAAATAATATTTTTCCTGTGTAAAGTTCATAAATTGTACAAGCAGCAGACCACATGTCAATGGCATAATCATAAGGTATTCCTAAAATTATCTCTGGAGCCCTATAAAACCTTGATACAAGATATGGAGTGATGTCATTATCATTTATATAGGAAGCTGACCCAAAGTCACAAAGCTTCAAAACCAACTTGCTGTCATTCACAAGAATGTTATCAGGTTTTATATCTGTAAAGGAAAAAAATGTATAATATTAGAAATAATGCAATTTCTATTGAACAAGTGCCAGTAAGATTTATGAGTAAACTGTGGCCTAAAATAGCTTCTAACGCTGGAAGTATAGCATAGTTGTTCATAATAAACATGTAAACATGTAAATTCGTGTTGCGTTATAAATCATTTGTCAATGACCCAACAGTAGTCTGAACCTAACTGAGAGATCAGCTTTGGCTAAGTTCTTTATCAACCAAAAAACGCAAACATTTCTACTTAGTTTTATCTTAATGAACTTAACTCAAATGAATTTAATCATTATCTAGCAGGATTTGTATACACAGGCAATAAATAGAGAGTTCTGATGCGAAACAAAGTTCTGTAAACTCGCAGATAAAATCAATGCTCACTATAAGTTTTGCTTGTTTATTGCCTATTTCTTCGAGTCCTGATTAATACTTCAGCTCAGCGTTCATTTGTTAACTTTTTGAAAAATGAACAGGTCACAATCAGCTGTAAACAATGAAATACTTGTTTAGTTTTTGAAATGAATGCTTCCATAGTATGTTTTCATATTGATGTCGTAGAATGAATAAGTCTTAACTTCCCAAAATTTCCATAATAATCCACAGAAAGTGGACGCTGAAATACATTCTGCTTATGTCGAACAGATCGACATATTCAAGCAAGGAAAATTATTATAAAATATTTCTCACAGGAAAAAGTGTATATTCAATGGAGATTGGAAGTTAGACAGTTTCATTTTTGAAAATATTTAAGAACCTAATAAAAAGTCCACATTTCAATTACATACGAAATTAAAATCAGGATATTTATTAGTATTATAGCAAATTTCTAGATAAACAAGCTAACCACAAATAAATGCAAGGATTGTTTCATCTTTATCTGTGTGAAATGTATAGATGAAATTTATTGATTAGTTAACCACTTTTTAGGCTTTTAAAAATCAATTAGTTGAGGAATGTCATTAAAGATTAATGTTCTTCAATCTCAATCCCATTTAATATTTCTCCCTACCCAAGAATTTGATTGATGTGATTGGTTAAATGGCAGAAAGTTTCATAAAGATTTCAGTACAACGAAATTTCGATACCAAGGACAATTGAATCAAGTCACATTAGGAGTTTACTATTGGATTTTGAAAGATATTAATTCGAATTGAAGCAAATATATATTAATGATTTTCAAACAAATATTTCATTGTATTCTTACTTCTCAGTTACGAGTTTATAAATTTGGTCAATATATATAAAATAAAACATTACATGTTTCAGTTTCTTCAGTAATGGGATTTGTTGATCCTTGCTTATGCTACGAAGATTATTATTATATTCATACAAAATTAGGAACACATTGAAGAGCATTGATAACAAACAAGATTAGACTACTTGTTTTCTCTGCTTACTTTACATGTACTTTTAATTAGGTTAGGTCAGGTTCCTGTAATGGTTTTTATTATCACTTAAATTGTATTATGTGACCAATCTTGAAATTAAATGATGTAAGTTTAAAATACATTTTCAATACATACCTGCATGTAAGATACCTGTTTTCTTCAACAATTTCAAGGCCAACAATAATTGCTGAGTATAACTGCGCACTGCCTTTACATGTAAGCCAACATCTTTTCCATATTTTTTGAGAACCTCCCTTAGATTCATAGCTAATGGCTCAAAAACCATACATAAGTGCTGTTTGTGAAAAAAGTGTCTTATTAATCTCAAACAATGTAATTTATCTTCTGGATCAGCATCATTTAATTTTTTCAATATTTCCAATTCTTTCAAACCAGTTTTGTGCCTGAAAATTGAAAATACCATGGAGTGATCTTGAAAATATGCCACATAACTGAAATATTAAAAGACTATTCATGAACTCATACTCACATAATTTCATTATTTCTTATTATTTTTACAGCTACATCTTGATTACTTCTTGCTTGATCTCTCGCTCTGATGACATTACTAAAAACTCCCTGTCCAGTATAACCATAAACCATGTAACGACTATCTAAAATTTCGCCTATTCTCACTCGATAGTAGCCCTCAGCATCATCCCAATTATCTGTTAGGGCAGGATTTTCTGCACCAGAACCCTTAGCTATGATTGTACTAGGAGACTGAAAAAGAATGTAGATTTCATATAACACAAGAATCTGAGATGATAGACCGAAAAAATATTAATTCTAGCAAAACACCGCTAGAGATTTAGTGCAAACAATGATGGATCTATTCGGGATTCGGGATCATGAACATAGAGAGGTGACTGGGCACTGGGCAATAGAAATATGAAAGTTAACCATTCATTCTAAACATACAAAACAAAGTTGCTGTCAATAACTGTATCATCTCCCAAGGTCGGCCTTAGAACCTCTAATTCATAATTACGCAACTAGAAAGGCTATGAGAGATCATCTCTACAGGCCAGTTGCATGAAACTGTTTTGATGTGTAGTTCGGCAAGGAACTGTATTTGACAAACAACAATTTCATGAAACTGGCTCTATGCCCATCATCTGTGTTATTAAAAATCTTAGTTTATAATGAATCTGGCTAGCAGATTCACAAAGAAATGGACTTTATTCTATCGGCCAAGGCCAATTATAATGGATACCCCTTGGATCATAATTCTAGAATATCACAAGCATCAGTTCTTCTATTTAACACCTAAGTTGTATAAGGAAATTTCAAGCTGCTTCTTTTGAGGAACAATTTAATAAAACCGAAAAGGAATTTTTTACATTAGAAAATTAATAAGAATCCATTATCCAATATGTAAAAAAAAAATGGTGATCCCCAAACTACAACTTTTTAACGAGGAAGGTTATGCACACCAGAGAATGATAAATAAATCAATCTATAGATACTTCAGTGTGAAATTTTTTATTGTTATAGCGCTTGGTTAGTAACAGAATAAAAAATTTCACACTGAAGTACCTGTAGATTTATACACAATGATTGAAAATATCCGAAATAATTAGGGGAACGGCAATTCAGGCACTCAACTATTTGTGTAATTAGGTAGAAATTTCCAGGGATATAAAAACAAAAAACCCTTTTCTGGTTAGGTAAGCGTCCAGGGGTTATGAAAACTGTAAAATGATTTTGCGTTCAAACAAATCAAAAAACGAAGCCATAATTCAGACTGGACAAGCATAAATATTTTAATCATCTAACATCTGAAAAATGATGTTCTATTTGATTTTAGTTGATCTAATGATATTTATTCATTTATACATTGCTTGCCTCATAACCAATTCATTGAATACCTAATTTTGTTATTGAAAATAAAATGAGTTCGAGGTATCGGACAAAAATATTCAATGCATATCAACATTGAACTCATTTTAAATTATCATTGGTGTTAGTTATTTCCTCAACTTACCTATTGAAATTGAGGATATTATGGAAAATTTCTAACTCTAAAAAGTTGAAATGAATTAAAATGTAATATTTTTCATGGTTTATGCAATTGTATCAACATGTTTTGTAATTGTAAAGTGAGTTGTCTAACATCCTGCAACTGCAGTGAGAGACAAGATAGAGATTAAAGACAATTGCACTCAGGCCAGATGGCTAATCAAGAGAAAGTGGGCGTCATTTTAAATTCTGTGACCATTCGATGCATTGATGTTTTGAAGCACTGAATTTTCGATGGACTGACTCTTCAAGAATCTCAAATAACCATTTGTTTTGAATGACACATCATTTTGGTTTTGCACAGATATGCTAATAAAGTTCTCTTTGGCGGTTGCTTGGGTGCAAACAACTTATGATTTTTACACCAAGATCAATGCCAAATAGAAGTTTTTCAGCATATTCATGAATGGAATTACAAAATCTTCAAAATAAATAAATAAATGAAATAGAGACTCAATTAGAACACCTCGAATTTTTCATGATCAAATTCCAATTGAAGAGTCCACGGAAGAAAGGCGAAATGTCACATTTTTATTAATTTTGAGCTGAAAACGGCAACGCGCAGGTCATTAGTAGTATAATTACATCCTGTTCTCAAAAACCCAAAAAACACGAAGCATCACAACTTAAAGTTCGTTTGAAAATAACCCCTACAGCGAAGAAACGCGAAATGTCCATGCGTAAAGTCGAGAAAGGCGAAATGTCCACATTATCAACCAGAAGCCGATGCATTCCGACTTGTTCTTTTAAAATCTTTGACTTCCGTGGGATTTATTGCGATGTTTTATTCTCATACGAAACGTATCGCAAAAATTTCGATAATCATTTCAACATCAGTTTCGGTTATCCGCGTTCTGATACTTGCAGTACCGCCTACAACTTCATAGCTGAGTTGAAGGTTTTTCAAGCGAAAATAAATGCAGGATGTGATTCATCTGCTCAAAAGGAAAACCATTTACACAAGGCTTAAGCTGAGGTGTTTTATCAGCGAAAGAGGAATTCTCGACAAATAGCGCGGAAGTATGTTGAAACCGAAGCTATTGCCATGGATTTTGAGAAATTCCCAATATCACTCTCAATATCACGACCAATGACGTTTATTACAGGAGACAACTGACATTGAACAATATTCATGTATTGTCAACAGGTGGTGCTACATTTTACGCTTATTCTTGAAACCATAGGAGGCAAGGGCAAGTCGTATCATTACTTCATTACTTAATCTTTGTTCAGCTTGACTTTAAAGTAAGGTACCTCCACATATTCTGCGATTCATGTGGAGGCCAAAACAAAAACTCCACCGTGTTCCGTTATCTTCATTATATCGTCAATGTTAGGAAGACACTAGACAAAATTGAAGTAACGTTTCCTATAAGGGGGCACTCCTATATGGGGTGAGATTGAGATATGGGCGTGATCAATCAAAAAATCAGAGCTGAACTTCCGGAAGACTGATACAGAGAAATTAGATCATCCAGAGTAAAACCCAATCCAATCATCTATACGAAATTGGTCTCAAATGTTGGGCAGCTTTTACTTGGAAAAACCACCTTACAATTCAAGACCAATCAGAGAACTGAGAGTATTTAAATGACCATCCTCGTCTTTTGGAGCATAGAGATACCTATAATGGATACTGGAGCTAATCTGTTATCCGCCCACGCATCATTACTTCTGATGAATTGCAGCTTCCAGAAGGACAGTTTATCTTACCACCAGAGATGTACCATGACTCAATCGTTCTCGTCTTTTTATTATGCATTTCTCCTTTTACAGATCCAATAAAAATATCGAAGGAAAAATTCACAGATCTTCTGCATCTCAGCCAATTCTGTACTTCTGAAGAAGCCAGGTCGTTCTACAAAAGCTTAACCTATGGACAATAACAAAGGGAAAAAAAATTATGGCCAAGTCATTATACAACAATATTGTATACTGACTTGGTTACTATCGTTTTTCCAAATTCCATGTTTATATGTCATATAAAGTTGGAACATTTCGCTTTTTTTCCGTGTAATTTTTTTCTTTCTTCCGAATGAAGCTTTTTTTTCTGAAGTGTCAGTTTTTTTCCCATTGATAATCATCAAATAATATACAAAACAAAAAGGAGAATGATTTAGCAAAAAAGATCCAAACTAATTCATATTTTACTATGCTAGTTGGAGTTTTAAAGTTTAAAATTCGATTTTCTCGAAACAACTTTTGATGGATATTCCACCTTTCTTCCGTGGGCTCTTCAATTTTAAATTACTTGATTTTGGCTGTTTCTGGTACTTTTAGGGTCGGTTTCACAAAATTTTAATTGTGCTATTAAAAAACCCTTCATAAATTCGAACCAATCCAATCACTCGTTTTGAAATATCAACGAATCGCGGTGGGTCCAATTAATTTAACGGTACAAAGTTTTGTAAAACCGACCCCTAGACTAGATATGTAATAACGTCCTTTGTTCGATTTTCGTGAAAACACTAGTAGTGAAAACCGCTTCATATCTTCACCTGTTTTAAAGAATAAAAATAAAAATAACTGTTTTTCATTGGCCATCCACCTTCAGCCTTGCTTCAAAGATATACCAAAATTTTGATATTTTATCGATTTCGAAGATGTGCCATAACTTTTTGATTTTCGAAATTATCCCAAAAAGATTCGAATTTCTAACAAGCACTTTTTCTCTGGTACAAAGACACTATTTTCAACTTTTTCCATGATATTTTTTTTTATGATATAAGATGAAAAATAATGCGGTGTTATTTAAAATAAAAAAGTGTTTTTTTCACCCTTAGTGCACAATATAAAAAAATTTAAAATAGTGTCTTATTTCTGCTGAAAAAGAGCCTTTAGAAAGTTTCAAGACATTTTCGTAAATTGAAAAGTTATGTCACATTTTCGAAATAGATAATATATTAAAATTTAAAAAATAAGATATTGTGAAACAGTTTCCAGTAATAGTGTTTTCACGAAAATCAAGCCCAGAACTCTTTTCAATATGTTTACCTATCTTATCCAGAAGTACTAGAAACAGCCAAAATCAAGCAAGCTGGGATACCCTGTACATTAGAAATGAGATTGCACTGTGTCTCTTGAATTAGAAGACTTCTCGAAAAAAGAGAAATTATAATTATAACCTATTAAAGTAAGCAGTTGAGTATCCAAGAGATTTTGCTATATTAGGTTGTTTGCATCATTGGTTATGGTGACAGAAGACAAAAAAAAAATTAGATGTATTGGAAACGGTATTACAAATGCAAAAGATTTCTCAGGCATTCAGAGTTCAGTCAGATTGTACATCTCAATGAATTATAAAAAAAAACGAGAAGAAAAATCTCCAACAAAACCATGAATGACAAAATAAGAAGTAGGGAAGGGCGAAGAGCAGAAAGATATCAATATATATTTTTCGACAGTATTGAATATCGATTCGATATATCGAGTGAAAAATATTGATATATCGATATATTTGCCAAATCTCAACGAAAAGTTACTCGTTACTCCTGTGCTTTACCAGAGACCTGTTTTTTCTGCAGCTGTAATAAAAATTTACTCTTTCATAAACGAAAGGACTCGATTCCAATTTTTTTTTTAGACATAGGTTGGATTGTACCGTTGAATTAATTGGAGTCACCGCGATTCGTTGAAATTCCAAAACAATTGGAATAAATAGAATTTTTCCTCCTTCAACTTGCCCATCGACCATTTGATCAAAACACTTGGCACCATCTATCTACATACCCCTAATTCCCAATTTGATGTATGTGTGATATAAAAAAATATCGAATTTGATGTTGTGAAATAAATATCGATAATCGATAATATCGAGAATGAAAATATCGACGATATTTATCGATATATATCGGAAAAAATATCGATATTTTTTGCCCATCCCTAATAAGAAGTAGTTGTTAACTTGCAAAAAACGTCTGAAACGTCGGCTTTTGTATTTGGATTTTTCAGGATGATTTTTTTGTAATATACTATAATATAATATATAATATGTATTACTTTATGCGATTCTCATTGTGCTCAAATTAATTCAATGTTAAAAATTGGTTTCATTTGTAACTGAGCAAACACTAGCTCACTGGGACACTGGGACTTGTGCTGTTTGTGTTTCTGTGTAAATAAATAAAAAACCAGATGATTCAGGTTAAAACCAGAGTCTGAGCTCATCCTCTTTAAATGATTTAACACAAATATAATTTCACAAGAAATTCTGCTTCTGACATGAAATAGAACAACCATATCTGTAATTGTCAACCAAATCTGTTTGGAGAGGTTTATTTCAGAATACTAGCCGGACTGAAAATTACATTAGGAAAACAAAATTAAATTTGGATACAATATTTCAACAAATTATTAATTCAACCCCTTCCGCACCAAGATAATATATTTCATTTGACTTATAGCAACATATAACATACAAACCTATATAACAAATAAATACTTACAGAATTTGCTTTAAAACTATCTTGTTCAGCAAACATATCCCAGTCACTTTGTTTTAATGGTTTAACTTCTTTCTTCTCCACATTCTTGACTTTCATATTAGGCAATAGAGGGGGTGTGAGTGATTCTTCACTGTGTAAACTGATTTGCACCCCCTCTTCAACTGATTTTTGTTTTTCTTGTTCTGATTCTACTTTACCAGTAAGAGATGAATTATTTTCTGCAATTCGGGGTTTTGGAGATGATGGTTCAGATATATTTGTATTGGAGTCTTCATTTGACTGAGCGCTGCCTTCTAGTCTCTAAAATCAAAAACAGAAATTACATTTTATGCTTTAGTCATTTATCCAAAGTTTATGGAGCTAATATGACTAAAAGATAGACATTTTCATTGTATATAAAAAGAGTTAAACAACATCAACATCCTGGAATCCTTCTTGAACTTACTTTTAGCAGTTCTTCTCTTTGTTTCCTACGTTTTTCAATAATCTGTTCCTCGTCTTCCTCATCCTCATTGAAATCAACATTAATCTCTGAATCACTACTTTCACTCTGTTTGTTCTTCATTCCTTCACTCAAAGAATCTTTGAACTTATCCTGTTTTTCTGATTTATGCGATCTATGATGATGATGTTTATCATATCTATCTCTAGATATATCATAACCATTCTTAGAGTGTGAATTATTTCCTCTTGATCTTTCCCTTGAATATCTCATCTCATCCAGTCTTCTATTCCTTGATCGGTGATCTTCATATCTATGACGATCATGTTCATGAGCATATGATCTTTCCCTTGAATATCTATCAGATCTAGATTCAACCAATTTTCTTTGCCTGTCTTCACTTCTCCTATCCCTGCTTTTATCCATATCTGATTTTCTAATTTCCCTACCTGATTTGTCTCTATAATTTCTGTTTCTATTGGCTCTTTCCCTACTCAATGAGCGATCATTTCTTTTTTTATCAAACTTCAGTTTAGGTATTTTGGATTCCCTTTTATTGTCAATGCTGTTGGAATGATCCCTCTTCCTTCTGCCAAAATCTGTTGGAGCCTCATTGCTTGAATCATCCAACAAAATTATTTCATCCACAATAACCTTATTATCTTTTTTACCATGATTTTCGAGCTCCGCCCTGGCAATTTCTTGTTGAAGTAGTTCTTTCTGTTTCATCAATTCTTCCAAATCCATATCAGCTTCAATAACATCAACATTTATAGCATCGCTATCGCAATCTACTTCTGGCAATTCCTCACTCTCCGAAGAAATTATTTCAAGAGAATGAGTACTTACAAGTCCATGCGATAAATCCTTGACAACATCATTAGGATCCAAATTCGTCTTCAAGTCTGAATCATCCTTTTCTAGTACAACATCTAAAGACTTTTTCGGAGAAATTTCAGGGGTATATCTTTCATTAGCAGTACTTGTTTCACTTTTCGTTTTGGAATCATTATGCTTGCTCTTATTTTTTTTGTGTTTTTTATGTTTCTTATTGCCATCAGATTTTTCAGAACTATGTTTCTTATGTTTGTGTTTATGCTCTTTCTTATGCTTTTTCTTATTTGATTCGTCCATGTCAAGCATATTATCTTTTCGTTAAAAAACGAATGAATATAAATTACATCAACTCCACCAAGCAAGTTTCATTCAGATAATCTAAACACTGGGAGAAAAACACTTAAGCTTGGAACAACTTTATGCATATACAGAAAGGAATACCAATATAATTCACAATTCACAGTTTTTATATCGAATCCAATCAAAACTCTTCCTAACCTCGTCTCGTAAACGTCGTGAAATGAAAATGACCACAGAATAATTATCCTATTCTGTGAAATGACCACAGAATATCTATCCTTACCCAGAAGCGACAGCTCACGTATTTTTAGGGGTCAATTTTCAATGACCTTGAGTAACGACTTCCACAAACACTAGCCAAACAAAAGTGTGCAAGTGTGCACTGAGCTCTGAGCTATACACTGCAAACAAAAAACCATTCTTGAATGGAATGAAGTATTAGAGTAATACCAGAATATATTTTGTTATAATATTACCATTTATGTTTCTTTTGAACTTTTCAAATTTATATTTCAGTTGGATAGAATGTTGATGTGTTAGATGAACATTGAAAATTTCAAGTAAAAGTTTTATGACTATATGATTTCTTGTTTGACGATTGTTCATCATATTTTTGCAAAGTATTCGACAGTAGTGTGCTTTCAACGATACAATTTTCCCTATACTGTTAATTTCAAAACGTGTCTATGCATCCAATTAATTATAAGAAATATCTAATTGTATCTTATGATATCGGTGAAAGGTTCAATATTATGAACTTATATTTATGAGATTGGAGAATAGATATTTCTCAGCTTTGGGTATTTCGGAAGATCTATCTTCAAATATATATCAAGAAGTTCATAGATTTGAAAAAGGCTTTTGATACAGTGGACACCGAGATAATGATGAATAAGTTAGAAAAAATGGGATATAGGGGAGTATGGTTCAACTTGGTAAAATCACACTTGAGTGATCGAAGACATTGCAAAGTGATATGGAGAATGTCAATACTGGTATATCTCAGGGATCGGTCCTTGGACCATTACTGTACCTATTACATGTTCAAATTTCTGATTCTGAAATGTCATTACTTTATGTATTCAGATGACACAGCGCTTGTATTCTCTGGCCCAGGCTCAAGAGTTTGTGAACAGAATATAAATGATGATTTGGCAAAGTATTTCAAGTGGCTGTACACTAACATATTAAGCATAAATATCGATAAGACTGTATATATGACAATTAAACAAAATACCCAAAATGTGAGTGATATTAGAACCGATTTCAAGCGAATAACCAGTAATGACCGCGGTTATCTACGGTCCTGCCTGCGGTTATCTACGGTTATAGTCTTCAGGGATATTCCTTGTAAAATGATTATAACCTACAATGACCGAAGTCGCTTGAATGCAGTTGGTCCTAGTTGGTAATTACCAATGAGGACCAGGTTATTCGCTTGAAATCGGTTTAGAATAAGCCTGAATGGTATCTGAAAGAGGTTACTGAGTATAAGTATCATCTAGTATAATCTTACCTGGAATAATCATATTGAAAATATAATGAATAAAATTACCCCCAATGGCAGGTGCAATGAGAAGATGTTCCCGAGAACTCAATGATAACACTAGAAAACTACTCTATCACAGCTTTATAAAACCATATCTATTATACCTAATTTCCTGCTGGGCTGCAGCTACAGGATATCTCATACAAAAACTTCTAAGGATGCAGAATAAAATTGTCAGGACTATATTCATATCAGTACCCCTATCTCACACCAACAGAACAATTATAAAAAGGAACTAAAGTTATGAATATTAAGAACATTATATTTTTTGAACAAAAGTCAAACTTATATACAATATAGAAAGTGAAAAACTAAAATCGAATACAAAACTAACAAAAAATAGAAATTTCCATTGATATGAAGCAGGAAAAAAAAAGTACCTAAGAAGAAACTCGGCAAGAAAAACAAAATGTTTACATTCACCTATCCGGCAGCATTCATTCGTATAATCAAGTCCCTGTTGAAGTTGTAAAAGTTGATACTAACAAAAAATGTGCCGTAACCTCTGTCATTTCCTCAGTGAGATTTAGCTTTTTGTTTGTAATATATAGTTTATTAATATTACAAAATTTATTTTTAGTTGAACAGGCTGAATTATAGTATTTTGTAGGCCCTGGTGCCAGTTTTTTATATGTTTTTAGGTCAACAATAAATATTCGAAATTGAATTGAAAAATCGGTAGATATAACGAAAAATTGGTAGATAAAACGAAAAATCGCTAGATCTAACGAAAAATCGGTAGGTTCGGCAACACTGCAATTTAACAAGGAATGAAGCTGAGTTTGACAGATATACCACCAGATCTGGGACATGCGCACGTAATTTTGTCCCCGATAAATTTGTTCGAGCTGTCGCTTCTGGGTAAGGATAGATATTCTGTGAAATGACGGCTTACACAGAATCCAACTACCGATGAGGGCGCTGTAAATACTTGTTTTCTAGGTTCGAAATTTAGCCACCAGCCTGAGTGGCGCTAGGGGATTTTTTCGTAAATTTTGAATGACAACGGGATATTTATATCATTTTGTGAAATAAATTAATAGATTTTCATTTTGAGAGTGATTTGAAGGCTTTTCAAGATGTTTGTGTGTGAATGCATTTCTGATTGTACATTAAGTGTGGCGAATTCAGAAAAAAACTCTTTTTCACCACGAATGATGAAAAAATTGTATGCAAAGATATTTAAATTACTTGTGAGAACAATTATTTTGGTCAAATGAATATGTATTACACTTGTTGGGATTGGGATTACTCAAATGACGTAGAATAATATATTTGGAAGTATTTCCTAGATCCATGAGATTCTTCAGAATTCGTAAATGAATGGTACTACCTCGAAGTGATATCCAATTGAAGCAGAATCATTCGTGCTGCAGACAGGTTTAGATGAATCTGTTGAATTTGGAAACATACGACTTCATTGGTTATTAAAGTTTTACCAAATCATTTTTGAAAGCGGGTGCTCCCTTTCATGAACATCACAAACAAAATTTGATTGAGAACATTTCATTTAATCATATGTTGGAAAATGAATAAACGATTCTGGAATTTTTTCCAATCTTTAATTGTGTTTTGTTTGAAATTTTAAAATGAAAATTGTATATGGGTCGGTTTCACAAAACTTTGTTTGTACCGCTAAATTGATTAGAGCCACCGCGATTCGTGGAAATTTCAAAACGAGTGATTCGATTGGTTCTAATTTACGTAATCACACAAGTTTTGTGAAACCGACCCTAAATCTTTCATCACACAATATCCAGATAACAATCAAATATAGATAAAATATTTGTTTACAATGGAAAATTTGCCAGAGATTATACCAAAAAGTCAGAAAAGATGTATGTTATTGCCAAGTCGGAGTGAAACGACTAAAACAAAATGCTGACATAAATATGGAACAAACCTTGAGAATTTATAAAATACTTAAAAAATTTTAATTGTTTGAAAACTCAGAATCTTCCAAACTAAGTGTTTCCAAATTCAGTCAAGGAGTTCAATTCTTTCTCATTTTTAAAGGCATTTACAAAATTTCACATCAAATCACCAGTGTTCACTTGTCTCATTGTCTTTGGATATTTCCTCTTCATTTTCAAATGTCACAGATTGCATTTTGAATAGCACATGAACAGCAGATTGTTCCTCTTTACTCAAAGCAGACAATATTGCAGCATTTTTTTCTTTGATTCACACACCACTTTCAAAATCATGGAAATGAGTTGTTGATTGATTAATTATATGTTTACCCCTAAGAGTATCATTCCTGGATTCTCTCCTCAATTCATGTGAGGCAATTCAAGCCCTATTAATTTCTTCTGGATATTAACTACGTTGCAATTTTCGAGAAGTCACAGCAGTAGCTTCAAGCTCAGGAGCTTTCATTTGCTGAAATTTTGAATCTGAAAAGATAAATAAACTGTTATGAAATATTCACAAAATTTTTTACAACAGATCTATGGCAAGATTATCAATCTGAAAATGAAGAGATGAAACAAACATTTTTCCCATCGAAAATATCACTGATTTATATGACAAACCATGTATTGTGAACGGGATTACTCCAAAGTATACTTGTTTTCTTAGGGCGATATTTCGCCGCTAGAGAGAGTTTAGATTTTTAAGATTCGCCAATATGGTTCAATTTATATGGCCACTACATAGAGATAGTATAGATACTATCTCTATGGGCCACTATCACTATTCTGTGACTATCAGATAGAATATTCTATGCTATCATCACAGAGTACAAATCTTAGGTTAGGTGCGTTTCGAATTTGTGCGTTTTGTTTTCAACCGCGATCACTGTGACATTCTTATAACGATTAAATTGATTCCTTTGTAGAAAAGATATAACTGCTTAACAACATATTCATTTAATTATTTCAAAACTAGAAAATTATAGGAAATCTGAGTTTTCCGAGAGCATTTTTAACCTAAACCATAGACAAATTCATTTGTTTTTCTCATATACCACGAGCTACTAAATCTAACAGGCCAAAAGGTTAGACCGCAGCGCTATGGTGGCAAGTAGTAGAACCATAAATATTGACATTGGAGTTTTCCGTTGTATTGTTTATGTGCATAGTCGTGTTGATAGAATTGGAATTAACATTCAATATGAAAACTCTTTTGACGTCTATAGTCAAGAAGTGTGTTACTGTGAACATATTATCACCTTTTGTGAAGGCAAAGGCGGTAGGAGTCATCATTTGTTTCGATACAGTTTATATATTTCTGTCAAATTCATTTGGGTAGCATGTATGTACATGCTATTTCATGGGCGGTCCTAGGGTGAATTTCTGGGGGGGGGGGGTAATTTTTTCCAACAAATATATATCTACACAATGTGTCCCACCGGGAGTGCCCATTAGAAGATTTTGTAGAAATTATCATTCGATCATCAGTCGTATTTCGTGTGAAAATATAAGAGAAGTCTTCATTCATGATATATTTTTGAATATCAATGACTTCCGCTTTCACCGAAAATTGTATCAACTTTTTTATTTCTAATGGAACCCTGTATATTATGACTTTTTCGGATATATCTCTTAATTCACTTTATGTTTCATTTCTTATGGCCATCTAGGACCGTCTTCGAGTTATCTACCGTTTTTTGAAAAAAATTATGAGGCTTGTAGCAGACTGGGAATTCGACGAAGGCGCAACGCATTTTTTCAGATCTGTTTTTGAAATGGGTTAATACCGTGAGTGGAGTCGTTTAAGGGTTCTCTTCATCTAAAATGTACCATTTTCGAGATATTCAGTAATAACTGTTAGTTACGAGCATAATATTGTCTGTGAGGTACTGAATATAATCAATGTTCGCTCTTTCATAGGAATCCCTCTGACTTTTTTCGAAAATATATATAGGGATATAGGGAACTCTTGAAAAAGTCCACTCTTTTTTCCTAATTCCTAATTGATATTTGAGAGAAAAAATTCTGTTTTCATTGGAAAAATATACTATATAGTGGAGAATTTTTTTGGGAGGTTTTAATGTGGGATTCATCCCTATATAACGAAGAAACAAGAAAAAATATCGATTTTTCATGAAAAATCCCGGTACTTTCCTGCTTTCACGGGTGACGCTGCCTGAACTATGAGAGATAGAGAAACATGGTCGAAGACAATTTTTTAGTGCTTGAAAATTTCTATAAAAAAGTCCGCGAAGACAACCCACGATAGTCATTTTTATTTTTTTTAATTCAATCCAAAATAATTGACAATTTAAAGAGGGCTTTTGACTGGCATGAAATGAATCAATATAAAAATGAATGTGACTGTTATCTGCGGCATTTATTCCTGATGAAAAATGTTCTTTGAAGTGTAGTTTTCTAATGGATACTTTGAAAGTTACAGTAGGTTGAATGAGTGTGAATTTGAGCAAGAAATTATCTATACGCGACATGGTTTTGTCATGTATACACGTGCAGTCTCCCCTTCGATACTAGGTTATGAATGTGGGGTTGCGGACCTATCAGTACCGTTTTAAATTAAACTATAACGCGCGGGTATGGGCTTGTATATCATGAATGAATGTCAACGTGGCTTTTATCTTCACACAAAATTTTGAGGTGATCGAAATATTAATTTTCTCCATGAAATTCTAATGAACACTCCCTGTGGGACACCCTGTATATTTCAATATCATCACGCCAATTTGATGTATAACTTGTAATTCTTGTAAAAAAAGAAAGGTAGAAGAATTGCTACTAAAAATATCCATCGCCACCCCACAAAATGATATGCGTATGTTTGACATGAAAAAACGCACTCAAACCATTTGGTCAGTATTTTTAATATTAGCCAATGTGTAAAATTTTCAACAATTTGGAGATATGTGACAAAATTCACTTGTTGAAAATGTTTAATTTATTACGAAAATTTAATAAAAAATTTTTTGTAAATCATGATAATATTATATATTTGTTGGTTTCATTTCATTAATGGATCAAAAAATTTGAAATGGTCGAGGTGTTCTGGGAGGGGGGGTAATTACCCCCTCTACCCCCCCCCCCCTTCCCCCTTAGGACCGCCCTTGTGCTATTTCATATTTTATGTTTTTTCTTCTGATGATGATGTGATGTGAAATGATGAAAATGGAATTTCACCGATACAAAAAAAAATCAACAGTGGCAAAGAAATACAGTAGGCGCACGATAATCCGGAGTTCGCAAATCCGGCACGCTCGGTAGTCTGGCACTTTGAAACTCAGGTAACCCGCTCTAGGGATGGGAAATACTTGTTTATTCTAATACCAGGGATGACAAGTATGAGTATCGAGAAATACCAAGTACTGATACCAGGTATTGAAATACTTGCAAGTATTGGGCCTTGGGCGTCTCTCAAATACGGGTTGGTTAGGTATGAAGTAGCGGTGTTGGAGTACGTAGACTAGACGTACTCTTTACTTTGTGCGTTGTTGATATGATCATTGGTATATCTGAAGAAAATTGATATTCACGTTCATCGACAACTTCTGTTTTTCTTTGTGAAAATAAATTTCACATATTAAATTGAATGATACTTTCAAAACTACAGAGTTGGTTAACTAACAATTTATTTTCACGTGCTAAGATACCCTAATTGATTGATTTTAAATCACAAATCCAGAAAAATATGTAATCCTAATCTAGCTATACCATTTCTAATAAAGTCAGGTGCTCCACAACTATTCCTTCATAATTCGACCTTATTCGAAAAAAGTGCCCCTGAAAGGTAAGGTACTGTTATGGAATTTTTGTTATGGTTCTATATTTATATCTAAATTTTGATTATTTAAAAAGGATACATAGTACATTACCTGGTTGAAACTATATCATAACATTATTGCAAGTACATGAATCAAAATTCAAAAGTTTCAACATTTAAATTTATTGTTTACATTCCAGAGATCATTTCAATTCAAAATTTTCATAGTAAATTTCATATGTAATTATTAATTGTAGTCTTCGATTTCCAAATTCATTGAGTTAAATTGCTGGTTTCTTGATGAGGCTAAAATTGAAAGATTTTGATAAGAAAAATGTAAATAAATTCTATGTTACTGTATGATGTATTAGAGTTGAGAAATCTAGAGAGTAAGGACTTTTGAGGAGTGAAATCAGGGAGACGAAAAAAGAAGATGGCGCCCAACGCGTGGCTTGAATTATAAGAAATTTTTCTATTTATTGAATTTCAGTTATTTATATTTATATAAATTTTAATCAAGTAACATAATAAAATGAATACCAGAAGTAAAACAACAATGGGAGAAAGAGAAGAGCAAGAAGAAAATATAAGTGGAAATGTAGGTGATCAAGGTAGAGATACATCTGGCATAATGAATATGTTATTAGAGATTACACAAAATATAGAAAAACAAATGAAAGAAATGAATAGAAAATTAGAAGAAAAATATGATAATATTAGAACGGATGTCAATAATACATTAACAATTCAGAGAGAAGAATTTCTTACTAAAATAAATGAAAATGAAATTAAAATAAATCAGATTAACCAAAAAGTTGAAAATAAAATAGAAATTGTTATAGATAAGATGAATCAATATAAAAAAAATTCTACAGAAGAAATCGAAAAAAAATAGAAGAACAAGAAAAAAAAATTCAAATTTTAAAAACAGTACAAGAAGAAAGCAATCACATTTTATTGAAAGAAATTCAAAGACATAAAACAGATCAAATTCCTAGTATTATGATGAATACCGAAAATAATCAAAAATTCAATGGAAATATAAAACATTTACATCCAAAAATATTTATTAATGATATTAAAAATAAATTGAAATTAATACATGATTGGGAAGATCAAAAGGAGATGATTAAAACACATTTAAATTCAAGTGCTGCAATATGGTTCATTAGTCGAGAAGAAGAAATTCTCAACATGAATCAATTTGAAAAGAGATTTTTAGATTATTTCTGGGGATTTGTACAACAGAACAATGTGAGACAAGAATTAATATGGGGAAATTTCAATTATAATAGAAGTAATAATTTAAATGATTATTTTTTAAAATTATATAATATGGCAAAACATCTCGACCCAAAAATGCAACAGGAAGAGATAATAAAATGTATAAGTCGACATTTTGGCCCAGAGATTGAAAGATATGTTTTATTCAATCAAATTAATACATTGGATAAATTTTCTACATATTTAAACACAATAGAAAATGATTTGAAACAAAGAAATGGAACATATGAGATTTACAATAAGAATGGTGATAATGGAAGGGAAAGAAATTATTGGAATAATAGGAATTTGGAAAATGGAAAAAAGAAGATGGAAGGGAAGAAAAGATTGTAAAAATTGAATTGAGGATTATTATTGAAGGAAAAATTAAATGAAACAGACTTAAATTGATAAAAATTTAAGTGTTATACATATTGAGTGGGTGCAATTAATATACAAATGGAAATGGAAATATAATTAATGGTAATAGAAGATTTCAACTTACGAAGAAAGAAAGCCGATAGAACCAGTTATTTCAGAAATATTCATTGAAGAATAATTTCAAGAGACTATTTAGAAATATTGTAGCAGATTGTGATGATTGAAAGTGAGTGACTTATTAACATTAACCAATTTTCGACATAACCTTATAGGAATATTGAACTGATTTGAAAACCATAGAATTAGTGATAGTGTTTATTTTTCTTGTTTATTGATAGATTAATATAGAAATTAAATTGAATATTTAGTAGTTAATAAGATTTCATTAAATTCAAAGAATTATCAATTATAATATTTTAAAATCAAAATCTTTCAAGTTTTATTGAACCCTCAAATGAGATAAGAATCAAGGCCAGGTAAAATTTTCAAATTTTCCAAATTCTATATTTTTGTTATAAATTTGGTTCCTCAAAATTCAAATTAAATTGAAAAATTTTAAAGATAAATAAAAGGAACCATAACAGTACCTTTCAGTCAGGAACATGCAAGAATATACATCAATTAAAAATTTATTGATACAATTGCATGATGAGTAACGTCATAGTACCCTAAATGAAATTTAAAGTGTCCCTCTGTCCCTCTGCCAGTGGGAATTTCCCACTATTCCGGATTCCGGGAATTTATATATCTACCGATTTTTCATTTTCTTTAAGGGTGCGGTATCAGGTAAAAATTACAAGTGCCGAAGTGCGCCGATGGCAATAAAGTTTGACTGTAACATAACGATAACAAGTATCCGATCCCCGATACTTGTGGTGACGTATATGAAAAGAAGTGCCGACACCCAGTCCCGGTACGCATCGGGCGTTACAAGTATTTCAATACTTGTTTTGAAAGTATTTCCAAATACCACGTATACGTACTTGTCCGCCGATACGTAGTATCGATACCTGGTATTCGGAATACTTGCCATCCCTAACCCGCTCTATAATCCGGCATTTTATACACCTGAACGCCGGACTACCGAGCGGTTCGAGTAGTTTCTCCCGCTCGGCAGTCCGGACCTAACCTCGACAAAGATGTCCCATATTTGTTTTCTCTTGTTTCACAGCGTCCCATGACAAAATAGCGGTGAACTTTTGCAAAAATTTGATAGTGGTGAAAATCATATGAAGTTAGCTTTCTTTTCCTGTATAAATTCGATAATCCGGTGCCGGATTATCGAGCACCTACTGTACTTACTTCAAAAGATGAATGTTGAAAGATTTCTACCTACCTGAATTATTCATTCTACATTACTCTGCAATTTAACAATCCCAACAAAGTAATGATAATAATAACGCCCCATGTCGTACAGGAACAAAATTTAACTAAAATGAACAGCAAAAACTATTTAAACATTAGTATAACGAATACTAGTGTATTGAATACTACTGAAAATCGTAAATCATTTTGATTTAAAATGTAATTCTTTCAGGTAATCGCATATTTTTTACACAAGTCTTGAAAACGTAATAATACACATGTGCTATGGCTTGATGAATGAATTATCAAATTTAATTGGGGACCCTCCTATTATGATTCTGGAAGGTAAATCAGTCTTCTCAAGAAACTTCCGTTGTTTAGAACTGGAATCTGTAAACGATTAGAATATCCCTATAGATCTAACCTAAAATTTCTTGTGTTTACGTGCTTACCTGGATAGAAATAATCGTCATCAATATAATGCAGGAATATTCTTGTATATTTCTAGTAATTGGTCTACCCATTTTGTGTTGAAGTTACCAAGCTTTTTGTCGATCCCCAATTTCACTTCCTCCCAAACACGATATTTATTACCTCACCCACCAGCTTGAGGAAAAGCATGGAACTTTGATATATAAACAATTTTTTTCTCATGAAGAACACTGAGGAGCTGAACAAAAGAGATTCGAACGATTCATATTTCCTAAAATAATTTCAAAACATAAATATTCACATCAATCGCAAGAATATTAAGTACGAGAACAAGAACTATGTCAATATTTGTTGTTACTGAGATTGTCACCAGGGTGCGTAGCGTTTATTTTTCATCGCCCATCATAGAGATCGTATACTATCCCTATGTCGCCCATAGAAAGTATACAGTTTTCTTGTGCAATTCGCACTCTGTTCGATATAATTTCAAATTCATTTCAATTCACAACGAAATGAAACTGTAGAGAGGGAAACAAAACAGCATTTCGTTTATCTTTGAATAATTTGTTAATATTTCATCGCAAATAATCCAGAACTCACCACGAGGAAGTAGATGTTGTATTGAGTTCCACAAGAACATAATCAGATTGAAAATAGTTCTACTTGTTGAAGCAAATAAAATAGGTGAATGAACATCAAAAGTGGAAAAAAGTATTATTTTAATGTCGAATACGATTACATTCTAACTAGGTACTCATTTTTGAACTTCAAATAAAACCTTGTATATATCAAAATCATATATGATTTCTGTAGTATTCAATACACAAGTATTCATTATACTTATGATGAAATAGTTTTTGCTGTTCATATGAGTTAAATTTTTTGGGTTTTTTTCCTGTAGGACACGAGGGTTTATTATTATCATTACTTTGTTGGGATTGTTAAATTGCAGGGTAATGTAGAATCAACAATTCAGGTAGGTAAAAAGATGAGATGATGAGTTATTAAGTTATTTCTTTCTTCACAATTAGGCAATACAAGAGGCTACGTTCTCGATGCAGACTGAAGAAAGTTTATTCAAGGACTCTTGTTTGAGCTCACAACAACAAAAGTTAACATAAGCATTCTTTTTCTAAAAGAAAAGATCAATATGAAGATGATCATTTATTGAGTGTTATTTGTGAAAATAAATGAACTATTCTGAAATTTCTAGTAGTCTTTATTTGGGTTCATTCAATATTGAAAGGAAATTTGTAAAGATTTTTCATCACAAATCGAATATGAATGGAATATTCCTTTAAATTGGAAAATTTTCTATTCTACTCACATTTGTTTTTGTAATAGAAGGCCAAAATATATATAATTATGTTTTTCGGGAGGAAGACTTCGTTTTTAAAAAAAACTACTTCTACTTTATTCAATACAAAACAAATTAAATACTTGGTATGAGCTACTCGATTAATAAACCAACTAGAAAATGGCATCCACAGATATTTATAATATTTCTTTATCTCATTCTTCCTGCGTATTGACTGCAGGTGTTCATTGCTTAGTCTGGAAAATATAACATATTAATATATCGAATAAATGGTATACAAATAAACAATGTATCATGTATCTAATTAGTATGAGACCATATTATATATTTCAACCCCCTTGATTAGGAGAAGCTTTACATATTTTCAAATATTTAAATAACAAATATAAAATAAACAAAATCACATATATTCCTAAATTAATCATAAAAGTTGATGTTGAATTGGGTTTCCATCTTCGTATATCTAATTTAAACAACTGGGATATCTTCTCCCTGGATTCTGGATTTCTTCTTTCTCCTCTTCTCAGGATTTGTTTCATGGGACTATCGCCTATGTATATTTCCAATTTTTAATCGAAATTGGGAATATCTCTTTCTGCCTGAGGCAGTTCAGTCCAGTGAGAACATCTCCTGAAATATAACTCCTGAAGATGCCAGACACTCGAACTGGCGAAACGTCGAGAACTAATCTACGACGACGGCCTAAATGCTCGAAAGAACATGTCACATTGAACGATGGCCGCGAAAGCCTCAACCAATTCATTAAGTTAAATTTAGTTTGCTGAGGACATTCTTCTTGAATTTCTATATTATTAATTGAAAGGATGCTTCCTTCTTCTAAAGTTTTCAAATTTGATATAGGTATAATTTCTTTCCTGGGACAATTTTCTAAGTGTGTCTTCAATACCTTCTTCATATATTCAGAAGGTTTTGTTAGGGAGTCTTGATGGCAAAGGTAATCTTCTTCGACTGCATGACATTCACTGGTTGACCATTTCAATTCTTCTTCTAGTGTGAGCATATAAGGATTGGTATAAGGAAGGGTAAAGTTTTTCTGAGGGATATAGTAGAACTTGTATAGATTAAAATTTTCTTCATAAACGGTCGGAAATGATATAAGAAATAATAGAACTTTCTCTTTAAACATTACTTTTGTATGACATCACTGATAATAATCTTTCAAATGGTGCATTGGAATAATAGTGTCATTTTTAATTAATTCTGCGAATTTCGTGGCAAGATAGATTCATGTAGAATATGTTATCTTGCAAAGCTCATTGCTGTTGGGATTTCATCTAATATACTTTCAATATCCTTAATTTCAAATGTGAGAAGATGCATGTGTTCAATGTGTTTCAATTGCTGTATTGTTCGTAATAATTTATAATTATCTGCGAATGGTCGAAATTTATCAATATACATACTTATTTTTCAAATCGTTAATTACAGTAGCAATCTGTTTTTGATTTCTCATAAGTGTTTCCTCGTTTCTTGCTATACTTTCAAAATAATTTTTATAAAGTTCTTCGTCATCTGAATCTAACGAACATCTTTGAAATTTTACCTCCAATATTACTAAGTCCTCTTTTCACTCTTATTTTTCCATTTAAAAGTTATTCTAAAGTTTTAATGTTAATTGTATTCGAATGTTGTGAATATTCATGATGCGGCGTTTGTGTAAATCCCAATAATTGTTTTTTTTTCAAATTATCAATTTCTCTCTGATATTTTAAAATAAGATCCTCGACTTGTTTCAAATCAATATGATAAATCAGTTATATATTCTTCTTCGTTCGTTATATAAGCTTTTCCAAGTAAAGTAGGGAGTATATTCTTTTATGGGGGAGTAATATATTTATGAGAAAAGTGTTTATTTTTCATATCTTGAATTCTATGTGTATCTAATTAGTATCAATAACTCTCTGACAACCGGGTTTTTAACGTAAATAGTGTTTGTATTTAAAGGGAAGGAACATCCTTCTTTTTGCGGAACGTTTTTCGTCCAATTTGCCTAAATATCTTTTTTTGAAATCACTTAGTGAATCTTCATTAATCTCATCACTAACAATATCATCAATTTTATTATAATTTCTATTGTTACTTCGATTTAATAATTCTTGACATTAATTTCTTTCATTTGTTACATTATTAATAATTGATATTGAATCATTCTCAATAGGGTTCATATCGTTTCTTTCACTAATACTAAATTCATAATAAATCTCACCATATAAAGTATTTCCTACTTTCGGTAATCGTATATTGTATAATTCTTCTTCTGTAGCGTGATTGGCAATAGAAATTACATTTTCTTCAATATAGTTCACTTAATATTGTCATCTTCATTACGTGAATTATCTTCTTTTCCATTGAAGTCTATGAATTCTTCATTTATTTCAATCATTTTATTGGGATCAAGATTGGTCTATAACTTTCGTTTTTCAAATTAGAACTCTATTTTTTTATGATTGTCTTGGATTCTGCGAAGAAAAATGATTTAAATGTTCTATCATGTTGATACTCCTAAAAATAATAATTCTTGAGTTCTCCAGGAGAAACTGTAATACATGAAATGTAAATTCGTGGACAATACAACTGAAAATGGCCATTTTCTCGATTCTTGAGATATTTAGTATTTTCTGATTCCATGTCGTACGTTGCGTCAAATGCATTAAGTTTGTTTCATAACAACAATGATAAATGAATCAAGAAAATGGCCATTTTCACTTGTAATTTGAAAAACAATTAAATAATTTCCTTTTTTTAAATTTTTTTCTGTTCTCCCAATATACAGGGTGAGTCGGGAGGAACGGACCAAACTTCAGGTATGTATTCTATAGCTCGAAATAATATAAAAAAACTCATATGTTGTTATCCGATTTTCATTTGTTCTCAAACTATAGCGTCATTATAAAAAACAACATTTTCTATATTAAAATGGTTTCATTTATAGCATTATTCTAATAAATGCACGAAAATCCCGCCATTAACCTCGAAACACATTCGTCTGCGAAGGGCTCTCGATGCTTTTCTGATTGATTCGTGCTTTTCTTTAAAAAGCAATGCCGTATTTCTAATGCGTCGAATTAGAGCATCCCGAGTGTCAACTTTAACTTTGTATACCTAGTTCTTGAACCAGCCCCACAAACAATAGTTCAATGGTGTGAGGTTTGGAGATCTTGGAGGCCAACTAATACGACCACAGCGACCAATCCATAGTCCGAGAAACTCTTGATCTGAATATTGGTTGACCTTATTTAAATATTCTAATCACCCTATAGTTTGAAAACAAATGAGAATCGGATAACAACATATGAGTTTTTTGGAATTATTTCGACCTGCAGAATACACACCTGAAGTTTGGTCCGTTCCTCCCGACTCACCCTGTATAAATGGCAACCAAGGAGGCAACCCACATATCAAAATCAACGCAATTTAAAGAAATCACATCTCGAATTATCAGTTGTACAATCTGTAAATTCTTTAGGGTCTAATGGTTGTATCATTCGAAATGAAAATGAGGAACGTGGAACGTTGAATAAGATTTTTTATTCACTCCTGAACTTTTCAACTTTATGTCCTCCCTAAATCAGTCCCTGAAAAATGAATAATAGGACGGGATTAAACTCAGTAAAATGCAGAACCTTGTTTCAGAGACTCGGAAAATGAATTATTCTGCAAGGTGGAAAGTATTATAGTCTGCACTTTCGGCACTTAAATTTTTAATGATATTACATTGATTATTCATGAATAACATAATTCCTATTTGGTATGATGAACTTTCTCCAGGTCTTCTTAATCCATTATATTGAAATTTTTTCAGAGAAGGATTGATTCATCACCATGTTGGAATTCATAGGATGTTTTCAAATCTGAAAACAAATAACCAGGAATGTATTCAATAAGAAGAAATTGTATCTTTTGAGAATGACATCGAATGGGAAATTTCTCTCGGGATGTATGTTGACAAGGGACAACGAATTATTTATTTAGAAATTTGCTTAGTTTGGTGAAAAAAAAGCTAAGATCTGGTTGATATTTCCTTATCAAGGTGGGTGAAAATAAAGCGAAATATATCAAAGATGAAGAATTTATTCAAGTATGCTATAATTTTCGTTTACTGAAGTAAAAATAATGTACATTCTCAAATATTTATCTACAACTCTTCTTGCTTTTAAATTCGCGGAATCTATTGTGAACTTTCTTGTATTCAAGTTATCCAGAATTTTATGTTCAATTGAAACTATAGCTAAATTTCCCAATCCCTACTGGGCATTATCGGTCTTGAAACATTTTTATGATTTCCAATTTTGAAAAAGATCTTTCAACAGATGCAACTGAAACCGGAACTGGTACATTGAGAGAAATAAATTTGTTTTTATCAATAAAGTATTTATTTCGAGATTATTCATTAACAGACAAATCCACTTATTAATCTTTAATTCATTTATTAACTAACAGATCTTGCCTCTGAAAGAATTCATTCACATATAACGAAATATTTATTTACACGGTATTTGTTAATATTTGATATATTTGGGTATGATGTATTTCATTTAAACTGCAGTTCTCTTCAAATATAAGATATATTAATTGAAAACATATGTTTATTTGGTAATAAACGAACGTTTGGTTTCTATTACTAAATGATTCTAAACTTCCACCACTCCACGATATGTTTACTCAAAATACAGGATTTATTAACAATGAACAAACCGCATTTGACATGTTTCAGTCATCTTGGCTAGTTAACATTGTTCGGTGGTCGGTAGATTCAACTACCCGACTCCTGCCGATAAATCGTGAATGACGCAATCGGATGAAAGGTAAAAATCGATGACCACCGAAAACGAATGAGTTCTCCTTTCAACCCTAACTCCCCAAAGAATTCTTCACGAGCGTCATAGTTCATGAAGAATTAAAACTAACAATCTAACATCGAATTCTGGGAGAGTCGCCAACCGAAGATCAGATGGAACCTTCAACCTTCCCAATGGCACAGTTGGTTAGCGCATTGGACTAGTATTTCGAGGGTCGCAGGTTCAAATCCTGCACGGACTGGTCATTATTCCAATATTCCATTCCGTCTGCAAAGCCATTAATTTTCAATTTTGCTATCAGACTTTAACATTCATTCATGATTAATGCAGTTTGTTAATTATTACTAAATATATTTATTTCAATGTATTCGGTATTATTGAATGTTATTATTCATAAATAAATGTGATATAATATTGAGTGAAGGTGATTTGCGAAAACTTAAATAGATTCTTTATTTCCATGAAAGAAATATTTATTTGTCCATTTGGCCAATAACTGATTTATTAACTTTAACGCATGATCGATAATATCAAGTGAATACTTCACTCAGTGTAATAATATCCTATGAATTATTACTGTATTCAGAAAAGTGGAAATTGGGTAATTGCCCAAAATATATTGTAATGGAATTTGAAGATCATCATTAGACTGGTCTTCTACAAAATGAAATAATTTCATAAAACAAATCGATACCGTCAAAGGTCTGATTCATTAGGTGAGTTGCATCATTTTTAAATTTCAGATTCAAATCTTTTTGATACTTGATAACAGGGGCGGCCTTAGCCATTGCGAGGCCCCGGGCGGGAAGTCTTCGCGAGGCCCCTTTTTCCTTCTTGAAAAGTTTGTGATGCTAAAGTAAGTCCGGTTGTTCTATATAGGTTATTGTCATATTTTATAAAGATATGAAATTTGTGTTTTAATTAAAATATGATATTATAGGAATATAAAATATAAATATAATATATAACTTTGGAAGATTCACAAAATTAACAAATACAGGAATGATAAATTTGATATTCATGTTTGCGGCTTTTCTCAGCACTGAAATCTTCAATTGAAGTATCATTATCGATCGAATGATACGTCATTTTCTATTGATAAAATAGCAAGAGCTGAAAGCCGATCTTGTGTAATCGAATTCTTTGAATATGTTTTTATGATTTTTTAAGGGTCGGTTTCACAAACTTTTGATTGCATCGTCGGAATAATTGGAGCCACCGCGATTCGTTGACATTTCAAAATGAGGGATTCGATTGGTTCGAACTGACGTAAGGTTTTTCAATCGCACAATGAGAGTTTTGTGGAACCGACCATAAGTCTAGACAAACTTTTTTTGTGAATAAATCATCCAGCGCCTATCAAGCTTCCTGTTGATTGATCGTTTTCTTTTTGAACTACCCGACTCAAATTTTCTACCGGCATCTCGATCACGTGAACTAATTTCGAAAATATTGTTGAATTTAGCACAGAGTGTCAGAAATAATTTTTAAGTAACACAGTTTTTTCACACTTTTTCGGTTCTTCACTATGAAAATGACCCATTTGTTCATTCCGTTCTAATGAACCAAACCAATTAAACCACAAGTCTCATACTTTGGATCTACAGCGGGGGTTGAAAAAGAGACGGGTAGTGGAATTCCCACAGATGGTGATAATAAATGATGAAAGTACTTTTAGGTATTTTGAAGAGAAGACCATAAAAATAAAACTGTTTATTTTATGATCCAGATGAACAGAATAGAAAGTTTCTTGGGAAATGGCGCCTACTTGTATGCATATTTCTATTGGTAACAGTGGTTTTTTACGTTTCTTACGAATTCAATGACAAGGAAAATTTTGAGTTATTCGAAAAATGTGAATATGACCTCTAAATGTAAATAAGGAACCGAAAACAATGGAAGATTTCCATCCTAAAATATAGAATATAACAAAACTGACCAATATTCTTATCTCCAATCACTAGGTTTGAAGAAAAACAGATTTCGCTCTCCTCGTTCCATAATTCTCTACAATGGAATGAATTCATTCATAAGACGATAATTCAACGAATATTTCGAAGGGACCGCCAAAGAACGGTCAACAGGGCTATAAATATTTTATCAGGTTCGAACATCTGGGATAAGTAAAAATTGTACCTAAATACTTAGATAATTTTCACCCTTGTTGTGTTGTGTACATTCTTTTCTACCTACTGATCTGGTGGATCGGACATCTGGTGCCTCAATTACCCATTCGGACGTTCCAACAAAGCGCAATATTCAAAAACTACAAAATCGTTTCTTCAATTTTGTTCTGAATGAATATATTGGTTAACTAACTTTTTTCGAATTAACCTCATTTTCAAACCTTTTTAAATGATAAGGGATCTCAATCAATATTAAAAGTTGTTCGGGTTGTTGCGCGCGAGGCCCCACCAAGAGCGAGGCCCCGGGCGTTTGCCCCGTTCGCCACCTCCTAAAGCCGCCACTGCTTGATAATATCATAATCGAAGTACCTAATTGAATACGTAGTCGCTAAAAAAGCCAAAGACGCCGATAAATGTTTTCAACACCTCGAATTTTTTCTCTAACGAAGTAGGTGAGTTTGATCAAGGATGCGAAAATAAAATTCCACTCTGTATCAATACAGCCGAAATGAAGCTATATTTGGCTTTTGGGTCAACCAGAACTGCATCCCTGTGGTCGTATTGAAATTGACATAACGTAGAAAGTCATAAGAATAAACTACATACAAACTCTGATCAGAGCAATCAGAAGAACACTTGGTATATCAGCTATCATCAGATCAGAGGAGAATTGAAAATAAAGACAGATTAAAAAGTAAACAACAGGGAGAAGTTCTTCTACGAAAATAAATGGAAAAAACACGAAAAATGAGATGATGAGAGGATTATGGAAACATTTTCGGTCATCATTCATATAGGTGTAAGCAAATCCCCTTACAAACTTTGCACGCCCGCTTACGGCGGGTCTGCCACTAGATCAAAATTGCCATTGACGAATGTATGCCGGTGTGAATTTTCATCATCATCTCAATTTTTACATGAAACTGATACTTGAGCACCTTTTCTGAAATAATTTTAGTTATTCTTCTGAGCAGGTGTCGTTTTAGCTTGGGTCAGCCTTCTGGAAACATCGACTACGAGGATCTTTGGTTTTTCACATAACTTGTTCATTCAAATACCAGGGAGACTGCCAATGGCATTGATAACCCCAATGAAATTCTCAGGAACCTTAGCTTTCATCCCATGAAGACCCAGAACCGACTTCTCTATGTGGATGGTTCTTAGTTCCGGCAGCTCTGGACACTCGCATATCATAAGTTTTCTTCTCTGCTCCACATAGCCTGCAAATTTCATCTGCTGGCTTTTACATGCGGTACAAAAGAGTGCTGTAGCGTCAGCGTCCAGTCAGCAGACAGAACTACCAATACTCGAAGCTCAGCTCGTGGCACTCAAATGAGTTTTTATTTATAGTATATATTTCATCATCATGAATTTAATAAAAATGAATAAAATTTAGAAAAAGTATAAGAGCATATATTTAGACTAGATATCTAGAGTGTGTGTGGATGAAGGACCTCATTCACCAGATCACATTTGAGGGTGAGTGAGATAGCCCTCAAGTAGCTGACGCCCTGTCGTAGATTATACTCGATGAGTCGAGTGTGATTTTTACCGCCCGCTCAACTCAAGTAAGTCGCGACTCCCTTGAGACGAGTATACGGTCTACCAGTGGTTTCCAAACTTGATGTTACTAAGCCTCTCTTGAAAATATTTCATAAAATTAAAATACAAACGTTTTTCTCTAATAAAATTCATTCATACAAACTACTGGAAAACGATATTTTTTTATTGTTTTTAATGAGATGAATGTGCTTTTCCATTAGCATTTGAATAGAAAAAATAACAGTAATTTGAAATTTTTTTCACTGTGACTAATTTTAGCGGGTCCCTTTAGACTAGTTCGCGCCTTCCAGTTTGGAAAACGTTGCGACAACGGAAACTTTCCATGATTTTTGTTCATTAAAAAGGTGCTCGACTCGCCTCAGGAGGTTATCAATTCATTAAAAGCCTGTGCCGATTACATAGTAAGTCCAATGGAAACTGGAAAATTGTTGTGAATCCTACACTTTTTTCTCACTCCTAGGATTAAATGAATTATATTGAGGGTGTCCTGCGAAAATCGAAAAAGGAAATCAAAATCTCCGAAGGGGCCATGGCCTCTCTCCTGCCCCCCACTGCGGGCGCCCATGCCCTTTTTCTGGGTGTTCACTCTCAGTCTCTGGAACAAAAATCAATTAGAAAAATGTTTGAATAATGAAAAAAAGCCCCTGCGTATAAATTGTGCACTCATCCTTACAAAAAATTGTTGCGAAACAATGAAGCTAGAAATAGGATCTATAAAAGTCTGATTCAAATTTTTAAATTCAGGCAAATTTTCAGAATCCTTGAAATTATTTGATTTATCAATTATTGACGTTTGTCGAATTTGGTGCAACCCGCGATTTTTCTGTATTGAAATGTTTCTATTGTGGAAGAATTATTATTCAAAACCAGCGTGTTCGGGATTTTCCAGAAATAAGAACAGTTAGGAAGATAGTGCATTCACTCAATATGCTAGGAAATTTCGAGAATATATGGTATTACTTATCCTTTTATTTAAATATCATTAGATCAAGAAGACTGGCATCACATTTTCCTAACGTGTTTCATTATCGATGAGGTGAGACGCTATTATTAACTAGAAACCCAAATTGTACATCTGAAACCACGTATAAATATTCCTGGGATAAATGACACCCAATTAGCTTTAGGCTTTATGGGGTTAAGTTGGGACCCATATAAAGCAACGTCTGACACAATGTGGTGCTCCCTCTTGGAGAAAGGATTATATCAAAAGGGATAACAAAATCAGGGAAATTCCAGCAAATTCGTTGCTTCACGAAAGACAAATAGATTGCCCCGATTTCAGCAAAACAGCATGCGATTTGAATAGGAATCGGTTAATAATACCTTATTATTTAGGCTTTAATTCGAGAGGTCGTATTGAGGGGATTTCTGGATCAGTCAATTAATTTAAGATGAATTGGAGGGCAATTTTGCAATAGTTTGTATTTCGATTAAACATGGTCGAATATTTCTTTAAAAGTGGGTCACTTACGGTTGTAATGAAGAGATCTGAAAATAAGTGAATCGCTATATGTATGAGATGATGAGCACACTGAAGCAATAATTCCTTAGAATTTTGAATATGATAAGAGTTCATGAGAAGATATAAATATGTAAAAAAATGAGTTTTTCAGAGAATCTAATAGGGGTTAGAGTGGGAGAAAAATTCTGCAGTCGTTAAATCCTCAGAGAACTATATACAGGGTGTACCAATTTCGACGGACTATCAGGCGTTTCTGGTGAACCTATTTGAAATCTGAAAATTGGGATTATATTATCGTTTGATATTATCTACCGATTTAAAATTTTCTTGGAGCCTGACCATTTTCAGTTATACAGGAAGTGAAAAATAAATTTTTTTCTGTTTTTTTTGTTTTCGAATTTTAAAGAGTATGCAATTCTGAATACATTCGTACTCAAATCGTTGTATTCGTCGAAATACTTTTTCAAAATATCGAGAAAAAACTGAAGAAAAAAGATAGATAAGTGTATTCGGTATTATGTTTGTTATTCCTTACCTGGATATCGTAAGAACAAACTGTTTTCACTTTTTTGAAGGCAAAGACTGTGGAAATATTGTACAGTTTCAGAATTCGTGCCGGGGCGGTCAACTGTCACGAACATCTTCACCTGTACAGTGTGGGCATATTTCGATGTTTTAGCACTACAACTTTTGAACCAGAGGAGAAAGACAAAATCTGACACCCCATTCTCGGGAAAAATTTATATCTCCGCTAATACTGATGATAGAGCTCTGAAATCAAAAAATTCTACAGGCACACTTTTACGTAGAATCCTGTCGCGTGCTTCTCTTTTCTGCAGAATTTTTGATAACGAAGCTATGACCCAAAGTTATGTGTTTTTAAATAGAAACACTATATTTCTGTGCCATTTTCTTAAAGTTTAATTAATCTAAGTATAGAAATTGGTCAAAATCCTTATTTTCATGTGGGTCTCAATACTTTTTATGGATTCAACTGTTGATGAGCACAGAAAAATGGAGCTTTCTATAACGAAAGCATAGAAATGAAAAGACTACAAGAAATTTTTCTGTGCTCATCGACAATTGAAACCATAGAAAGTATCGAGACTCAGATGAATATAGGTTCTTGACCAATTTCTATACTCATATTGATTTATTGATACGAACCATACGATGTGATATGTTTTTGAAATCAGAAAAAAATAAGCATTTAGATAATAGCACAGGAATCTAGTGTTTCTATCAAAAAACATAACTTTGGGTCATAGCTTCGTAATTAAAAATTCTGCAAAAACGATGAGCATGCCACTGGATTCTACGTAATGAAGTGACTGTATAATGTTTTGATTTCAGAGCTCTATCATCCATAGAAAGTATCGAGACTCAGATGAATATAGGTTCTTGACCAATTTCTATACTCATATTGATTTATTGATACGAACCATACGATGTGATATGTTTTTGAAATCAGAAAAAAATAAGCATTTAGATAATAGCACAGGAATCTAGTGTTTCTATCAAAAAACATAACTTTGGGTCATAGCTTCGTAATTAAAAATTCTGCAAAAACGATGAGCATGCCACTGGATTCTACGTAATGAAGTGACTGTATAATGTTTTGATTTCAGAGCTCTATCATCAGTTTTAGAGGAGATATCAATTTTTCTGATGTCACCATTTTTCCAATTTTACTCTTGTTAGTTTCTCCGAAAAAAAAATCGAGAATGGGGTATCAGATTTTGTCTATCTCCTCTGGTTCCCTGTGCATTGACCTTCTTTTTGACACCAGCCTAAGGCTTAGTAAAGATGATTGCGCGATTACTCGCGATTACCAAACGCGCCAGAAATGTTCATATGGTCGGCAAATAAATCATCACTTCTTAGGATAGCCAACCGAAGAAAACATGACAGTTCCTAATAGAAGAAAGCTTTATCTAAGGACTGTCGGATTTCGTTCATGGAACCAAAGAAACTTTGAGCACCTTTCAAAGGCGATTTATTTTTCGAAAAGCGGGCTTCACTAAAAGGAGCCTTTCCTCATGAAATATATTCTCATCCAATTATATTTATGGTAGAGATCGATGACTTTCAATATTCGACATTCCTTTCAGATGAACTCAATCAATTCTACATTCAAAATTCAGAATGTCATTTTCTCATTTAAAATTCACAGTTTAATCGCCGGATCCGGAAAACACCAAAGTTAACATGTGATGTGAGGAGATTAATTTCTCTGTTTCTTTGCCAATTTTGAAAAGTAAAACGAAACCACAATGAATTTCATTCGGTGAGTGATAATTGTTCTAAGTAACTCAATCTATTCATGAAATAAATATGAGGATATCGTGTTCCCTTTGTTGGGACTAGTGAGATACAAAAGCTGACCTAGCTATGTCCAGAGACAACATTCAAATTCATACGATCTGTCTAATTTCTGCTTGCGAATATCGAACACGTGGGTGATATCTCAAGTACAAAAGCAAATATGGAAGTTAAAACAATCTGGGTTGATGACTGTCAATGAAATGCTTATCTACAAGATTTGAACATATAGTTCCTCTGATATACATGCATCCCCTTTAGATTCAGACAATTTTTTTTATGTTTGATGGCTTGAAAAATACCTACTGCCATAATGAAAGGAGCTATCCCCATATTTTTTATATCCATTAGAGAAATTAGTTGGTTGATTCTTATATTTATATAGGGCTGAAGAAATATGGATACTATGAAAAAATTACTGGATCACTAATGTTAAGCAAAGCAAAAGATGCGATATCCTAGTGGAAAAAATGTTTTCTATTGAAACCCATTTCAATGAAAAATCATTATAGTTTCAAGTTTCAATAAGTACAGTACCGAGTCAATTCATTACCAGTTCCATACTTTCAATGTTAAAAAAAATCTTAAGTTTTCGCCTGTTTTCCTAGACTGTACACAAAAAAGGAAGATGTACGCATTTGTTCAATGGATAAACATATTTTATACGAAATTTTTTCCAGAGTTGTCTGAAAGTATCATGTCAAAGTAATAGAAGTAAAGTTAATTTGGGGAACAACACTGATTTCATTTTCAGATTTCGTAGGTACGGCACCCTTCTGTTTATCGAATGAATTAGAGGCTAGTAGGTTGTATGAAGCCTGCAGAATATGAGTGACCATAACTTTCGTGTCAAAAGTGAGGAACATGAAAAATTGAAGGCAATGAGGATGAATATATCGCGAATCGAATGGAAGGTGTTTGACAGAAGTTTGAAGAGTTCCTTCTGCATATTATCCTTACCTCGAGTTGCCTGCCGAATGAGGGCTTCTGGATTTGAAACATGAAAATTCGAAGGGTTGAATTAAAGCTTAAAAAAACACACAGGATTCCAAATTCTCGAAAATTCCATTATTTTTGCCACCCTTATCAGTGTAGGGAATGTTCCTCCCTCACAGATCCATCAACAATTACGAGTTCTATGAAATTCAATAGTTGGCTGGAAATGAACTCCTGTGTTCTCTACGATGGAATATGATACGTGGCAAAATTGGATACTCACAACTGTCAAGATTCTTGAATCACAGTTACTTCCAGTCTGTTGCAGTCGACTGAATGCAAATTCTGACTGTCGATGATGGAGAACAGGACTCAAGTGAGATGAATAAATTGAGGTCAATTACCTTTCTTCGAAAATTGCCTTCTTTTACTAACGCATATCGTCCTAACAAGGTTTTTTTCTCTGTACGTTGGAAAAAAAAGATTCAATTTTCATCTAGAATATATTTTCGCTAGAACGTAGATTGAGAAACTTGAAAAGAGTACCTTTATAAACAAACTTGTTTTACGAAAGCATGATGATTCAACTCTTGACTGAACTTCGATCAGAGAAATGCCTACACTTTCCCAAAACCAGACATGACAAATGCAAAGCTTCATCAGGTCCAAGAATATTTCACAAACTCCATCCGAATCGAACTTCTTCCCGAAATACTAACCTGAGGCACTCCCACTGTCCCTATTCAGATTTTAATCAATTCGAAAAACGGGTTTTATGGTTCTGTGATATTCGGATACACTGCCACCGATCGGATAAATGAAAACCAACCCAACTTTCTACAATACCATACCTTTTTAATTTCATTAGCAAATATTCTGTATTGATACAATCAAATAGCCTTTGGAAGATGTATGAATATTCCGGCGTCAAGTTTATCTTCTTATAAGAATTTTGAAATAGTGGTGGTAATTGAGTGACTGCAGTTTAAGTTCACCTACCTTCCATAGGTTACAATTGTGATTAAGAGAGAATACGAGAAGCCATAGAACGGCTTATGAGCTTGTACTTTTCCAATCTTCATGGATCTCCCGGATTCAATCAAATTTCAGGGAATTATTTACAATAGGGCAAGAGGTATAGTTATAGGCACTTTAAGGATATGCTGATTTTCTTTCAAAGGGTTTTGAACTTTCAATATGGAATATCATAATTTATTTCGATATAAATGTTATTGAAAAAAACTATTCAAATAAAAAATTTCTTTTTTATTGCTTATTCAGGTAGCAATTCAACATTTCATCTGGAAAATACAAATTTGATAGTTATTGACACTCATTATATACTTATTGGCCTATGAGAGAGACAGTAATCGGCACCTAATCCTAGTTATAGGAAAACGAAATATGTTCGACGGAAAGTAAAATAAAACTGAAAATATAATTCCAAAAAATGAAATGAAACATGAAATTGAAAATACTTTCCTCCGCGAAATGAACTAGATAAAATCACAGCAATCGATATTCTATTAATGACAGGTCATTATTAATTAGAAATCAGATATTTAAGTCGTCTTTTTCACATAATAAGTGCTATATTATTATGTTTCCGAATACGAATAGAATTGAATGTACGGCAGCACTGATTACATTTAATCCCTTTTGCAATATAATTCGAGTTTTCATGCATCTAAAACATAATTAATACTCGTTCGTTATTGATGAAATCGTCACTAAAATTAGGTTCAGTGGGATTTGTTTGATCATCACCACTATAGAATATAAGTTTTCTAACATGTGGCGGTTTCTTTGAAGCAATCGAAACATCCGAACTTATATTGATTCGATACATCTGGGAGAAATCGCAACATCAACATTTATGTTAATGACAGTCTCACTTTTTTTACTTTTAGCTTTTGCCCTTTGCCCTCTTAGGTTGTATTGCATTTGATGACGATAGAAACTAGACGGGAACAAAGGGAATTTTGGGAGATGATTCACACACAACAAAATTCAGATAAAACAGTGAATGACAGACGTAAATAACTTAAGCCAGTTATATCTACCACTGCTTAAGAACTCAACCTGATAAAGAGAAGAAAAAGATAAAAAACATGATATGACAAACATAACATATATGACGAAAAAATGGGGGTGAGATATATTTTTATTTTTCAGTCAATTCGTGAATGTGGTGTATTTTTTTCAAAATTGTAACATATTTTAATTTACAGATCATTTTGGAGCTCTATTATGAACATTCAACCTTTTTTATACCGAGGAAGGAGAGCTTCTCACCGAAACGTCTATGGATTCTACTAATATATTTCTGACCAATATTTGAGTCAATTCGAGCATAAACCTGAGACTGCCGAAGCTAATTTTTTATTTATATCAAGAAGTAGGCACAAAATATCAAATTAATTTCATTTTTTTTCAATCACAATCAAGGGGTCGCTACTCCAGATCTACCGGAACTTATCGGTCAAGGTATTTCTAGGACATCGTCAGGACCTTCCGTACTATTCTAGTGGTGGCCAGGATGACCTCTTTCTGCGCCATACTCACAGCATGCATTCATCGCCAATGGATATAATGAAAAACAAATTCAGAGGGCAATAAGAACAAGAACTTGCACCCGTGATGATAACAAATCACACCTAACGGAAGAGCCATCTTACCCTACATTCCCAAGGTCATAGATAGAATTGGTAGAATACTGAGAGGGCACAACATCCGGACCGTTTATAAACAAAAACTTGGGCAAATGATCAAAACAACCAAAGAAAAAGTCGACTTTCAGAAGCCGATATTTACAGGATATCTTGTGACTGAGGCAGAGTCTATATTGGCACAACAAAACGAAGTATCAATACGAAAATTAAGGAGCGCGAACGATGCTGTCGACTAAATGTTGAAACAGAATGACACAGTATAGATTTCTCAAAGGCGAAGATTATCCTATCAAAAGTTACTATCCTAAGATGAACATGGAAGCTGATGAAACACAAAAATAACATAAACAGAAATAAGATACGCAGCGGGAGCTATGGGCCAAGGTGAAATTATTCCTAATGGACCACGTCCAATGAGCCCAGAAGACTCTTTTGATGTCTGTCGGTTTCACAAAACATAGATTGTACCGTCAAATTAATTAGAACCACCGGGATTCGTTGAAATTTCAAAACAATTCAACCCGATTTGTTCGAATGTAGGTAACGTTTTTTATCGTACTGTTAAAGATTTTTGAAACTCGATCCTATTATTTGAAACAGGTTATTGATTTCATTCGTTTCTCATTTGTAAACGTCAGTTTCCAAAAACACAATATGAATCAAGAAAGTTTATTTTATCAAGTCACTTACTTGTGAAATTGACAGTTTACTTGCAAAATTTTCACAAGTTAGTAGTTTTATTGTTATTTCCAGTAACATAGATTTTTGATGATGAAAGAGTTGATAGTGATGATGATGAACCATCTGATGACTCAGAAACTGCTGAATTCGAGGACCAAATTAATTGCTAGACATTTCAATTTTTTTGTCGACCGAATCATCGACATAACTCATCGCAATTTCGGTGCTCTTCCACCCTCCTGCATGCTTTAGTGCTAAAATATCTCCACCCGAATCCGCAACCATAGTGGCTCCAGTACTGCGAAAAGAGTGGCAGGTGTATAATTCTGGGTCTTTTGAATCTAAATATTTCGCTATTTGCTTTGGGACACCACTAATAGTGTGCTGGGCAGCATTAAGGGAAATGCACTTTCCATGTCGGTATGTCAAAAAAAATCTTAGGCTTTCCGTTCCAAGAGGCCGAAGATTTACATATTTTCTGTATAACATGCAGGGCTTGAAGCTGCAGCCATCATCGGTTATGGTGAATCTTCTTGTTGTTAAATTTTTCATTTGCCGCAATGTCACAATAACGTATTTTTTCATATCTTCCACATCATTCATGTTCAAGGAGAAAATTTCGTCACATGAACATCCGAAAATCCCATATATTGTTACAATTTTCGCCAGCAACCCCTGGTCATCAGGAGCATGTAAAAGAAATTGTTCAGCCTTTTCTTTATTTAATACCTTGGCCTTTTTTGACATATAACGCTCAGTACCTGGTTTCAGAAACGCTATTACCATTTGAAATCTGCAAATGACAACTAAACATCATATTTTTCAATGAATTTTTCAAGGAAAACAAACCTGCGAACAGGAACATTTTCTTTCATTTCCAAGCAGCTTTTCAGCATAGGCCATTTTGCCCAAAAAGTATCAGGGTTAAATCTAGCTGATAGTTGATTCAAGTAGACCAATAAAACATCTTCAGTTACCCCAATCACACTATTTTTGTTTTGCCACTTTTTGAAGTCGTCGTATTCTCGCTCGTACTTCGGAGCGGATTTTGCAGATAATGAACTACACTGCTGGCCGTCCCAATAATTTCTTATGGTACATTTATTTTCGCTTTCAACAAAACAAATGGGAAGAAAAATAAACAGACATGGCAACGCTTCCATAGCTTACGACATTTGTTAAACATTTTTGGTTTTTTTTTGGAATTTATCTAACCTTTTTACAAATGAGAAACAAATAAAATATAAAACAATCCACGCAAGGCAATCCTATGACTTTGCTAGCAATGTTATTATTATTATTATTATCAGGTCTTTATTCAGGTAAACAAACAAAAATATACATATAAGAAACATCATTGAGTGGAAGTAATATAAAAGGCGAGGTTCATTTCACTCCAAGCGAAGTGTCTGCTCTTCCACCTAACCCGAGAAGAACAAAATATTAAACAAATAAACAAAAAAAAGGGATACACATACCCATAAATCCACTCAATACGAGATAAATACAATTTCAAATGCGAAATGAAAATCTACCAGCCCAACGAGAAAAAAAAAGTTTTCATTAGCTTAATTTGCCGGAAAGGAAAGAAAAGATTGTGAAGACATAAGGTTTTCAACAATTTTTACTTTGAATCGACTCCTTGAACTCATCTCCAAAGTATCAACAGGCAGTTTGTTCATAAGACTCACAATCTGGTAGGAAAAAGAGCGCTTAAATAGTTGCAATGAATGTTTTGGCATCGATAGTCTACCCCTTGACCGTACATTAATATTGTGGATGTCAGATCTGAAAGTTATTTTGTTATAAAGGTAGACTGGAGATTTAGTTTTTAGAATATTTCGAAAAAAACAGATCGTGTGCAAATATCTGCGTTCACTCATATTGAGCCACCCATTTAACCTGAGATAATGACTAATGTGCTCGTATTTTCTCACACCGAATATCAGTCTTAGGCAGGAATTTTGCAACCTTTGTATGTGCTTCATCGCTTTTTAACAAACATGAGCCATATATTGTGTCACAGTAATTGAGCTGTGATAAGACCAATGAATCACACAACATGGATTTGAGTTGACGCGACAAAATGGCTCGATTCTGATCAATTAGTTTAAGACATATATCCACTTTGTAGTTTTTTGTTTATTTGATCCGTGAATCTCAAGCCTGGTAAATTGTTAGCCCCAAACTCTTGACATTCTTTCGGAATATAATATCTTCACCATTTATTATATTCTATATAACTCTATGTGATAGAATGTAATGCATTATAAGTATCTATTCAAATTCAATTAGATAGTTTTCGGTGTTTCTCTTCAGTATACAAAGAAATATCCTATCCACTTTAAACGAAGAAATTAAAATGAGGTGCTAAATTTCGGAAAATCATTATAAAACTTTTTCTGCCTTACTTTTGTTTTCTCCCGAAAAATTTCATACTGAATGTTATCATCTACCATATCTTATAAGAATTATCAACTACATATGCAGGAGACGCAGCAACAGTTCAAATAATTCAATAAAAAATATTCCTGCACTAAGAAATATTTTCGATAATGAATATTGGTTGAAGAGCTCTGGTTCATAACTTGCAAAAAATTCTATACGATAATGGACTTAGAGGAATGACTTTTTTGATGTTTCTGTTTCACGTTACAGTTGGCACGAAACAGTTACCCAGATAAGGTATATGAAAGTGTTCACGCATAGATAAGTAGGTTGTTCGGTTCCTTCCACGAAAACATTATGCTTGGCTGCTCCCGCGCCTTATGGCGGTGGAGGATCACTGCAAGTGGTGTCTGCGCTTCGCGCTGAGCAAGTTCCGTTGGGAACAGTAAGACCGCTGACGCAGCTAAGCCAACTCTAAAAGTTTTAAATAGTCAATAGGCATTTTCCGCGATTCCGTCGTTATTATTAGTATCGGAATTTGGTAACATTATGATTCAGAATGACCGCATTTTTTTGTTATTATTTAGAACTCCGTTTCTGATTGTATCAGGTATGTTTGAATTAAATTGCGCTTTTCAGTATTTTTTCCGAGATGCATTCTTTTTTTTTTGCGGAAATAGTATTGCGATGAAGGTTGGTGGGTGTATGTTGATATTTTTAGCTTGGTATAAACAAGTGTTTCGTTCAGAACGGAATGGAAACGAGGTCTTGAAAACATCACTGTTGTTCTAGTTCTGCTTTCCCTAAATTTTCCTTCAAGTTTTTAACGATTTACCACACATATTTTTTATTTCATTCTCGACATTACCGGCTGATCTCAAGTCATCATGGTTCTACAAATTCTGTTCGAAAAGTCAATAAAATTGTTTTGGGGAAATGTGTCCTACTGTTCATGAGTTCTAGGTTGATTTTCCTTCTCGTATGCTGCGATCACTGAGTAAAATATTTTTTATTATGAAAGTCTAATTAGCCAAAATTTATCTAGTTTGTTTTCAACACTTTTGCCATTTTGTTTCATTACTGCCACCCTCGACTGAGCAGAAAATTGATCTTTGTCATACCCTTCCATACAATCAGATGACAGAGTGATTCTGACAAAAATGATATTTCAACATCCTGACCTGTCACAGGCCATATCACTTGAATTATTTACAGTATGTGTTTTTGTTGTAATGGGTGTTTGTGAATGAACTCAAGAGGCTTCTCCTGCTGCATCAATCGATACATCAACAATTGCTACCACTCCTCATTAGTTTTTGGTTTCTGTCGTCTTCAGATTTTTCTATTTCTCTTTTGCCTTATGTCAAATATACAAGGTGTTAATGATTGTAACATCGCAGTGTGCTTTGATGTTTTTACGTTTGCCGTTTCATCTTCTGAGAGCCGAATTCTTCATATTTTCTATAGGTATAAATATTATATAAAATACTTGGATAAATGTCAACCGCTGAAAAGTTTCACCCAATATAAGACAGCCATAATCGAAATGTTTAAATCATTTAAAACGCCTCTGATCAAGATTAGATAATATAATGGAAGAACTATAATTTTTCAAAACGAAAACTAAGATCTTAATGTACGATGAGATCACAGTTTTAAACCTCAGATATAAATAACTCTGATGGTCAATCTAAGAGGCATCAGTGTATTAATTTAATCAAATAAATAGGCTATAAATATGAAACAGTTCTGCTTCAGAAATACGTGGAGTTGGAAGAATGAGAATACCCCATTATCGAAAACGAATATAAGGACTCAGAATTTCTCACCAGCTTTCATTGAAAATAATCTGTGTTACTCTGCGTCTTGGCGCCAAACAATTAGTAATTGACTTGGACGTTGTTGCCTAAAAGTGCGAAATTCCGAGTGCTTGAGAGCGATGTTTCGTTGAACACTGTGATCAACTCTTTTCGATGACACAAATTGGGAGCAAGTGAAGGAATCTTCTGGACCACATTTCTGTCGTCCTGAAATACGATTGACTCATTGATTGAAGAAATTAGTTTTTCTTCTATTTCTGTCAAATACGTTCATTCTGCCACATTTCAACTGTAAATTTAAAATCTTCAGTTGAAGTAGTTAACTATGAATAAAATAATTGGCATTCAGTCTATTATCGCTAAAGGTTGAATTCAAGAAATAATTCCGAGGAAATGAACAATGAAATTCCATTGTCATTGTGGTATCGTCTGTTATGAAGGAGCTCCGTATTTATTTTTTTTTCAAATAGTTGTTTTTTATTCGGCATTAAAAATCATGTATGTGATAATGAAGTAAGGCTTAGGACACATAAGATATTCAGCGTTGCGTGTTGCGTTTAATGCGCATTGGCAGAGTACTTACATAGTGCAGCGTTATATTTTCTGTGTGATGGTATTTTAATAGAATTCGAAAAGAAAAATGAATTTTCCATGTTCTAAAAAAGGCATTACTTCATATATTTTATTTTCTGTACGAATTCACTCACTGCATTATTTTCAGTGATATTTGCATTACTTTTAGTTGTAAAAACTTTCTGGGCTTCTGTCTATTGATCATATAATCTATTTCACTCCAGTTTGAAATTATAAACAAATGAACTCACGTGGTCAGTTCTTCGCGAGAAGATTTCGTTCATCTTACCAATACTTAGTAGATATTTATATTCATGATATGCTATATTCATTGGTACTCTCGTAATTTGTCGATACTATTTTTATTGTCTTATATTTCCTCGTATGTTTTATTCCAATTTAAATCAAATAAATATTATGATTAAATCTATAAATAATGGAAGAATAAAAGAGAGAAACGAAAATCTGCAAAATAAGAGGAAAACTAAATAAGTACCTACTAACTACCCATGTATGAGTGCATCAGTAGAAATTGTTTGCTAATGACCTATGAAATCAGTTTGCAGGTATATTTCCTCAACATCAAATTCGATGAAATTATTCATGAAAAATACAACTTGCATTTTGCCCTATTCAGAGATTTATATAGATTTTCTGTAATGAATGAGTTTTTTTACATTGTGGGCTTATTAGGAAAAAAAATCAGGATGTAGTGAATGATTATGATATATTTCTATGTAATGATTGAATGACTTATTTTTCGGAAGTACACTTCCCCTGAAAGATATAACGAATTTGAATAAGATATCAAAAAAAATTTACATCAGAGCATAGGTATAATTTGTATGAATTTTAAATCTAGTCTTATAAATATGATCTTTTTTATATTTTCCAGTATTAGGTTTCTTTCAAATCAAAGAACTTAGAGGTCCAAGCTCAGTGAGAAGTGGTGAAATCGATGAAATTATATTAGACTGTGAATATGACGCAAAAAACGTGAGTGGTTTAGAAGTGAAGTGGTTCTATAATGGTGAAAAGGACCAAATATATCAATGGATTCCTGGTACTAACAAATCAGGATCTCCTATGGGATCACTCAAGAATAACATTGATGGAACATTTGAAGCCACAAAGAATATGTCAACTATGTACAGGGCGTTGAAATTGATAAATGTTACTCACCAACTTACTGGAAGTTACACATGTAAAGTATCTGGATTCTATGAGGAGGCGACTGCGACGAAGAATTTGACGATTTATGGTAAGCTTTTTTATTTCAATTAAAAACAAAAGGAATAACCTACTATCTATATTACCTTTCATTTCTTAATCACGACAATGAACGAAAAATTTCAGGACGTCTTATAGGGTTTGTTTGAGACAATGATCATCAGTCAAATTAGGACTCACTTCGAAGTGGAAAAATAAAAATCTCCTGGTTCCACTAGTACAAGGTCTTATTTACCTTCATTTATTCAAGACACTGAAACTAACAACAATCATGTTTCATTTTCTCGGTGAATCTTAATTTATAATTTCTGCCGGAATTAATTCTACTATATAAAAAGCCATTTATTCAATTGTTATTGAGGGGTTATTACCGAGAGTCCAGTTCTAGATGATTTCTCCGCTACTCTATCTTCCTCGATGTTTCTCTATGTTCCTCAAGAAGTTGAAAGTTGATTCTGCTGATTCCGGGAAAACCCTAAAGTCTATTCCGAGACTATGAATAAAAATGAGAGTTGAGTTAGGGAGTTAGGATACGAAATGAAAAATAAGAATTCTTGAACAATTGAACATAAAGCAGAGAGATCAGGAATATCAAACAAAAACAATAACCGCACTCATGGCATTAATATCGTTTCGAGTTCATATAACTGTCGGAACGAGGACAAAATCAGTTAGCAAACACAAATGACAAATAGTAGAAACTTTGACAAAATAAACACATAAACATTGCATTAAAACATAATATGAAAAATTCATAATTGAAGTGACAATGAAGAATGATGATAAAATGGCCAAATGACAAATCAGGTTATTCGCATGAACATATTTATTTATATCAGCATAAAAAAGACCCAAAAAAAAAGTGTAAACAAAATCCAGTAAGGTACTATAATCCGACCAAAACGGACTTTGGCATGATGCGTTTTGTCAGATTGACAGATTCTTTCGATATTAATAGTTATGTATGAATCAGAAAATTATCTATTCATGACTTTAAAGAATTAAACAACTTCATTCAAGTTTTAATGGTGGTAATGTGTTTTAAAAATTGTTTCAGACTTTTCCTTGTAAAATTTAATGAATATTACATATCATTCGATATATTAACAACTTCATTCAATTCGGAGAGAATAATCTCCCATGATATACAATAATCTATTCGAATATCATTACTTAGAAATAACCTCACGTTGAAATGTGCCACTTTCGCTTGATCTGCCATATCTAAGATGTTTTAGTCATAAAGACTCTCAGGAAATCCATTTTTATTGTTTCAATGTTTCATGTTGGATCACAGTTACATAAAGTTCAAACTCTTGATGAGCACAAAAAGAACCTCCTATTTCAAATCATCATGCATTATGAGACTAGATCGTTGATAGAATTATTTTTCAACAATAGCCTCAATTTAATTTTTCGTGAATTCGTATCCTTTTGAAAGGCAATATATAAATTCTATTAATATAACTATACATCTATGTGTGTATTCAATTGTACACTCAAAAAGAACAAGATTTTGACGGGACCAAAGGATAAACAAATGAAATAGAAGTATATTCATCCAGGTGCGAGTACCGTTTGACAAAAAGTGCGAAAATTTGAACAAAAAGTAATTAACTATTGTCTATTTACAAAAAAAAAAATGTAGAAAAGATCACTAAACGAGATTACATTTATTCATAAAAAATTTTCACCCAAATCAGTGGGTCCCTCATATATCATATAGATCCCCACATATCAAAGTAGGTCTATTTCATTTTTCCAAAGAATCAGAAAATATTTAGCATTTGAATATTTTTGATTCCTGATTTTGAGTTGTGTCACTTTTGAAGCAAGGGTACGATATCGTGTCCACAAAAATGGGTAAGTGAGAAAAGTTAAAATGGAAAGTGAATAGTTTCTAGTCTAAGTCATTTTTCTAGGTGAAGATATGATTCTGAAAATCTCAATTTCACTAGGAAGTCAACTCTACATTGACTTCATAACTTTTTATTTTATGTCCTCTCAGGGAAATTTTGTACGAAACAAGACAAATTAAATGAAAGAAAAATTAAGGATTTCACCGAATCTTATGTGAAAGAAGAGAAATGAACAATTTTCCAAATACTGAAATGCTGATATTTAATACTTGGTATTTACACTCCTTGCGTTGATTACAGCTCGGCAACGACAGTTCATACTCAAAATGAGTGATCTCAAATTGTTCTGATCTAATCCTTCCCAGAATTCTCCGAGTTGGATTCCTGAGTCATTAAGAGTAGCTGGATGATTTCCTGAACTTCTCAGCTTTCTATTGAGGTTGTCCCAAACCTGCTCAATCGGATTGAGATCCGGACTTCTTGCTGACCATTCCATTAGAGAGACTTCAACCTCTTCAAAGTACTTCTGAACTATGAGCGCACGATGCGGTCTGGCTTTATGTATGTCACAAATGGCCTTACATGCTCTTCAAGAATGTTCCTTATATACTTATCAGCATTCATAGATTCATTATCAACGACCACTAAGTCTGTGCGAGCAGTCAAGGATATTCCACCCCATATCATAATCGATCCTTCCCCGAAACCAGTAATATTCAGGAAATTGCACTGAGCATATCATTCATGTGGACGTCTGTATACAAAGAAACGTCGATCACAATGGCAGAGGCAGAACTTAGACTCATCTGTGAGAACAACTCTTTCCCAATCGGCCTCTTTCCAATTGATATGCTCTCTCGCAAAATCCAAACGCGCCCTTCGATGGGCTGTGGTAAGAGCGGGGCCTCTTGCCGCGACACGAGGCCTTAAATCATATTCTCTGAAGCGATGTCTTGTTGTCTGAGTGACGATTTGCACGCCATGAGATTGCTCAAGCTGATTTTGAAGGAGGCGAGTGGTTGCAAACCGTTGTCCCAACGAAGAAACTCTCAAGTAACGTTCTTGAATGGCAGTTGTTACGCGTGGTCTACCCTGTCGTGGTCTTCGGATATTCATGCCTGTCTCCCTGAATCGCTGCAACATTCTGGACACACTTGTATTGGAAACTCCAAACCTTTCTGCAATTCTGGTGTATATCCACCCTTCTTCTCGCAAAACTACCGCTTGGGCACATTCATCTTGGGTCAAATTGCGTGTTTCGCGTGGCATACCGATCGAGTGTAGATAATCAAACGGAAGAAAAATTATTGATCGAGAACAACTGATTTTAGAATAGAGCAAATACATTCAAAATCTGATAATATATTTTTTTTTATTCCTGCTGGGAAAAAACATCTGTATTGGAGAAAAACGTTGAAAGTGGATAACATATGTATGCATAATTCTGATGAAAATAATTTTCATTGAGAACACCTCCCGTTGTAGAATAAATTTTTGATTTTCATAAGGTGCGTTAATTTTTTTGAGCAGTGTATATCCGATTCGTTTTTGTTTAGAAGATACAAGCATTTGAAAATAATCTTTTTATTTCGAGACTATAAAAATTGTTGAAAATGTCCACCCTTGATTTGAATGCAAGATCAACATCGATGAACCGAAGATGACGTTAATCGTTGAATCAGATTTCTTCAGTTTCGTATTTGGTTCGCCATCTTGAATTATATCGAGTAATTATTGATGATATTGGATTTTAACATGATAAATAATCTGCTCCATATGTTCCCATGAAATGAAATCTAAGATATTAAGATCAGGCGAACGGGGTGACTATTGTATTAATCCAGCAACCTGACAAATTGTCTTCCTCTATCTGGTGGTGCACCATCAAATGCTTGTAACTCCGTAACGAGAACGAATCGGACCTAGGTTCATAGAAAGAAGAATGTTCAAAAGAAGCACACCTAGCCCCTGTCAAAGTTTGTCATAGAGCTTGTAGAACACCTTGTATAAAAGTCACTGGGATATTTAATTTGAATTTTTCATTGAATTTTTATAGTATTTCACAAAACTTGAAAAGAGATAATATGTTCTAATACTCGTAGAAGATGACAATTCGAACACTCATGCGTTCGAAAACTCGCTCATTCTTCACTCGGTTTTGAATTTTGGATTCGTGTTCAGCCCGAGAAATAATAACATCTTCAAAAAGTGAACATTATCATTATCGCACTGTATTCCAGAAACAAAAGAAGATGGAATATTTCTGTTTGTGGATTTAAAAGTTTTACAAAAAAGTGACACAGGGTTTCGAAAACCGCATGACTCTATTTTCAATAATAGCTGAGATATAATGAAGTTTCAACCAATTCAAGACACAGTCTACTACGCTTGAAACGACTGTACTATATGATGAAAAATTAATGATAACATATCAGATGATGATGAAGATTGATAATAAAACTTATTTTTTCATTCCCTCAGACGAACACATATATAAATTTCAGCCTTACATAAAAAAGTTCATTTTTGTTCGTATTTTACACCCTTTTCGAGTCGCCTGGCAGGTACGTGTGCTCTTTGAAATCGCCTGTCAATTTTTTTTGAACTTCACAATGAACGAACAAAATCGTATGAAAGTTTCAAGCTTACAGGAACAAGTTTATTTTTTTAATTTTTTTAACACTTTCAAAGATATAGATCTTGATGATGTGCAGGGGTGAGGGGAGCCAGGCGATGATTTCTGTCCTCAGCATGCTAGGAACTATCGCTATAAAAATTCCTAAGCCTTACAGGCAAACCGTTACTCAAAAGGTTCACTAGCTCTCGTACTAATAGCTCTGATACGGACTATAGCATATTTTGAGAAAGTAAACTGCTCCATATGAGTTATTGATATTGACCATCGAAAATATTCCGAACTGTACATAGAATTAACAGGAAACCGTTATACATATTATGGTATAATATTTATTTCGGTAAAAAAATTCAAAATGTTGAATTTCAACAGAGTGAGGCGTAATTTACTTTTTTTCCAACTATAGAACATTCAATTGAGTAGATTTTATGGATTTTTCATCTTGATGTTGCTTGCAACTTTGACAAACCCTACTTGTTTGTTTCTCAGTTTTGTAGCTTTTCTTTTGCTGTAATGAATTCATGGTATAAAGTTCCCCGCCCAGTTGTACTTTTTTGTATTTTTTTTTGTGATCTTGAGGTAGGGAAAATGAACCTAACCTAACCTAACTTAACACCTAACCTAGTTAAACTAAACCATAAAGACTATACATAAGACTATATCTGAGCCGTATCCGAGGTAAATGGAGTATATTTATGAGTTTCATTAATTTTTTTTCTCCAAAATTACTGCCTCCCCAGAGCTGTAATTGAGACTGTAGTATCAGGAAGTTCTATAGATTCACGGTGCAAAATATTTTTGAAATCGGTGGCGGTGCTATAAAATTTATAATAATCGAATTCAATACAGCACTACTTTCAGAACTGTAATGAAGTAGTGTATACAAATACTGTAATGTAGTACGATACAGAAATAAAGAAAATATTTTTTTTTGGAAAATCCATTCTTTTTATTCTGTGAACGGAGTGAATATTGGGAATCAGAGTCATGAGGAATTGACGTTGATTCTGCAGTTACCCAATATTAAAAAATGTGAGTGTTTATATTTCATGAAATCGTTTTTTTTTGTGAGGAGTACTTGAAGTATATTTGAAACTTTGATACACACTTTTTGTTTCATTTTTCGATTACGTTCAGTTTCATTCTTTGATGTATCTCGAAATTTCAAGCATCATAAAACAAGATCTTTTCACAAAAAAAAACAGATTCCATCAAATGTAGAAATATACAGGGTGTACCAAGTTCGACGGCCTATCAGGCGTTTCTGGAGAACTAGACTTATTTGAAATCTGAAAATTAGGATTATGATATTGTTTGACATTATGTACCGAGCTAAAATATTCTTAGAGCCTGACCACTTTCAGTTATACAGGGAGCGAAAAAAAAATTTTCAAAACTTTTTTTTCTGTTTTTTTGTTTTAGAATTTGACAGAGTATGCAATTCTGAATACATTCGTAGTCAAATCGTTGCATTCGTCGAAATACTTTCCAAAATATCGAGAAAAACCTGAAGAAAAAGAAAGAAAAGAGTATTCGGTATTATGTTTGTTATTCCTAATCTAGATACCTTAAGTACAAACCGTTTTCACATTTTTGAAGTCGAAGAGTGTGGAAATATTGTACATTTTTAGAATTTTGAAAAACTCATCACAGGGTGTTCCAAATGTTGGGTCAAAAATTGGGATCAAGATTTGACCATAACTTTCGTTTTTCAAATTAGAACCCCATTTTTTTATGATTGCGTTGGATTGTAAGAAGAAAAATGATGATGATGTTCTAACATGTTAATGCTCCTGAAATTGATAATTCGTGATATATTTAGGATTTTCTGATTTTATGTCGTACGTAGCATCAAATTCATTGAATCTGTTTCATATTAACTATGACCTTGGTCATTGAAGATAAATTATTCCAATAACTCACTTAGTAACACACACTTTTGTATTCAAATCGTTGCATTCGTCGAAATACTTTCCGAAATATCAAAAAAAAACTAAACAAAAAAGGTGGATAAGAGTATTCGGTATAATGTTTGCTATTTCTAATCTAGATATCTTGGACACAAACCGTTTTCACGTTTTTGTAGTCGAAGACAGTGGAAATATTTTACGTATTCAGAATTTTGAAAAACTCGTCACAGGGTGTTCCAAATGTTCGGTCAAAAATTGGATCAAGATTGACCTATAACTTTCGTTTTTCGAATTAGAACCCAATTTTTTTATGATTGCGTTGGATTCTGCGAAGACAACTGATGATAATGTTTTATCATGTTCATACTCCTAAAATCAATAATTCTTGAATTATTCAGTATTTTCTGATTTCATGTCGTACGTTGCGTCAAATTCATAAAATCTGTTTCATAACAACAATGATAAATGAATTAAAAAAAAAGGTGTTTACTAGTGAGTTATTGGAATAATTCATCTTCTATGACCAAGGTCATAGTTGATATGAAACAGATTAAATGAATTTGACGCTACGTACGACATAAAATCAAAAAATCCTAAATATATCAGGAATTATCAATTTCAGGAGCATTAACATGTTAGAACATTATCATCATTTTTCTTCTTACAATCCAACGCAATCATAAAAAAATGGGGTTCTAATTTGAAAAACGAAAGTTATGGTCAAATCTTGATCCCAATTTTTGACCCAACATTTGGAACACCCTGTGATGAGTTTTTCAAAATTCTAAAAATGTACAATATTTCCACACTCTTCGACTTCAAAAATGTGAAAACGGTTTGTGCTTAAGGTATCTAGATTAGGAATAACAAACATAATACCGAATACTCTTTTCTTTCTTTTTCTTCAGGTTTTTCTCGATATTTTGGAAAGTATTTCGACGAATGCAACGATTTGAGTACGAATGTATTCAGAATTGCATACTCTGTCAAATTCAAAAACAAAAACAAACAGAAAAAAAATTTTGAAAATTTTTTTTCGCTCCCTGTATAACTGAAAGTGGTCAGGCTCTAAGAATATTTTAGCTCGGTAGATAATGTCAAACAATATCATAATCCCAATTTTCAGATTTCAAATAAGTCTAGTTCTCCAGAAACGCCTAATAGGCCGTCGAACTTGGTACACCCTGTATATTGGGTAGATGAAAAATAAAAATTAACTAGTTACAACTTCGATGAGATTCATAATATTGAAACTGCTCATCCCTAACATGAGTCTATTTTAGAAAATAATATTAGGAACAAAATTTTCATGGAATATATGATATATTGATAAAAAATGAGCCCTACTTTAGCTTACAGATCCCATAAAATAGAGAAAAGCAACAAAACTAAGGAATAAAACAGGAAATATGTGTCAAAATGTGTGCCATAAATCAAGGTACTTGATTCCCAATTTACTAGGGAAACGGTTTTGCCCTAAATTAGTCATATTTAATAAACATGAACTGTGAACATAATTTTCTAATTCGAGTTAGCGATTTCGAACTTTTTGCAGAGTTTATTGCAATACGTGTTTGGAATTGAGGATGAATTTAATGTTTTGAATTTTTTTTTCTTGTATTGGATTTGTGTTCCGTAGCTAATTTAAATTTTTATTGTTGAAAAAAAATCAAACAAATTGCCTTCCGATATTCTGCCCGTAATTTTCTTTCACACTTGTTGTTCTTGGTGCATTTTCTGTTCATAAATTTGTTTTTGTAATTTTTTAAACTTCACTTTCAATATTTTTCGGTTCATTATTTGAATTTATTTACACATCTTGTTTAATCGCAAAACTATAAGACCTACTTCTATAGTACCTACTTCTTGAGGTCACATCTCTTCAAACACTTGATGGTACAAATTTTGGGTTAAATACCATTTATTGCCGGCGATATACAGGGTTGGGATAAAGTATGGAACCAAGTAATAGTATATTCTAAAACAAGTTGCAGAATGAGCTCCTATTCCAACACGAAGGCGAAATTCGAAAACGAGCGACGAAGGAGCGAGTTTTCGAAAGCATGAGTGTTGGAATTGCCTTCTGCAACGAGTATTAGACGATATTTTCTCTATTTCAGTCAAGTTTTTCGGAAAACTCTCGAAATTCAAATAAAAATTCAGATTAGTGAATTTTGTATTGTATCATGGCAGTTGGTATCACTAACAAAATTTGACAGATTGCGGAATTTGAATTGATTTGATTCGAAAATTGAGTGGATCGGAGGTCAGTACTGACAACAAGAAAACGAAAAATATAACTGAAAACAATGCTGTAATGAGTTTCATTACAGCACTACTTTTAGTACTGTAATGAACTCATTACGATACTGAAATAGAGAAATATCTTTTAAACGAAAAAAACGATATTTAGGAAAATTCTGCAGGTAAGTACAATGGAACAAAACGCATCTGATGTACATTTTTTTGATAAAAATTTACTTCTGGTTTAACCGGAAATGCCATCAACTTCTTTAATTTAAATGGAACACCCTATATATTTTTACAGATTTTGAAAGAGCTTGTTATTTTTAATTCATACATACTGAGTTTAGTGTAAAAAAATTGTAAAAACGAGGAATATAGCACTTTAAGCAACCTCCTTTGAGTTTTTTGCATTAGAGCATAAAACTATTCAGATAAACTAATTGATGTTGTTTGTATGCATAGTAATAAATAAAGAAGTACTGTTTAGTACGTCTTTTATTCATCAAGTGTCGAATTCTAATTGACGGAAATGAATTGAACAATTTAGAATGGTTCAATTAAGTGAAAAAGAGCGTATTGAAATTTGAATGATGATCGGTTATGGTGATCGTGTTAGAACTCATGAAGAAGTGTGTCATATTTTTAATAATTTGCATCCGGAGAGAAATCCTATATCACGCTCAACAGTAACTAAAACATTACAACGTTTTAATACTACTGGGATGGTAAAAAATTTGCTAAAACCTGGAAGACCACGGACTGCAACGAACGAAACTGTTAAACAAAATATTGCAATCGATTTAGAAGAATCACCTCAAACTTCCACCACAAATTTGGCACTAAACCATGGTATCAGTCGACGTTCTGTAGGAAAGATATTAAAAAGTGAAAAGTATCAATTGTCATACGATGATTTAGACCGACGGCTGGAATTTTGCGAACGGCTAATGGACATCTGTAATGTCGACGAAAATTTTGCTTCTAGCATAGTTTTTTCCGATGAGTCAACTTTTTGTTTAAATGGAACAGTTAATCGCCACAACAACTCAAGGTATTGGGCAAATGAGAATCCATGAAGCACATACCCAGCATCCACAGAAGTTAAATGTTTGGATGTGAATTGTCGAAAATAAGCTTATAGGCCCATTTTTTATCGACGGAAACTTGAATGGTGACAAGTATTTGGATCTTACTAAATAACGAAATTATTCCTGCACTTCAACAGAATGGGCAATTACCACAAAATATTTGGTTTCAACAAGATGGAGCACCTCCCCACTATGATAGACGGGTTAGGGATTTTCTGGATGCGAATTTTCCAAACCGATGGATTGGACGTAGAGGATTCATAGAGTGGCCTGCTCGTTCTCCGGATCTTAGCCCGTTAGATTTTTTTCTTTGTGGTTATCTAAAATCACGTGTTTACGTTAGACGACCAACAAACTTACAGGAATTGAGACAAAGAATTATTGATGAATGTGAACTAATACGTGGAGAAGTCTTGGAAACAGTGACTCAAGAATTTGTTAATATGATAGCATATTGTCAGCAAGTAAACAGCGAGCATTTTGAAAATTTGAAGTAATTTTGTTTCTCATTATTCTAAAATAATGAAATGTACATCTATTGTACTACTAACAGTGAGTTATTCCTCGTTTTCACAATTTTTTTATACTAAACAAAATAACAAATGATTCTAAATTTTTTCAACTACTTTGAAAATCTTCTGACTGCTTCGAAAATTTGCTAACTTTGTTCAACATTAGAAGGGAGTGATACCCCCCACCACCCTCCCCCTCGGGCCCATCGCTGTCATAAAGCATATGCAAAGATGCCGACATCAGGAAATAGATCGACGAAATGTCTCATATTGATTCTTATTGGGTCGATTCAAGTTGTTATTGAGTTTTAAATGATTTTGCAGCTATTTTATTGAAGCTTACATACAATTCAAAATGATTGAATACTACATCTCTAATTCTTGTGAAGCAGTATATTTGAAGAGCATAGAATAGCAATTATATTGAATATATTGAAAAATGACAAGTTCTATTTTTCAAGAGCTGAAAGATTGAAAAAGAATACCCTAGGAGCCATTCAATAACAACATCAAGAAATCATAATTGACCGCTGTACTAACTCTGAGAAATGGGAAAAACGGATAGAATCTGACTCAATGTTGATGAAATCTTTTTCATAGCCAAGTCCAAGTACCACAACTATGCAAGTTTGGGAGCGTGTAACTGTGATATCGGTGTTTTGCCATTTATGATGTACGTATAATAGCGCCATACGTTACATCCATTTATTCTAATACGGTTAGTTCATGGCGGGAACATATGTTCTAATAAATCAGTGCAGATCAGAACGAAGAACCCCCGGGCCACTTGATATAAAACGGATTGACGTATCTTTTGAAATCCCTTTCAGGATAAGCGCCTACACATCATGACTCGATTGTAGACATTCATTGTTCGCCCCATCAAAGAGGAGAGCAAAGCGCAAATTAATGAGATATGTTATCAGCTGTTGCTGGCTTCTGACTCTGACTTGTTTTGACTACTCGATGGAATTGATTTGCTTTACGAAGTTCCTTGCCTCAGGCCTCATTCGATTCTCATTTTCCAGACCATATTCATGTTACATTGTTTGATTTCGGAATTGATGATATATCTATGTATACCTTACCATCCAGTTTCATTGACCGACTTAGGTTCGAGAAAAGTGAAATGTGAAATTACGTTGGTTAGAATGTCGTAAAAAAAGAAGCTCTCAAGGCTTCAATTGTTTTTAGATCTACTTGCCCACATGGACTACAGATTTTAGGTAACTTAATTCAAAATTTCCTTTCTATAATTAAACATATTCCTATCAAGAAATTATTATATTAGACAATCGCAAGGTGTCTAGAACCAATTTTCTTTGTTTAGTTTTTCGTATTTTCCCAAAATATGAATGGATTGCTCGAAAAACACTTATTACTATTTTGAGGATTTCACACGTAACTTCTACTTCTGAACTCAGTACAGCATGGTAGGTGGGGATGTTACTAAGGGAAGTGGAGATAATCCCCGCCCTCCATTGTGGATCGAAGATAGCAAATTTGCAGAGCTAATGGAAAATTTTCAAAAAAGTTGAAACATTAAAATCACTTTGAATTTTTCTAAAATGAAATTTGCAATCAGTTCCCATCAAACCGGCGGAAAGAAGGAAACCTTCAGTTGGATGAAATCATGTAGAGACCATTGTCGGGATGCAACAATAGTCCACTGAAATTAGACTTTTGCTTCGGCCCAATTCATACAAGAGCAAAAGAAGGTTTTTCGGGTAAGTCTCGGTGTCCCAAATGATGTCCCAAAAGTCCCCTAGGTGGGAGTGACCGCATTACATTTGGTAACGCTATAAAGGGCAAAAATCTTACCCCAATTTGAATTTTCGTGAATATCTCGATTCGCATCGAACTTACGACAAGAATACATTCAAGCAAAAAGATAGCTGATAAATTTTACTAGAAAAAAAGTTCCTGGGCATCTTTTGATACGTATAACGAAACGTTTCGTCACATTCTCGTTTTCAATTGAAAAGTATGCGATATTTTGGATAATCGAGGTAGGTCATTCCACACCACCTTTGAGGTTGAGTAAAGGACGCGTTTTTTCAAAGTGGTATCCCCTACTAGACCTTATCATCCACGACGTCTATGCTTTTGGGAAAGGTGTTCGAACTCTAATTTTCTTCTTCTTCGTGTTCCTCTTTCTATGAATGCATGTTTATTTTCTTCTATGACATCCGTGGAGCTGAAAGATTCAATCTCACGCGTCTGCTTGTAGCTTGAATCAAGCAAGAATACCAGTACTGATAGGGAGTTCTTTATTGGGGGCCCATAAATCGCGAGGAAAATATTTCATTCCGTTTGAAGAAATCAGGTTATGTGCAGCATAATTTTTGTTGTCTTTTTCAAGTCCTGTCGTTTCTTTACCATTTCCAAAGCTGCAATCTTGCCTTCATTGAACCGAACAGATGTTGTTTCGCGCCCGGAGAATACGTTCAAAAATGATATTTAATCCCGAATATCTTATGCTGATCAAAGCGAAAGAAGTTTTTACCCTGTTGGAAGAAGGAGCCAAGAAAGTAGGCCTCAGGATCAATGAAGACAAGACCAAATATATGGTAATCACAAAAAACCCAAGATCACTTATCGGTCAAAATGTTACTATAAATGACTACAATTTTGAAGTAGTAAAAGAATTTAAATATTTGGGAGCAGTCATAACAGCTGATAACAAGAATTAAAGAGACGTGGAATCGAGAATTATGGTCGGAAACAGGGCATATTATTCCTTGGCGACGCTTTTAAAATCAAAATCAATTTCAAGAGAAGCGAAAATAAAAATCTACAGAACTATCATTCGTCCCGCAATAACTTATGGGAGTGAGACATGGATCCTGAATAAACGTGAGGCTGATAGATTGCTGGTACTGGAACGGAAGATCCTGAGAGCTATTTTTGGGCCTTGCAGAGATGAAATAACGGGAGAATGGAAAATAAGAAAGAATCAAGAACTACAGGAACTCTATGGGAACGAGAATATAGTGCGACACATCAAGTCCAATCGCATTAGATGGGCAGGACATGTCATGAGGTGACAAGATGGAAGACTCCTCAATACAACATTCTGGGAAATTCAGAAAAAGTTTCACGCTTTACGGATAAGCATACCATTGCAAAATGCAAGAAGAAAACGGTCACAATTCGGAAAAATTAATTTCCGAACTGCGATCGTGGACTAGCGGAGATCCATGCTGAAAGTAAACCACAGGAAATAGCGTCGTCACCGAGAACGGAATAGATGCATACCGGTTTCGGGGTTGTTACCCCCCATCAGTGCAACATAATTCTCCAACTCGACAACGAACACTGTGAAGTCACGAAACTATAAACCATTCTGGTGAGCACTTCGGAGAATTAAATAACCGAAGCGACACCTAGTGATGGCAGTCCGAACTCCATCCCATGTGGCACTTAAAGCATGGATCCCCGCGTATATTCATTTCTCCCGTCGAGGCTTTCCACATTAACCCTATATCGCAGTTCGGAAATTAATTTTTCCGAATTGTGACCGTTTTCTTCTTGCATTCTGGGAAAGGCCTGAGGGTAGAAGAACGGTTGGTCGTCCAAGAAAACGGTGGAAAGACGCAGTGACCAGTGATTTGCAGAGACTGGGAGTAACACAATGGGAGCTATTAGCAGTACAAAATCGACTAGAGTGGAGAAGAATAGTAAATGCGGCCAAGACTCACCTTGAGTTGTAGAGCCATTGATGATGATGATGATGATGATGATGATGATGATCAAAGCTGATCCTCGAGGAGTAAATTTTGGGTCCGAACTTCCCTCTGCCGAGCAACGAGAATCGACAGAAGATCCACATTCTCCCTAACCACAACCGTGGTATTACTATGAAATTGTTCATAATTGTGCTGTTTCAATAATCAACACGTCAGCATCATAATCAGCGTTTTTCAGAGTGAAGCAATTCGACACAAACTTTTCTGTCAATATCGAGATCAATATAATTTTATTTTTGCCGTTCGAAAAGAGCTTTTCTTGGCTCACAGTTTCAACCATATGCCCATCTAAACGGATGTCATCGGGAGCAGATTTTGAGGACCGACGAAGCTTCTCCATAGTCTTCACACTCATACCAATTTCTTCATGGTCATCAAAACAATAATGGCGTTGGAGTCGAAGTGATGTTGCACATAATAAATGGATGCTCGGCAAGAAAAATTCTGCATCGATAACGTTTAGGTGATATTCTGAAAATCAGGTTCCAATTCCAGTAGCAGTAGCAAAATGAAAATTTTCGGAAAACGATTTTTTTCTTTAATCAGCTTTTTTCTTGCCCTGGTGTATTTTGGTCTTAAGTTTGATACGGACCGAGATATTCACGAAAATTCAAATTGAGGCAAGATTTTAGCCCTTCACAGCGTCGCCAAATGTTATGCGGTCCCTCCCCGGTAGGGGACTTTTGCGACATCAATCGAGACAAAAAGACCTACCCAGAAAACCTTCATTTGCTTTTGTATGAATTGGTTTGGGTCTTTTTCGACCCAAATGAAGTGGACTACAACGATAACTGCAAAAATAAATGATTCTTGTTGAAATAGATTTAGGGCTAGTTTCAAAATAAACCCCTTAAGTACACTTTATTTTAAGTGCACTTTAAGCTAAAGCCCACTTAAAATGTCCACCCAATTTCATAATGAAATTAAAAGGGACATTACGTAAAGGAGACTTTAGGTGAAATGTTGTATGTTGGTATAACTGAAATCGTTTCATTTGACCTAAAATAGACAGTTGTATTTAACCACAGTCGTCTTAAAATTGAAACATATTTTTAAATCAGCATTTATTTTCACCAATTGCATCAGCTTGATATAGCAAAATGACCTGTTATGATTGAATTTCTAACATGTTTCCCATCAACTACATCAGCAAACATTATTTGATTATCACCTAGGTAATTCCTCTTCAAAATTATCGATAGGAAACATGTAATTGATATCAATTGCAACACTGCAGTTACAACCATAATGAGCCGTATCTCACTAATTGTAGTCTCATTCCAAATTTCAAAATTGGAAATCTACGTTGTCATACTCCGTATTCTCATTCCACTTGACAGTTTGGAAACGAGAGGTTAGAAATTCAGGGCTAAAGGATACTTTAGCTAGATTGGGCCTTTAAATATAAAGTGGCTTTAAGAATCTGAAATGTGTAATGAAACTGAAATGATGAACTTGAAGGAGCTTTAAAATTGAAGGCCGCAATAAAAGGTATTACGGAATTACTGAATTTAAATTTCAACCTAATTTGAAGAATTCTGTATTTTCATGAATATTCATTACATTCTAGTGCCGCCGACGGATGGGTTGAACTTGACAGTAATTCCAGAGGAGCTTCTTGCAGTCTGTTGCGTGAGCGGTGTTTTTCCAGAACCTACAATATCACTGGTGATCCATAAGGGGTAAGATTAAAATCGAATCAGAATTAAATTATTCGAGCATTTCCATCGAATAAACAATGTTGTTTCTACATGACATATTAAAATAGCTGAATTTGTGTCCTTGTTATATTTACCATTCAATCATAATATGATATTCATTTACGGAAAAATGACGTAATACATAGAAAAACGAAGTTGGTATGAACAATGTTAATTTTCTAGTTATAGTTATAATAGTTTTTTTTATGAATAGCTTTACAGGGTAACAGGGTATTTTTCACTGTTGATAGAACACACCTAAATAGTTGAAACATTATTTCGGCTGTTTAAATCATCTTCGTCAGTGTTTTTTAACTTTTTTTATGCTAGGACCCCCCATAGTAGCGCAAAAAATTTCGCGGCCTCTCCCAATCTTGGTTTTTTACATATGAGCAAAATATTGAAGTGTACAACAACAAACCAATTCAGTTAACTTGGAAATCATTTTTTGACATTTTCCTTTTGAAAATAGCTTTTTCTTTCTGACCTAAACGTCTTCGAGGGCAGGATGCAAAAGGAAAACTTGTCGTCTCCGTCTTTCATTGAAGAAATGAGAAGTGAGATTGAATCAATTGACATAAAGGGTGTTCAAAAAATCTGAAAAAGGTGGATTTATTTCGGGTATAGGTGAAATATCGAAATTCTGATACTGGGGTCTCTAGTTATTTCGTCAGAGGAATCGAATGGAGCCATCAGATTTTGGACCCAAAAGGGCCGCATCGAGATATGAGACCCAACTTTGAAATTTCAACAGCAAACCCATCTTTCTTATTGCAGATTCGGATTTAGCGTTCATTCAGACCAGGATGCGAAAATTCAAGTTCTAATACTGAGTATTTTCACGCCGAGAATCAATTCGGCCCACAATAAATGTTGAAACAAAAAGTACCTAAGCTGAGGTAAAAAAAGAACGGGGTATCAACACTTGTATCATACGATACTATACAGCCAGGGGAAAAAACCTCAGCCGAAAAAACCTGCCTCCCCGTAAACAAAATAACATAAAATATCAAATATCAGGAAAATCTTGAAGGACATCAGTGTGATCATCTTCAAGTTATCCGTCGATGGGCTCTTCTTTTCCTGATTTATATCAATGGTCTGCTGTGTTTGAATACTGAAGGTCATATTTTGGGTTACGCAGACGACACGGCAATCCTGTATATCGCGGAAAGTTGTTGGGATTTGAAGATACTTGTTGAAGAAGACCTTCTCAAAATAAATTATTGGATGAAAAAACATAAATTGACCATAATCTTTCACAAAACCTGCTATATGCCTTTCGCTTGGTTCACTATTAATACAAGACGAGGATCAAACAGTAAAAATACAGTGCACCCACCATTTAGGAGTTATGTTGGATCTATTTCTCAGATGGGATGCACATATCAATTTTCTCGTTGGAAAGCTGAGACGACTTATTTCTGTATTCAGATATTTTACAAATATATTGGACACTAAATATAAGTTAACCTTGTATCAGGCACTAGTTGAGTCCCAGCTACGTTATGGAATAATAGCGTGGGGTGTAGCTTACAGTAATGTTATGAAAAGATTAATTGTTCAGCAAAAATGGCTACTGAAGATTATTTTTAAAAAACACATAACCTTTCCCTCGGAGCAGTTATTCAGATTGTCGGGTGTCATGGATATATATCAGTTATATTGGTATACTGTGCTACTGTTCACCAAAAAAAATTTTGCGTCGGTTCAACTGTTGACACATAACGTCAATACCAGGATAATTGCTTGGCCTTGGCGGTACCAAAAACTAAAATAATTTTGGCACAGAGGTGTCATAGCTATTTGGGACCTAAAATATTCAATGAACTTCCACCCTACATGAGAAGAATTGAAAGCATTAAGCATTTCAAGGTCGAATTGAAGCATTGGATTAATTCATCAGGAACAACAGTCATCCTGCAGCTGGTGGATAAGAAAAACTGCTACTTCTTCGAAAAGTCCTCAATTTGACAAAAAAAAATATGTATATATTTCTTTCTTATTTGTTGTTGGGGATTTTTTCTGGTGTTTTGTGAATGATTTTTCCGTACAAGGAGTATGAGAATGTTTGAAATAACGAAAAATTGAATATCTTTTTCTTTTACTCACCACAGGTTTTACCTTTGTGATTTTTTTTAATTATTTCTCCGGTAAAGATGAAAAGGTGTATTTTCTCCCCCCCCCCCTGGGAGGTCGCGACCCACAGGTTGAAAAACACTGATCTATGTTATTGGTTGTTTCGGAAAGCATTCGCCTGCCGTTTTCAGGTTGTTGTTGGCCCTGAGAAGGACTGATTTTTGCAAAACTTGTTCTATTTGGACTTGGGCACTCCATACTTTTTCATTTTCGCAATTACATTAATTACACTCACTCTAACCATTAGTCTTCCGAAGCAGGGAATTATTATACAATTAAAGTTATATATTGATTATACTTTTCGTGGTAGAGGTCACCTTGACTATTTATTTGCGCAGTTGGTATACGCAGTTGGTTAGGTTAGGTCATGTCTGGTTCATGTTAGGATTAATTGTTTCCTTGGGCCGAGTTCGTTCTCCTCAATTCAGATGGGCACCCCGACATTCTTTATTTCCAGAGAAGGCGTGCTGATTGGGTTGGGAGTTACTGCCATGAAAACTGCTTCTTTCAATTTCCTTCTTCTCCATCCTTCTTCCTTTAATATTATGAAAGCTTCTTGGACTAGCCTGGATTCATCTGTTTCTTCCAGTTGAGATAGTCTTTGGTTTGTTTTGTTTGGTTGTCAGGTTTCACCTTCGTGAGTTTTCCCTGACAGCATTCTCAGTCTTGAATGCTGTTCTCACGTTGTATCTGTTACCAGTTCTTCTTATTTCCTCGGAAAACCCCTTCACATATGGTATGACAGAAGTTATCGTTTCGGTCGGTTCATTGTCTGTTGGTTGTTGCTCTGCTGCCACTTCTCTCGGTTCTCTTGAGGGTTTGTGTTATGTTGTTGAACTCCTGATTACGATCTTCTGGATTAGAGAATATTTTTTTGCTCTATCTTATAAGCATCTGGCTCTTCCTAATTGGGTGTTCAGATTGTGTTGGGATTCAAAGTGGAGATATTGGCCCGTGTTTGTTGGTTTATTGTCGACTGTGGGCTTCGGATTTCCATTCTGTTTGTGAACAAGTATATCGAGGAAAGGTAGTCAGTTATCTTTTTAGATTTCCATCGTGAATTTATTCGATTTCTCTATGCTGTTCAGATGTTCTTGGAAACTGTCTACGTTTTCCCTCCTCTAGGTTGTCGTCTTCATATCTGCGTCATAGATTCGGTTCGAACACGAATAGTTCCAATGCCCTCCCCTCGAAATTTTTCATGTATATATCAGCCATCATTGAAGAAAAACTGATAACAATCCAAAATGACTCAGCTTATAGCTTATATGAATACTTAAGGTACGATTCCACCAAAATCGTGTGCGGCACAATTGTTCACGAACATTTTGTGCTGTACTTTAGCTGTGCGCGTACAAGCTGTTAACATATTCAGCGACCGTTTCCACCGACAGAGCTGTGCGTAACTTTTGTACGAGCACACAGTGTGCATGAACAGGATCTCACTGTTCTCTCTCAGTATTTCGCTTTACTTCAACCGTTGAAAATGTTGGATCAAGAAAACGTGGTGCTTTGTGCTGCAGCGTGTGTAGGGGTTTACACTTTGCTTGAAAAAAAAATGAGAAAGAGATGAATCGACTTGTGGAATGATGATGAAAATAGACCCATTGAGTGGCTTTTAAAATATCACTCGAATATCGTGCGAACAGTTTGAGTTCCTGATTGATCCTGTTAGTCCTTTGATTGCTAAACGGGATACAAACTACTTTCTCTCCTATACTGATCCTAAATAATCTTATACTTCCGCAAAATCTCGGTCGAGTCGCAATTGAATTTTTTCGCCAACTCCTCACTCGCGTCATATTTTTAATTTCTGTTCTTGTAATCTCCGTGATGACAATCCCACAGAACGGTATAAAGTTCAATTTCTTCGATAAATTCGATTATTTTCCAGTTATTCCATTCCATGTTAGGGCGAACAAATAGATGTTTTCGCTACCGTAACGGAATCAAGAATGAGTTCGCAAAAACATGTGTGTGTGTGCGTCGACCCGAGTCCACCGGTAGAAACCGTGCGCGCACAAAAGTATGCAACTGTACGCGCGAACTTTTCAACAGAGTTCGCGCACTTTTGTTGCTGTTCGCTTGGACGAGTCCACCTCAACGAACAGTTGTGCGGCACACTGTGCGCAACAGTGCCGCACAGTGCAGCACACCGGTGGAATCGCTCCTTTACGCATATTCCGTGTTTATAGCTTGTTGAACTTTTCGATGCGCGAGCAGGTCCGGACAGAGAATTTTGAAGTTGATTTTCTCGAAGTATGTGAATATTTCATTCAAACAATTCATGGAAAAACTACTCATTTGGCTGAGGTCTATTAATTGTCATGAAAGACTCACCTTTTAGAAACCAGTTGTCAATTTGTTTTGAAGAATTGACTTTTTATGTTCATCAACCCTTATCTCAAGAGAACGACCAGTCTGACCTATGTAAAAAGCTGGGCATTCGTCCCAAAAAATTTTATAGACACCACTTTTTTCAAAAGTTGTTAAATTATCCTTTTCATTACAAAACATTGATTTTAAGTTTTTATTGTTTTTACATACAATGTCAATTTTATTCCGTCTTAATCGACTACAAATATTGTCGCTTATTTGTGGGATACAGTTTATATAAGCAAATTTATCAATGAAGTTATTAATTTGGGTGGGGTATATACTTGATAATAGTTTTTGATATTGTTTTTTGTCAATTAATTTATCTATAATATTGGGAGAGAAATCATTGTTCAATGCCAATGTCTCTAACACTTCCACTTCTTTTTCGAAATTAGCTGTTGGAAGTGGTATTGATATTAGACGGTGTACCAGGAAATGAAATGCTGACAGTAGATTCTTTATCTAATAAAGATCTAATATCTGATCCATCGAATAAAGTTCCTGGTTTTAACCTTCCCAGGAGAATATGGTCCCTTCTTAATCGAATAAGAACAAGTCATGGTCGTACCAATAGCATGCTTTTCAAGTGGAATTCGGAAGTCCTAATTGTGAATGTGGTGAATCAGAGAAAACAGTTGAACACCTAATTAATAATTGTTCGATTTATAAATTCCAAGATGGCATTAGAGCCATACACAATGTATCAAACTCATTTTTGCAATGGGTTTAAAATTTCAGATCAATTTGATGAAGTATAAATTGAATTTTCTTGCTGTTCTGTCTTTTTTTATTTTCAAGTTGGAGTTTGTGTTTGGAAATCCTTCCTCCGAAGAGCCGTCCCGCTGATCGTGATGTCCTTCTATATAGAATATTCAGATACAACAATTTTATTTTATTTTTTTAACGGGGAGACAGGTTTTTTCGGATGAGGTTTTTTCCCCTGGCTCTATAGTATCGTATGATACTGGTGATGATAGTATCGTATGATACTATAGTATCATACGAAGAAACGAAGAATGTTGTTCCTTTTTTCACCTCAGCTCAGGTTCTTTTTGTTTCAACATTTATTGTATTATTTTAGCTCTCTTATTCGAAAGAAAATATATATATATATATATATATATATATATATATATATATACATATTTATATATATATATATATATATATAATTTTCAAAATTCTTGTTTGGGTACTCGGCATAGGGCTTCAATTTATTCAATACAACATTTGGTTTTTTAACATCTATATTTCGGTCCTTAGTTTGGGACCTTCATCGGGATGCTACAAAAATCACGTCAGTGGGCAAAATTAATACAATTATATAAAAAATCTTACATAGGACAAGTTGTGAAATGAATGGCGAACGGCAGCATACAATAGAAAACACTTCTCATTAAGATTGAAACATGAATAATTCAACTATCCCGAAAAGTGCATTATAAAAAAGTAAAAAATAAAAATGACATAGCAGAAATGGTCTTGTCAGATAATATAGAATCTGACATAGAAAATTGAGAGAATGAAAAAGTTTCCCAGTTAACTTGTTTCATCTATCAAATCTGCACTGAGGGAAAAATTAATATGAAGCTGTTCGTTGATTAAATTTTTAACTTCTGTATAAGGTATTAATGGGAATAAATTTACTACATCGAACGAAATTAACCTAGCATTCGGAGGAATTTTCAGTGACTTCAATTCATCTGTAAGTTGAATTGTGTTTTTGATGTAGTGAATTGGTTCATGTTGAATCATCTTTGGTAAAATCGAATTCAGATATCTACAAAGCCTTGAAGCTGGTGCATAAGTATGAGGGACAATTCTCTTTATGGATTTTAGGTAGAGCATATAATTGCGGTATTCTTGGATTCATTATGGTCAAAGGAAAAGTTATTTCAGATGAAACTTTTGGGCAATTTTTGATGTACTTTTTGAGTGAATTTGGGAATTTCGATGTTGGATCAACTTTAAGTTCTAGGAAGTTCAACAATAATTCTGTTTTTTGTAAATAATCGGTCTTGTTCAAAATTGTAACTGTATTGCCTTTGTCAGTTTTTGTTATTATCAGATCATTCTCAGAAGCTTTCTTCTTTTTGTTTCAAAACTGCAACTTCGATTTTATCCTGTATAATTCTAGCATTGGATATCATTCTCGCACAAACAGATTTTTCAAAGATTTGCATCTCAAGAGATTCGACCTTAATTCTACATTAACTGCTAAATGTTTGAGGTCCTTATTATTGAAAATATTCGGGCATTGTTTCAACCCTTTTTCCAAAAGTCTTAATTTAGCTTCTGCGAAATGTACTTCTGTAAAATTCTTCACTTTTTCCTAAAACATCACTGCACTTTCACTGGCGGGCATCGACAGATTAGGCCTGAATTTATCCCTACAATGCATAAGAGATTCGAGTTTTTTAACTTGAGCTTTATATTGTTCATGTCCCAAAATCACTATGAATCACTTTTAGGTGAAGTTTATTGTTATCTCTGATCCTGTACCACTTCTCCCATCTCCAACCTGATCCAAGTTTTTATTGCTGTATGTAATTTTCATATATTTCGGTTTGATGTTATTCAACAAACATTGTTTATTGAACCAGAGGTTGTTATTGCAACCTGGGACCGATATCATATGAAGTTGAATGCAGATATATCACATTGTTCACGGCACATGATAGTGAAGACAATTCCAGGAAAGCCCTGGTTGTCAAGAAATATTTTGTCCATGCTTAAAAGAAAGCGATGTCTTTGGCAACGCTAGTTGCGTCGTAGGTCAGATATTAACTACAGAGCCCATCGTTCTTTCTCCAACAGATTATCCGCTACAATTCACCATGCCAAGAAGACATATGAGGAATCACTCGTATCCTCGGGAAACCGAAAAAGATTCTATAGATATATACGATCCACTCTCAACTCTAAGGTTTGTAATCCTGCGATCAGAGGTCCTGCTGGGCAGTGGTGCGGCGATGATGGTGAAGCGGCTTCCTTGCTGAGCGATTTATTTTCTGGTTCATTCACTTCTGAACCTGAAAATATCCTCCCGATGGTTCACGGCCCACGTTCTTCATCAAGCTTGGAGGAAGTGGAGTTCACGAAGGAGAAGTTGGTTTTTCTGTTGAGAAGCTTGGACCCCTCAACTGCTTCTGGTCCAGATAAAATTCCTGCTGAGTTGCTCCGTCGGTGCGCGGATTTGTTGGCTTATCCTCTGATGCAGGTCATAAAACTATAATTGAGGACATCTGTAGTCTCTAGATCGTGGAAAGTAGCTAATGTTACTCCCATGTTCAAGAAGGGCGATAAAACTTCACCAGCCAACTACCGACCTATAAGTGTGCTGCCAATTATTTCAAGGGTTGCCGAAAGGATCATCTCCGAGAAGATGTTGCCCTTCCTCTGCAGTAATGGAACACTTCCAGATGAGTAGCACGGATTTTTGAGGGGCCGGTCTGTCATCACTTGTCTCTCGAGATGTGTTGATGATTGGACTAAGCAGGTCGATGCCAAGGTGCCAGTTGACATAATTTATTCAGGCTTTGGTAGCGCTTTTGACCGTGTTCCCAAAAGACGTTTGCCTCATAAGCTCGATCATTTTGGTATTCGAGGGGGTCTTTTGAGATGGATTGAGTCATTCCTCAGCGCTCGTCATTTTCGTGTTGGAGTTGGCAACTCCTTATCTCCTCTCATAGATGTGACCAGTGGTGTGCCCCAGGGTTCTGCGCTGGGACCACTACTATTTCTGATATTTGTCTCTGACCTTCCACCAACTTTGAGAAATGCATGTTCGTATTACGCTGACGACATTTAATTTTATTCAGATGCGTCGAACGTTGATCAGTTGCGGAGTGATCTGGAGGCGGTGTGCCGGTGGTTGCGTGCGTGGTTGCTGCCTTTGAACGTCTATAAATGTAAGGTGCTCCACCTTGGCCGAAATAATCCTAGACATCGATATCTCTTGGATGGGGTGGATATTGAATTTGTGACGCAACATTGCGATCTCGACGTGAACCTGTCTGGTATCCCTCGCTGGCTAGAGACCGTCAACTTTTGGAGAGTGTTCAGCGCAGAGCAACAAGAATACCTTATAGCTACCGACGTCCATCCTATGATGATAGACTACGATTTTTTGGCCTAATTCCGTTTATGGAACGTCGTGAACGTGGAGAACGTTGTCACGTTTCGAGTGGTACATGACCTATTCGGTAGTGATCTTCGCGATATATTTTCTATGAATACTAACAATCTGCGCGGCCATCAGTACAGATTGAAGCGTGAAGTGTTCCGGTGTAATGCAAGACAAGATTTTTTTGTGTAACCGTATTTTTAATACGGTAACTCCCTTCCTGCTGAGGTAGTTGGTGCACCGTCGGTAAATACCTTCAAGAATCGTTTGCAGTGGTGTAACAAGACCTCAATTACATGTGAGCAAGATAAAATTTGCGAGGCCACTTGATGAAAAAAGGTTTTCATAAGAAACAATGGAAATTGTTTTAACATTTAATAAAATATGTGTGACGAATTATGAAGTAGAAATCAGATGAAAAGTGTCGGCTTCTAGCCTCACTCAACTGATTATTTATGCCATCAGAGTCGTCCAGCTTGAATGTTAAATCTGTTTTGACAGAGAAGTTGCCAAAGCCGAAAGTTTTTCCTGATACATTGTATTCCGCAGATAATGTTCTACCAGCTTTAATTTTGAGAAACTTTTTTCAGCAGAGGCTGTACTCACCAGTACAGTCGAAAAAGGATAAACTGTCTTACATCTTCAATGAAGACTGTTCTATTGTACAGGGTATTCCAAATTGCTTGATTTTGGCTGTTTTTGGTGCTAGATAGGTAAAAACGTTAAGAGGACTCTTGGGCTCGATTTTAGTGAAAACACTACTAGTAGAAACCGCTTCACCATATCTTTATTTGTTTCGAAGATAAAACAAATTTTTTTTATTTTCCAAAATATCTGAAAACGATTAAAACTTTTTCCAAGAACTTTTTCACGGGGATTGATACTCTTCTTTTAATTTTTCATCTCTAATTTTTGTATGATATTAGAATAAGAAAAATGCGTTTGTTTTGAGGAGAAAAAAGTTCTTTTATCTACCCCCAGTAGACGAGACGAAAAAAATCGATATGGTGTATTATTTTTTCTGAAAATGGCCTGTAAAAATTTCAATCGTTGTCACATATTTTTGTAAATAAAAATGTTATGGCACACTTTTAAAATTAGACGAATCCAAAAACAAATGGAGACATCACGAAAAGGTTTCCATTTATGGTGTTTTTGCGAAAATCGAGGCCAGAAATACCAAAAAAAGTCAAAATCGACCAATTTAGGATTCCCTGTACAGGTTTATCGCTGCTTTCATAGTCAAATATTCTTTCTGATTTAGTTCTTGTCACCCTCACGTGGCGACCAGAGTAAACTGATGTATGTAGGTATTCCTTGCACGATTTAAGTTTGTGTGAATTTCTGCAAATTGCAAATATATTGCGCTATAGAAAGTTGATAAGTGAGCTGAGAGGTACGAAATAGGAATCGTCGTCAACAAAGAAAAAAAGTCTCCATATAGACTATTCATCTGTAAATAAAATGATTTATCTTAGAGGAAAAGGGGATAATTTGGCCTCGAGGGCATTGTGGGCGCGAGGCCGTGAGCGGTCGCCCACGCCCAGTTACGCCACTGATTGTTTGGACAGAGATTTCTGATTGTAATGTGGTGAAAAGACTGTCATTTGTTCTGATGATAACTACAGTTTCTGTTATCTGTTGATTTGTTCACGTTCTTTTAATGGGTATTCTTGAAGTTTAGGTATCTTGATTTTATGTAATTTTTCTTTTTCTAGTCTGTATCACACATGTATTCTCTTTGATTTTTTATATTGTTCGAAAGTTAATAGGCTTAGTGCCTCCTTTCTTATCCCAAATAAAAAATAATAATAATAATAACTTCAGTTTCGAAGCAAAGTATATTTTCATTTGGGTTGAAGCTTTGTGGTTACACATATATCGAGGCCTGTCATAGATATGAGTTCGTGAAGTAGGTTTTCCACTTCGAAGCCATTTTCCCACTTTGGCTTGATGGGGTAATCCTCAAATCTGATACATTGAAACAAACTTGGATGGAGGTCCAATTATATGAACGAGAAACTCAGGAACGTCAACTTCTGGGGCAGTGACAAATGGAACAATTGGCCTAATTGGATGGTGGCTTATGCAAATTGATGATCGAATAGACTTCAGAGCATGAGTAGTGGCAGATTAATTCAGTTATTGATTTCTATACTTAGCAGTATTATCGACTTGAGGATCTCATTTCATCGTCTCTAGAGACTCATTTGTGCTGATACCCAGTAAATGCATCTAAACTATTCCATTACATATATTGTCAAATGGTTATCCGCAAATATCATTTTCCTCCCGAAGTAAAGAGAACAATTTGAAAGTGTATTCTCTCCATCTGAATAGACTTGTCAAGCTCATGATTTTTTATATGATGAAGTAGTGAAGATGGCCATCCCATCATTCAAGATAAAACCAAGTTCAACGATCAGATTTAGGCAGTATCAGACATTTTGTTTGTTAAATCTTCTTCAACTCCTTTGGTGAAAGCTCGATTCTTTCCGCATATGTCGATCAATTAATTGAGGGAGAAGTGGTCACAGAATTGGTAAAATGAAAATAAACAAAATAATATCAAAAGATGAAAAATTCCTCGTAGAAGCTGTTCAGACATTATACCCAAGCAACCTTCACCGGCTGCATTTTTCACTCCAAAGGTTCTAATCATCCAATCTAGAAACGCCATTCAGGAATAAACTTAGAATTGTGAAATATATTTTTTGATAGGCCATACATTATAGGAATATAAAACATGAATCAGGAAGCATGAGAAATATTTCATGAAATTGGAACATATACAGGGTGTTTCATCATAAACTGGACAAACTCATATGACGTATAGAGAACATCGGGAGAATCATTTTTTTCTTATGACATATTTCCCGTTTTCGAAGCATAAGGGAGATACACGGTGTTAAATGTCATTTTCGAGCATTATTATATTGAGTGTGGTCGGTTATGTATAAGACTGCAAGTACTGGTTTCTTGTCATTTCCTAGTATTTTTGGATGCTTCATTCAGAAATGGTGTAGAGCTCCGAAAAAAAATTCAAAATGGCGGAAAACCTGCAATGTTCGTGATTTTTTTTTTCGGTTGCCAAATTGATTTTCATTTCCTAAATTAGCACAATTTTTAAAGGATATCTGTGAAAAAATTTTTTCAAAAATCGAACACAACTTTTTTTTTACATATCTACAACGAAAAAAAAATTCACTCGAAATTGATGAAATTTTTCACTATTGTACTTACTTTTATACCTAACACGAATATGAAAACAGAATCGAAAAATATCAAACGGTTTCGTTTTTACAGCCATTCAAATGTCCCGTTCGAATATCTGAAATAATAAAAAACCATGACACAGCTTGTGCTCTTAGGCCCATAATTTTTGAATTTGTATGTCGAAACATTCCAGATTGAAAAATTAATTAAAAAAAAAAAAATCAGTGAAACTTCATTGAGAGTTGAACTCCCCACTCTGAGTTAAGTATTAATGTGAAATATGAGTCTGTTCTAAGGTTCTGAGTATATTAATATTCGTTGCCGAGCAACAGTAGCTGATAGAATTTGACAGGTTATTCGAATTTTACTGAATAATTCGAGTATATTGAAACGACTTGTTAGCAAACGAAAATGAAATATTCACTTTTAGAAAAAAATGATATGGTTCAGGCTTATTATGAAGCGAATTCCTCAGGGAGAAAAGCAAGGGAAATTTACGCTCGCAGATTTCCAAGCCGAAACGTTCCTAATTTTGAAACTTTCATACAAACAGTGCGTAAATTACGCGAAGAAGGTATTCTTCACCGCAAGAAGAAGGAAGCAATCCGAAATAACGAAGAACGTATCCTGGATTTAGTGAGTGAAAATCCGATGGTATCAACGAGAACTCTAGCAAATCATCCAAGTGTGAATAAGAGTAAATCCACTGTATGGAGAGTTTTGGAAAGAAATAGCTACCATCCGTACCATTTCCGTTCATGTCAAACCTTAGAAGAATGTGATTTTGAGAAGAGGAAAGAATTCTGTGAATTTATTTTGAGAAGGACACGTGAGGGGAACTCTGCCCGATCTATTGGAAGATATTCCTTTGAGTCACTTTCAAGGAATATGGTACCAGCATGATGGTTGCCCTGCTCACACAGTGAGGAGTGTACTAGAATTTTTAGACTCTCAATACCCTCGCCGATGGATCGGCCGATTGGGACCTGTCGCATAGCCTCCTCGTTCTCCAGATCTTACAATTATGGATTTTTATTTCTGGGGTCATATGAAGAGTCTTGTTTATGATAAGCGAGCTCCAGTGACTTCGAGAGAAGAACTGATTCAAAGAATCGAATCAGCCGCCGAAGAGATTCGCCGAAACCCGGAAATGGTTCGTTCAGCGGTGGATAGTGTGGCGAAAAGGTCGAGAAAGTGTATCCGGAGAAATGGCAATATTCTTGAGAACGAATTATGTTTAAATTTTATACTAATAGGTTTTTTTTGTTGCGTTTGTGAAATTGTGGAATTGTGAAATTAATGCCATGCCATTAATATCTGGGAAGTATTAACCGCTAATTTCTACTCAAATTGCATAAATTGGTTTCAAGATACTTGCATTATTATATTCAGTTAAATTCAAATACTCTATCAAATTCTATTAGCTGCCATTGCTTGGCAACGAAAATTAAAAACCTTTGAACAGTCTCAATTCAGATTCCACATTTATTTTAATAGGTACTTAACTCACAGTAGGGAGTTCAACTCTCAATGAAGTTTCACTGATTTTTTTTTTTTTTGATTAATTTTGCAATCTGGAATGTTTCGACATACAAATTCAAAAATTATGGGCCTAAGAACACAAGCTGTGTCATGTTTTTTTATTATTTCAGATATTCGAACGGGACATTTGAATGGCTGTAAAAACGAAACCGTTTGATATTTTTCGATTCTGTTTTCATATTCGTGTTAGGAATAAAAGTAAGTACAATCGTGAAAAATTTCATCAATTTCGAGTGAATTTTTTTTTTCGTTGTAGACATGTAAAAAAAAAGTTGTGTTCGATTTTTGAAAAAATTTTTTCACAGAAATCCTTTAAAAATTGTGCTAATTTAGGAAATAAAAATCAATTTGGCAACCGAAAAAAAAAATTACGAACATTGCAGGTTTTCCGCCATTTTGAAATTTTTTTTCGGAGCTCTACACCATTTCTGAATGAAGCATCCAAAAATACTAGGAAATGACAAGAAACCATTACTTCCAGTCTTATACATAACCGACCACACTCAATATAATAATGCTCGAAAATGACATTTAACACCGTGTATCTCCCTTATGCTTCGAAAACGGGAAATATGTCATAAGAAAAAAATGATTCTCCCGATGTTCTCTAGACGTCATATGAGTTTGTCCAGTTTATGATGACACACCCTGTATGTATATCAAGTTCTCGACTTTCGAATTGTTGATAGCTGAGGAAGAAGAGATCAAAATGATAGAGAACGAAAATATGACATATTGGTAATGCACAGTGAAGATACTATTGCATTGAAAATTTAAATTGTTTAGAGTTATTTCGTCAAGACGATTAAGGGTAAATGGAAAACCCAGAATTAGTACTAGAAAAAAGAAACTGTTCTATTCAGAATATCCCATGAAATATTTTATACCATATAACAAAAGTCGACTTTGAAATTATGGGATCGGATTTTGATGAGCATATAAGGTATATATGAGATTAACTTTCATCTGAAGGACAAACAAAACATAAGGAAAATATACAATATACATGTAAAATGAAATGCAAGAGTGTCTAGAAAATAGTGAGCGATTCACTTTTGAAACTGATGAAATTCCTTCTCATTAGTTAAAAACAAATTTGTTTTCCCACAAGAAATGCAACAATGGAAATAATGATAAAACATCTGTAGGCTGTTCAACTACCTTGACCAACATAAATAAGAAAAATGAAAGAATCATCCGACGAAGAAGATTATGACTCTTTCTTCTGAAAAGCCCACAACTTGAATCATAGACTCTTACCATACAGGAACGTCCATTAAAATTTAATGCTCCCTTAATTCTTCCTTAAACGGAGAATCCATGGGCGGTAGCCATGGATACTTCGTTTAGTGGAGAATTAAGGGAGCTTTAAATTCAATTAATGTTAATGCAACTCAGGGTTACTTGCTCAAAAATTACGGTTTAATTGTAGCATTCTCGTTCTGACAATCCAAACAGACAACCAAGTAAGTGCAATGCAACATTAGGTTATATTTATGTCTTTTACTCCTGTGATATGCGATGTTTCAAAGAAATTTGATACTTTGTGTAACTAGAAATTGAGCTGTGAGTAGACTTTCAAGGCTTGATCTAGTGATAACAATCCTTGAACATACTATCCACACAGTATTACACATATATGCAACATCCACTAGAAGTCATATTCCTCTTGATTATCCGCTTTTCAAAATTTAAGGAGGTGCACATCAATAATTCAATTCTAGAAATTAATTATTTGGGTATCTTGAATTTCTGATTTTCATTCTTTATTTTCAATTGCAGCAACGAGACAGATGATACGCTCACCAAAGCTGAGGACAAGGTGGAACGGGAGAACGGACTCTTCAACAAAATCACAACATTGAAATTCAAAAATGAAAGCATAATTTCAACTTCCGAATTCATCTGTGTTATGAAAATTCCTGGAGCAGACTACGAAATAACAGAAACAAGGCTGCTCTCTCAAGGTAATCAGATATGACGGAAATATTTGAAAGATAAAAAATAATAAAAAGAAAGTTTATTGCTTCAAAAACCAACAACAAACAATTAAACACATTCTCTGAGTTAACAGCCTTTACACTATCAACTGTGCGAGATTATCATCAACATAAAAGTATTTGATAACTTTTTATTCATTACATTCTAAAAATATTTTAAAACAAATCTAACAAAACAACAGAAAGATACTTCAAATAAGAGCCTCAATTTTCAATTCTAACCATTGCACTGAACACGAATAATCCTGGTAGTGTAGACGTATCATCTTTAAAAAAAAAATCATTTCGGTCAACTTAATGAAAATAGGCCCGTTCTAGTTTGACGTTACTTTCGGAAATTCAGCGGTCGAGTTACAACCTCAGACCAAGAATCCTCTGAAGATGCCTACCGCAGTTGTGGGCGAAACGTTAGGTGAAATAATTCCTAATAGACCACGGCCAATAAGCCCGGAAGACTCTCTTTATGTCAATATATCCGGTCGTGAAAGCCTGAAAATATTTTGTAATACGCCTTTTAATAATTTTTTCGCAAACTTTAGAAAGGCTAGTAGTTAAGGATATAGGACGATAATTATATATGTCAGTATTTGGACCTCCTTTATGGATGGGAACAACAAAGGCTTCCTTGAAAGCATTCGGATAAACACCATTTTGAATAATTTTATTAAAAATGAAAGTTAAAGGGTCTAGAAAATAATTCGAAAATTTTTTCAGTATAATATTTGATATTCTACTTGGGCCAGTTGAAGAAGAGCTCTTGAGGGAAGAGATTATTTGAGAAAGTTCCGCTACAGTAGTTCCATAAAGAAAAAAGGATTGATTGCAAGTTGATTTTATGTCGAAATCGCTCAATTTTAAATTCTTACTCGAAATATTATTCGAAAGTTCATCACCGATATCCACAAAAAAGTTAGTTGACGGTCAATATGCTCCGTGCACGCTCCGTAGGACAAAAATAAACTGAAAAGTTGACTTGAAGCGAGCTCGGAGCATATTGATCGTCAACTCAAATTTTTTTTCACCTAAAACACGCACAATTTTTTGACAGGTCACATATAATGTACCATTGACTGTGTTCGGTGATTTCCATTATTTTGATGAGTTCTATACCTGTTGAAAATGAAAACACTTTTCAAAATTTGTCAAATATAATTAAATCTAATGGACATAACCCTCAAAGATGAAAAATAACCGTAGACACGTGTTTCGAGCGTTAGGCCCTCATCAGGATGGTTATTTGAGTGTTAGGTCCATAACATTTTTTCATGTATTCTATAAATCCTTCATTATAAATCTCTCTTCCAAATATAGAATATATAATATATAAGATATTTTAATGATCGTACTAATGTATTATGTAAAACTTGTAAGGGTTGTCGATCGAAACACTGATTGGATATTAAAAACCTTCTATTCTACACCAAAATATCGCAATAATTCATTTCTACACATTCTACAAGAGTAGTAGCTATATAGTAGATTGAAGGATCCAACACAACAACCTTTCAATCCAATGTAGTCTATAAGATACCGTGTGGTGATTGTAAAGGAACACAATATGACTGAAAAACAGAATATCACTACATGGAAGTGATATCAGAAGAAATAATCAAATATGTGCTCTGGCGTTTCATTCAATCCAAAAACACCATAGGATTGATTTTGAGAAATGTGAAATATTAGATAGGGATATAATGTACTATAAAAGAAAAATATTGGAAATGATGCATATCTAGTTTCAGGTTTTCACGACCAGATATATTGATATCAAGAGAGTTTTCCGGGCTTATTGGCCGTGGTTTATTAGGAATTATTTCACCTAACGTTTCGTCCACAACAGCGGTAGGCATCTTCAAAGGATTCTTGGTCTGAGGTTGTAACTCGATCGCTGAATTTTCGAAAGTGAAGCTGGATTCGATCCAGGGAATTTATACCCTGATCATTGGCGGGAGAAGGTAGTGGGTTTACGCGTGCGATGTTGATGGGTTCATCGATTTCACTTTCTATTGGCGTGATTTTGGTCTATGTACGAAAGAAGTTTATTTCCTTCTGTTTATAATAATAATAATAATAATAATAATAATAATAAACTTTATTTGCAGACAAAATACAATAAATTTTACAACAGAAAAAGTATATATAGCCTACAAACTATTATCTGCAAAAAGGAGACTTACGGCAGTAAAACTGTTTATATGTAAGCTCCCAAAAACTGAAAATACAAAGAAAATGAAAAGACTCCAGCACTGAGAATATTATGCTAGTCAGACACGCCGAGAAAAAAAAAACAATAGAGATTTGCAAATTTTGTGCATTAATTGGAGTAAGCATAGCATTCGAAAATCAAAAACCGGCTCTCAAGCCCGCATTTATACCGCACGTTAAACACGTAATAAATCCTAAAGTGAACCTGCCAGCAAATTTTGTTTACATGCTTTTCTGAATTTATATAAACTGCAGGATTTCAGGGTAAGAGGTAGACTATTATAAAGAGAAAAAATATTATAAGTAAAAGATCTGGTAAAAGTTGTTGTAGAATGGGCGGGCACTGAGAGGAGACCACGATGTCTGAGGCCCAAAGCATGAACATCCGAGCGCAATTTAATTTTTTCAAACAAATATGGTGGAGATTTATAAAGCATAATCGAGTGAAAAAGAGTCATCGAGTGGAGCTTCCTACGTTTTTGCATGTCTAGCCAGTTACAGTCCTTGAGCTTGTGAATGACTGGTTCGAACTTCCTGATACCATATATAAACCTCAGACATGATCTTTGTACCTTCTGAATCTTCTTTTCATATTCTCTAGTTAAACATGGACCATAAACTGTGTCGCAAAAGTTGAAATGACTAAGAACCAGGGCCTCTGTCAGAACAATTTTCAGCTTTGTTGTAAGGTAATGTCTGTGAGGGTATAATCTTCTCAAGTTTGCATAAGCCTTCCGAATGCACGCTGATATATGTTCCTTGAATCTTAATTCCGAGTCCATCAGGAGTCCCAAATTCCTCGCAGAGCTGACACAAGAGAGCTTAGCATCATCCAGTTCAACATTCAGTCGCGATTGAACCTCTTCCCTATGTCTGCCAAATACGATCACCTTGGTTTTAGATGAATTCAAATTGAGGTTATGTCGACGAGAAAAGCATGCGAGAGCTTTCAGATCCTCATTCACCCTCACACATGCGCTATCCACCTCAGATGACAAAAAAGTATGGAGTAGCTGGGTGTCATCCGCATAACGAAAGTCCATACAGTACTTCAGGTCGTGTGTTAGGAAAATAGTATAAATACAAAAGAGCAGGGGACCAAGCACTGACCCCTGTGGCACACCGCAATGAACCGGTTGCGCCGACGAAGAACCCCCTACTGTTTCGACGTATTGAGTACGACCAATCAAATAGCTGCGTATGAGCTCAACCGCCGAAGGCGCGAATCCAATATGTCCAAGAATTGCCAGCAAGAGAACATGATTTATTTGGTCGAATGCCTTCGAATAATCCAAAAGAATGAGGACGCACGTTTTACCCGAATCTATGGCGCGTAAAATTTCATCAACGACATCCAGAAGTGTAGTCCCGCAGCTATAACCCTTCCGAAATCCTGACTGCCGCTGAGGCAGAATGTTGTATTTCTCTAGATGTGCCCTTATCTGAGAAGCAATTAGTTTTTCAAAAATCTTAGAACAAGTTGGTAGAATAGCTATAGGGCGGAGATCGTTAAGATCGTGTATTTCAGTTTTTTTAGGCAAAGGCAGCACCCGAGCGATCTTCCAAGAGTCGGGAAATACAGATTTCAGAAGACAAGAATTGAAAATATTGAGTAGGAACGGTACAATTCTTGGGCAGCATAGTTTCAACATTTCCGTACTCACCCGATCTGATCCTGCGGAATTTGACCTCATCGATAAAATAACAGAGATAACCTCTTCTTCCCTAACAAGAGTGAATGACAGTTTTTCCTCAACATGCTGCAAGGTCGTCGTAGAATAAAAGTTCATTAAATCTTGATCAGGAGTCTCTAGCCTCTGAATTTGTAGGAAAAAGTTGTTGATAGAACAAGGGTCATTCAAACTTTCAGGCAAGTCTACTGAGTTCACTTTTTTGCTGTATACTCCCATTTCATTCAAATGCTTCCACACATGTCTGACACCGGAATTCATTGAAGTGACATAGTTGAGGTATGATCTTTTTTCTGCATTTATTGCATTAGTAGTAGCATTTCTCACCTGTTTATAGAACTGCCAGTCTCGGGGCGAACTAGTCTTTCTGAACCTCTCATAAGCCCTGTCCTTCTGTCTCGTCATCAATCTGATCGCCTCAGTAAACCATGGCTTACACTTGTTATTAAGGGTAATCAACCTCTCTGGTGCAATGTGATCGTAAAGATCATTTAGAAGTTTGGTGAATATTGCTACCTTCAGATTTACTTCATCGACGTACAGCACACTGTCAAATGGTGTGGCCAGAAATAATTGTTCAAGAAGATCACGATCTACCCTATGCAACGATCTCGACTTCAAAGTACGTTTTTGTGAGAGTTTTCGTTCGAAGTTTAATATGACATAAACCAAGAAATGGTACGATAACTGTCCTACAGCATCAACTCCGTGGATGACCTCCTTACTCTCAGATGAAGTCAATACAATATCAATCAAAGTAGCCGATCTATTCGTAATTCTTGTGGGAGAATCTACAATCTGATTTAAATTAAGTTGGTTGAACAATTCAGATAATTTCCGGACTCTGTAGTCATCAAGTCTCAAAAAGTCCACATTTATATCACCACCGCAAATGATATCACTACTCGATGGATGATATCTCAAAATCAAGTCCTCAAAACAGGCTAAAAATTCCGAAAAACTTCCGCTTGGAGGTCTGTACATTACGCAGATAATTAGCGACCTACGATTAATCCTAATTTTTATCCATATATGTTCAATACAATTAGTAATATCACCATATAAAACCTCATAATCCAAACCATTGCGAAGATAAACACCAAGGCCTCCCCCTCTAGATCCCCTGTCTCTTCTTATGAAATTATAACCAGGTATACTAACCAGTTGCGCAAGCACACCGTCGCCGAGCCAAGTCTCGCACAACCCAACCATATCGAAATCATTATTACAGAGGAAACTGCGAAAATCAGTGAAATGTGCGAGTAAAGAATGTATATTATAAAATGCTATGCTCAAATTCTTCATATTTTAGGCTTTCAAATTTGAAAAAAAAAAACAAATGTATCCAACTAGCAAACATTTCGACAAAAAAAAAAAAAATTCAAAAACTTGAATCGTGAGAAAAAAAAATTCACAAAAAAAAGAAAAAATCTTAATTTCTATATTTCCTTCAAGCAGCAAGTATTGTTGAGTCACTCCATTAATTATATTCAATTTTTCATAATACCTTTCAAGTCTTCAGTGGATCGGACAACATATTTCTGACCCTTCCATCTAATGAAAATTCTGCCATCAAAAGACCAAGCTTCCTTTCTTCCGACCATTTCTTCAGCAGCTTTGAGTAGTTCGTAATTCAGCCGACTGAGTTCCTCGAATAGAAGCAGTTTGGAACCTTTTAATCTTCTTTTATTACGGAAAACTTCATTTTTAGAGGATAGTGATGAAAACTGTATAAGAACAGGTCTAGGACGATCTTGATCGATATTCTTCTTTCCAATTCGATGGCAATTCGTAATTTCAACTTTGTTCATCTTGAGTTTCGAAACCAAGATTTCCTGCACCGAATCGATCAAGCCCTCCTCAGCTGTCTCCTTCAGCCCCAAGAGTCTCAGTTTTTTGCGTTTATTATATTGTTCCATTTTATTCAGTCTTAAATTCAATTCGCTTATCCTAACTTGGTCATCAATGGATTTCCTCTCGAGTTCACTGACACGTTCTTCAAGACGGTCAAGATGTTGTTGGAAGGTCGACGTTACCTTATCGGCCAGATTTGATAAGAACTCCTTATCTGATAGGCATTCAAGAATACACTGTTTTATATCTTCTCGTTGTTGTTTTGTGAGTGGCATTTTCTTTATTATTCTGATGAATAAAATATTATAGGGATGAACACGTCGATACAAAAATACAGGTATTTAAGAACTAACCCTTACAAGCAGATATGTTTTTCAAAACTAATTTCACCACTGAATTCAACCGTTAACTTAGGAGCTCAACGAAACGTGTCTACTCAGTGCGGAGCATTACACATTATGTTGTTCTCATGTTTATATATCTCAATGGCTTTCATATTCATCCTAGGAAAGAAATTTCTGATGTTCAAAATAGCATCTGCCTCTGAGAAAACAATATTGTGTCCTGTTAGAGTATGTTCCGCTAGTGCGGATTTTTCTGTCTCATTGAGTCGACAGCATCATTTATGCTCCTTAATTCTCGAATTGATGCTTCGCTTCGTTGTACCAATGTAGACTTTGCTGCCGTCACAAGGTAGATACCGGGTTGAGAGAGTGGGTCGACTTTGTCTTTGGTAGTTCTGATCATTTGGCCAAGTTTTTGAGTTGGCTTATAAACAGTCACTATATTGTGTCTCTTTTAGTATTCTACCAATTCTTTAGGCGACCTTGGGGATATATGGTAAGATAGCTCTTCCATTAGGAGTGAGTTGTGATGTGTTATCATCACGTGTGGAAACTTTTGGTCTCATCGCCCTCTGAATTTAATTAGCATTATATCCGTTAGCGACGAATGCGTGCTGTAGATGTTCAAGTTCATCCTCCAGAAATTTCGGCTCGCACAATCGTCGGTCTCTGTGTACGAGTGTTTTTATAACTCCTCGTTTCTGTTGGGGGTGATGATTGGACTGCTTGTGCTAATAAGCCCGGAAGACTCTCCTAATGTCAATATATCCGGTCGTGAAAGCCTGACACTATTCATTAAACGCCTCTACGGGGAGGTAGCATACAGTTCCCGACGATTGGACTTGTTGAGGAAGAGAAAGGCAGACCAACTTTGAACCCTCACATTTCTGAAACGTTGTCGGGATTCGAATGTTATGTCCAACTTCGTACGCTTTAGACGCCTTCTTCTCAGTGCTCAGGCACATAGGATATATAATCGAGCCGAGTGTGCTCTGCTAAGGGGAAGGATCCGTTATTCTTATCAGAAACTTGTCAGTATCGACGAGGAAATCGGATAAATACAGAATGATCTAGTGGGAATCTTAACACCAGCAGACTGGACTTCTGTCGATAACATAACCCAGAAATCTATGGAGGGGCGAATGTACAGTAATACTATACGCCTCAAAAATAAATTCTCACGATTGCAGGAATTATCTGTTTCTTCAGTTCCGAACAAAAAAAAAACTGTTGTCCAAGAGGATATTGACACAAGTGGAGAAATTCATCTGTGAGAAAGGAAACAATTTCTCCATTCGAACTAAATCCTTCTACCCATGATGTACCAAACATGCCCCATGAGCAAAAGATCGGGAGATTTCGGTGGCCATAGCAAAAGATTCATATGGGTTACTTCAACAAAGTTCAAATTTACCCTGGTTACATGAGGTCGAGCATTATTTAGCTGAAATATTTTATTCTCAGCTGTTTAAGGTAGGGGAAAACATATTTGAAGGTAGTGCAGCGATGTCATGTTACCAAGAATAAAAACTACATATGACCTACTTGCACTTAGAATATAGCACCCCATACCATAACTGAATATCTTCGGCCATTATGTGCACCCAAGGATAATCGAGATTCATTAGAAAAGACGATTTGATGCCCTTCCACATTTCAATGTTGTCGTTCTCTGCACTGTAGTCGTTGCTGGCAATGCTCAACAGTAAAAACTAACACAAAATGGGGTCGATAATGCTGCAGTCCAAAAGACTACACGACGGTGAACCGTTTGGAGAAGTTACAGGATGGCCTTGTTTCCCTAACCACTCATCAGCCAAAGATCGAGTTGTTGCAAATCGGTTTCTATTGGCCATAGATCTTAAATGTCGATCTTGAACTTCATCTGTGCCCACGGCCTACTAAATCTAACAGGCCGGAAGGTTAGACGTTGCCGTTGTTACGAGTAGCGTGTCTAGTCGTACGCGTAGATATAGACAGTATACGTTTTTCTTGTGCAATTCGCACTGTTTCCGATATAATTTCGAATTTATTTCAATTCACAATGTAATAAAGAACTGTAGGGAGGAAAACAAAACAGCATTTCGTTTATTTGCGAATAATTTCTCAATATTTTATCGCAAATAATCCAGAACTCACCACGAGGAGGTAGCTGGGTTATTGAGTTCCACAAGATTACAATCAGAATGAAAATTATTTTACTTTCTGAAGCGAATAAAATAGGTGGATGAATATCAGAAGAGGAAAAAAAAATATTATTTCGCTATCGAAAATTATTCAGTTCTGAACATATTTTATTTGAAAATAAAATAAATCCTATAATAAAGTCTGAATAAATAAAAACAATTCTGATAACTGACGAGTAAAAGTTAGTAATTTCCTGTCGGAAGGAGCAGATCTTAGGATTCCATCACTAACCATTATAGAATAATTATTAAGGAAGATATTACTCAAAATTTTGGGAAATTTGTTCAAGATAATTTCAGAAACCTGCTGACATAGTGAACATTAAATTTGTCGTGATAAATATCTCAAGTAAATAAACATTTCAAAACGTCTCTCTGAAATTTATATTGTAGAATTGAGCAGTGTCCCTTTCTTCAACGTTGGAAAAGAAGTGAGAAATTGCCTTGTTTTTGAAATGACAACCAAAGTCTGAAAATGAATCGATCTGATCTTGTTTGTCGCAATCGATGTAAGCATAATTATAATGGACAATTAATTTTTGTCTCCATACCTCAGGATCAGTTCTTTTTGGAGTAATTGAAGACGTCATGTAACTCAGTTGATTTGGAAAAATTGAAGGAAATGCATCATCAGTAGTTAATTTAGGAATTTTTCGCGGTATATTTATAACTGAAAGACTGAACCTTAGGCGGTTGGATAAGAGTTATTTTTCAAAATATGGGAATCTCCAAAATGTTTTATACAAACTAACTTGTCTTCGTTGATTTTAAAACTACTTTCTCTATGAATTGCGTTAAGCCATTTTCTTCTCCTCGCGGGATCTTTCGGAAATCTAAATACTAACACCTTCTTTTCTCATAAGTGGACTTATAGTTGCTTTTGCAATCGGGGCAGAGTACTCAAATCTAAGATTTCCAAATGAAATTTCAATAAATATTAAAATGAAAAACTTCCCTGTTGATTATTCCTTCCAGATATGAACACTTAAAGTCGAAAAATTCAATGATAAACCGATACACACTGATCTTGCAACTGCAACACTTATTTTCACTTTCTTTGTTGATTAAAAACCCTCTCGAATTTTGGATACGCTTTTACTCTTACACCTTCCTCACAGAACTGAAACCTGCAACTGGCGTGTAACACCTCGAGCCCAATGTAGGCATTCCGGCAACGTCGCGTTTTAAGGCAACATTCTGCCCCTTTGACGTCCGGTGCTTACTCTTCTTCGATTTTCAAACCACAAAATCATTACTTACCTATTTGTAGGTTCCTTCATATTATCTTACATTTCATGTGAGTTTCTTTTTCCAAACGAAATCTATCCAAGCAATCAATAACAACCTTGGAGATGAATTTTATAGCATAAAACTTAAAATTTTCCCTTTGATTCATTCAAACAAAAGAAAAAATGGTCTGTATGCCAAACTAAGGTTCCTGTTGATTCCGGAATAAAACAATACTTCTTTTGAAAATAACCGATAACCCCAAATTAACTCGAAACCATATTCAGGTATTACCTAGTCTCAAGATTGGACCTTTGAATATAAAGCTGCTTTAATTGAAATCAACTATGACTGAACTTAAAGGTATGTTGAAATTGAAGGGACTTTCAAATTGATTATGAAACTGGCCCTTTAGTCAAACGGTTCACTAAATACAAAACTAGATTTTTAGTAACGGAGGGTCGAGTACCGTTTCACTTCAAACGTGTATTATACTTATCTTTCCCCTTCATCACCTTCTCTTCCTTTTTTCGTCTTCAGAATATCGAATTCTCTCCGGAAACCGTAAACTTCAGATTCTTCGACAGATGTCAAGAACCAATCCCAGAATTTCTGTTCAAGTGTTACAGAAGAGGGGAAGATTGGGGCGTATAAGTCAACGAGAAACAAACGAATGTAAATGAATGCAGACGTGTACAGTGAGGCGGCCAAGTGAACGGGGATGGGCTAATTCAACTAGTATGCTTCAGGCAGCACGTCAATCTCTTGCCAACTCCACGACTTTCTTGCCGCCTCCAAACAATCAACCATGAATTCATTATGATCTGCTGTCGGAGAAAGAAAAACTGCATTCGGAACAGGCTCTCCTCGAAGAATTTGAATGAAATCTTGCAGGGGTACTTTCGGAAAGTATTATCAATTGATTCTCACTGTTTTTTTCGAATATGCAAAACCATACTCTCAATGCAATAATTGCATTAAACAAATCAATACCGTCAATGAGTGATCCACTTTTCTTCAAGCTTAAGATTGAATACTTTACAATACTTTCTTGAATCATCTTTGAAGTAGTTCAATAAATTGTCACTTAAAAACCCAAAGATATCTATAGAAGTGTCTTCAACTCCTCGAATTCATTCTTTAACGAAATAATTTTGTGATCTAGGATTCTGAAATAAGATTCCACTCTGCATTTGATTTTTGGGTCTACTAAAACTTCATCACTGTGTGTATATTGAAATTGACATAATGTAGAAAGTCATAATGATTAAACTCTTGAAATTACTCAAAACAGATGAATATCCTCCTAGGTACGCCACTGGCAGAAAAGGAGAGGAACTTATAAGTACAAAAATACGAAAAAATGAGATGAGAGGCTTATTATTATTATTAACGATTGTCGAGGCTTCATAAAGCGACGTTAACACTTACAACTTTAATTGGAAATTGATGAAAGGTGAAAGAAGATCCTTTCACAAACACAATTTCTGATGGCAATATTATTTTTTCTAGGGATGTCGCTTCTCATGTTATTAGCCGGTTGGTTATTATGATCTCGAAAACTCGATTTGCCTCCCCCCTGGATGTGTGCAGTGCATACCTTGCACACCCGTTTACCACGAAGTGTTCCGTCATGTTCTTGAACTTTCATAACTTGAGTTTAGAATATACCAAATTAATATAACTTTCAGGATATGATGTCAATAGTAGACCCGTCCAAGAAGGTTTCACTTGCATAGGTACTTGGCACTTTTTACTTTTGTACTTACGTACTTTGATAGTGATACTTATTTTGCGTACCAAGTGATTTGAGGCTAACCTGTTGTAACCCTTCTCTTTCAGAAAGATTCACCCATTCACCTTGATAAGTTCTTTCCACATGCAGTTTTTATCTTTTGAAACAGCCGTATAACCATTGTATAAAGAAAGATAGTATTCCAACCTTACGGGTTAATCATTTGACCACTTGGAGCCCACCAATAGATGGCGCCACTTCGATGGGCTCCATGGGCTCCAAGGGAATGTCTTAGCTCACAACGGATAGCTGGTAATGGGCAGTATGTCTTAGCTCGTACCATGTAGATCCGTCGATTGGGTACCAGAGCAATTTGTTAATAGATGGCCCTTAGCTACTTATTACAGATGGCGCTATGTCGGGTATGTGATGATGTCAAAATTTATCAGTGGCGTATTTAAAAAGTGAGCGAAATTTTTGTTAAGAAAATGACATTAATCTATCTTCTCTTTATTTTTTAAGGTTATAGATCCGCTATCAGAAACAAGGGAATTTTTTTCAAAATATATTCACTTTCACCATGTTTAATTATTTTTTTTGTCGCTCACATATCAACTATTTTGTGTACTCATAATTATGTGCCTAATTTGATAATCCGATTGTATCATGGAAAAGAATTATCGGATAAAAAAATTTTGCATGTCATTCATTAAGGACTGAGGTGAATAAATTAATAGAGTATATTGATATTCATAATTAAGGGCATTATTGGCTTATTTTCACTTAGGTATATAGATGAAAGAATATTATAATATACTTATAAAATATACAAGGCAAAATAAAAATGAAGAAAGACAAACGCATTCATCAACGAAGCACTCTAATAAGTTATAAAATACATTTTGCTAGTTTTTCAACTTTTTCAGTGTCGAAATTGATCAAAAGTTGCTGCTTGTATGCTTCTTATTCACTTCCCAGTTCAACCATCATTTGTATATTCGTTATCCATAGAGTATCTATGGATAATGGGAGCAGTCCCAACATTCAACCACCATTTTTGTCAAAGTTTATCAAAAATGCTGTAACCCCGAAGATTTTTCTTATTTCTCAAGAAAATCAATATTGTTAGTTGCTCCAGAAAGCAGTGGGATATTCTGCACTAGATAACCAAGCGATATCGTCTAATGATGCATTTCGCAAACTCCAACCTTCCGATAAGAAAGAGAATAATCAGATATCATAGCCAGATTCAATGCAAAGCACTCCAAAAACATTATTTCTTTCAACAAATATGCTTGAACTCAGAACGCTTTGAAAAAAGCTAGGAGTATGAATTTCACTTCCCCGGCTGTATAAAAGGACCTTATATTGTTGTTTATACCCACACAATGAAATGAGAATGGTTGAACTACCTGCACAATTGCCGTGCAATTCGAAGTAATGAAGAACGCCACATAGGAATGCATTCCTAATTAGTCAATATGAATACCACGAGAAGAAAGGTGCATCATATTTCTGAAAAATTTTTTATTTTCTAAAATTCCAAATGAGAGATATTTCGATGGAAATTTTGTAGTCTTGCATGAAATGGTAACATCTCATTACCCGATAACATCCTAATTGAAAAAAATCAGGTGTAAGAAAACAAGGGTAAAAAATGGTGCAGTTTTCAGGGATATTTGGAAGGAAATACTGCCTTAACGGAAGTTGTCTTTATTCTTGAACCCAAAGCATTGGGTAAGGGTGCTGGCATTTCGCCTTGCTGTTCAAAAACATTATACATCATAAAAGGGAATAATAAAACCCTCGGTAAAACCGCAAGCTCTCTCGGAGCGTCTTCGGCTCGGTCTTCGGCTATCTGAAAATAATGAAGTTAGCAACTGAGAACGCCACTACATGAATTCACCTCTAATTAGTCAATATGAACTCGAGAAAGCAAAAAAGTCATCATTTGAGTGAGAATTTTCCGCTCTACAACTTTTGATTGAAACTTTTTTTGATAAATCTTCTAGATTTCCAGAAAACGTGATTTTTTGACATTTTCACAAATTTTCCAAAAATGCAGCTCTTTCTGCAAAAAAGTGATGTCAGACCTTCGTTTCCTGGACTAGTTGACAAATTTGAACGGAGCCCCCCGTCAACTGAATGCCCATGAAATTACTTTTTCAGATATGATGCATGCAAATTCTTCTGAACACCTATCAGACAATGATTATTATGAACATTTTATTTCTGACTGGAATTTGAACCAATATTATTCTCATATTTAGCTCATAATGTACCTACTGTTCAGAAACAAAAAATTCTTCATCGATTATGAAAAAAATTCAAATTATGATACGCCACTGTATGAATTTACCTCGGTTCAGAGCATTGTAGAAAGAATCTTCTACGCTTATTTCAGAAAAAAAAAATTCTTCAGGTTGTCAGGGTTGTGAGGGCACCACCAACTGGCACATAATTGTGAAGAACGAGCACACAAAACCAACAAATGGCTCTGAAAATCTCCTCAAATGAGATTTACATAGGGACCGGATTACTATCCTTCTTCATACAATGGTATAACTAAGAAGTAATCTGTATGAAGAGTATGACATATGACAGAGCCAAATGCTGTGACACTCGTGTCTAGAGACAGGAATTTCTACTTTGGCCTCGTGATTCCGCATGCGCAATGAGCAGTCTGTTGTTGACATTAAGAGAGTCTTCCGGGCTTATTGGCCGTGGTCTATTAGGAATTATTTCACCTAACGTTTCGCCCACAACTGCGGTAGGCATCTTCAGAGGATTCTTGGTCTTAGATTGTAACTCGACCGCTGAATTTCCGAAAGTGATGCTGGATTCGATCCGTTGGCTCCACTTATACTCTGATCATTGGCGGGAGAAGGTAGTGGGTTTACGCGCGCGATGTTGATTGGTCCATCGCTTCCACTTCGTATTGGCTTGATTTTAGTCTTTTCCAACACCGGCAACCATGCGCTATGTACCAAAGGAGTTTCTTCCCTTCTGTTCATATTGTTCTTATGTTTATATATCTCAATGGCTTCCATGTTCATCCTAGGATAGAAACTTTTGATGTTTGAAATAGCTTCTGCCTTTGAGAAAACAATATTGTGTCCATCTGTCAGAGCATGTTCCGCTAGTGCGGATTTTTCTGTCTGATTGAGTCGACAGCATCGTTCATGCTCCTTGATTCTCGTATTGATACTTCTCTTCGTTGTACCAATGTAGACTTTGCCGCAGTCACAAGGTATCCTGTAAATACCGGGTTGAGAGAGTGGGTCGACTTTGTCTTTGGTAGTTCTGATCATTTGGCCAAGTTTTTGAGTTGGCTTATAGACAGTCTCTATATTGTGGCCCTTTAGTATTCTACCAATTCTATCGGTGACCTTGGGGATATATGGTAAGATAGCTCTTCCATTGGGGGTGAGTTGTGATGTGTTATCATCACGTGTGGAAAGTCTTGGTCTTATTGCCCTCTGAATTTCCTTAGCATTATATCCGTTAGCGACGAATGCATGCTGTAGATGTTCAAGTTCATCCTCCAGAAATTCCGGCTCGCACAATCGTCGGGCTCTATCTACGAGTGTTTTTATAACTCCTCGTTTCTGTTGAGGATGATGATTGGACTGCTTGTGTAGATATCTGTCAGTGTGGGTTGGTTTTCTATAAACCCTGTGTCCTAGCTTTCCATTAGGCTTTCTAGTAACCAAGACGTCTAGAAAGGGTAGAGCACCATCCTTTTCAATTTCCATAGTGAATTGAATATTTGGGTGCCTACTGTTAAGATGGGATAGGAAAGCATCCAATTCTTCAAGTTCATGACTCCAGACGACAAAAGTATCATCCACATAACGTAGCCATGTGGACGGTCTCTTAGTTGCCGCTTCAATTGCACTTTGTTCGAATTTCTCCATGAAGAAATTTGCAATTGCAGGACTTAGAGGGTTTCCCATGGCGCATCCGTCTATTTGCTCATAGAATTCGCCTTTCCACTGAAAATAGCTGGATGACAGGCAAAGTTCGAAGAGCTTTGTTATGTCATTCGGGAATAACTCAGACACGTAGTTAAGCGATTCCCTGATGGGAACTAGTGTGAACAAAGACACAACATCAAAACTAACGAGTCGGTCATTCGGTCCCAACTGAATGTTCTGCAGTTTTTCTACAAACTGGGTAGAGTCCTTGACGAAAGTGTCCGTGTTTCCCACATGAGGTCTCAACATAGTTGTTAAAACTTTGGCTAAGTCGTATGTTGGTGAATCGATGGTACTAACGATAGGTCTCAATGGGACATTATCCTTGTGAATTTTCGGAAGTCCGTATATACGCGGAGCCCTTGCTTCACTCTTACAAATCCTCTTTTTAAGTTCCTCATCGAGAGAAGAAACTTCTATGAGCAAATAGACGGATGCGCCATGGGAAACCCTCTAAGTCCTGCAATTGCAAATTTCTTCATGGAGAAATTCGAACAAAGTGCAATTGAAGCGGCAACTAAGAGACCGTCCACATGGCTACGTTATGTGGATGATACTTTTGTCGTCTGGAGTCATGGACTTGAAGAATTGGATGCTTTCCTATCCCATCTTAACAGTAGGCACCCAAATATTCAATTCACTATGGAAATTGAAAAGGATGGTGCTCTACCCTTTCTAGACGTCTTGGTTACTAGAAAGCCTAATGGAAAGCTAGGACACAGGGTTTATAGAAAACCAACCCACACTGACAGATATCTACACAAGCAGTCCAATCATCATCCTCAACAGAAACGAGGAGTTATAAAAACACTCGTAGATAGAGCCCGACGATTGTGCGAGCCGGAATTTCTGGAGGATGAACTTGAACATCTACAGCATGCATTCGTCGCTAACGGATATAATGCTAAGGAAATTCAGAGGGCAATAAGACCAAGACTTTCCACACGTGATGATAACACATCACAACTCACCCCCAATGGAAGAGCTATCTTACCATATATCCCCAAGGTCACCGATAGAATTGGTAGAATACTAAAGGGCCACAATATAGAGACTGTCTATAAGCCAACTCAAAAACTTGGCCAAATGATCAGAACTACCAAAGACAAAGTCGACCCACTCTCTCAACCCGGTATTTACAGGATACCTTGTGACTGCGGCAAAGTCTACATTGGTACAACGAAGAGAAGTATCAATACGAGAATCAAGGAGCATCAACGATGCTGTTGACTCAATCAGACAGAAAAATCCGCACTAGCGGAACATGCTCTGACAGATGGACACAATATTGTTTTCTCAAAGGCAGAAGCTATTTCAAACATCAAAAGTTTCTATCCTAGGATGAACATGGAAGCCATTGAGATATATAAACATAAGAACAATATGAACAGAAGGGAAGAAACTCCTTTGGTACATAGCGCATGGTTGCCGGTGTTGGAAAAGACTAAAATCAAGCCAATACGAAGTGGAAGCGATGGACCAATCAACATCGCGCGCGTAAACCCACTACCTTCTCCCGCCAATGATCAGAGTATAAGTGGAGCCAACGGATCGAATCCAGCATCACTTTCGGAAATTCAGCGGTCGAGTTACAATCTAAGACCAAGAATCCTCTGAAGATGCCTACCGCAGTTGTGGGCGAAACGTTAGGTGAAATAATTCCTAATAGACCACGGCCAATAAGCCCGGAAGACTCTCTTAATGTCAATATATCCGGTCGTGAAAGCCTGAAACTAGTCTGTTGTTGGTTCATTATTGTTGAACGTTGAATAGAATTACGGAATAGGTATTTCGATATATTTGCGAAATATGCTAAACCACATTCAGCAATAGAAACAACTTAAGAATGCATGGTAAGTGAATACTACGTAATGTTTACAATTTTGATGTTCAATTTTCAATAAACCAATTTAGTTCAATTTTTATTGTTCCTACTGTTTAAAAACACAATCTTTCATTTGTCTTTGCAAGGTGGGCTACTATGAATGGACTGATAGGGCGATTTTTTGAGTTTTTTTAGACTAAGCAAATTAGACTTTTTTCTGCAAATAATTGTTTCTGATAATTATTTAAATTATTTATTTATGCCTCTAATATGATGAGATTGAGTTTTGGCCCAATTTCCTAGAGGAGCGTATGTCGTGGCGTTCGAAAAACCTCGAAATTCTCGGACTAATTTAGGTTTTCCTCGAATAGCTCCTGAACTCAGCACTTTATCGAAACTTTTGTCGTATTCAAAAGTGTTCAGCATCAAATTTTGCTTCTGAAGAGTACCATGTCATCATATTTTGATCGGATAGTTTCATAGATATCATACGTCGAAAAACCAAAAAAATTCACACTTTTTGAAAAAAAAAACATTTTTTCACTATGAAACGTGATATCTCTATCAAACTACGAGCTTGAGAACAAGATGTCATTGAAATAAAATTGTTGACAATCAATTTATGATAAAAACCTATTCCCTCTCCTTCCCAACCACAATGTAAAATCGCGCAGTACTCATTAGCAACCCCCCTTCATTAACAATAAATAGCCCTCATCGATTTACAACGTCAAATAAAATTATGTTAGAAAGTAACACAGATTGAAAATCATTTGAATATAGTTTGAAGTAACCGTGCGAACTATTGAAATAAAATGTTCTTAATATAATAAGAAAAATAAATAATATTTGCAGTAGAAGCAATCATCATTCCACAGTTTTTTTCACATTGATAGCAAAATGAAAGTCTATTTTTCAAGATGTTTGAAGGAAGTTGGTAATGTTAATATGGACTCCAACTGATCCATCTCTTCCATATTCAGATCGTCATCAAAATCTTCTTTACTTTCTTCATGCAGGCAGTCATCAAAATCCAGGTTGAAGTCGTCAGTACCAAGAATCTCGTTTTCTTTTTCGGCATTTGTGCACGATTGGCCTCTGCATAATATACAAATAGTGGTGCACTTCATCCCATTTTTTCTGCACGAGCCTCAAGGCAGCATTTCGAGCATGTGACTCATTGGCGTAAGGCCTAAAATTTTCCTTTTCCATCCCCATTGAAGTGGGTTGTTTCTCCAAGATTGTACCTGCAATAGATATGTCATTGAAAAATACAGGGTACGGCACGGAGGATGGATGGTTTTAAAAAATAATAAAAGCGTTAATTTTTACTCAAAACACATTTATTGACGGAATCAGATTCTCAAGGAAACAGCATTTGAGACAGTCAAGTGTGGAAAATCACATCAGGCATGTGGTGGCCGAAATCGGTGATGCAGTGCTGGAGGCGCTCTTGGAAGTTCGCGTAGACACTCTCCAACATCGCTCTCTCAACTTGGGCAACTTCCACGCGAATAGCCCTTTTCAATTCGTCCAGAGTTCGGGGCTTGGTCTCGTATACTCTAGCCTTGAGGTGTCCCCATAACGAATTGAAAAGGGTTATTCGCGTGGAAGTTGCCCAAGTTGAGAGAGCGATGTTGGAGAGTGTCTACGCGAACTTCCAAGAGCGCCTCCAGCACTGCATCACCGATTTCGGCCACCACATGCCTGATGTGATTTTCCACACTTGACTGTCTCAAATGATATTTCCTTGAGAATCTGATTCCGTCAATAAATGTGTTTCTGAGTAAAAATTAACGCTTTCATTATTTTTTTAAAACCATCCATCCTCCGTGCCGCACCCTGTATTAACATTATTTCAAGAAAATATTATAGGGGGATGTAAACTAGAATTCGGTGCATGAATGTATTCAAATTTCATTATAAAAACAAACGTGGAACTCATATACTAATAACTCACACTATGACTTACCGGTAAATACGTCCTCAGCGAGTGTTGTCGAGCCGCTGCTTCAGTTGGAGGCAAAGATGCAAGATTAAATGAGGTCTCGGTTAATAAGTTCTCGAACATCTTATACCGCAATACATTTAATTGATTGGAATCATTTCCATAAAGGGCTGCTATGCATTTCTTCCCTGCCTCATCCACCTCATCGGCAGTAGCACTAGATTTGCTAAACACGTCAGGTTCGAGTTGATTTCCAACGTCTTCAGGAATTTCAGTTTTCCTTTGCCGGAAACTAATGACGTGGTGTCGCAGCCACTAAATGCATTAAAGAATTATATACTTTTTTCGAAACAGAGAGAAACTTGTAGTGCTAGGTAGAATAAACAACATCGTCTTTCTTTCATGGTTTTCCTGTACTAATTGGTTTTTACGGGAAGAACAAATCTTTACCATATAATTCATTCAGGTTTCTCTTTATCGTCATTGTCTCTGGAATGTAACCATCATAGTTCTCCAAAATATCTTCAAGTGCAAATTGATAATCCAAATGTTTCCAATGAAGTACACGCACGCCGATACCTCATCAGCTTGTGACCGTCCAGCACCAATATGTGCAGCAATCTCATTTTTGAACAATTGTCATAATACCTAATAGCATTAGCTACAATAAGATCGTCAATGTGTCCAATTCTGGATATAAGCTCAGCACTCCAATTATCATTTCTTGTTGTCATCAATTGCAAAAATCTAAAATGCGAACCTCACGAACAACATTTCTTTTTGATTTTCGTTTTTTTATTTATATTTTTTGTGAAATAATCAATTGATGCGTCGTCCCCACAAAAAAAAACAATTCATTTTGAAGTTGAATGATTTACTTAAAGATCGAGAAGTACGAGGAGAATCTCCTCCAACTTCAATTCTCGGATTGTAGTTATCTTTTGAATAGGCTTTTCTAGACTTTTCATGAACGAGTATGCTAGAAACACTCGCCAAAACAACATGCTTTTCATCTTTTCTTACCATGCTTCTCTGTATAAATGTTTGTATACCTTTTTGATTCAGTATAGTAGACCCCATCCTACCTGATACACTTTCATCACAAATAAAACACACCACCACTGATGAAAACTAAGAAACAGCCACGACAGAAACTTAGAACAACTTGAAAACGGATGAATTTGGATTTTGTAGTGGAGATGAAACTTATGTGGTACCCCAGATCATAGTTATATATAAAGTGCTAGCTGCCTCGTAACGGGGCTACAACTTTTGTGATATTTGGAAATTTCACAAAGACGTTTGACCATTTCATGTTGATGCTCGGGGGGAGTCCCCTTTTTGAATTTTCGACATACGAGAGGCTCTTTAACTAGTCTATAGTTCTGTTAATTTAAAATTTTATCATTTAAATGCAATTTCTATGTTCGACATTTAAAACTGATAGGAGCATTCTAAAAGGAAACGAAACTTTTCATCATAATTGTTTAAATGTAGCTCCCTTTCACATATGTATCGATTGTTCACAAAAGAATCAATAAAAAATTGTGCTTGTGTCTCATTTAGAAAAATGTCAGTACAATATAATTTTTCATCTCAACATCCCTTTCACATATGTATCGATTGTTCACAAAAGAATCAATAAAAAATTGTGCTTGTGTCTCATTTAGAAAAATGTCAGTACAATATAATTTTTCATCTCAAATTGATGGTATACAACTTTTATTCAATGACATTTTGTTCTCAAGCTCGTAATTTCATAGATATTTCACGTTTCATGGTAAAAAAATGTATTTTTTCAAAAAGTTTTTTTTTTCTCTCTTTATTGAAATTTACAATCTACTTTAACCATAAGTATTGAGTGAATATGATGTTGGTTGTGACAATGGGAAGACATTAAACATTCTAATGCTTCATTCTACATACATTTTTAAATTAAGTCATTTGGCCAGGTTCGTTGTAGTCTTCGGATTGTGAGTGGATTTTCGGCAAGTTGGTCAATTAGCTGGTTTGTGTGTTCTTCCAATTTCTGGTGGTAGTTTCTTGAGTTCGACTTCCTCAGTGATGTATGGTATGTTTAGGTCTTTGTGGATGGTGAAGTTGGAAACGTACCAGGGTGCATTTACCAGTGCTCATAGTATTTTTGATTGGAGTCTCTGTAAAATCTGAATATTCGATTTTTTAGCACATCCCTAAAATTGGATGCCGTATGACCATATTGGTTTGATTATGGCTTTGTATATTGTAAGTTTGTTTTGAAGGGTCCGTTTAGATTTCCTACCTATGAGCCAGTACATTTGCCTGAACTTTATATTTATTTGTGTTTTCTCAGTTTTTAGGTGATGTTTCCAAGTGAGTCGCTGGTCTAGGTGTTTTCAAAAAGTGTAAAAATTTTTAATTTTCCGACAAATACCAACCAAAGGAACAAGAAACCCAAGAAAAAAAAATATACTGGGTCAAAATGGTTATAAGTTATTACAGATAAGCAAATAGAACATAAAAGACCCGATATCCTCATAATTCAAAAACTGAAGAAGGTGGCGCAGATTGTAGATATAACAATTCCAAGTGACCACAACATACGAGAAGCCAGGACGAACAAGCTTACTAAGTATATAGACCTTGCACATGAGCTAAAGACAATCTACCAACTTCAAAATGTCTCCGTACACTCACTGATAATTTCAGCCAATGGATTAGTGAAAGAAAACTTGAAGAAGGAACTTACTGCGTTGGGAATAAAAGAAGTTGTAGAACTTCGGCGTATATTAATGAACGACTGAGCTGTTGATCATAATTTCCAGCTCAGTGATCCACGATAGTATGGGGAAGAAAAAATAATAATAATAATAATGATAGTAATAGACTTTATTCATTCACAATATTCACAAATATGTGATATGTTATTTCTTCATTTTGTCATATATATTCATCTAAGCGCTGTGCAGCAATATTTTTTGTTTTACTCTTGTTCTTCTTGTGGGAATGCCATCTTAATTTCTTTCAATATGAGATATATCTTTTTCAGCAGACTCATTGAGAGTGTTCTGATTTCACCACTTTCAATAAGCCATTTCGGCTGTATCCCCTATTATTCCTGAAATTCTTTCGTCTGATTCTGAGAATAGCAGGCCCATCACCGGTATTCGAGAAGAGTACGAGGTCGATAGACAAAAAATTTTATGTATTTCTTCTACTTTGAGGTTTCAAACTCATGACATGAGAGGTAATCGTTTCAGTGGAAACAAATAGTATATCCACCCTTTTAAAGTCTGAGGACTTGAGTATATCCCTTCAATTTCGGAAGGAGGACTCTAGTCAAAGTTTTAATATCATCCGCACTCAGAGCAGAAGTCCATTAATGCTCTGTACTAGGCACTAACTGAACTAGAGCCCGTTGGCTAATTACAGAAGGAAGGAAAGAAAGGGAATAGGAACTCAATTCGAGCTTCTTCCAGATGAGCAAGTTACATTGTCAAAACAATTCTAACATCAAATGAATTCCAGTTTCCTCCTCCTCTGTGACCGTGCTCAGCGAACCAGCCGAAACGGAGGAAAAATTTGTAATTCATGAGATGTCCTTCATTGCAAATCACAGTTAGACTCGCGATTCATTTCGGCATATTAGCTGCGATCCTTATCCTCAGAGGCTTCCATGATATTGAAAGCACGCGAATAACTGGAATAAGTTCCACTGGGAATTCTTATTTTTGTCGGACGGTTGCTAATTTGACTGCGATATCGGTTTCCAAGGCGGTTTATCTGTTTATTCCAGACACATTATTATCATTGTTATTATCGGATGTTTCCATAGGTAGTTTATACGTCCTCTTTTATATCCTCATATATCTGATGAATTCGTGATGACTAAAGAAAAGATTAATTCGAGACCAAACAGAGTTTGCGTTGCAAGTTGGTCGGGTACGAGGATTTAGTGCATTATTTCAAGACTGCCTTCTCACTGTCTATATTATACTATACATATCGTAGAAAAATACTTTTTCAGTCTACATCAAAATAAAAGCTCAGTTCGACTAATCATGAACCATTTTAATGTATGATTGTCATAGGCAACCCAATACGAAATAGTCTCTACTGAAACTTCATTTTCAATGAACATAGAAATTAATACTTTGTCCAATGCATTATACATTATGCAACATAAGAATTCATTTCAATCTAGAATTTATATACTCATTTCAAGATGAGGTCAACAGAAAAATCTTCTGATCAATTCGGTTATTAATCTAGCGATTAATGGTCTCGAACTATCACCGTTCTCGCTCTGCTCGAACATCAAAATCTTTCGACCATTAATCGCTGTCATCAATAAAGTAGTTGATGAAATACCTATTACGGCTATATCAGTTTCGCCAAAACTCAGATCAGTGGCGTAGCGCAAAATTCGGGGGCCCCCCCGCAAGATTTCAATCGGGGGCCCCCTTCCATAGGTTCATGTTATTCATGATTAATTTCCCTCATAAGTTTTCCAAAGAAAAATAATGAAGAAAAAGTGTTAAAAATATAATAAATACTAATATATAATATATAATACATAACAAAAATATCCAAACAAAATAATACAGATTCTGGTACGAAAATAACCATAAACAAATAAATTAAACACTTCTCTAACGAAAATGCCTTAATCTTTTTTCATTTTTTTGTGCAAACATATCTATCAGTTTGTCGATGTCTAAGCTTCTGGCCACTTCTTGCTCAATGCTGAGAATGCTCAAGTCTGATAGACGTGTTTGCGACATCGAATTCCTGAGATAATTCTTGATAATCTTAAGCTTAGAGAAAGATCTTTCCGCACTGGCAACTGTAACGGGAAGAGTTGCAAAAATTTTCAAAGCTATGAGTACTTCTGGTACACAACTCAATAATGACTTATGTTTCGAAATTAATAATTGTGTTAAATCTAACACAGAGTTTGTGGCACTCAAATTATCCTTAATAACGCTTCGTAAGGAAATAAGTTGTTTGGAAAAGTCAGTCGATAGATCTGCTGTATAAAAAGATGATAAAAGTTCGGCTTTCTCCATCAAATCATGATCATTCAAATGGATCAAATTGTAGGAACTCAGATAGGAAAAACGTTCTGTTATAGTTTTAATTCCCAGGAATCTATCTTTCAGTTGCCGAATTAAAATGTCAACATTACAATTGAAAACATTAATTTCGAACATTTTCTCTGGGCACGTGAGTGGTTCATCGAAATTCATTTCGTCGAAAAATTTTTTTACTTTTCTTCTTCTTTTGTTTCTGAATGAGGGTTGAATTTGCCATTTTCTTGCTAAATTAATTGCTTCACTTTTAATCATTTGAAATGAGTTTCTCATTTCTTCCAGATTCCTAAGGGTTTTACGTAACAACTCCACTGCAGTTGCTAAATCTGACTGCTTTTCTTGAAGAATTTTCGAAACAATATTAGTGTTATTTAATATTTTTGATTGAACTGTTACATTCATAATGAATTTGAAACAATTCATCAATTCCAAAAGGGAAGTAGCTTCAGATTTCTCATCATTCTTTTTGGATGAGAGAACAATTCTAGTCAGAGCTTTCATTATTTGTGGAAATGCTCGGTTTATGGCATAAAGTGCGTCATAACGTGATGACACTCTCGTTTCACATAATCTCTTCAAAGTGGGAAGTTTTTCAGAATCTGAGGATACTACATTTTCAAGAACCTCCCACCTTTTGATACTCGCACTAAAAAATACGTAGACCTTGTTTATTATTTCATAAAATTTCTGTACCTCCGTTACTCCAGACACCGAGTCATTGATCACCAAATTGAGATTATAGGAAGCACAATGGACGTACGAAGCAGTAGGTTCCCTATCAGATATTATTTTTTGTACTCCAGAATATATTCCACTCATCACTGCAGCTCCATCATATCCCTGGCCTCTGCAGTTAGTTATTGGAATGTGATAATTGTTCAAAACGTCAAGAACTTCTTCTACTACTCCCTTTGCACTCTGATCTTTAAGACGAATAAATGCAAGGAAACTTTCGAGAATTTTGAGTTCAACAGGTGAACCTTGTTCGTCATAAGTGATATGAACATATCGAAGAATAATACTAAGTTGATCTTGTTTTGAAATATCTTGAGTTGTGTCTAGTATGAGGGAGTAGAACTTACTTTTATTAATTGTCGATATTAGTTTCAACCTTGTTTCCTGAGCTAATAGACTGATAATTTCATTCTGAATTTCAGGACTAAGATAATTTCTTTTTAAATTTTTTTTTTATCAACAAGTTTCGCTAATATAGGATCATATTTGGCCAAAAGAAAAATAATAGATAAAAAAACGCCTTTCTGCTGCTCCTTTTCTTTAATTTTATGTATGTGTCCTCGAAAAGCCAAATTGCACATACTGAGGGTAAGAGTGACATCGATTATTCTTTTCAAGACGAGTTTCCAAAAATTCAATACTTGGCCTAATTCCTTATTGAAAAATGAATCAATTGTTGATTCATTTTTCCATTTATCATATGCAACACAAGCTCTGAGATGTGTTGTCGATAACTCGTGAACTTTGATTTTTTTCGACAATCCTTGCCAATCATTCACTCCTTCCACCCAATTCATGTTGAAGTTGGAACAGATTCTATCACCGAATAGCCAACAGGGCTCACAATACGCTTTGTCCAATAATTTTGAGTAGCACAACCATGTTCGGGGCATTTCATTACCATCAGTTGTCTTCTTAGTATAGTAGGAAGTGGAAAAAGAACGTTCCTTTCCATCTTTAGGGTAGGGGCCGCTTGGTTTGCAAGATCCGAAATGGACAATGGCACGTTTCAAATCATTTTCTAAAATATTCAGTGGATAATGAGCCCGATCACTTGGAAATTCTTTATTATGTTGCAACTGTAAAGCAGCAGAACTCAATTCAAGAGTAATATTATCCTCTTCAGAAGTGCCCTGATTTTTAAGTTTTTCCGATATTTCTGTAGTATCTTGTTTCAATACTGATTCGTATACAGTATAGTTCGAAACAACTTCCATTTTGTTATCTACTGATTGTAGATCAAGATCTTTATTACTCAAGTTTGCCTGTGATTCCTGCTGAATTGATTGTGACTCAGAGTCAGACTTATCAAAATATGAAAAAACCGTTGCTTAGAAAATGCATTTTCTTTTTCTCTCTGGAGTTTTCTTTTGCATGCACCACTCAAATATTTTCTTTTTCGTTCTGACATTTTTTCTGATATCTGAAAAATTATGAGATATTCAAACTGCCGTTTGTAATTTGCCCATTTTATAACTTTTTTTTCAATATTGATAATGAAAACATAAAGATAAATAAGTTCCGCAATTAATTCTAGAACTTACCTTCAATGAAATTGCAATCCTAAAACCAAAGGCACTCAAACAGTCAGAATATTGAGATTTTTGTCTCTGATTATAAACAAACTCACAATGTGGTTTCGTATTCGAACACTTGTTACACTTGCTCTCACTACTAGAATGGAAATGAAAATAAAAAGAATTCATAATATTCTTCCCTTCTTCATAAAAATAGCCTGATTGGTGAATTGACAATAATTTCTGCAATAACAGATAAGCCGCAAGCCGCCCGAACAACGCGTGTAATAAACCGCCGAGACCCCAATAAAACGATCATGCGGCGAAGTTCAAAGAGAAATGCCGAGAATCTTGAAGATATATAAAAAACTCTGGAAGATAGGGTGGCACAGGGTGTCACAGTGATATCTCGAATTGAATTACTGTAAACCTCTCATGTTTTTTCAATATAATCCAGGAATATTTCTCTATTTTTCGGGAACAATAACCGTAACTTCATTTCTCAGATTTTCTTCATTACATCATCAGAAAAATATAACGAATCGGCAATTATTGGGGCCCCATCAAGAGCTTTTTCTTTGGCTCGGGGGCCCCCTTAGTGCCGGGGCCCCCCCGCACTGCGGGGTCTGCGGGGCCCTCTGCTACGCCACTGACTCAGATTTTGTCATGATGCATACGTTGATGAGTGACCGATTGATTTGACTATTTATTTATTGACTATTTATCTGTGTTGAATTTTTCCGTACTGTTTGACCTCGAAATGTGTTTTTTTCAATTTTTATAAACCATGAAAGGAGTTTAACGACGTTCATAATCCGCCGAAGAAAATATCCGATAATATGGACTAGTGAAAATCTAGATCATGAAGTAAACTGCAGGAAACGTGCTGCCATCGAACCAACGTAGCAATGGGAAATACGGAATGGGAATCTATTTCATGAAGAGTTTCTGTAGGAGTGAGGTGCAGACGTTTCTCCGCTAGATGGCACTTTTCTTTTTCATATCTGGAAAGTGCCTAACAGCATTGAATTCAGGTCTGCGGCTCATTTTGGTTGTCATCGACGAAGACGTTAAGCAGTACTGATGACGGGTAACAACCCAGAAACTAGTCTATTGCTACGTTGGTTCAATGGCAGCACGTTTCCTGCAGTTTACTTCATGATCTAGATTTTCACAAGTCCATATTATTGGAAATTTATAAACCATTTTTACTGTACTTTTTTTTATCTATTACAAAAAAGTCTTAATCATTTTCGAATCTCCTTTTGCCCGTATGAACCAAACATTTTCTTTGGTAAGGGGGCTTCTACGAATTTTTCCTCTAGGTTATAGGGTTTTTTTCCACTAGATGAATATTGACAAATGGTAAACCTTACAGTTTGAACATCTGGGGGGTATTTATTCTTTCATGCATTTAAATGAAAAATAGCCGTTTTGCAGGAATGTCCGAATAATTGGCATTGTGCAATCGCGTTTCTTGACCCCAGGCTTCATATTTTTATCCAGATTCCACAGAAGAATTGTAAACAATTGTTGGTTCCTATCCTCCTGGTTCACTGATTCATTTTAATCAAAAATTCGTAGGAGTTTGGATTTTCAATGGACTCAAAATTCCGTAGATTGCTGCTATTTCTCGGCTTGTTAAGTGCCGGTTCACTCAAATTTGTATGTTTTGGTTTTACTCCAAAACACTTGGCTGTTATTAGGCTAAAAACATCTTGTCTTCTCCATTGAGGATTCTAACACCCAACGGCACGTCACAATCCTACGGAATAATTATGTCTTTGGGCGAAACCCGATGTCACATATTTGTTGTTAAGCGAATTTCTGCGCGCGGACTTTCAAACTTCAGATGGCCAGCTCGGTTATGTGATTCAGTACTGCTGGATTATTTTCATGGAGTTGAGTTTAAGATACAGTCTATAGTCTATACGGTACAAATCAAATCGATTGCAGCTTTGAAACTCACAATTCTTGTAATGATTGACGACATAGATGAAAGTATCAGAATGGCCGTTACGTGCCACAAGTGTTCGAAAACTATCAGCCGTTATGATGATTCCGTTTCCTGTTCCAATAACAGCTCACACTCATGTCATGTACAGTGTGTAGATATAAGTGTTGTGTCATTGAAAAAATCAGGCTCTACAAAGACTTAGCTATGTGTTGAGTTACATTAAGAGAGTCTCCCAGGCTTATTGGCCGTAGTATATAATTTTTCATTTCATCTAGACAGAAGAAAATCATTAGGATCAATAAGGAAAAATGGGGAAATTTTGAGGTTGGAGCTGTTTGTGAACAATCTGCAAGCATCCTTTGTTTCTGTTACAGAACATTAGCAGAGCGATTCGGAACTCGATGCACTTCATATATGTGTATATAGTTTCTACATATTACTGCAGGCCACCTGGTCGTCATGGTGGATGCGCTATTTATTGTAAAGAACGTTCAGTGTTCCATATGTTGTATTGTGCTCTGCTATTGAAGCTTATATTTCTTTTAAAAAGGACTTGATTATATCAATATACCCACCAAATACTCATCATAGATGTGATATTGGTCTTTTCTTTGAGACAGTGGATTTGTTACTTCAAAGGCTTACATCTGAAAAAAGTCAATATATAATGGCAGGGAATTTCAACATAAATATACTTTTATGTAGTTGGGAGGAACAAACTTTCATTTCACTCGAGAAATTTCTAACTCTTTTACTTTCATAGATAATATAATAACGAATTCAGGAGACAATAAATGATTTTGTTCGCTCATTCCTTTTTGAAATTATAGCTGAAGAGCTGAATCAGTAAGAAAATTCGACACCAAAATTTTCACTGAAATTCATCCGTTGCGATAGTGACCTGTCAAAAATACACGTTTTGATTGGTTTAAAATTGCAGGTGTGGAATTTTCGGAAGTAATCGCACAAGTGCATCAAATAAGCCGATAATTTTGTATGACAGCAATGCAATTATCGCAGGGATCTTTCGCTTTCTACAATGCAATTATCGCTGCAATTTTCGATATTTGCATTCTATTCACATGAAGTTTTTGAAATTTGAAATATTCGATGAAATTTATTTCAAAAATGAAGTAGATGATTTACTAAAGAGGGTGACTAGGTTCAGAGATTGGGAGAAGTGCAAAGTATTTATTTTTGTCATTTTTCGAGACTGCGAGATGAAACCCTCATGGAAAATGCAAAGAACTCCCAGCAAATATTTCGATAGATATTACTCAAGATCGGCTATTGTTATGTCCTTCGACGGATGACAAACGTAATTAAACTTATGCCTTAATAGTATCATTTAGGATTATCTTGAATTTTTCCTAACCATGAAATCCTGTTTCAGATAATTTCAGCATGGGCCATCATCTGAATCTTCTACTTCTTCAGCTGTGTCTCGTCACAAGGTTCCTGTTCTGAGGTATGGAGTTCGAAACCACGATCAATGTAGATTTTTGTTAACCTTATCGATAACATATTAGTTTTACTCAAGAAGATATTTTTATAATTCTCTAGTCTATTCACCAAATAACGCTGTTGAAATGATTTTATATTAGATATTATTAATTATTAATGCCATCAGAATATGTTGTGATATACTATATATATATCATTCAATGAAGTCGAGTTTGAAATTATTTATGAATAAATGTTTGAAAAAGTTGTTGCACCGTCTTTATTTCAAGCAAATGAAAGTGAAGTAAATCTCCTATCTGTGCAGTTAGCACCTTGCAATAGTCAAAGATGAACAGAAAATTGAATCAGGCTGTTGGATGATGACGCGTGACTTTGTTTCTCAAAATGCCAACTAGCCACAATATCCAATGTTGTGACTATCGAGAGAATTTCATGATGATACTAGCTCATACCTGCAGCTTATATCGATTGAGTTTTTGGTGTATTTGATGCTCAACGTTAATTCACATTCAACACTAGTTACATACAGAACTAGACAATATGTTTCGGCAGAAATCGATCTTTTCATGTTACAGGATCTGTAATGAAAAAGAGAATTGCTCCTTTTTATCCACTTAGCACATTAGCAGCCTCGAGGAGAAACCTTCATAAAATAACACCTGATATGGTAACAGCAGTAACTATGAATACGAAATGGGAGCGATGGACCAATCAACATCGCGCGCGTAAACCCTGTACCTTCTCCCGCCAATGATCAGGGTATAAGTTGGGCCAACGGATCGAATCCAGCATCACTTTCGGAAATTCAGCGGTCGAGTTACAACCTCCGCCTGTGGTCGGAACGTTAGGTTAAATAATTCCTAATAGACCACGGCCAATAAGCCCGGAAGACTCTCTTAATGTCAATATATCCGGTCGTGAGAGCCTGAAACTATTCAGAAAAGGAGAGATAATGACCAGTTGAAAGCGCCCATATTGTTGTTATTTTGGCCTATAACTCTGAAACAAAGAAGAAAGAGGAATGTAGTTGATGGCATTATGAGTTTTCCTTAAAAAGACGACTGTCATGTGCCATTCATTTTACTCTATCTCTTTCCGTCAAATCAGTGGTATTTAACCTTTTTCGCTGGCGACCCAAATTAGTAATATATTTGAAGTTCGCGACCCTCATCAAATTGACATATACTATAATGATATACAGGGTGTACCAAGTTCGATGGCCTATTAGGCTTTTCTGCAGAACTGGACCTATTTGAGATCTGAAAATTTGTATTATGTTATTGTGTGACATTATCTACCGAGCTAAAATATTTTTGGAGCCTGACAACTTTCAGTTATACATTGAGTGAAAAAAAAGGTTTCCAAAATTTTGTTTTCAATTTTTTTGTTTTCGAATTTGATGGAGTATGCAATTCTGAATACATTCGTACTCAAATCGTTAAATTCGTCAGAATACTTTCCAAAATATCGAAAAAAACGGGAGAAAAAAGGGAGATGAGATTATTCGGTATCATATTTTTGTTGTTCCTATTCTAAATATCTTAGGCACAAAACGTTTTCACATTTCTGAAGTCGAAAAATGTGGTAATATTGTACATTTCTAGAATTTCGAAAAATTTATCACAGGGTGTTATAAGATTTGGGCAAAAATTGTTATCAAGATTGGCTCACAACTTTCGTTGTTCAAATCAGAACCTTTTTTTTATGATTGCGTTGGATTCTGCGGAGAAAAATGATGATAACGTTGTAACATGTTGATGCTCCTCAAAATACCAATTCTTGAGTTATTCAGGATTTTCTGATTTTATGTCGTACGTAGCCTCAAATTCATGAAATCTGTTCCATATCAATGATGATTAATGAATTCAGAAAAGAGGTGTGTTACTAGTGAGTTATTGGAATAATTCATATTCTATGAAACAGAACTTGATATGAAACAGATTCTATGAATTCAACGCTATACGGCATGAAATCACTAAATCCTGAATATTTCTAGAATTATTAATTTTAGGAGCATTAACATATTGAAACATTATCATCATTTTTCTTCGTACAATCCAACGCACTCATAAAAAATAGGGTTCTAATTTGAAAACCAAAAGTTATGGGCTAATCTTGATCCCAATTTTTGACCCAACATTTAGAGCACCTTGTGACGAGTTCTTGAAAAATATGAATATGTACAATATTTCCACTGTCTTTGACTTCAAAAATGTGAAATTGGTTTGTGCTTAAGAAATCTAGATTAGAAATAACAAACATAATACCCAATACTCTTATCTCCCTTTTTTCTTCAGTTTTTTCTGGATATTTTGGAAAGTGTTATGACGAATGCAACGATTTGAATACGAATATACTCACAATTGAATACTCTGTCGAATTCGTAAAGAAAAAAAATAGAAAAATATTTTTTTTCTTTTTTCATTCCCTGTATAACTGAAAGTAGGACAATGCGCTTCAAGATATCTTCATGTCCTTCGAAGATTTAACAAAATTATGATATTTTATCGATTTCGACGATGTGTTATAATTTTTTTATTTTCTAGAATATCTGAAAACGATTGAAACTTTTTACGAGCACTTTTTCCCTGGCACTAGGATTCCCTCTTAAATTTTTCATCTCTAATTTTTTTTTATGATATACATATCTATCAACTCTTTTCGCTCGAATTCGCCGTATGAATTAACGCCTCTCAGTGCTTAATATTTACGTGATTTCATATCTATTTTTCTTGAACTGTATAATATTTCTCTCTACAAACTTTAACTTATAGACAATAAGTGAATGTGTGGTGCCTTTCTGAAGCCCTCTACGTGGATAGCTAACGCAGCAAGAGGACCCAGGCCCAGAATTATTCGAGGATATCCACCTGTTCAAGGTAGGCACCTCAACCCCCAGCATCGAATTTTCATTTATTCCAGGTCCTTCGAATTTTCAAGCTCCTCAAGCCCTAGTCGGGCCATTTTGGTTGGTTTCTCAAATAAAAAAGATTTTGTTTTCTCCACCCTTAGTTGACCAGATAAAAAAAAAATATAGTGTATTAATTCCTGTGAAAATTTCAATCGTTTTCACATATTTTCGTAAATAAAAATGTCATGGCACATTTTCGAAATAGATGAATTATCAGAATTTAGTTCCACTCATCCTAAAACAAATGGAGATATCGCGGAAAGGTTTCTATTTATGTTGTTTTCGCATAATGAAGCCCAGTTCTCCTTTGAGAATGTTTCCCTATCTAGTCCAGAAGTACCAAAAACAGTCAAAATCAAGCAATTTGGGATACCCTGTACAGGTTCATCGCTGCTCTCACAGTAAAATATTCTTTATGATTAAGGGCGGTGGAGGTACGCTCTAGTCACCCCATGATGGCGACCAGAGTACAATGGTAATACTTGCACGATTAAGGTTTTTGTGAATTTCAGCAAATATGTTGCGCTGAAGAAGGTTGACTAGTAGGTAAGCTGGAAGGTACGGAATAGAAACCGTCGTCAACAAATAAAAAAGTCTTCATATAAAATAATTTAACTCAGAGGAAAAGGGCCCAAGACCGTAGGCGGTCGCCCACGCCCAGTTACGCCACTGCACTTGACTTGAATGGTGATCCACAGGGTGAGTCGGGAGGAACGGACCAAACTTCAGGTGTGTATTCTGCAGGTCGAAATAATCCCAAAAAACTCATATGTTGTTATCCGATTCTCATTTGTTTTCAAACTATAGGGTAATAAGAAAATCTAAATAAGGTCAACCAATATTCAGATCAAGAATTTCTCGGACTATGGATTGGTCGCTGTAGTCGTATTAGTTGGCCTCCAAGATCTCCAAACCTCACACCATCGAACTATTGTTTGTGGGGCTACTTCAAGAACGAGGTATACAAAGTTAAAGTTGACACTCGGGATGCTCTAATTCGACGCATTAGAAATACGGCATTTCTTTTTAAAGAAAATCACGAATCAATCAGAAAAGCATCGAGACACCTTCGCAAACGAATGTGTTTCGAGGTTAATGGCGGGATTTTCGTGCATTTATTAAAATAATGCTATAAATGAAACTATTTTTATATAGAAAATGTTGTTTTTCATAATGACTCTGTAGTTTGAGAACAAATGAAAATCGGATAACAACATATGAGTTTTTTTATATTATTTCGAGCTATAGAGTACACACCTGAAGTTTGGTCCGTTCCTCCCGACTCACCCTGTATATACTGAACCTGCAATAGTGGCTGAAATGTTTGCTAGTTACTTCAGTTCAATTGTTCAATTAAGCCTCTTTGATCATTTCAGCCATTTATTGTCAACTTGTTGCACTACCTCCTCATTATCTAGCAATACTTTTTTCTTTCATCCAGTCGATAGAGAGGAGGTGATTAATACAATAGAGAATTACAAAATAAAAATATATACAGGTATTGATAATATCTCTGTTGATTTAATGAAAAAGGTATCAGGGATATTTTGGCTGATCATTTGGCCCATCTGTTAAATTTATCTGTCAGCACAGGAAAGTTTCCCTCCCTATTGAAGAGGGCCGCCGTTATACCTGTTTAATAAAAAAGATCAACATGATATAGCCAATTATCGACCAACATCGGTTTTGAGTGCATTCTCTAAAGTATTCGAGAATAGTATATTCTAAAACAAGTTGCAGAATGAGCAGAGCTCCTATTCCAACACGAATGCGAGAAGGAGCGAGTTTTCGATAGCATGAGTGTTGGAATTACCTTCTGCAACGAGTATTAGACGATATTTTCTCTATTTCAGTCGAGTTTTGTGAAATACTCTCGAAATTCAAATGTTAGTGACTTTTATATTTCATCTTGGCAGTTGGTGTGACTTACGAAATTTGACAGATTACGGAATTTGAATTGATTTGATTCGAAACTTGATTCGATCGGAGGTCAGTTCTGACAACTACAAAACGATAAATATAACTGAAAACAATGCTGTAATGAGTTTCATTACAGCAGTACTTTTAGTACCGTAATGAACCCATTACGATACTGAAATAGAGAAACTAGTTTACAGACGTATATTAGGTATCTTTTTTGAACCGATTCGAAGTCATTACAGATTGTCAGCACGGTTTCAGAGAGGGGCGATCTATTGAGACAGCAGCATTTGAATTCACTAATTTTATCTATCAAAATCTAAACCAAGGATATTTCGTGCTTCTGAAGGTTTATTATAGTGTTCGAGAATATTCAGATGATTATTCTTTTTCTATAACTGAATAATTTGTGTATTTTGTCTTACTGGATCAATAAATGTTGTTATTATTATATTCGTCGTATTTCATTCTGGTGGATGCGCATTGAGTAGAAGTTGAGCTGTTACGCTTTCAATATGCAGAAACGAATTCCTGCATCGGCTTAATACCTGAAAAATAAATCTTATGGTGGAATTTTGGTTCTGGATGGTTCTGAATACTTAAAAGACATACGAAATAGTATCAACGTATTCTATTTCTCGTCCAGCATGAGAAGAGAAGGAAGATGAGGAATATGGAATACTTTTTGCCTGTATTGGTTTTGGAATCGAGTGAGAATGTGAGACTGAAAAACAAAAATAGTTCAAGAGATATATTTTCAATTTTATTTTGAAGCTGCAGAAAAACATCTAAAAGTTTTGTGTTACAACCTTTGCATTATTGAGGTGTATTCGGTATGTGGTGTAAGTGAACAGTACAGGGTGATTCATTTATCTTGGTAACCCCAATTTTCTCCAAACGTCCGAATATTTTCTGATTCTCTGAATGGCGTTTTGAACAAGTCAATGTCGAATTGAGATGCGCATGAAAATCTGCGGAATAATCAAAATATCAAAAATTTTTTCTCGAGGGACATAACATTTTTATCATGTCATTCGAAAGATAATTTCAATCTGAACATTTTTCTCGAATACAATTTTTGTTAATTTCTAATCGTAAGCGATCTGCAGTGTGTTTTATGTTTTTAAGAAAAAGAAAATTCTTTGCCTTTAGGAAGGCACATCGAGAACATTTTTTAAACATAGATGAATTCAAAATAGTAATAATACCATTTTCAATTCCCAGGCTCAGAGATCTTTAATCATGAGGTTGGAGAAATGATATTAGATTTTGTCACTGAGATGAGAGATATACCGGTTTCGGCCTTGTTGGGCCTCATCAGTATCCCGCTAACAGTTAGGAATGGATAGAAATTGTATTCGAAAAAAAATTCAGAATGAAATTATTTTTCGAATGACATGATAAAAACGGTATGTCCCTGGAGAAAAATTTTTGATAGCGCCGCGACGCCTGGCGTGTTTATTTATTCCGCAGATTTTTATGGGCATCTCAAGTCGACATTGATTTGTTCAAAACACCATTCACAGAAAGAAAAAATATTCGGACGTTCTCGAGAAAATTGGGGTTACCAAGATAAGTGAATCACCCTGGACATAAAAGTATTACACAGATTCCATCAGAACGTCCCAGCACATCAAGTTATCACACCACACCCATCAAACTAATTTTGCATTGTGTATCACCATTGAGTATTAATCCATACTAATATTATAACTGCGAATGTCCGTGTTTTTGTTTGTGTTTTTGTTTGTCCTCCATCCTCCATGGACTCAAAAACCAGAAGACCCATTCTGATGAAACATTCAATATGTGCGTGTAGCCTAGTGGATAGGGCTCTGGACTCCGACCCGGCTACCCGGCAAGTCGGGGTTCGAGTCTCCGCCAGGGAAGAAATTTTCTGGTATGGAGAACGCGCCGAACCATTCACTGTTGGGTAAACAATTAACAGTGCTGTGCCTAAGGTGGCGTCGGGACACAGTAACAAAGCCTACACAGGACACACCCATCATTCTAACTCGCACAAGCTTTAAGTAGCTTCTGAGGGGTTTCACTGAAACCTAGAATGCATGGAAATACATACAAATAAATACATACATACATACATACAAATATATTGTAGAGAATTTTTTTAGAAGGTTTTCCTGTAGGGTTCATCCCTATTTATATAGGGATGAACCCTTATAAATTGGGAATCTGATTTTTCAAAAAAGTATCTTTATTTATGACAGACACTTAGCCACGCATATTCTGTTTCGTTTGTTTGTTATGCTGCTTTTTTCTATTTCATGGATTCTTCATATATTTTCTGAAATTTTGTTCCTATTATTCTGTGAAATGGATCCATATTAGGGACGAGCATTTCAATATTATGAACCATATCAAACTGGTAAGTAATTAACTTTGATTTTTCATCTAACCAACATTTAGGTTTGAGGTTCGACACCAAGGAATGAAACTGAATGTACTTAAAGAATGAAACGAAAAGTTTGTGTCAAAGTTTCAAACAACCTTCAAGGTACTTATCATGAAAAGAAAAACGATTCCAGGAAATGGAAAAAATCACATTGAATATTGCGTAATTAGAAAATCAACGTTAATTTCTCAACACTTTAATTGACAATATTTACTCCTTTCACAGAATAATAAGAATAGATATTGCGGAAGAAATATTTTCTCTGATGAAAATGAGCCTTGCCATCGTTCCCAGATTTCATAAAGAAAAGCTACCAAACTGAAGAAACAAGGGACGGGCCGACGCCAAATAATTGAAAGGGGGCTGAAATCCATCGAAAATTTTCGAACTGGGCATTGAATTAACAAAAAACCGTTATACATAATATGGTATGATATTTGTTTCAGTAGAAGAAAATTGAAAGTGAGGTATTTCAACAGTGAGGAATAATAAACTTTTTTTACCATTCACCTTGCCATCGTTCCCAGATTTCATAAAGAAAAGCTACCAAACTGAAGAAACAAGGGACGGGCCGACGCCAAATAATTGAAAGGGGGCTGAAATCCATCGAAAATTTTCGAACTGGGCATTAAATTAACAAAAAACCGTTATACATAATATGGTATGATATTTGTTTCAGTAGAAGAAAATTCAAAGTGAGGAATTTCAACAGTGAGGAATAATAAACTTTTTTTGCCATTTACCGAACCCATAAAACAGGTATTATGGAGTCTCTTCTCTTCATGAAGAGTATCTTGAAACTTTGAGAAACACTATTTGTTCGTTTCTTCAGTTTTGTAACTTTTTTCATTTCATGAAATCTGGGAGCGAAGGCAAGGCTCATTTTCATCAGGGGAAATATTTTTTCTGAAAAATCGATTTTTGTAAACTGTGAAACGAGTAAATATTGGGAATGAGCAATTAACGTTGATTTTTTAAATACCCAATAGTTTTTTTGTGAGTTTTTCATTTTATGGAATTATTTTTTTTTGTGGGAAGTTCTGTGAGACACATTTTTTGTTTCATTTTTTAATTTGATTTAGATTCATTCTTTGGTGTAACTCAAATTTTCAAGTATTATGAAACATGAAACAAAATATTCTTGGGAAAAAAAAACCACTTTGAGGTGATTCTTAATATTGAAACTGCTCATGCCTAACATTGGCCCATTTCACAGAATAATAGGAACAAAATGTTCAGAAAATATATTTCGTTTGATTAAAAATAAGCCTTCGTTCTGCTTACAGATCCCATTGAATAAAGAAAAGTAACATAATTAAGAGATCAAACAGAAATGTCTGTCAAACATCATAAATCAAGATACTTATAAAAACAGATCCCCAATTCAGTAGGGAAACAGTTTCGGCCCTAATCAATCGTAATGAAGGAACAATTTTTAACATACTTTCCCAATATGCTATCATGTGACGAGTGCCCTGCATTTTACATAGGTCAGACTGGTCGTTCTCTCGGAGTTAGAGTTGATGAACATAAAAGATCTATTCTACAAAATAAACCAACAACAGGTTTCTCCACTCACTGTCTTACTCTCAACCACTTCATTGATTTCAATAATATAAAAATTCTACATAAGGGTGATAAAGGTAGACGTTTGGATCTTTTAGAAATGTTAGAAATATCCTCAGCTCAAAAACAAAATCTCCTAATTGTAAACGATCAATTAGATTTCCACCTATCACCGATTTTAACATGTGTTACCTGATATGTGTAATAAAAGAAGAATTCTCGTTAGGAATGACCAGGATTAAATAAAATGTTTGGTACATTTGTTTATTATTTGTCGACGTTTCGCCCACATATATGGGGCATTCTCAAGACAATAGTTATCCAAGGTATAAAAATTATGAATAACTTATAATGCTGAAAAACACAATAAGAATAAGACAATGGGACATAAGAACATTTTTCACAAACATTACCTTGCATTCCTGATGACAAGGGTACAAAAAATAATAAAAAATAATAAAAACAATATAGCTGGTATGTAAGTGTTCGATCTTTTGAAGGTATGACCCCAAATTCATATTTATGGTGTGACAATGGTATTCGCGACATCTGCGGGGAGTTGTTGAACCCGAAAACAAAATGTATCAGGTGACTGTGATATGTGTACGAATGTGTTCTTTCTGTATTGATATGTATTCAGTTTTGAAAATGGGATAAAACCCGAAACACGCGTGTCAACAAATATTTTAATAAAAACTGTGAAACTCTGTCAAGTGTTTTCAAATTCTTTTATTACTTTCCCAATTTGAGTTAGCCATTCCGAACTCTTTGCAGAGTTTATTGCAACCGCCCTCCACTTGGGCCCACCCCAGGAAGAAACAAATGTTAGGATTTCTCAAAGTTTCAAGCAACATCAAAATACTGTTCATGAAAAACCACAAACTACTCAAGTGAATGTTCTTCAGATGAAAAAAAAGTTGATTACTCCTCCTCATGAAATTCATCATTTTAAATTAAAGAAAAAAATAGTTTAAGGCTTTCACGACCGGATATACTGGTATGAAAAGAGTCTTCCGGGCTTATTGGCCGTGGTCTATTAGGAATAATTTCACCTAACGTTTCGCCTACAACTTCGGTAGGCATCTTCAGAGGATTCTCGGTCTAAGGTTGTACCTCGAACGCTGAATTTCTGACACTGGCGCGTTCGAACCGGAAACGTCATCTGCGCGCCGGTTTATGGCGGGAAAAAATGGCGCGTCAATCGCCATAAACCGGCGCGCAGATGACGTTTCCGGTTCGAACGCGCCAGTGTCAGAAATTCAGCGTTCGAGGTACAACCTTAGACCGAGAATCCTCTGAAGATGCCTACCGAAGTTGTAGGCGAAACGTTAGGTGAAATTATTCCTAATAGACCACGGCCAATAAGCCCGGAAGACTCTTTTCATAAAGAAAAAAATATCATTCCATGATATGTATAACGGTTTCCTGTTAATTCAATGTACAGTTGGAAAATTTTCGATGGATTGACCACTAATAATCTCTGTATAATTTTTGCCTAATCGACAATAATCAAATATTTTAATATTAACCATATTCCGTTTACTTTTGAAAATACAGATGCCGCTCACATCACTCTAGTCGCTTCGTTTCCCATCTTCATACTCTGTAATCTAGTCAGAGTTGACAACCATAAAATGAAAAATATTGTAGGATTACATGAAAAGATGGGTGAAATAATCTAAACTTTATTCTCTTTCACACTTTTACATGAGAACACAACCTTAAACCATAAGTGCTAAGACATAAGGGGTCATAACCCAGCAACGACTCTTGAACTGAACTGGCGGCAAAGTTAATGACATGTGTGACATACAAACACATATACATATATATCTGTGAACCAAAGAAGGTTAGCTCTATGGCGGCAAATTCAAATTTTAAAACTATTCTACTACAATATAACTAGAAACAATGTTGTAATGAGTTCATTACAGTATTAATTTTAGTACTGCACTGAACTGATTATAATACTGTAATATAATATCAGATCAGTATCAAATCTGCAGAGAAAACCACTGTCGTTTTATAAAAGTTTCTGCAGATATGAACTCGTCCCATAGTGTCTTTTTACAGCATTTTCATTGTTTCCTCGACAAATTATAATATTTTGATTCATGTATACTACTGTATATTCAGTCATTCATATCTTTGGCACTATAGTAATGCAAGTCGAAAGCAAGACTAATTGAATTCGAAATTCAGCTGTCATCTCGCAGTAGCTATTCTTAATGATTGCCTCGAATAATATCTCTCATTTGAACAAAGACTTTGACAGGCTTGCTTCAGAAATGACATAAATTATAAGCCATTTGTTTTCCTCATGGGATGGCCTGATTCCCCGGTCCCATTCTTTATTCAATGAATATTCCGGGATTCTGCTCCAATTTACATAGCGGCTTTTACCTTTCTATGACGGATGGCGGAAACCCCTTCAGCCCTTACCTATTTCTTTTTCATGATGTTCCGGAGCATATTCAAGCAGAGTGCCTATAAATTCTGGTGATAAATGTTTCCCGATTGGACAAAATATGTCCATGGAAGATTTGTATGATTGATGCGTGACATAACGTTCCCCTCGAGCTCAGAAATCATGCCCTCATTCTGTGAGCAACATTTTTGTTAGTTTCTGGATATTCTGAGAATGATCGTATGCATCTATTCATCCTACTTATATTAAAAATGCGAAATTTTCTTAGGATGTGAGTATGGATGTTTGTTACTCTTTCACGTGATAACGATCGATCGGATTCAGACGGAACTTCACGTCAATATAGGTTATCTATCAAAATTACACAGTGGCTACGAATTTTTGTCATTTCAGAATGAAACAACGAAAAATTTTCGAGTGAATAGGGAAAATTCCTGGTCGGTTCCTGGAATCTAATACGTCGCGACGGCGAGGCTTTGGAAATGTGGTCGAGGTATGGACGCCTAGCAAGAAGAGAATCAGCTGTAAAACTGATATGTATGAATTCGGTCTAGCACTTTTAGATCTTCGAGAAAAAAGTGGTTTTGATGAATTGTGCTCGGTTGTGCTGTTGAAATTTTTTCTCAATTTCATGTGGTCCTCGAAATATTTCACAGACCAAGAAAAACTTTGCTATTTCAACACTTTTCGAAACATAACTGGTAAAAAATATACTACAAATAATGTACATTGTTATGCTGTTCGTTTTTTTCTGAAAGTTTGTCTCATTTCCCGAAAAATCAAAATTGAAAAAAAAATATCTCAAGTGTTTCGTTTGTTTTGAACGAATGGGAAATTTTTTGTATGTGGTTTCAGATTTCTCGGTGAAAAACGAAAGTTCAAAAAACAGAATAGCACTTTTCTTCTTTTCTGACAACAATTTTTTGATCTGGTTGTGCCGCAATTGTGCCAACTTGTGGGGGTCAGTTTTCTGGGAAAATCAACAGGTTTATCTCTGTTTTTCAATATCGATTTTTCGGTAGACTAGACAGACTTTCGAAAAAATTCGACCGGCACAACTGAGTTTTGTTTAGAACAATGTTTTTAATTGAAATTCAATTGTTTGATGAGAGGAGGTCCGGCACATTATTTCAGTTTTTCGAATATCTTGTGAACAACATGACATTAAGAAAAAAATTCAATGGTATAGCAGCAAAATTCAGCATAACAAGAATTTTTTACAAATCCAAATGTGCTGGTCCAAAGTCAAATAAATGTAAGAGTGCTTGCTGAGGATCTTTCAAGATTTTTCGTTTCTGAAGATAAAATTGAAATTATAATAACGATGATTATTAGAATAGCCGATTTGGGCAAACAAAGTTGTGCGGGCTAGCTAGTTCATTCATAACTGTGTAATAATCAGTGTGATTTGACAATTTTCAAAATATCATCAACAGATGTCATTACCCCACTATTGCGTCTATGGATTCATGTGGTGTGATCAGAACTAAAGATGTACTCGAGAATACATAATCATTAGGACAACGATAACAGAAAACATGAATTATCAAGAAAAGTTGTAACAAATTATTTGACGTTACTTGTTTTTTCGGGCACTTCAGACGTCTTTGTACGGTTCGAGACGTTTGGACGGTTCGAGAGTGTCTGGCATCTTCAGGAGTTGATCTTTCAGTAGATGTTCTCGCTGAATTGAGGGGCCGATCATTTAAACTGGACAAACGTCGATGAGGGCCGAAATGTTCGAAAAACAAGGGATATTCAACGATAGTCGCGAAAGCCTCAAGCAATAAATTATTTGTTATAAATGTTTTCATCGTCTGATAGAAAATTTAAAATTAATACCCTGCAGATAGAATTGAATTCGGATAAATTAAGCCTCCCGAATAGGACTTGAACCTGCGACTGCGGGGCCTAGATAGTCCACTGCATTTAGGTCGAAATAGGCCCAAACTTCGGACCAATTCATACAAAAGCAAATGAAGGTTTTGCAGGTAGGTCTCGGTGTCCCAAATGATATCCCAAAAGTCCCCTAGGTGGGAGTGACCGCATAACATTTGGCAACGCTGTAAAGGGCTAAAATCCCGCCCCAATGTGAATTTTCTTGAATATCTCGGTCCCTATCGAACTTACGACAAAAATACATCGAAGCAAAAAGAAAACTGATAAAATTGCCTATAAAAAAGGTTCTGGATCGGTTTTTGATATAACCAACGGTTTCGTCACAATTTTGCCTTCAATTTGAACGTATGTGATAGTCTCGATAATTGAGGTACTCTATTCCACACCACCTTTGAGGATGACTATAGGGCGCGTTTTTCTCAAAGTGGTATACCCTAATAGGCCTAATCCACGACTTTTTTGTTTTCTGGAAAGGTGTTCGAACGCTAATTTTCTTCTCCTTCGTCTCCTTCTTCTATGAATGCATGTATATTTTCTTCGATGACATCCGTAGAGTCAATCCGAGAGTTTTGAATTCCTGCTTCGGTCACATTTTATTTTTCTGAGGAATCTTCAAATGGTTCGGCATTGTGGCAGAATTTTCCATGGCAATTGCCACAAACCGGTGAGCAAAGAAGTCCCAAACTTCGATGGCCACACATTGGTCCACAACCTTTCGCACAGTTGCAAAATATCATTTTTGAAAGACAATCAGGCGCAGGAAGTTGGGATGTAATTTTTTATTACAATATATTGTCTTTTAACATCCATCCCCTCAGGATTCAAATTGTTACCAAGCTTCTCCGGAACGTGTTGAGTTTGTAGCGTATGTGCCACCGGACGATTCCGCAACAGTTCCACAACTGTTACGTTCGGTGAATGCAGGCATTGTTGTACTTGATAGTACACTGTGAACACATGTTCACAGATGTTATTGTGCTGCGTCAAGAGTTGGAGGTAAAAGCTTCAGTCTCACTGGTCTGCTTCTGCTAACAGCTTTAATCAAGCAAGAATACCGGTAGTTGTTGATGGAGAGTTCTTTAATGGGGGCAACATAGATTGAGAGGAAAAACTTCATTCCGCTTAAAGGTTATGTGCAGTATTATTTTTGTTGAAGATTTCAGCTGCTTTTTTCAAGTCCTGCTGTTCCTTAACCATTTTCCAAGCTGCGGTCTTTATTTTATTGAACAGAGCAGATGTTGTGCCGCTTGGTGGGTAGAAACTAGTTTTGCAAATTTCAGTTCGTATGTTATGGTGCAAAATTTCTGCAGAAGTACCGATAATTCTGCCCAGAATCTTTCCTATTGTACCAAGCTTGATTCAAGATATCCTGTTTTCCTTTGAGGTGATAATAATACGGTCTCCATACTTCCCTTCGAGTTTTCTCTTAATTGTCTTGTCATTAGGTATGTATTCTGTCAGTACTGCTTTGAATCCAGTCAATTTAAACTGAGAGTCTTCATGATTTTCAATGAAAGAAAAAATGTCCTTCATTGCGTTGAGAACTTTTTCATACGCAGGTTGACCAACCTTCATTTTCTCGGAGACTGGCAAGTTAAATTTGTTGAAACAAATTTGATGATATTTAGCTTCAGCTGCAACTATATCTGTGACAAACGTTTCACGTTTTTCAACACATTTTGCCCAATCATCTCCGGCAAGTGCTATAATATTTTTTTTGAAAAAGAGGGTTGAAACATGACAAATTATTTAACGCTTGTCCTTTTTTGCTATTTTCTCTTTCTCCTCGTCAGCCTCGTTGCCGCATCAATGAATACCGGTATTCTTACTTGATAAGAGCTGTGAGCAGAAGCAGACCGGTGAGATTGAATATTTTACCTTCAACCCTTGACGCAGCACAACAACATCTGTGAACATCTGTTTCGGGTGTAGTATCAAGTTCAACAATGGCTGGGTAACAATTTGAATCCTGAGGAATGGCGATAGATGTTGCTCACCGGTTTGTGGCAATTGCCATGAAAAATCCTGTCTGAATGCCGAAGCATTTAAAGATTCCTCAGAAAAATAAAATGTGACCGATTCAGGAATCCAAAACTCTGAGATTGACTCCACGAATGGCATCGAAGAAAATATACATGCATTCATAGAAGGAGAAGATAGTTAGCGCTCGAACACCTTTCCAAAAAACAAAGAATTCGTGGATTAGGCCTATTAGGGGATACCACTTTGAGGAAAACGCGCCCTGTAGTCATCCTCAAAGGTGGTGTGGAATAGAGTACCTCCATTATCCAGAATATCACATACGTTCAAATTGAAGGCAAGAATGTGACGAAACCGTTGGTTATATCAAAAACCGATCCAGAACCTTTTTTATAGGCAATTTTATCAGTTTTCTTTTTGCTTCGATGTATTTTTGTCGTAAGTTCGATAGGGACCGAGATATTCACGAAAATTCACATTGCGGCAGGATTTTAGCCCTTTACAGCGTTGCCAAATGTTATGCGGTCACTCCCGCCTAGGGGACTTTTGGGATATCATTTGGGACACCGAGACCTACCCGAAAAACCTTCATTTGCTTTTGTATGAATTGGTCCGAAGCAAAAGTCTAATTTCAGTGGACTAATACCTATCGGAGGTCGCAGGTTCTAGATTCCTTTACTCTTCGGAAGGGGTTATTTTTCCGGAATGCAAGCTTTAATTTCCAATTATTCGTTGGACATATCAACACTATAAGCTGATATGCCTGATGCTTCACAATGGTTTTCGTAGATATCGTTGAATGTATGTGTTTAGAAGTAAATGCACCATTGCTCACAACCTGAGTGGTCTTTGTGGTGCTTTTCTGTTTTCTTCAATATATCCTTGAGCGACAGTATTTGACTAGCAGCCACGGTCGATTTACAGTCGTTTTTACTGTTCGGTGATCGGCCAAGGGAGCTGTTCAAGCAATGTTGCAAACAATGCAAGGGAATTGTGGAGTAGTGGAAATTGAAATATAATTTTTTTTTAACCCTTAACGAAAGAGAGCAATACACCCTTGTGTCAACAATGTCAATCTCAAACAGCAAAGGCTTCACGAATATGAATATACATATTTATTATATTTCATTTCAAAGAATCGATGTACTGGGTGGTTCATCCTGCTGTGGATCTCGTTTTGAGGCCCTGAATAAATATATGTCGAAAAATTTTTTTGTGAAGTCTAAAGGAAAATTTGAAATTCATTTCTACATATAGAAATGTTCTTTCGAGCATTGAACGATGCATGTCACATTGAACGATGGCCGCGAAAGCCTCAACCAATTCATTTCTATATATTTAGGATGTTTGAAAAAAAGGTATGGACCCAAGTTACGCTCTCTTCAATACATAATTCCATATCTATATGATCTCCAGAATTGAATGGTAAGTCCCCTCATTCACAATGAATTGGAAAAAATTTAAAATATAGACCATTCCCAATTGGTTTTCAATGGAGAAAATCGCTGCCGATATACGGACAATGACTTTCCGAGTGGACATATAGGCTGCACAAAAATTATCTTTGGATTGATTATATTTGATATTCAAACAGAAACTACGAATGATAGCCAAAAAATTGATATTTTGGATGACGGTATTCCAATAACTCGTTGAAAATTAAAATTTTGAAATGAATCTCGAAACACCATTCATTAGCTTTTGTATCCCGCAACATGATCATTTTTCTGAAATTTTCGATTTCTGAATCATTGCACATTGATCTGGCATTCTGATTTCTCAACGATTGTCAACACAGAAAAATGTTTCAGAATGAAAGATATAATGATATTATTCATGATCACTCTGTAAATCCAAGGTTCGAATTTTTTCTGTATAGGAGAAGCTTATATGCCCAATCGAAAAAATAATGTTCTATCGGCTTGTAGATTACCATTTAAAGAAACACCTCTGAGTTATGAAGTGAACTTAAAAAAATCTACATAACTTGAATTGGCCATTCAGTTTGTGAGGTCACATAAAGATGGGTTGTGAGAATGAAAATGAGGTATCTCTTGGTCTGCCAATAAATTTTTTCCCACACGACGAAACACCAAATTTGCTCTACAAAAATACCACATCAACAAATTTCCTAGTTTTCATTCGCAGCATGCGCAATGGCTGGAAATATAAAAGTTGCTTTTGGAAATGTGATGGAAACAGCCCTTTTTTTTTCATAGGACGAAAGCACTGATATCATTGATATCAGTTAGCAATCTTTATTCGAGCAGTTGATCAAAATTTCAAACTAACAGGAGAATTGCTTGCGCTAAGGCCAATGAAAGACAAAATACGAGAGGTGAAGTTATTTTCGAAGCAATCATTGGTGTTTTTTAAGGTTTCATATGCTTTGAAATTTTACCGCAACTGCTTTGAACATTTTCCAACTGCTTTGGAATTTTTTCCTACTGGTTTGGAATTTTGCCAACTGCTTTGAAATGTTTTCCAACTGCTTCGAAATTTTTCCGACCGCTTTGAAAATTTTCCAACTGCTTTGAAATGTTTCCAACTCCTTTGAAAATTTTCCGACTGCTTTGAAAATTTGCCAACTTCATTCAACATTGGGGAGGGATCATCCCCCCCCATCCCCCCCCTTGGGCCCGTCGCTGCTCAGGACATACGTGGTTATCCAGAAAATTGCAGACATAAGAGGTATTACACCTGAATGAACTCTCAAAGATAAGCACGAATAGCGAGGGATTTGGGACCATCGGGAAAAAGACCACTAGGACCACTAGGTCCGTTCAAGAAATGGCATGACAGCCGGCAGTCTACATAACACACAAACACAAAACAAAGAATGAGCAAGAGGGTTAAAAGATCGGCCAAGGGCCTAACATAAGTAAAAGAAAAAGATACATATTACGACCGCAAATGGAATGATTATGAATCATGGTCTCTACAATCCTACCTTCAATTCTGAAACCATTGGAAAAATCACATAACCTAGGACGAGAGTAGGTGGAAGAAGGATTTAGCAGAAAATCAGTTCGGACAGAAGAATAATTCGAGATTGAATAGGTGGAGGTTCAATGTCACCTGTTTTTTCAGGCAATTGGAGCAATTGGACCTTGAAAACAGTAGTGATGTACGGTATGTGTGACCCAAATCCTTAAGGCCTGACCACATATTTAATCCCTTTGTTAAAACTGATTGTCTTCAGTCTTCTAAAAAGTTCATTTCTTTAAAATAGGGGTGTACTTTTCAGTCAGAGCCACGATCTACTCAAAATATCATCAACTTTTATTTCCAAAATTACAGAAGTGACGATTCTTGAAAACTACAATCTGTCAACTTGACTTTTCAAAACTCTCAAAACACAAAGTAGTCGAATTCCAACTCACTCCCACCTTGTGTCATTAAAACAACAATAATTATTGACACAATCAAATTTAATATTACGCTAGGGACCTTTACAGGTCTTCTTATTCTCCCTGAGAATACTCATCATAACTTCTACTCCAACATGACAAATCTTGATATGCCCTTCGAAAATCAAATGTGTCCTGACTTCAAAGTTTGTGTGCAATACAAATGTCATACTAAAATCCTTTGCATCAGATCTATCAAATATTTTCATTTGCAATCTATTCAGCCCTAATCTTCATTCTTTCGGTGTTTATTTCCTCTTCATCAATGCGAAAATTCTGCCTAGACCATTGGGACATTGGATCACATAACCACCTAGGAAGATCCATCTTCCATCAGCTAGTGATTGAGGAGAACAATCTCGTGATAGAAGATCCGTTGGATTCATTTCAATAGAAATATAATACCCGTGTATAGGTTTGGAAAAGCATTGCATTTCTTCACTGTTCCAAATCAATGTTTCGCAATTTTCTTTCCCAGTTGAGGAGTCGGAGTCGAAATTGGTTGATGAAGGGAGATGACCTTCGATCGAAGACATGCACACCTCATATCGCCCATCATCTCCTCGTTTAACTGTCGTTGAAAAATCTTCAATAACAAGCTCTTCTTGCTCCAGACGTGATTCAGTTCCTTCAGGAACTTGAATACCATTAAACTGTCTTGATTCAGGTTTGGGAACTCTCAATTTGATTTTTGATTCTGATTTCTTGGAGCCGCCTCTTTTACATATAAACCTGTCAAAACTGAATTTCATCTTATGATATTGATATCTCATCGTATCCATCAATTCCACTTCTGCATTCATAATTGCTTCATCAACATCTGAATCCAACATTAGATCAATCATGAGTTGATTCAGTTCGGATAATTGAAGCATTCTATCTTCCAAAACTTTGATGTTACCATGTATTTCTGAGATATCACATTTTTCTCTGGAGAACTCTTCCGTCAACCCTTCATACATCCTTATAAAAGCTGTTCTGTGTAGAACTAAGGCTTTCTTGGTTTTTTCCATACTTGTAATAGAAGGGTCCTGTCACGGTCGGCAAAAGTTAGAACTGATTGTCTTCAGTCTTCTAAAAAGTTCCCTCCTTTAAAGTATGGTTGTACCTTTCAGGCATTGCCACAATCTACTTAAAAAAACATCAACTTTTATATTCAAAATTACAGAAGTGACGATTCTTAAAAACTACAATCTGTCAACTTGACTTTTCACAAATCTCAAAAAACAAAGTAGTCGAATTCCAACACCCTTGGAGGAACCTCCTTCTCTTTCAAACATAGTTTTCGAAAAAAAGAAAAATGTGAAAAATGATTCCAAAACTGGAATAGGAAAATTTAGGATGAGATGCCACCACTGAATAATAACTCTACTAACATCGTCGCAGTCTACATTATCTACATACAAAGTTTTTCCATTTTCTTCACGTAATCCGTTGTTCCTAACGCCAAACTAGATGATACCTACAGGGAAAATATTGTATTTAAACTAGTACCATCTCCCATCTTGTCCAATATAAGTTTTCAGGCGGTTTGCCATTCGAATTATGAACTGAATCTTTTGAATTACGGAGGTACAGCTCGCAGATTAACTCCTGACGGACTGATGAAAATGAGAAAAGTTGAATTGGAATTACTCAGTGACATTGATCAACCGACGGTCGAGGAAAGGAGTGTTCGTGAGGGATGATTCTAATCTCAAATCGATACAGGATGAACTGATAATAAATACATGATGGAATAACAACAGGATGATTGCTTTTTAATGTTTATGGACATGAACGAAATCTACACCGAGTCAATGATCAGAACAAAAAGTACCTGATTGTCGATGATTTCGATGTATATAATATTCTACTAATGGCTAATGTTTTGAATATTGTTCACTCCATTATCTTCATTCGAATCTGAACTACACTGATATGAGGAATTAGATTAACTTCTAGAAGAAGAAAATAGGAACATTAAAATATGTACATTGCCGTTCGGACTAGTACAAACTGAAGGGGCTGTAATTTATAAAAATTACTCACATTTTTTATTATAGGTGAAATATTTTACTGTCCCACGTAAGCGCCCGTTATATCATCGAAACTGATCTAATTGAATTTATGCTATCCTCTAACGTTTGCGCTTTGTTAAATGAAAACGAGTGAAAGGAATCCCGAGTCATGTGCAAATCCAAGAATGTACATTCGTAGAAAAATTCTTCAACAACGATCTGGCTGATCGTTCTGGCTGATATGTAGTAGTTGTTCTTTTCGATCTAGTAAAGCTTCAATCACATTTCATTTTGATTCGCATCTTGCCACAGATTTTTGAGGATTTTGTTTCTTAATATTCTCTTTCTTCGCATTTTCTGATGCTCCAATAGTCATTATAACAAAAATTCTGTTCATAAACTGCAATCGTCCTGTTCCAGTCTCGGTTCGTTTAGTGGCATATTGAATATTGTTATTGAATATTATATTATTATGTCGAATATATGAAGGAATTTCAAGCTGAAAATTGTGAGCATGACCTGCATAGTCCACTGCATTTAGGTCGAAATAGGCCCAAACTTCGGACCAATTCATACAAAAGCAAATGAAGGTTTTGCAGGTAGGTCTCGGTGTCCCAAATGATATCCCAAAAGTCCCCTAGGTGGGAGTGACCGCATAACATTTGGCAACGCTGTAAAGGGCTAAAATCCCGCCCCAATGTGAATTTTCTTGAATATCTCGGTCCCTATCGAACTTACGACAAAAATACATCGAAGCAAAAAGAAAACTGATAAAATTGCCTATAAAAAAGGTTCTGGATCGGTTTTTGATATAACCAACGGTTTCGTCACAATTTTGCCTTCAATTTGAACGTATGTGATAGTCTCGATAATTGAGGTACTCTATTCCACACCACCTTTGAGGATGACTATAGGGCGCGTTTTTCTCAAAGTGGTATACCCTAATAGGCCTAATCCACGACTTTTTTGTTTTCTGGAAAGGTGTTCGAACGCTAATTTTCTTCTCCTTCGTCTCCTTCTTCTATGAATGCATGTATATTTTCTTCGATGACATCCGTAGAGTCAATCCGAGAGTTTTGAATTCCTGCTTCGGTCACATTTTATTTTTCTGAGGAATCTTCAAATGGTTCGGCATTGTGGCAGAATTTTCCATGGCAATTGCCACAAACCGGTGAGCAAAGAAGTCCCAAACTTCGATGGCCACACATTGGTCCACAACCTTTCGCACAGTTGCAAAATATCATTTTTGAAAGACAATCAGGCGCAGGAAGTTGGGATGTAATTTTTTATTACAATATATTGTCTTTTAACATCCATCCCCTCAGGATTCAAATTGTTACCAAGCTTCTCCGGAACGTGTTGAGTTTGTAGCGTATGTGCCACCGGACGATTCCGCAACAGTTCCACAACTGTTACGTTCGGTGAATGCAGGCATTGTTGTACTTGATAGTACACTGTGAACACATGTTCACAGATGTTATTGTGCTGCGTCAAGAGTTGGAGGTAAAAGCTTCAGTCTCACTGGTCTGCTTCTGCTAACAGCTTTAATCAAGCAAGAATACCGGTAGTTGTTGATGGAGAGTTCTTTAATGGGGGCAACATAGATTGAGAGGAAAAACTTCATTCCGCTTAAAGGTTATGTGCAGTATTATTTTTGTTGAAGATTTCAGCTGCTTTTTTCAAGTCCTGCTGTTCCTTAACCATTTTCCAAGCTGCGGTCTTTATTTTATTGAACAGAGCAGATGTTGTGCCGCTTGGTGGGTAGAAACTAGTTTTGCAAATTTCAGTTCGTATGTTATGGTGCAAAATTTCTGCAGAAGTACCGATAATTCTGCCCAGAATCTTTCCTATTGTACCAAGCTTGATTCAAGATATCCTGTTTTCCTTTGAGGTGATAATAATACGGTCTCCATACTTCCCTTCGAGTTTTCTCTTAATTGTCTTGTCATTAGGTATGTATTCTGTCAGTACTGCTTTGAATCCAGTCAATTTAAACTGAGAGTCTTCATGATTTTCAATGAAAGAAAAAATGTCCTTCATTGCGTTGAGAACTTTCTCATACGCAGGTTGACCAACCTTCATTTTCTCGGAGACTGGCAAGTTAAATTTGTTGAAACAAATTTGATGATATTTAGCTTCAGCTGCAACTATATCTGTGACAAACGTTTCACGTTTTTCAACACATTTTGCCCAATCATCTCCGGCAAGTGCTATAATATTTTTTTTGAAAAAGAGGGTTGAAACATGACAAATTATTTAACGCTTGTCCTTTTTTGCTATTTTCTCTTTCTCCTCGTCAGCCTCGTTGCCGCATCAATGAATACCGGTATTCTTACTTGATAAGAGCTGTGAGCAGAAGCAAACCGGTGAGATTGAATATTTTACCTTCAACCCTTGACGCAGCACAACAACATCTGTGAACATCTGTTTCGGGTGTAGTATCAAGTTCAACAATGGCTGGGTAACAATTTGAATCCTGAGGAATAGCGATAGATGTTGCTCACCGGTTTGTGGCAATTGCCATGAAAAATCCTGTCTGAATGCCGAAGCATTTAAAGATTCCTCAGAAAAATAAAATGTGACCGATTCAGGAATCCAAAACTCTGAGATTGACTCCACGAATGGCATCGAAGAAAATATACATGCATTCATAGAAGGAGAAGATAGTTAGCGCTCGAACACCTTTCCAAAAAACAAAGAATTCGTGGATTAGGCCTATTAGGGGATACCACTTTGAGGAAAACGCGAACTGTAGTCATCCTCAAAGGTGGTGTGGAATAGAGTACCTCCATTATCCAGAATATCACATACGTTCAAATTGAAGGCAAGAATGTGACGAAACCGTTGGTTATATCAAAAACCGATCCAGAACCTTTTTTATAGGCAATTTTATCAGTTTTCTTTTTGCTTCGATGTATTTTTGTCGTAAGTTCGATAGGGACCGAGATATTCACGAAAATTCACATTGCGGCAGGATTTTAGCCCTTTACAGCGTTGCCAAATGTTATGCGGTCACTCCCGCCTAGGGGACTTTTGGGATATCATTTGGGACACCGAGACCTACCCGAAAAACCTTCATTTGCTTTTGTATGAATTGGTCCGAAGCAAAAGTCTAATTTCAGTGGACTAGCAGTGTTAAAGGTTTTTCCATAGTAATGATTCATTCAGTTCTTAATTTATCACTCTTCATGTATTCTGGAGAGTTGCAGCGGATCCCAAGCGTGTTCGACTGAGGCATGAAGTTAAATAAGGAATACCAAATACCATAATTCTCGTTGCTTTTTTCCAAATCAGAAACTTCCCTTGAGATTTCTCACTTGAATTTTCAGCCTCATTTGGCATCATTAGTATCCCTTAGTGACGAGTTATTCATAAAGAAGTTCTACTTTTGAAGTCAATAGTTTGAGCTCAATACCAACTGACGCTGAAATCGGTATAGGGCTCCTCTCTCAATGATGAAATCAGATTTCATTGCTCCCCATGATGCTATTCATTTCGATGATTACTATTTTGGATTCATTTATGTTTAAAAAATTATTTTAGGTAAGGTAATATGGATCATCTTCTGCAAGTTAAATGACATTTTGATTCGATATTGTCCGATATTGTAAAGAAGAATTATTTTAGAGGCGGAGAATTTAAATCGTAATAAAACACTCAAAATAAAAATAAAAAGTTATGAACATAAGTCTATATAACAGATATTTCTTTGGCATTTAACGTTTAGAAATTATTTCGGGCATGTATCCACCGCGGCTGGCACGTACATGACGTAATCTTGAGGTCCAATTTTCACACACCTTTTGCAGTAAATCTGGTGGTATTTCGGCAATTACCCGTCGAATATTGGCTTCCAGGTGCTCAACTGTTTGTGGTTTGTCGGCATAAACTTGTGACTTCACATACTCCCAGAGAAAATAGTCTAAAGGTATGCTACATCACTGAACCATATTTTCAAATGAAATTGTGAATCCATAATAATTTTTCCTTCGGCCCATTCAGCAATTGACGGGGCAAACGATGATCTTGTGGTTTTAATTCCGGACAAGTTTTATCTTGAAAGGTTTTCAACAAAAATCTCTTCGCAAAATATTTCTTAAAGTGGATGCACACAAGCTGAATTCATGAGCGCGATGACGAATGGACACATTTGGGTCTTCGTTAACACTTCTTTGCACACCATCAATGGTTTGTTGTGTAAGCACTATCCGACGTCTAAAGGGATGCGCAGTATTGTTTAAGGTAACGTATTGCAAAAACGATCTACAGTTTCTCGAATTAATCGTTCTGAAGGACGATTATGATAACCATGAAGTGGACGTAATGTCCGGTGAGTTGCTTGAATTGAACTATGGTTTTCGTGATAAATGTTAATAATTTGTGAGAGACGAAATCAGTCTAGGCTTGATGAATTTGCCAAAGAAAACTTATTTAAAATTAACAAAGAACTGTCAAATCGGTTTCCATGGAAATTTTTTATTTGAAAATCAAGTTCTCTGCCTCTAAAATAATCACCATTTATATATTCTTGCATTTTTATACAATTTTCACATAATTGAAAAGTGCCAGTCAATGAGGATTCAACATAGTGATTCAAGACGTTACCTGCTGTTTAATGTGAATAGTGCATAGATTTATTACTTCATTCACCTACGATAAAGGATAGAGTATCAACTCAATGATAGCTCCATCAGCAGGATCTCTATATGCGAAGAATTATAAGGAATAGTTATCAGGATCAAGGCTTCTATCGGTGCACCTACGAAAATGAGGTTGAAAGAACTGGATGAGAGTATACCTGAAATCCTATTACGTTTTGTTTCTACTATAAGATTGATCTGAAATTTTATCAAAAAAATTAAATATGGTGTTTCTCAACAATTTTTTATGATCTTTCTTGGCGCGCTGAATAATTTCGTCGTGACTCTTTGGATTTCAAATTCCTGAATAACTAGTGGAGGTTCTTCAAACCATGACATGCTCGTCTCACCTCATCTTCAATCCAACCACGACCCAAACCTGTAGTGGATGTTGACTGTATACAAGATAATACATTGTAGATTGTATATTGTTGCAAAATGCAAAAAAGTTTCGATGATATGACTTTACCAATAATCGAACATTATATTAACAAATTGAACATCATAAATACTAATAATGATCATTATAAAATATTAATCAAGTGAATACCTCAGGGTACTAATCTGGCTTGTTTTGTAGCATATTTATGTAGTAATGCATTGCCGGCATTAAATACGTGGTGACCGAGGTTGGGTATTCAATCTCAGTTTGAAGGTTAGTTTTGGCATCGAGAAACCGATCCTCAATCCAAGATTGAATTTAAATCCTCAATCAACATGTTTATAATACCAGTGCATCACAGAACACTGCACTTCTATAATTGAGCTAGTTTTAGGGTTTCAGATTTAATTAATAAGTACTTCGGAATCATTTACAATCTTCGTGTCCGGACCAAACGCCAAGTATCTCAAATAACAATTCTACATTACTATATTATGATAAAGGAATTCATTCACGTCAGAACATCAAACTATTTTTATATCTTTGTTTTTAATATCCAGAGCTGAAACCTTTCTGACGTGCATGATAGGACGATGATCTCTCGGTGATAAGTTTGAGTGCTTCGGTCTTTGAAATAACAGAGTAGTAAGGAGGGGAAGTATGAATAAATTCTCAGATTTTGAATGTTTCATGGACATGCAGGGTCTATCGAGAGAATGCATATATAATGGAACTTTCAGCAGGGTAAACATACTGAGATGCATCTTGTTTTTATTCTCGCTGGTAAAAGTATGCCACTAAATCCACGCTCGCGGTAAAATATACAAGACCCGGAGGACTTCTCGACCATAAATTGAATATCCCCTGCACGTTGCATTGGAAAAAATATACCCCTGAAACATTTGGGACAAGGATATGACGTCTTGTGTCTGGAAAAATTAAATCGATACGTATTCGGAAAACATATTCGAAAATTTGAAAATACCTTGCCATTTTTCCGCCAAATTAATTTTCTTTACAACCATATTTCACTGGAAACCTGAAGTTATGATATTGAATTATTATTTCAAAGTCTGATACGTAACCAGAGAGGTTACTAACAGAATGCATTTCCAGTTCAATCTAGATCGAACTCGGTATGAGAATCCTTACAGCCAACAAAAGAAGAGTTTAATATTGCCATTGAAATTTTTCAATAGGTGAGAAGCAATTGAATCTCACAAATAGCCGAGTATTATGTTTAGGTGATTCTTTCTGAAGAAAGTTGAACGGCATCGAGTAAAACTCTTCTGGAATCTGAAAACAAGGTTCTATACATTTTGGTTTTTTGTTTTGTCAAACTTTCATGAAGTCTATCATTCATGAGAAAAAAATTGAATTAATTTTTTTTTTCGATTCAGGCCAGAGAAAAATTTAAAGCCATACAAATCCTCATAATGAACTATGCTAGCTCTTGGAACACAGGCCATTTAAGTTTTTCCGAGCATTATATCTACCATATTCTCTTTCAGAGTAATGTAGCAGATATATTATTCAGTATATATTTCTAAAATTTTTCGTTTTCTCTGATATAAATTTTTGTTATGATTAATCGCATTCCACCAAATTTGATTTTTTCATACATATCGCTAAATATTCATTATTTATCATTCAACTTATAGTCTATAAATTTCTGGTGTTTTAATACAATCTATTTTATTATATTATGTGCAATTACCATTGTATACCGCGTGTATACTTCATTCACTTTTTTGAAATCACATAGGAGGTCATGGGTCATGGATGAAAAGTCAGTGCACACAGAAAATATCGTTAATGAACAAATGACGTTGCCAGTTTGTTTCTTTGTTTACATATTGATCTCTTGTAATTTTCATGCAAATAAATAGAGAAGGAAAAATGACTGCATTAAAATATTTAATTTCAACTACCGAAAATACATTTCTCACCGTAAAACTTCTGAATTATATAACCTATTAGAATAAACTTTTGTTTTAGGATCTCACAGAATATCGGAAGGGAACTCAGTGGCCACTGAATAGATCCATGAAATCCTATTTATTCACTTCAAAATCCTATTTATTCACTTCACACGAAATGTTACTTATTTTTCCTCAAATGATTAATTTTTATTTCTTTTAGTATCTTTGAAATATTTTCAGTTTTTTTTCCAATCCTCGGTAAAACACTTCTGAGCTATTATTTGAATTCTGATGAAGCCTCGAGAAAAATTAAGACAGTACCAGTTGGGAAAAATTATTGCTTCACTCCGCAGAACAAAAAATTATACCAATTTTGTTTCTTTCTTATCCATGCACTGTATAAAACATGAAATATATCATAACTTCCACTGATACTGAAATTCGAATGAAGTAGTGGATAGCGTTTGATTCATTATTTCGACTATTTCTAAATGCATGCGTTTAAGATCTTGTCTTCTTTGAACACTTCTTGTTTCAGATTGCCTAAGCACGCCCCTGTCCACTTTGAATATCCCCTCAAGTTACTTTATATATTCCCTTTCTGCGGTCCTCTTATACCGTACATTAAAATTCGGATAGGGATTGAAATACATGACAACCTGGGAGTTTCCCCACTGTTTAAATTATTAAATCTAATATATACCTGTAGCGCAGGCGGTCTCGAATTCGCTTCCAAAAATTCAGCTAGCAATTTAGTGGAAACACTGGGAGAAGAAAAGGAGAAAGATTAATGACGGGAACGAATGATGGAATATATAATTCCGGAAGGAGAAAGTGATTGAATGAATGAAAAGGAATTGGTTGGATATTGAATCGAGTATTGTAGCTGGTGCGAAGAATTCGAGATGAAGTTTTTTAAGAGAGTATTATAAGAGAAATCCAGGGAATGGAATAGTTGTTACTCTGTTTTATTTCTGTTGGGATCCATTTGTCACGGGGCTTGAACCACGTTATCAAAAATAAGAAATTCCAAGGAACACCGCTAGCTGCTCTTCAAGGATTGAGAGTCCTTTTGCCATTACATTGGGTGATTCCTGAGGTTGACAAAAACACTTTGTCTTTACTACTCTTTCCGATTTGGCTCGGTTGAAAAAGAAGAAATATGTTGAAAATCAATAAAAAATGAATATTTCTAAATGATTTATCGGAAGTAATTCCACAAGTGAATCAAAATTACAAAATTGACAGCGTGTTGTCTAAAAACCATATGAGTTCAGTTTCATTTTTGGGCACCTAATATATCTTGAATTATATACACTAATTGCAATAAACGCTGCAAAGTATTCGAAATCAAGAACTTTGCATCTTTGTGAAAAATCTTTTGTTTTATGATGCTCGAAATTTTGAGACACCAAAGAATGAAACTGAACGTAATTGAAGAACGAAACATGAAGTGCTTCTCAAAGTTTCATACTTCAATGTACTCCTCACACAAAATGACGATTCCATCATTGAGTTAATCTCTCATCACTCGGATTAGCAATATTTACTCCTTTCACAAATCAGTAAGAATAGATTTCTTTTCTGATGATGATGACACATGCTTTAGATCCCAGATTCAATGAAATAAAGAAAAACTACAAAACTGAAGAAACAAGAAAGTGCCGTTTCCCAAGATATTCTTCATGAAAAAAAACGACTTCAATAAATGGTTTTTTTTCTACCGAAACGATTATCATACCATAATATGTAAAATGATTTCCGGTTAATTCAATGGACAGTTGGAAAATTTTCGATGGATTTTCCCCTCCGAAAATTTGTCTTCGGCCCGACCTAGATTCTGCTAAGGTTTTAAATTTATGATATAATAATAATGAAAGGTCTGAGGTCGATGGTCAATAAAGGACTGTTAAAAATAAAACTTATTCATTATCATTCAATCATTGTTCAAATAATTCTCACTAGAACAACAGATTCACTATGAAGGTATCAGATTTCAAAATTCCCAAACATCCATTGTTTTTTATCAGATATAGAAAGGCCTATATTTTAAAAAATGAATTGTTGTGGGTTTTCTTTGTATAGTTTAGGTTAGTATTAAGAAATTGAGAAGGTGAGGTCTTTTGGAAAGTGAAACACTTTGAAAAAAAATGAAGGGAAAGAAAAAAAATATTGTGTGATTTTTGAATGGGTAGAATGAATGGGAGAATTCGATATAAAAAAAGATTTATGAAGAAAATAGAAGAGAATAACAAAAAAAATAATAAAATTGATAAATATTGGAATAAGGAAATATTACTTGAAAATGGACACACAGAAGAAATGAAGCTTGAAGCAGAAAAGAAGGTTGAAAGTAATTTACTCAATTTTTTCGGGGAGAAAAAGAATTACATCGGAGTTTTGGAAAATATTAGTGGGTTTTGTTTAGTTATCATAACCTTTACAAAACTAACAAGTCAATTCAGGACATTGAATCATAGACATTCGCCCATAGTGTTAAGTTGTTTTTCTAGTATCAAGTATTTCAAGAATAGATGGAATTTTTTTTTACAATTAATATAAATTGGATTAAGAACTTATAGATCATTTTCTTCTCAAAATTCCAAAATAAATACTTATCTTTCCGGACACGGTTAGTAATTGCTCTTGCTACATAGAATATGAGTGATGTCTATTGAAGTATTTTCTGTGAGGTCTTTGCATATTCTGGAAGAATATTTCTACGATTCTGAGAACTTATATGAAAAATAGAAATTGTTTGATGAAAGAGTCTGATTTAGACTCCAAAACGTCACGCTTCACAGTTCAATGATTTCTTTCTGTTGGCAAATTAGTGCTCGAATTTCTTTTTCTGTTATTTGAAAATTTTTTCTTATTGTTTCTTGTTTGAGAGTATGGCAGAGAAAGTTTTGAGGAATATAAAAATATAGTTTGCATGTTGAAATTTAAAAGTGGTTTCAGCTCCCCCAAGCACCCCCTAGCTGCGCCAATGCTATGACCTGGTCATATTACATGAAATATGGTCATTACGAATAGTACGATAAAAACCTCCAGTATCTCGAATTCGATAACTTCATTCCACCACAAATGGAGTATTTTCGGAGGAGACATAAAGACATATCCTTCCAGACGTTGACAATGCTTTCTGTCGTTTTTAGTATCTGACAATCAATTAAGTCCCCGGAAAATTTTCTGGGCTTAATTCCCTGCCGTCTAATGGTTCAGATATCCAGGCGGATGTGTGAAATACAATAATAATCATATTGTACGGCTGACGGAACCGACTGTGAGGCGGTTGAGGGGATCGAAATTGACACCAAGACAGGCAAAGATATGACATAAAATGGGTTGTTTGAGTGGTGCGAGATTTCACGAGACGCGTTCTTGCAGTGATTGATTCGATGATCGATATATTATGTTGGGTATTGAGGAGGGTGAATGGTGGATGAAAACGACGCACATTGAACAGATAATGATCGACATTTCAGGAATCTTTCCTGATATTATAATCTGACATGATGCAGAATATGTTAACGCAAATACCGCAAATAATCATTATTCAATTTTTAGAAAAATTGCTTTATTGAAATAGCAGCAATGCCTGTGATTTCTGATAATGAATTTTCTCGTTCAGCGGATGGAATGGAATACACAGAATGCCTTGTTCGAGGATGTTGCGAATGTTTCACTCACGACTCTTCTAGTTTCTAGCATGAGCAAAAGTACACAAAACATTCGGAAAATGCCGCAGTACAAACATTTTGTATGGGCCTTGGTATCTAACCCTTTTATAACAATAAAAATCGATCTTGAAATTAAATAATTGTTCATATGATTTTCTTTCCATTCAATATCTCGTAGTAACCAAACTTAAATTTTCGGCATTTCAACTTTCATCATTATCATCATTTCTGTTTGTGCTGGGATGGTTGAATTGAAAAATCATACAGACTGCGGTAAAAGATGCAGATAAGGTGAAAACAACTTTACTTCAATTATAGCCTTTCTTGGCCCCTTCAGACATTAAAACAATGTATGAAACAAGACAATTGTGTAAATACAAAAAAATATAAATAGGTAATAAAATTTTTACGAAATACACTCAAACTTAAACAAAGATCACAAGTCATCATTCAGATACTCTTTCATACTATGATATGTTCTATCCAAGAGAAATGTTTTTATATTTTTTCGGAGACTTTCAACCCGAGTATTACATTTGTACTTGACCAGTAGGTGATTGTAGAATTTAAGAATCTGATAAAAAGGGAATTAAGCATATCTACTAGTTTCATGGTGTGAAATACAGAGTTTTCTGCGTTTCTTGTTCGATAATTATGGAAGTTTAAATTTTTTTCTATGGCATTCATATTCGTCCTCATATGCATTGAAAATTTCATGAGATATAGGCAACGAAAGGTGAGAATCTTATTTTCCTGCAAGGGTACCCCACATGCCTTTTTGAGAATTAGACGTATTATCCTCTTCTGGGAGATAAAAATTCTGCAACTCTCAGACGCATTACCAAAAACGATGACATTTTATGATAGGTGACAATAAACCAATCTGTAATGAATACTGCAAAGAGAAAACAACGGCAAAGCATCTGAAATGCGGGAAATAGGATAATAGGTGCGAATCCTGCAGGGCCTTTTTCGTTAGTTTCGAAATATTGACTGCTCCCTGTATCTATATATAAAATGTCTTTCCTTTGTAAAAGAATATGAAAAAAATAAAACAAAACTATAATACTAGAAACCTCAATACCGAACTCATAACGAAGCAATAAACAGCTAAATAGGAAACACTTGCTAAATACCAAAGTGATTCAATAAAGATCCTGAGGTTATCTGAATTTTCTTAGAAAATGACAATATACCCACAACCAAATGCTCTCATAGTTCTTTGTTTATTTTCCTGCCTGTTTATTTGTTAAATAATCATTGAAGACTGATCCAGCTTATCAATCCAACTCAAACCTTGATCCGAATAGTATCCCAAAAACTTCACAGATTTGCTGGAGCATATATCTAGATCGGCATATCCGAGTTCTTATTCCACCCTAGAGGTATTTTCCATCCTGAAGTACACACACTCTGTTTTTTCAACATGAACAATATTAGCTATGAAATAGAAAATACACTCGTCGTCAATAATTTCCGGACAGGCAAAATTTTTGTTAAATTCAACACCCTGTATCTTTTTTCTTGATACACCGATTTTGTTGAAATTTTCACCAGGTGTAGTATTAGATCTTGTTATATTAACCTGAAATTTATTCTTCGAAAGTAAGTGTAGTTCATCCGTTATACAGGGTAAAACAAAACCTTGTTTTATACCCTTCATTTCTAAACACCCTGTGGTGAAATTGAGGCGGAAAATTTGTTATCATTCAGTTTTAATTTGAAGTGTGACCCTTTCTTGAGAAATATTTTTTGATTCACGTCAGTATCTGCTTAAAAAAAAAAGATGTTGTACTTGAATTTCGGTATTGTTCAATAGTCGATAGCAATTCCCGATTCAGGGCGTAGTCATTAATTAGGAAAGAGAAACTTATTCCTCTTCTACTGATTTCAATTCAAAGCAATTATTTTCTATTTCCTTATTGGATCGGTCAGTTCTGTCCTCTGGGGGTTTATTTTATGTATTCTAACAGACCTGCAAAAATTCTTCCGAAAACCACTCAAATGTCTTTAATTATTTCAAAAACAGAGTGGAAACTGTTTATGTCACGGCTTTAAGAGGGGAAATTTATGGGTCATGAATCACATGCCTCTTTATTGGGCAATGTTGAATGGTTACAGAAACGAACCGAAAATAGAAGATGATGTCTGAACGTCAGGACATCCACTTCTTTTCAAATAAATAATGGGTTGATACATTTTTGTTTCTTGAAATATTATAAATTTTGTAATTGTATGTCAAGAAAATTAAAGCGACATCATTCCCTGAATAAACTACTACTTCCATAATGTACATATATAGTTAGACTGGAGATTCCTGAGGTCATAAGAAACACTTTTAATTTTTAACGATTTTTCCGAATCTGCTCTTTTGAAAAGATAAAGACTGTTGAAACTACAAGAAAATTACCTCTCATAAATAATTTTATCGAACAAATTGATTCTCGTCTCATTGAATGCAACTCTCCAGTTCACCGCAGGGTAAGGTGGTAGATCTAATGCTACGAAAAACCTCAGTGGCATGATTCCGGGAATGACATGTGGTGCACATTATCAAAGATCCCTAGGCTGAAAAGAAAAAGAAAAGAAAGTATTGTATTGAAGAAGACCTTAAGAAAAAATCACATTTTGTGAATTAAAAAATATTAGATTTTGTCACTGAGATATTAACCATTTAATTTTTCTCTTAAAAACACTAGCCTTCATGGTCGTGAAAAGATTTGGGCGTTTCCATCACTCGGAGAAACTTGTATTGATGTCCTGAACTGAGGTCACTGCTAAACTCTCATTGAATGAAAGAGTATGTATAGAATTCTTTCAACGTATAACTGGATGTCACTGCTTTGTAATTTCTGCTCAGTACATCACACCTGATTGTTTCCAATATCGAAGATTTTCATGACGATTTTCATTCTGAGGTGTATGGGATTATTATTATTATTATCACGAACAGGGGTCGTTGTGGCTTCGTTCGGCCTTCCGGGAACTTCTACCGCAAGGATCTTTTGTTCTTTACCCAACTCGTTCATTTGAATCCCAAGGAGGCCATCAATGGTGTTGATGAACCCAACGACATCCTTAGGAGCCTTGGCGGTTATTTCATGTGGATCCAGAACCGACTTCCCCATGTGAATGGTTCTTAGTTCCGCCAGCTCTGGACATTTGCATACCATGTGTTCAGCCGTTTCTTTCTCTGATCCACATAGCCTGCAGGTTTCATCTGCTGACTTTCCCATGCGATACAAATGATATTTATATCGACAGTGTCCCGTCAGCAGACCCACCATTACTCGAAGCTCAGCTCATGGCAGCTTTATGAGCTTCCTGGTGTAGGTCGACGAGAATTCCACAAACCTCTTGGCTTGCGCAAATCTAGGAGTATTTCTCCAAAGCGTTATTTTATTTGCCGCTTCCCTTTGTTGGACCGCTTTCTGGTATTGGTCTATTCCAAGCCCACAGAAAGGTTCAGGTCCAACAGGCTTCAGCCTTGAAGCCTTCTTCGCCAGTTCGTCGGCTGTTTCATTTCCCTCAATACCACAATGTCTGGTATTCATAGCAGAGTCACTTTGTTGCCTCTGCCCAGTTGCTTTATGGTATTACGGCATTCATATGTCAGCCGAGATTTCTGGCTGTATGATTCCTGTGATCTCAAAGTGGCTTGACTGTCCGTGGTAATATATATATATATATATATATATATATATATATATATATATATATATATGCGCTCCTTTAAGATTCCTTTGAAGGCACTCTTGAGCGCAGGTATAGACTGCTAGTGTCTCAGCCTGTGAAATCGAAGGTTCACTTCCGAGGGACTTGGTGTATGGGATACTGTTGATGCACCAAGCTGAAACCGGTTCATTTCTCCTCTCAGTGGAAAAATCTTTATGGTAATTGAAAATGAACAAAATGGTATTTATTTCGATAATGATTACTACTTTGTTTTAAAATATTTTCAGTTTGGCCTCCGTGAAGTCGAAATTTTTTTTTACCGTTTTATTCTTCTTCTTAAGATGGTATGAAGAGTTTTATTCTGATTTTAATGGACGAAAGCGTTGTTCTGTATGCTCCAACTAACCGTACATAAACCTTTCGTAAAATGATGTCGTTCTTCATAGAAATGAATAAGTAAAACCTATAGTACTTCTTGAACAACTCACGAATAATTATGAAATAGGTATTGAAATTGAAAGAGCAAAAGGCATTAATATTTTCCAGGAATCATAAATATGACAGATAGAGACAGGATACCAAAATATTATCATTGAATATAACAGTGAAATCCGAGTGAATCTGATAATATTCTTGCATGATTTAGATCTGAAAGATGTGACAAAATGAACATAAAAGCCAAAGAATTGGAGAAACACAAGAAACCTCCCATTTTATAAATGTTATTCATTTAATGAGGCCATGGGCGTAGCCAAGATTTGGGGGTCGAAACTCACTTCTAATATTTGAATTATTTCTTGTTGCAGAAAAAAAGTCATTTTTCAATGTTACAATTTTTTTCATAAACTCTGAATAAATAATTATTATATCATATTCAACTTATGTTTGATCTTTTAACCACATCACAAGCAAATGAATCCGACGAATCAATTCATTCCGAATTCCAGCAAATCCTCATTTGATGGAAATCTCTATTCTGCACGGGTTAGCGTAGTTGAAACAGAATTTGCTGGAGAATAGCAATGAATTCTTCTTCGAAATTGGCATGAAAAAAAAAGGGTTAGATGTCTTATTAGTAATGCCATCCGCCATTCAAGTATCTACGGCTCCTCCAGAAAGATTCCTAACTGGAGCAGAATGAAAAATGATCTGTCCAATTCTAATAGTGCAAAGATGTTCGCGCTCATGATAATTCATTATAATATATTAATTGATGAAAATAAAGTGGTTGACCAATCCGATACAATAAAAATTTGCAAGATAATAAAATGTTTTTCAAGTCCTCCATTGTTTAATTTTTACTACCTGCCTACTTAACATTGATGGCTATATTTTCGGATGAAAAACTTAAACTTAACTCAATTTCAATGAAAGAACTCATATACATTGAGCACATTTTGTTTTATCATATTTCGTTTGAATTAATGCAATTCAAATTCTGAAATATGTTTCAGAAATATTCACCAACCGGAAATGCACATTGACTTCTGTTTCAGTATTCCTCATAACAAAGATATTTCCTAAAAAAAGTGACCTAACACTCCCCTTCGTCTTTTAGCACTGACAAAGTAGATCGCCAAAAATTTCAGAACGCCCCAAGCCGAGAGCTAATCTCGGCAAGTACTTGACAGAGTCTGAAACAGAAATATCATTCATCTGATTTTGTCATCAAGTTTTACGAATATGGAATAGAAAATACGACTCTATATTGCACATAGCAGACCAGAATCAGTGATATTGGAATGAGGTTTCGAGAAACTCTGTGAATTCGAAAGGTCCTTTGTTCAAGAACAGACATAAAAAAGAAATCTTGCAATTAATTCCTAAGTAGCCATAATGAAAGTGTTTTCATGTTCTCAGCCTATTGACCATATCGTTAGCTATCGGTTGCAGCTTTTTTAAGTGTTTTTGGGTTGGCGACATTGTGCGATTTATCATAATGACATTAATCGTAGTTTTCAATTGTCATTATTATTTACTTTTTTCAAAATTTGAATTTTGAAATTTTCCAATCATCTATAGAAAACGGACATTTTTCAAAATATTTCATCAATCTAGTTAGGTTTCTCCCTAAATTTACTACAATAATTCCAAACAGATATCAATAATTTTCATTGATAAAACAAATACATACAATTTTTGATAAAATGGATACTAGAAGGCTGTGAGTATATCTTGTGTATATTCAACATGTACAAGAGTACAATATTAGGTTCATGATTTTTCTATTTTAGCCACCACAAAGGTGGAAGTGGCTGGAGCACTGTCAAAGTCGTAACTCTACCGAAGATTTCAAACTAAAATTTCATAGGTTTGTTTGAGTTTCATAGGTTCCCTAAATAAAATACTTGCTAAGAAATGGTAACATTCTCTAGGAATGGAGCAAGATGCTGAAATTCTTCGATGAAAAAAAAATAATTCTGCCTGTAATGTTTTTATTTTGAAAAATCCACATCCTGTGTTTCATATTCCATCGCAACATCATTTATATTATCATCTTCAAAATGCTTTCGCTTCGACCTGCTGAAAAACATAATGTTAATAAGTGGATAGATGTAAATGAAAATTTAGAGCTTACAAGAAATCATAGGTTTACTCAGGAATCATGTAGGAACGTTAGTTCTCTTCATTTCATTTTGGAATGTGAAATGTAAACTGGAAATTAATGAATGAGCATCTTGCTCCATTCCTAGAGAATGTTACCATTTCTTAGCAAGTATTTTATTTTTAGGAAACCTACGAAACTCAAACAAACCTATGAAATTTTAATTTGGAATCTTCGGTAGAGCTACGACTAGACAGTGCTCCAGCCTCCTTCAACATTGTAGTTGCTCAAATCGAAAAAACATGAACTTAATATTGTACTCTTGGACATGTTGAATATACACAAGATATACTTACAGCCTTCTAGTATCCTTTTTATTAAAACTTGTATGTATTTGTTTTACCAATAAAAATTATTGATATCTGTTTTAAATGATTGTAGTATATTCAGGGAGAAACCTAACTAGATTGATGAAATATTTTGAAATATGTCCGTTTACTTTAGATGATTGGAAAAATTCAAATTTTGAAAAAAGTAAAAAAATTGACAACAACGATGAATGAATGAATTAATCTCGCAATGTCGCCAACCGAGAAACACTTAAAAAAGCTGCAACCGATAGCTAACGAATATGGTAAATTCCATTATCTCAAGAATAACACGAGACTCAACCAGAACGCTGCAGACTTAAATTTCCAATCTTATCAGCCCTATTTCTTTCAGCTTTTGATTCCTAAATCTCACTGAAAGCGACAGAGTTTCTTCCGGGATCAAGAATTATGTCAAAGTTCCATTTATTTTACTCTTCTTTCACACACACCACAAATTGGGACATCTGATGTTGAAACACGAGCTTAAACTTGAAATGCGGACGCGAGGGGGCGTGCCGCGACCGAGAATCCCGACGATTGATATATCGGTGTATGACTCTGTTGTTAGATGTAAACATTTGGAATTTTACTTTCATGTTCCCCATTTATTGCCTTGAGGGAGGTTGAGGTATTTCTGGCAATAATTGTCTGTAATTTATCACGCAGTCAACTGCACTGGTCGGACTAAACAAGCCGTCAGGTCCAGGAGATGAAACGTTGAATGTGACATTCATTCATTTCAGTCATTTTCATCGTTTAGGAGAGAAGCAAATTCAAAACAGAGACTACACCTTTTACAGTTGTAATTCAGAAAATCAAAGTTGAATTTCAGAAAAGGGAACATGTATTTCAGAATAGGAATATGTAATTCAGAAAACAGAAATTGAATTTCAGAATGGTTAATTCAATTTCAGAAAAGCGAAATTGAAATTCAGATTAGGATGTTAAAATTCAGAAAAACAAAGTTGTAATTCAGAATAGTTAATTGAAGTTCAGAAATGGCAAATTCAATTTCAGAAAAGGAAAATTGTAATTCAGAAGTTATCAATTGAATTTCAGAAAATGTAATATGTAATTCAAAATAGAATCGGGCTCGGTATCGAGTGATCTATAACAATGTGACATGGAACTTGCCCTTATGACATAGTTTAATGCAAGTTATTATCGAGAAATAAAAAATGGAATAAAAAGACAATTGTGCTATTTGCAGAATATCAATGATAGATGTAGAAAGAAAGTAGTTAAATTATTGCCATGTAGACATCTTTTACGCGAAAAATATGCAGAGCCTTCGAGAGAACCAAATTGACCTATTTGCAATTCTGAATTACAATTCCCTTTTTCTGAATTACAATTTTCTATTTCCGAATTTCAAATCACCAATTCTGAATTACAATTTATATTTTCTGAAATTCAAATTACAATTTCTGAATTACATGTCACCTTTCTGAAAATCAAATTACGCTTTCTGAATTACATATCACTATTCTGAAATTCAAATTACCATATCTGAATATTAATTTACTATTCTGAATTACAATTTCCATCTTCTGAAATTCAATTTGCTATTCTGAATTACATTTTACGTTTTCTGAATTACAATTGCAAAAGGTGTAGTTTATTTCCATAAATTGTACCTAATTTTTTATAGTATTTCGAAGATATGGCCTATTAATATATATGAAAGAAGAGATTTGCAATTTGCAATCTCAATCCTGCCTGAATTGTGTAAAAGAAACACTCTTTATGAGGAGTTTTATTATACATACATTTATTCCACGACTGAATAAGGTATTTTCAATGATAATTATTTTTATCAGAATTATGCATGCATATGTTATCAACTTTCAAAGTTTTTCTTCAATACAGATGTTTTTTTCCTAGCAGGAATGAAAAAGATGATTTCATCAGATTTTGAATTTATTGGCTCCATTCTAAAATCAGTGGTACTCGATCAATTCTTGTGATCAATAGTTCTTCTTTCGTTCGATTTTCTACATTCGATCGCTATGCAATGCGAAACACGTAATCTGACCCAATAGGAATGTACCCAAGCGGTAGTTTTGCGAGAAGAAGGGTGGACATACACAAGAATTGCAGAAAGGTTTGGAGTTTCTCATACAAGTGTGTCCAGAATGTAGCAGCAATTCAGGGAGACAGGTATGAATGTCCGAAGACCAGAACATCGTAGACCACGGGTAACAACTGCCATTCAAGAACGTTACTAAAGAGTTTCTTCGTTGAGACAACGGTTTGCAACCGGTCGCTTCCTTCAAAATCATGGATTGCGAATTGGCACTCACACAATAAGATATCGCCTCAGAGAATATGATTTAAGGGCTCGTGTCGCAGCAAGAGGACCAGCTCTCAGCCGGGTCGTCCACTGCAAGCGTATTCAGGCGGCAACGCGCTCACGCGAAACAAGCGTTCGTAGCTGCTACAACACAGGCGGCAATGGGCTGCAGGGTTCGTCCACTGGCAGCGGCGACGGTTGCGGCTTCTAGCGTTCGATTCAGTGATATAACCAACAAAGACCATAGTTTGTCTTCGAAAATGACATCGTTCGTATTCTTTTAGCATTGAGTGCAATATGCTCTGAATCCGGAGGATTTGTACATTCTAGAGTCAAGTTATTTAGTCAAAAGACGACGGAAACACAGAGGTCCTGCCGTTATTGGATGCACCCAATTTTCAGAACCAAAAATCCTTGGGAGAATTCAAACATCTCCAAAATCAATAATTGGAAAAATATCCTGAGCGATTTTTCAATACCTATAGGAAGAAGCACAAAATATTTCTGAATGTATTTGAGAAACGATAAAACTTCATTGGGGCAACACTTCGAACTCTCAAGCTTTGTAACGTTTCGGAGTTTATATCAGACTCCCTTTTCAGACAATTTCTCAACATGAGCTTTACGTAATATTGAGAATTATTGTTTTCCCAATTGATATCACCAATCCATGATGATCATAGATTAATATTAATAACTATGATGGTGAAATTGCTACTTCATTTCAAAATTCCCTGAAATCAGTTCCATTTTCAACAAATCATTCCAAATACGATCCACATCCACCGACCACCGAACCATTTAACAGATTATCATTCTTTTATAACTGTCAGGTTCCAGCATTAGATTTTTCGTGTTATTCCAATCCATCATGTGATCGCCTATTGGAAGTCACATGATCGCGATCTACCAATATCTCTACATTTTATGTTATTCTAATAATAATAACTGTATTTTCTAATTTCGAAAGGTGTTGATGTTTCTCGTGTAGGCATAGGTTTTTCCATAAATACAAGGAATATTGTAAATCCAATTTCTTATTTGAAGATTAAGTTTTTGTAAGTTTAGATCTTAAATCATTTCGTGTTTTGAAAACGGTTCTCATATTGAATTTAGAACCAATTCTTTGAATTTTTCCTGAAAGTCCATGAACATGAGAAATCAAATTAAATGACATTGTTTATTCTCGACGGTTTCTTGTTGGTCCCTGATTATCATTATACTCTCTAAATTTGAAATAATTTTTCAAATGAAATTCATTGGATATTTATTATCCTCAAGAATACTTTTAATGAAATTAATTTAATTATTTCTTATTTCATTTGTAGATGAAATTAAATGAGCCCCACCGTTAGGTGTTTTTTATAATACCACTCATTTGACTGATTTGAATATATATTTAGATATCGATTTTTGTGTGACTTTTTTCTGAAACCACTTGATTCTTCTTTGCCATGTTGTCAAATCACGAAAACATCATCGGCATACCGTCATCAAGTCTTTAGGCATTGCACCACAGACTTTTCATCACACAAAATTTGACATCAAGATTTCCTTGAATTTCATTCATATAAGAGACAAGTGTGTTCAGAAAAAAAGACACACCAATCGATATCAAATGAGTGTTAAAACAGCTTTTATGAAAACACTTTATGATTGGGATCATTTAATCCATCTACAACTGAAAAAAGAAAAAATGAAATTAATTTCATTAAAGATAGTTTTGAGAAGGATCCATGTCCAACGAATTCCATACGAATTTCTCTACGTGGAAAGGATTTTACTTCGTAAATAGAGCCAGCGCCCTTAGCGTTCGAGCGTACACGCGCTACAGATCCCATTTCAGGCGGATCAAGCGGCGAAGCTCGTAGCCGCTCGTGTACGCCCGCTCGAAGTCGCCTGTACTGGACGCAGCTGCATTGGAATATATTGCTTGGGATCTGTAGCAACTTGCCGCACGTATACGCTCGTTTCGCGAGAGCCATAAAACGCTCGAAAACGCTTGCAGTGGACGACCGGGCTTACTCCAGTCCATCGAAGGGCGCGTATGGATTTCGCGAGAGAGCATATTCATTATGAGGAGGCCGATAAGTAAAGAATTCTCTTCACAGATCAGTCTAGATTCTGCTTCTACCATTGTGATCGACGTTTCCTTGAGTTATAAATGATGTAACCAATAATATGCCCGACTTAGTTCTATATATTAATATATGTTTTTTCTTTTTTTATATTATTCTTTTTATTTAGCCGCAGTTTCGAGATAATAACAGGGTGTTTCATTGATCAATAAACCTGAGCTAGAGCTGATAACCTGTGCAGAGCCATCATAAGTAAGTCCAAAAAACCGATATATGATAGGTCTAATCAATTTTGTAACCGAGATATAGGGATGGTTTATATATTCATCGAAAATTACAAATTCTAATAACTTCAGAACCAAACGATATATTTGGTTGATACTTGTTTTTCCAAGCTTTTGTCATTTTTTATTTCAGATCTAGAATTTTGAGTAGATTGGTAAAGAGTCTGTTTTTCTCTGCTGCCCATGGAATAACTAAACGAGGATGTTCTTCTGATCACATAGATATCCTTCAAGATCCAAATATTATGTCAGTTCGAAGAAAAATTGTTCCAATTTGGTCGCAATGAACTAGTTTTCCACGAAATTATTTGAATTTCAACATTCGATTGGGTCGTACCCTGAAGCTTTCTTGGGACAATGAAATCTATTGATCATCATGAAAAAATTTTTGCTCTTTTCAAATATCTCAAATAAATTTACCAAAAGGTACAGACTTGGAATTTCATGAGAATTTGAATATGAATCGATCAACCTGTAAAAATTAATTATTTCAAATATTAACCGAATATACAGGATGGTTCAAAACATATGAGATATTGAAATTTTCAGAGAATACATCATCAGAGAAACCATCTTGGTTTTGAAATTGATTAGACACCCATCATGTTTTGGAATCACCTTGGGTAGCTCTAGCTCAGGTTAATGTATGTTCATTTACCAATGAAACAAGCTGGTTTGCAGCTGGTAGGATAATGTGAACTACGACGGAAAGGGTGAAGAAAAAAATGTAGTAGGACTATTAAGAAGAAATAGACGACGATGAAAGTGATGAAGATGGACAATTTTGTTTGAAGTGCCTTGAATCCTATAGTTCTTGTATTTCAGTAAAATAATGTGAAACATGTATTTATTTGAAGTGGCAGAATATCTCCTATTGGTTTCAATAAAATGCACTGCATCCTTTGTCTTTCATCCCCCTTGCCTTACAAGTTGAATAGTCAACCTGCCCCTGGCACAGGGTGGAACTAGTCTGTATACTCTAAAACACTGAAAATAAGGAACCATGCGCAACTTTTTTCCAAAGCTCAATAGTGAATTCATCAACTGAAACGATTCTCAAAATGCAATCCTCTGAAAAATGACTCTTTTTAAACGCATCGTTGTTTGAAAGATTGACATAATTGATTTTTTGCTGTGTTGTTGATTGTTGATAAGTTTCAGATAGTATATTCACTCTTCGAAAAAACTTCTGTTGGTAAGTGGGGAAGCTCATCATGAAAATTCAAAATGAATTTTCATTTTTTCTAGTGGAGGCTAAACCGAGAAAAATGCTATCCATCTTAAGATCTCCAAGAAATAAAAGTACAAGTAAAAGTCAAAGACCCACTCTTTATATGTGCAATATATAGTGAAGTTTAGTTTTTTTCATGAATGACCATTCAGGCGACGTACAAACCATATGAATTTAAGAACATGAGTTCGAGAAAAAACCGGTAAAGTGGGAGACGTGAGAAATTGAAGCGAATCAATCACTTGACGGAAATTTCAACATTTTCTCCGAGTCGGCGAAAGGGGGCAAAGCTCAAAACCATATATATCAGGCGGTTCAATAAAAGCGGAAAAAATCACGGTCCATACAACATTTCCGCTCAGAATGCAATATCTCATACCATATTCCTGAAAAGTAACATTTGAAGGGAAGGGAGCGTGTGATCTGTGGAATGCTGGATACGGAACTTTACCACCTTTAAATTTATACCCACGGGAAAAATAACACGTGACGCGAATAGCGAATTTCAGCTATTAAATTTCGAACACGCTTTTCAATTTACTTTTTCCAGAGCTCACTAGGTCCGGTGCAAAATTAAACGTTGGAGATTCTTCTTACTGCATTCGTTTTCTATGATTAAATGACGTTGCTTGCGGCATGCCACAGATTGGAGTTCCAGCGATTGAAACAGAATTGGTTTTCCGAAATAAGAAAGTTGGAAAAGATTCAGATATGCAGGGTGAAACCCGAGGGACTACATATACAGGGTGAGTCTTTGACTTGTTCATATTTTCAAACCCCAAATTGTTGAGGTCAAAAGAAATACTTTTTTCTCATAGCATTTTTTCTGATTCAGCCTAGATAAAAAGATATAACCATTTTGAACTCTCATAATGAGCTATTCCACCCCTAGAAATATGAGACTGAAGTTATTCCGAGCAGTAGATCTACAACCTAAACCTCCGAGAAATCGTAGCAGAAATTTAATTCCGCGAATCATGTGAACAGAATTACATTTAGCCAAAGTAACCAGTTTTTTAAATTTAGCTGATATCGATTTTTTAAAATCATTAATTACTCGAAGAATACTTTTGTTTTCCGAAATGGTCAATTATTCCTGGTTTTGACCTTCCCAGGAGAATATGGTCTGTTCTAAATCGCATTAGAACAGGCCATGGACGTTGCAATAGCATGCTCTTCCGATGGAATTCGGTTGAGAGTCCTAGTTGTGAGTGTGGGGAAAATGAGGAGACTATAGAACATCTTATAAATAGTTGTCCCATTTATAAATTTTAAGATGGTTTCGAGGCTATACATAAAGTAACGAATGCATTTCTAAAATGGGTGGTTAATTTCAAAATTATTTGATTTATTCTGAATATTCGGTTTCTTTTCTGCTTTTTTCTTTTTTCATTTCAGATTAAGAATCGCGAGCCGTTTTGGAAAGAATCTATCGACGGATAACATGAAGATGATCTCACACTGATGTCTTTCAAGATTTTTCCTGATATTTAATATTTTATGTTATTTTTTTTACGGGGTGGCAGGTTTTTTCGGCTGAGGTTTTTTTCCCTGGCTCTATACTATCGTATGATACTAGTGATGATAGTATCGTATGATTCTATAGTATCATACGAAGAATGTTATGATACCCCGTTCTTTTTTTTTACCTCAGCTTAGGTACTTTTTGTTTCAACATTTATTGTATTATTTTAGCTCTCTATTTTCATAAGAATATAAATATATATATATATATATATATATATATATATATATATATAAATATATATATATATATATATATATATATATCTTGATACAGCGGGACATATGGGGACCGAATGTACATATCGTATGGATCGCATACATTGATATACATTTGCATTTGGACGTATACATAACCATTCATTTAATTATGTATATTGCAGAAACTGATTTATATCGATTTTTTCATTTCTTATATATTCCGGTACATATGGGTACCACCCAAAATGGATACAGTGGTAACTATTGGGACCGCATTAGATTGTTTCGAAATGTATATTGCCACGAAGATACTTACTGACACCATGGCTAATAAAATTAAAAAAGATATTTGTTTTATTAGTTGAAAATAGGGTATAGATAATATGTGTTAGTTTCAGGTATTTCATATTTTACTCAAATTAAGAAAATCATTTTTTCTTTTTGTCTATGTAAAAATAAAGATTTTTTTTAAATTATGAAACATTCTGTAAGTTATCCAAATCGTTTCTGTTTCGATATGAAATACTTGATTTCACCTTTATCATGGGTTTGAATTTGACTGATACAAAATGAATGTTTGGGTAAAGACCAAAAATATAATCAACTTTGAAAAGGCACTCTGAGTATATCATGATTTCTTTGTGAATTTTTTAATAATCCAGTTTTGATCAGTAATATGACCAGTGCCGATTAATTCGATTGTTTTTTCATTCACTCTGGAATTTGATAGAAAATTTGATTTTGGTATTGTAGGTAGGTATGTTAGTTCAATATTAAGATAATTTTCTATTTCAATCAAAATTCGAAGATTCAGTGAAGAACATACAGAAAAAAAATCTGATTAATTCTAATTTTGTAACATTATTAACGCCACATACACATGTGAAAATCTCAGCATAAACCAACTAACCAACTGCTATCAAGTTTAACTTCGCTCTATATTCATATAAAATATAGCAAATTTTGAAAAAAAAAACAAAGTACTTATTCATCATAAAAGGAGTTTTTACGTTCGGGTTATTCATTTACGAAAGTTGGTAGGAATGTAACCCTCTGAACTTGTCACCCTAGAAAGACTGCTATCGTGGCAGGGAATGGGATATATTGTCCGAGAATTTCACGATATCATGATATTTCATTAATCATAAAAATTATAATCCTGAGCCGGATTGATGAAAGTTTCTTGAATTCAATATTTTTGTCGCAATTTCAACGAAAATGTTCAAACGCGAGAATGTTCATTGTTTAAACCCTGTGCATTTTCATAAACAGAAAGAAAAAACTATGAAATTCTTCCCTAGTTTGAGTGAAATATGAAAATAAGGCTTGAAACTAACACATATCATCGGTAGTCACAACTTGACTAACCTTCATTGAAGGAAAAATAATAATATCGCTAGCATTCGAAAATATTCTAGACTCGATATCTCGAAAGGTAAGTATCCTCGTGGCAATGTACTTTCAAGATGTCCCATATTTACCACTATATCTGTTCTTGATGGTACCCTTTGTGTACCGGAATGAATATGAAATGAAAAAATCGATATAATTTTATTTCTGCAATGAACATAATTAAATGAAAGGTTATGTATATTAGAAAATGTAAATGTGTATCAGTATATGCGATCCATACAATATATAGTGGGTATCCCAGACCTTTCAGACTAGATAGGTAAAAATGTTGTGAGGAGTTCTGGGCTCCGTGAAATCCGTTTCAAGATATCTTCATTTGTTTAGAAGATGTAACAAAATTTTAATATTTTATCGAGTTCCAAGATGACTATTTCATTTTCGAAAATATCTGAAAGAGTTTTAAAACTTTCAACAAGCACTTCTCGACTAGAAATATCGCAATATTTTCATAATAGAACATACATGATAACATTCGTCGAAAACCATACATGATATAGTTCGTCGAAACCATGTTTCTGGAAGCTTTTAAAATATGAACATATGAGACACAGAAGGGTTGATGAAATAGCCGAAGAAGTTACATCATTTAAAAGTCAGATATATGCAGACCGAATGTATATTTATTTTATGGATGTTGCATTCTGGATTATTTGCATTTTTAAGTATACATAAAGATTCAATTGCTTCTGTTCATTGTAAATGAATACATTCGATTTTTACATCTCCTATATATTCCGGTACGACATTTAAGGACCAACAAGATATACAGAAACAGCGTTTCACGAGAATATTATGAGAGCCGCATTAGGAGGAAAGATCTTCTGAAATGCCATGAGGATAGGTACTTACTAAGACTTAATTTTCCTGAATATAATGACTAGAGGAATCGTTTACAGTTTTGAGACAAAATTGCAGAAACTTGAAGTGAAAATTTCAATGAGTTCCAGTCAATCTGAATATTGAATATCGTATCAATAAAACTAGCAGTTTCTACACGCTGCTCGTTAAAATTTATGGAACTATTCACAGGTGGTTTGTTCGATCAAGAACTGTGAAGTTTTTTTTAAAGGAAACGAACAAATGGAAAAACAAAAAATTGTAATGACCAACTAATAGGTATTGAAATTGCCCAACTGTCAATTTCGGTCTGTAACCTTAACTCAAAAACAAAGAAACATCATGGTATAATTCGATTATCACGAAATTTTTTATTTTGCACATGCATTCTAGATATCCTTCCTACAAAAATGGCTTGAATCTCGTATAAAAATCTCCTGAATAAAAAGTATCAAACTACGCATGAAAAGAGATTTCCAGATCAAATCCAATGTTATCGTCCTCGGGCGAATTGTTGGTTGTTACATCTAACATGAAAAATTATCTTCTGTCTTTGTTTGTGTTTACGTTTAGCAATGCAGCTGTTGTGTCGTATCGGTCACCGCTTGATCATAATGATTTAAAAATCGTAAACGTCGAAGCTTCCGACTTGAGGAGCTGGGGTATTCGATGTTGCCGGCAACACTTTCTTAATTCATGTAATGGTTGTTATTTCATTATGAAATTATCGTTATCAAATTTTTCCTGACTCAGATACAGTTGAAAGGCATGAATAATATTCGAATAGATTTTTTATTTGAAGAGCATTTGAAGTTATAAAGAATCAATTTCGTGAAATTTGTGATCCTCTGATCTGTTGAAGTTCGTCCAAAACTTTTTGATTTACGGAAAACTTTGTTCTTTGTTGAATTTTGTTCGTGTTATGCCTGTTTGTTCATTTAACGAAGGCCTGAAATCAATTTTTTCCGGAATGAACTGCATTTTTGATATGTCATGACAGTAGGAACAAACAATTCCTTTGAAATATTCTCAAAAACGAGAATGAGAATATGTATGTAGAGATGGAAATTCTAATGAATAAATCAGCCTTCTCCATTGTCGTAGTGTGCATTTTGACCAATTAGCGGAGCATTTCTGTATTTGCTTTCTTTTCTTACTTGCTATCTTCATTACGTTAGAGTTGACGAAGACAAAATTATGTTCATGACTATAATAAAACAAGGCATACCAAACAACATAGTGTTTGAGAAATACCTTGTTTTGAGTTCAAGAAAAATGTTGGAAGAAATAATCAATATTGCTTGCATTTGGATAGCGTCATATGCTGTCAGATTAATTTCGTTTTTCATTAACAAGAGGTTGAAGTTTGTGAAGTGTCTGATGCGAACCTAACCTTAAAATAGGAATGAAATAAAAGTGTTCGGGTTTTTCCGATCAGCGAAGAGTAAAATTTTGTAGAACTAATATGGAAAATTTTCTTCAATAATTTTTTTTTATTGGCAATGTTAAATGAGTGAGAAACGTTTGGTTTTTTCTCGAAACAAAGGAACAATCCCCATTCTAATTGCATTTTGTCGCTTTTGCGATCAGACAGGATTTTGATATTTGGTAAAACTCGCCAAGAGCGATTGGATTTGAGTATTTTGTTAAACTCACGGAGCGATACTCAGAACATATCAGAGTAACCAGGCCCCTCTTCCGCCTAGGGCACTTTGGGCAAGTGCCAGGCCCCGCGATCGATAGGGGCCCCGCTCAGATCAATTGTTCTGAATCAAGAAGAACGAAGATTTCCTCAATAATGTTTGGAAATTTCCCATTTCATAGAAAATTCCCTCATATTATTATAGAACTAATTTTTTCGAAAAGATCTGAACGGTTCTTTCCTTCAAAATTCCCTTTTGCTTACTAAAATGGCCTTCAGGTAAAAAGGCGGGAGTGATCATTCACAAGTCCATGGATTGGAATTCCCAGTTTTCTATCAACAAGTTCTCGAAGGTTGCAATTTTTATGACCCTTGCTCATACTGGCATACACTAGATAAGAGCAATTATTGGCCTGTGTTATTTGTTGGGGTGGTTAGCCATAAAACATCTGTTCGAACCGTGTTGTTGATCACATTCTTACATTATTGTATTCATTGGGAAGCTTCCGGAGAAATCCCCATTTAACCACATAATTTCAGACAGCCCTACAAGACAAGAAATCAGTGGCGTATCAGAGGGCTCCACAGAACTCGCGAGGCTGGTAGGTTCGGCACCAAAGGGGTCCCCAAGCCAAACTGAAAGCATGAAATGACGCCCCAATAATTTCATTCTATTGAGGGGTTTCTCAATATACCGTCAAGGTTTTCGGTACTCTCCTCAAAAATGTCGCAAACATGTCTATCAGACTTTCGAGCTTACTCAGCTTTGGACAAGAAGTGGCCAAAAGCTTGGTTATCGACAAGTTGATGGATATGTTTGTAGAAAAAAATTAAAAAAGGTGATCCAATTTTCTTATAAAAATGTTTTCAAATTCTTACCACATTGATGTGTTTCTACCTACACCATTTTCAAGTGTTATTCAAAAACCGTCAAGTGTATTTCAGATTAATCACTTTAATTTCAGAATGTGTCAATTGAATTTCAGAAAACATCAAATCTATTTCGGATCACTCAATTGAATTTCATTTGATATTTTCTAAAATTTTATTGACAAATCTGAATAAATGGTGTAGTTTCTAGTTACTTTTATATCAGAATTTACATAATTTCGTTTAGAAATTTTTGTTTTCAATATATAAATTATTTTTATTACATTGTTCTCATTATTTCTCTATGAAAAACTTCAGGTAAAACTTATCATGAATAATAGATCTATAGAGGACACCCCAGATGGGGGGAGGCCGAATTTTGCTCCACGCCACTGCAAGAAATTTCAGGGCGAAATTCTGTAAATCGGCAGAATTCCCCGACTTGATAATTAAATCACATCACGGCATTAGCGGCGGTAGGGAATTCCTCTGTATTTCTATTTTGTATGTGGTATTCTTCGTAGGTGCCCCATTATCCTCATGTGCCCAGGGCCTCCAAAAGGTTAAAAACGGCCCTGAGAGTAACTCGTATATATCAACTTTTTGGCTTTCAAAATGTTTCTCTGTAATCGACATTAGTCATTTGCGAACAAAACTTTTAGAACTTGCGTTTTTGCTGAAGGTTGAAGTTGAGCTTGATGTCAGGAGAGGGTGTGATTGAGGTTCCATCATGGTCATCGATTTCTAAAATATGCCACTACCTTTTCATTAACGAAAATATCTGAAAACGATTTGAAGGTAGTACAGGCAATTTTTCCCTGGAAATAAAGCACTTAATTCCATTTTTTCATATAGTATGAAATAACAAATTTTTCATTTCAAATACGAACGCAATAAACTAGAAATTGAAAAAACTGAATATGATGTCATAATCCTAGTGAAAAAATGGTTCTTAAAAGTTTCAATCGTTTTTAGATGTTTTCGAAAATGAAAAAGTTATGGCCTAATTCCGAAATCTTGTCTGGAAGTACAAAAAACAGCCAAAATCAAGCAATTTGGGATGTACTCTATACAGGGTATTTCATTGGTGAATTAATATACGGTAACCTGAGCTAGAACTACCGTAGGTGTTTCAAGAGATACTTTCATCAGATTGATTCGTTTCGTGCTCGAAACTTCAATTATTCTTTCGGACGATAAATCTTGAGTAAGACCACAATAAAATATTGTATGTTTCAGCAACTCGAATACAGTTTGTTATTTAAGGAAGATCATAGGCATAAGTCAGGTTATTATTTCATTTTTTGTGTTTATAACTGTCGATACTAGCAGAATATTGAAAATGAATGGAATCTCCAACAGACGGTACACGCATTAGAAAATTAAATTCCTCAAAGAATGAAAATATTATTTCCAGGCAGGAATATCTGTATTTCACGTGAAATTACTTGTTTTAAATGTACACTGGTCCTAATAACAACCATTTTATCTAAGTATTCTGGAAACGGTATCCATTACAAGAGATATTTTCTTCAGATTGATTTGTTTCGTTCTCGAATCTTCAATAAAATGGTGTATATTCGAGTAACTCGAATACAATTCGATCCTTGAGAAATTCAAAAGATATAACTTAGGTTATGATATTATTTTGTATTTCTGTGTTTATGAATATCCATACGAGAGGAAAATTGAAAATGATTGGAATATTCAAAAAACTATTAATGCATTATAGATCAAAATTCCAGAAAGAATGAAAATGTTATTCCCAAGTAGATTTGTACTTGACCAAGAAATTCCGTATTCGATATGTACGCTGGTCCCAATAATTACCGTTTTATCTATTTCGAAAACGGTACCCATATCTACCTATACACCAATGGAACCGATTTGGGACCGGTCCTCGCATATACCACAGCGTCTATAAAACTATTGGGTCCGGTCCAAAAAGTACCAAAGGTATATACTTTTTCAATTTTGAAAGTGTCACAAAGATGCTAGTTTTTCACTGTTACTTCTTTCTGTAGCTATTTCTGAAACCGAAACATCTGCATCCAAGAGGGTGGAATTTCCGACGCACCCCTCTATTCTGTTTTTATTCATACTGGTTATTCTCTTTTCGAAACACTTTCCAAATACATATTTTATTATACCATCTGTTTTTTTTTTCCGGTAAGTCCGAAATTCCAATCCGTCTCCTTTCTAACGACCGCCTGTGGTCCCAGTCACAAGATTTCTTATCGCCCGTGATATTGAAAAGTTATATTTTTGCGATACCCGTTGTTTCAGAAGCATTTGAAATGTTGAAGGAAAGTTCAGGGACCAAGCGTCTTTGAACATGAATTATGATTCGCGAATCGGGGGAAACATTTTCATCTGAATTGCGTATTTTTTGGTTGTTGCGGTTTTTTTTTTGATTTGACAGAGATCTCCCCAAGAAAAAGAGCCAGATGTTCGTCCGATCAGTGATAATTGTCTACGTTTGTTAATCTAAACAACCCGGGTTGTTGCAAGCTCATAAAACGTTTATAGGGGCTATAAAATTCGCCTAGTTTGACGATTTTTGGGCATCTGTTGATGATAAAGATTAAAAAAATTCATTTTTACTTTCGGAATATAGCATATTGGAAAACGTGAGAGTTGCGATAAGAAAAAAATGGGCATGTGCTCTTCGCACGAGAATTTGAATAATGGGAATGAAGAAATTGGTGAAAAAGTTCCGATGCGTTTGTTATGGTGCAATACTTATTTATTGTAAATGAACCATAACGTGTTTTTTGGCCTTGTGGATTACTTGTCGAATAGTAAATTTTTGTGAGATTTTGAATAATATTGTGACTAATTATGATACAGTTGATCATAGTGCGGAGTGTACGTGTACTCGAATTATTGTTTATTGGGAAATATTAAGGTAAATGCCATTATATTTCCCCGGTAGTACGTTTCATTGTTAACGATATTATCACCGATAGCACGAAGAATTTTGTCGAGCAATTATTCAGTAGCGCGGGTTTAATTTACGAACCTCTGCGTAACCGCCTTGAAGCAGAAAAGGCGGCAAAATTACTTTTTATGAAGTATAATGCTCCAATTTTCAACTTCTCTTACTAATATAAAAATAAGTAAGTGAGGTAAAAAAAAACATGTAGGTAAATACTTACACTCGATATACTTAATACTAATTTACTTAAAAAATGTTAATAACTGCTTTATCGTTGTTTTAATTCTTTACTCGTATACTATTTTTAAATAAGATCTTAAACATCCGCATCCGCATCGCATCCGCATCCGCGGATGTGAGTTTTCGAAAATCCGCATCCGCATCCGCATCCGCGGATGTGAAAAAATCGGCATCCGCAACATCCCTGGTTGGGATCATAGAATTTCTGCCATAATTATGGAATTCATTGGTATATATTGGTCATTACGAAAAAAATTAGACATGTTTGTGAAATATTGTATTCGTAAAAGATTTGCCACATCAAATAGAATCTATATTCTGAAAATAATTTTATGCGATGAAATCATTCGCGAGATATATTCGAAAATCACATTTTTTTAATGGATTTTCAACAGCCTGTATCTTTACGACCAAACCGAATCGGAAAGAAGGGTAGAAACAAAAGGTGTTTCTTTTGAACTCAGGAATGTCCCGTTAAAATATATGTACAAGTAAAAGACTCACCATGTATATTACTACGACTTATATGTCGACCTCCCAGAAAATCGGATCAATATGTCCAGTAGAATGTGCCTGATTGTTTTCGTAGGTTTTGACCAAAAATGTCGATCCATATAATTTCTAAATAATTATCTTGAACAATCGAGATTTCCGAGAAATACCTATTGTTTTGACAAATGCTGAAAAATTTGAATACTCATGATTTTGCAAATACAGGTACCAACGGTTGTCCTCTTTTCAGTTTGTTTTGTTTTTCGCCTGGAATTCACTGCTAATATCTTTTTTCCGTGATTGATGGTGAATATTTCATTTCATGCGAAAAAAATTAAAAAGAGGGGAGATTTTTTCGAAGCACCATGTGGTATTTCGAATCAAATGTCGAAATTCACCAGTTATATCCTCTCGATAAGGAACTAAATACAAAATTGTTGCACAGGGTGTCCAAATTCATTGTATGGTGAGGGAAGGAGATCTCTAAAACCCCTCTATAGGTGCATTATAACATCTGGATGCTTAATGGCAGCTATTAGAGAAAATTCAATTAGGAAATACCATAAAATGAATTTCAAATGACGACAAAAAACATGCTGCTGAAGTTTCAATGTTTTAATTTAAAAATATTCGTTGACATATTATATATTTGAGGTTTCATCCCATTTTCAAAACTGGATACACAAAAACAGACAATTACACATTGACATTATTATCAGTTATCAGATAAAAGATAGGAGGTAATCTAGTTGGTCATTTACGACTGGCAGGTTCTTCCAAAAAGTCCAAGTGTTTACCATTATCAACTTCATGTTAGATTTTCATACTATTGAAATGGTATTTCTCAGGATAGATCTCTTATGTTCTTCACGTCTCACCGAGAGAGAACGGCCAGTCTGACCTATATAGTAGCCTGTTGTTTCCTGAATATTAATTTGTCAATGATATAAGCGCACTAGCCGTTATATTTATTTATTTACTTATTTATTTATTTAATGATAAACGGCCCTGCCATTTTACAAAATAGTATGAAATAGAATTAAATTAAAATTAACAGGAATTCTGTAAAAAATTGAACAAATAAACACAATACAGCAAAAATGCCTATCAATTAATGATTCACCTCAAAAAACCGCTTCAATTGGAAAATTGAAACGTGAAATAAATCTATATCCACCGAACCAGCAGCACGTAATGCTCTATTAAGTGGGTTGTTCATTAAATAATTTGTTCTACAGAACTTAATTCTGAACAAATCCCATGCTCTAAGGTTCTTCTGAGGAACATTAATTCCAACATTTTCCAGAAGATAAGGACAGTCGATGAAATTGTGTACGATTTTATAAATCAGCATAATGCTAAAATTGCGCCGTCTCGTTTCGAGAAGAGTGAGCGACAAATTATCACGAATACTTTCGTAGTTTATGAATTCGCGAGGTAAGCTCCATTTATATGCTATCCACTTCAAAAATTTATTTTGTACCCTCTCAATGGTGTGAATATGAATTCCATAATAAGGCGACCATACTACGCAGGAATATTCCAGAATGCTTCTCACGTGCGCAATGTACATCATTTTTATTGTGGGAACTCCAAAATGCTTCATATTTCTTTTAAGAAAACCAAGCATCCTGAGAGCCCTAGCGGACACATTTTCAATATGAGCAATAAAGTTCAAATTGACGTCCAGCAGGACTCCGAGATCTTTTATCACATTAACTGCTTTCAGGTGGGATCCATTTATCGAATATTCAAGAAATACCGGTGCCTTGTTCCTATAAAATCTCATGGTTTGACATTTATCCACGTTGAGTTCCATGTCATTTTTAGAACACCATTCATCAATGTTGTTAATATCCATCTGTAACAGCAAACAATCCTGCAAGGTTTTGACAACACGAAACACTTTCAGATCATCCGCGAATAGTAGAAATGAACTGAAATTTATGGAAGATTTAATGTCATTGATAAAACATAAAAATAAAAGCGGCGATATCGGTGAACCCTGCGGGACGCCTGAACTGACATCTATACCTTCAGAACAAACGTCCGAAATTCGGACATATTGCACTCCCTGTGTGAAACGTTCGGAGATCCAATCGAGCAAAGGTGACCCAATGCCCAGTGCCCTGAGCTTGATATTTGGCTGATGATTTGAGGGTTCTCACTCCATTCTCAAAGATGGTTTGTGACAAAGGGATCGAAATTAGCCTATGTACCAGGGTGAGAAATACAGACATTTTGATCTTATTTTAGGTCAGGTTTTTTTTCTTCATGTTTCATCAAGTGTTGTGTGAGGAATCAATTTCAAATGTATTTTATAACTTTATTTATCACAAAAAATATCATAAAAAATATAAGAATTATTCTTAATGATTCAACTGTCGCTTCGATTGACTATATTCTCAATCCAGATGTTTTTTTTAATTGTGCGATTAAAAAACCTCACGTAAAATCTATCCAATCGAATCACTCCTTTTGAAATTTCACTGAATCGTGGTGGCCCCAGTTAATTTAACGGTACAAACAGAGTTTTGTGAAACCGACCCTTAATCTCCTGTTTGTACAAAAATAGATAGCGACATGAAATAGGTTCATTCAATATTGTGAAGACAAGGAATTTTTTCATGTTTCCATGGTTTTTGATACACTTGATGTAGGTACATATGTATTTGTCGATATTGTAACTGCATTTAAAGCCAGAAAATATAGTTTTCATTCATTGGTGTGCTGTGCATTTGATTTGCTTTCTGATCAGCTAACAACAATTATTTTTCAGTTTTCTGTCTATCCTAAAGCGGGGATCACCTTTTTCCTATACCACCTGTATAGCGAGACAAAAATTACTATTAAAATTTCCATGACGATAACGAATTAATGATGCTTTTCATGGTTAATTGAAAGTTTGCATCCCATCCAAATAGCAGAGTTTTTCTGTAAACTAATTCATTAATTAGATCTTCAAATGCTGCGCCCAAATAGCCACACCTGTGTGCTTGCACACCTCATATCCGTCGAATCTTCCAACTGTAGGCTGCGCTTAATGGACGAATGGTCTCGACAAACACTTCTTCAATCAGCCCGGGCACGATACGTTGTTTGAGGATGGAATAAATGTTACCACCCATAGGGAATGCCTTTTAAATTCTAATTTCACGAATCTGCAATGGAAATTCTCACCTTCCAACGATCAATTTATAGTTTGAATATTCTCAATATGCAAAAATTATTCGAGGATCTCTCTGACAAATAAGGCTAAGGGTGATTCAGCTTATCGTATCTTTAAATGCAAAATGCACACATGGAGTGTTTTTCTCAACTAAATGAGCATTTTTTTCAAATTATTCGATCTTTGTTGCGGGAAAAAATAGAAATTATGAAATAAATTGTTTGCCGCACGTTTGGATATTTGTTCGGAAAAATTTATTGCTGTGATATTTTTTTAGCTCTTATTTGACACCATTGAAAATGAATTTTCAAAACAACTATTGTATTGGCTCAATTGGTTTTGATACTTGTAAGATAATAACTTTTTTTTGTGATTAAACACTTATTCTTTATTATATTATTATTATTATAAAAATGGAGTAGAGTTGAGATAAAATCTATAAACTCAATAAATGTATGGTAACGTTAATCCCGTATTAGTGTGATATATAAATTGGTAAGGGGTATGACGGGGAGATGTTAAGTGAAAGAAAAAAGGAGAGAAAGAAATCTAGCCTTTCACTTAACATCTCCCCGTCATACCCCTTACCAATTTATATATTAAACTCAATAAACTTACATCATATGAGAATAAGAAAAAATGATCTGTCACAGTCGTTAAGCACAGCACAAAGAACTGTCACTGGGCGTTGCTAGCGAGCCATCTGTCCAAAGAATTCTTAAACGCGTTTACCGAAGGAGCGTTAACCACGTAGGTAGTACGTTCCAAGAGCCGAAAATCCTGTTGGTTAAGAAGTGTTCTCTACTGGCAGACTTGAACTTTTCTTTCGCCAATTTTAAATTGTGTCCTCTTAAATGAGTGATAGGATTGAGAGTGAAGAGAACCGATAGATCCACATCAAACAGATGATGTAAAGCCCTATACGATATAATTAAGTCTCCTCTTAAGCGTCGAGCTTCGAAAGTTGGTAGGCCCATCAAATCCAATCTTTCCTCATAAGTAGGTCTTATCACTCCGTAAGGCATCCTTGTGGCCCTTCGCTGGACTGATTCGAGGAGGTTCTTATCACGGGATAGGACTGGTGCCCACACTGGTCCAGCGTATTCGAGAATAGGACGCACATAAGTGGAATATAAAAAGCTGCTGGTCTGAGGATCACAGCGTCCAAAGGTCTTCTGGACCATGTACAGCATTCTTTTGGCCATGTTGTTAACAGCCACAACATGTTCAGACCAAGACAAGTCCTCAGTCATAGTAACTCCGAGATCACAGTGGGAAGAAACCGGTTGAATAATGTCTTGGTTTAAATGGTAGATTCGTTTTGGATTATTTCTACCCATGTGGAGCACTTTACATTTTTCTATGTTCAGGGGAATCATCCAAGCACAGCTCCATCTCAGAATAGAGTCGAGGTCATCCTGCAAATGATGCGCCCCGGTTAACGGGTTGCTGTACATTTTTGCGTCGTCGGCAAACAAGGAGCAAGTCGACTTCAGCCCAGTAGGAAGGTCTGATGTGAACAGTAGGAAGAGGAGCGGGCCCAAAACAGAACCCTGCGGAACTCCACTAACCACATCTCTTTTAGAGGACAGAGAATCTCCGACACGAACTCGAAATGTTCTGTTGGAGAGAAAAGCTCTGATCCACAGGAGCAGATCACCACAAATTCCAAGATTTTCGAGTTTGAAGAGCAAACGTTTGTGGGGCACTCGATCGAAGGCCTTAGAAAAATCCAAGTAAAGGATATCTACAGGAACTTGACTATCCAGCATCGTACTCCAATCGTTAACACACGACAACAGATTGGTGATCACGGAACGGCCCGGCAGAAATCCATGCTGATTATCAGGTATAATACGGTTAGAGAGGGTGAAATGAAGAATCTTTTCATGAATTATTTTCTCGCAGATTTTAGAAATTCTTGCCCCGATACTGAAGATCCCGAAAACTAGTATAGAATTTCCTAGTTTTATACAAGTTTAAATTCTTATTTAGAATAGTTGAGGACGAAACCTAATGATTAGTTTCGATGCAGTGGCATCACTGTTGATTAAGATTAGTCAGGCTCTTTTTTTTCGAGGGGTTTGATTAAGGGTCTTCTGCTCCCAGTTCCTGAAAGTGTCAGAAAATGTGGGATCTAAACCAACTGAATGCCCCACCTCAGCTGCTTGACTGGAACCCCAAGGACACCGATTCTATCCCCACAAACACCACCATCATCGTGTCGTGTTCGATTAACCGGGAAATGGTGATAAATCATCGACTCCAAACTTAGCGTATTTTTGAATGCCCCAACATCGGTACATGGACAGATCTTGCGGTTGACACATCAACTTTTTTTCGCCTTGTTGTGGATACAGATTTGGTGTGAGCGAAACCCTATTAGATGATCCATAATAGTTGGACGTTAGTAGGAATTTCATGCACAATAATTTTCTTATCGGGGTCTAAGAAGAAAATATCTTATTATCACTATTCAATTGACTCTAATCAGCCGAAAGCATCTGGATTACCTATTAAAGCAGTCAAAGTACTAGAAGAGGATTTAATTTCACTGGAATCGCAGATTTCAGTTCAAAATAAGGCGTCTTACTCAAAATTCTAAGGCACGACCGGAATGGGGAGATACTAGAATTGCATTCGAAGCACAATTTCATATCAGTGCCTCTCACCGAATCATTTGATACTATATTTGATACTATTTATGAACAAATTCTCAGGCTTACCAGGATTTTTGAAACATAGATGAATTTAAGAAAGTAATCATCGAAATGAATATCATTGTCAATTTCCAGACTCAGAGACTTTCATCATCAAGTTGGAGAAATGCTATTAAATCTTGTCACTAAGATGGGACATATTATAGTTTCGGCCTTGTTCGGTCCCATCAGTATCCCATACATCTAAGGGACAACATCTTCATGATAAAAACTTCGATATTTGAAGCAATTGGTTGTGAAGTAACGAGTAAAATATTACAAAGTACTAAGGTGTTGACATCCAATAGCGTCAAAATGAAGTTTCACATCTCCAATCAAATGCTCAAAAAGAAATCTGCACTTCCCCTTTCACTGAATGAGATTTTAGCCGTGGCTCTATTGAGGGCTCGCTTGCTAGTTTTTCAAAGTGATGGAAAAAGCCAAATTCTTCTTCGCTTTCACGGAGGCCACATCGAGAACATTTCTGAAACATAGATGAATTCAAAATAGTAATCATCGAAATGAATACCATTTTCAATTCCCAGGCTCAGAGATCTTCCATCATGAGGTTGGAGAAATGATATTAGATTTTGTCACTGAGATGAGAGATATACCGGTTTTGGCCTTGTTTATATTCATCAGTCATCCATACATCTCCCAGACAAAATCTTCATAAAAAACTTCGATATTCGAAGCAATTGGTTGAGAAGTAATGAGTAAAATATTACAAAGTATCAAGGTGGTGACATTTGATTGGAGATGTGAAACTTCATTTTGACGCAATCTTGAGATAAAAAAGAAGAAATTTTTTTTACCCCACAACTCACCGACTGCTCCGCAGAAAGAGATTCATCTATTTTGACTAGACTCAAGAATGCGAATTGAATTGAATTCTTCAATGTTATTCTTATGTGTTATATACTATGAAAAAGATCTAACCGTAATTAAAGATTTTTCTGGAACCGAAAATGAATTTGCAAAGTAAAAGGCTAAAAAAAACCTTTGTTTTAAAATTAAACGTTTCGAATGTCCAATCTTGGTTTGTAAATTGAATTATATATGAATGGCTGTAGAATTTTCTATGAACTTCCTGGTTTTCTGTTTTGTGTGAAACGTAGTTTTTTGTGAAAAAAATCCTATCATGCAATTACTGAAAATAATTGTTAGGAAAAGGGCGCCAGTAGACGATTTGCCGAGGGCGCTAATCACCTTAGTCTGGGGCCTGACGAAAAGTAATGTAATTCATTACGATACTGTAACTCATTATGAAACTGAAAGAGGGAAAAATTTCAGTGACTTACTAAAAACCTTGCAACATTTTACATTTTGTTCGTTTGACTGTTATTTGAATAGAACTTTCAATTTCGGTTCTTTTGAATTTATTATGGCTTATCCCCAGGTCTTTGTGAGCATTTATTTTCATATTTTTGTGCAGTAAGGCGAGGTTTACATTGGTAGAATAAATGGTCAGGTTTTCTAGCAAACCTTTTCAGGTGAAACGTAAAACTGTACTATACTCATTTCTGTAGATCAAGTGTATATTTCGATTTGTCGAATCACACGGAGACTAGGAATACGTAATATCTGCTTCTGAAAGCACTTAAGTAGGTATCTGTTCACATTGGTATCATGGTGGAAGAATACATTCTTTCACCATCATTGGTATAGTCAAGAAATAAATCAGTGCAGTAGGGTAGGAATTTGGGGACGGGATAGTCGAGTGTACTATTCCGTATGTGCTATACACTCTACTCTACCACAGTTTAGTAATATAATTATATAATTTATTTTTCTAAACTGTGACTCTACAGTGCAGTACTACTATCATCGCTAGTACAACCTGTTTACATTATGCTAGTAGGGAAATAGTGAGTACTAGATCACTGAATTCTAACAATGTAAACCGCGTTTAACGGAAACAAATCTGTCTGGTTTGAAGTGAACCTACCAATTAGTAATAAGAATCAAATTGACAATTTTCGGAATACGTCGTAGTGTTTGATCTCCGACAAATATTCCATTTTTCGTCCTAATAATAGTTGTTTGGTTTATCTATGGGGGATGATTTCCTTTCATTAGGGTCCCATAGCGGTCTTCAAATATCTGAAGTGCCGAAAAATCATCACCTGGAAGGTCGCACCCGGTTTGTAAAACCCTCACGACCAGAGAGCAGGAATTTGAGAATTTTGAATTTGAATATCGAAGGAGAGACAGAAAAAAGTCTTCGTGAAAGAGGACAGTTGAAAGGTTATGTATTAATTGATTTTTTACTGAGTCCAATATACGGTTTAGCTTGTTATGTTAAAAAATTATCAGTTCGTAATGTTCAACAGATTCGGAAAGGGGATATTGATGGAGTTTTTTTCATTTCTTTCAAATTTTGTGACATTTCTGTCATAAATATTTATAAACCTCCGAACATTATTTGGCCAAGAAATCTGAATGTTGATGTTTCCCACCCATCAATTTATTGCGGAGATTTCAATTCTCATCACGTAATGTGGGGTTATAATTCTGTCGATAGAAGTGGTATAGCTCTTACTAACTGGATGGAGGATAATGATTATTTTTTAATTTTAGATGCTAAAGATACACCTTCTTTCCATTCTGCAAGATGGAATAGGGGCTATAATCCTGATCTCTGCCTAGTTTCGTGTGATATTTCTTCAAAACCTCCAAAAGTAAATCGAAAAGTTCTTGGGGATTTTCCGCATAGTCAGCATAGGCCAATGTTATTGACTTTAGGTGATGAGGTCCTTTTTGCTCCATGTTTGGACAAACCCCGTTGGAATTTCAGTAAGGCTAATTGGGTCAATTTTGGGAATAAAGTCGATAGTGACATAAGATGGATTAGACCGTCTTATGATAATTATTCTAGATTCGTGGGCGTAGTTAAAGCTGCAGCTAAAAAGTTCATTCCGAGAGGTTTTCGTGAAGAATATTTTCCTGGTTGGTCAGAGGAAACTGAAAAATTATACAAAGATTATCAAAATTCCCCATCAAATGAAAAAAGTGAAAAACTCATGAGCTCAATAAATGCCAGTCGGAAGGATAAATGGAATAGTGTAGTCACAAATATGAATTTCACACATTCCAGTAGGAGTTCATGGGATGTTTTGCGAAAACTAGGTGAAGCTGCACCTCTCGCGATATCATCCTCGAAAATTAACCCCAAATTGATTGCTCGTCGTCTTGTTAATGTCTCTAATTCAGTTAAAATATCGAAATCCCAAATCAAAGATATGAAGTTGAAATTACATAAATTTAGGACATCAAAACATACCGTGAATGTTATTTCTAACCCATTCAATATGGATGAATTAATTTCAGCGATTAAAAACACAAAACCAAGAAAAGCAGCCGGTTTTGATGGAATTTATCCAGAATTCATCAAACATTTAGGAAAAAAAGCCCTATCTTGGTTATTATCTTTTTATAATGATATATTGAATTCCGGCAATTTTTCGACCGAATTTCGCAAAGCTAAGGTAGTAGCAATTTTGAAACGTGGAAAAAATTCTTCTGATCCGAGTAGCTATCGTCCTATTAGTTTATTGAGCGTCCCTTTCAAAATTTTAGAGAGATTGATCGAGGATTGATTCTATTTAGAATAGAATCAACTATTGAAGAAGCATTACAGAACTGTCAGGGCGGTTTTAGGAAAAATAGGAATTGTTGCGATCAGGTTCTTAGCCTCACCACATTTATTGAATCAGGGTTCAATAAAAACTTAAAAACAGGGACAGCATTTGTGGATTTATCAGCTGCATATGATACAGTATGGAAAGATGGATTAATTTATAAACTATATAATCATTTGAAATGTGGAAAAATGGTAAGACTATTGGAAAATATGTTATCCGACAGAAGGTTCCGAGTTTTTGCCGATAATAACAGTAGTAATTTCGAAACTTTGAATAATGGTCTTCCACAAGGTTCAGTTTTAGCACCATTCAATTTATATTTGTGTGACATTCCATCTACTTCTTCGGAGAAATTTATTTATGCTGATGATATTGCTCTGGCTTTTCATCATTCTAATTTTCAAACATTAGAAAGTACCCTTTCCGCAGATCTGGACATAATGAAAAATTATTTTTTGAAGTGGCGTTTGTGCCCGAATGAAAATAAAACCGAAGTTTCGTGTTTTCATTTGAATAATCACCAGAAATATAGAAAATTGAGTGTAACTTTCGGTTCTTCTCCCTTAAAACATAATTTCAATCCTAGATACCTGGGAATCAAACTTGATTCCTCTCTAAATTTCAACGCCCATTTAGATGATCTGCGTTTGAAACTTAAAACTCGAAACAATATTCTTCAGAAACTAGCTGGTTCCTCATGGGGCGCTGATGCAAAAATACTTCGAACAGCAGCGCTTGCTTTGGTTTATTCTGCTGCTGAATATTGTTGTCCTGTTTGGTTGAACAGTGTTCATGTAAAAAAAAATTGATGCCCAACTAAATTTTTCTATGAGGATTATTACTGGTACTATCAAGTCTACACCTACTCCTTGGTTACCAGTCCTCTCAAATATTGTCCCCCCCCATATTCGCAGAGAGACAACAGCTTTGAATTTTTGGAACAAATTCAATTCCTTTCCAAATTCGTTTCCCATACTCACCTATATTCCAGATAATAGGGTCCCCAGATTGAAGTCGCTTAAACCTTTTTGGTCAAATTTTCTGACTAACATGAATAGAAGCGACAAAGAAATGTGGCAATCTGAATGGAATGTATCCAATTTTTTCAATAAAGATCTTATTTCTGATCCTTCCATCAGAGTTCCTGGTTTTGACCTTCCAGGAGAATATGGTCTGTTCTAAATCGCATTAGAACAGGCCATGGACGTTGCAATAGCATGCTCTTCCGATGGAATTCGGTTGAGAGTCCTAGTTGTGAGTGTGGGGAAAATGAGGAGACTATAGAACATCTTATAAATAGTTGTCCCATTTATAAATTTCAAGATGGTTTCGAGGCTATACATAAAGTAACGAATGCATTTCTAAAATGGGTGGTTAATTTCGAAATTATTTGATTTATACTGAATATTCGGTTTCTTCTCTGCTTTTATCTTTTTTCATTTCAGATTAAGAATCGCGAGCCGTTTTTGGGAAGAATCTATCGACAGATAACATGCAGATGATCTCACACTGATGTCTTTCAAGATTTTTCCTGATATTTAATATTTTGTTATTTTTTTACGGGGTGGCAGGTTTTTTCGGCTGAGGTTTTTTCCCCTGGCTCTATAGTATCATATGATACTAGTGATGATAGTATCGTATGATTCTATAGTATCATACGAAGAATGTTATGATACCCCGTTCTTTTTTTACCTCAGCTTAGGTACTTTTTGTTTCAACATTTATTGTATTATTTTAGCTCTCTATTTTCATAAGAATATATATATATATATATTTATATATATATATATATATATATATATATATATATATATATATATATATATAGTAATAAGAATATTCTTTTTCTACAAATGTTGCCATAGAATTCCCTGTTGCCTTAATAACATTCCCATTAAAAACAAATGAACAATGCTTCTTATCTCTGAGTCCATATTCAAAGACTACTCCTTGATAACATTTTATTTTTCTTCGATTTGAGTTATATTTTGATGAGGATTCATGTTTAGGACATGAAGTAACGGGCACTTTCGGTCACCACTAGTCCATTATTGACGAATTGAGGGAATATGTTCTCGAATCAAAGAATCCTATCCAAATCATGGTTATTAATTCAGTTAAATTTATACAGAAAGGATTACATACCCATTAGTTTATTCCCGATATCATTGGATTCCCTTGAATAATTAATTTGTAACACGCTAACACGAACTTTTTTACTTGCACCTTTTCACGGCTGAATGATCTGCAAATGAGACGGAAATCGTTGACAATGTTAAACAGGTTGCATTAAGACAACATGCGTCAGTCTTATATTTCATTATGTTTCCCAACTCAGTTAAAGAATTATATCCAACTTTGTGATTTCTTTCGGTTCTACTTTTTTCGTGTGAAAATCACCCAAGGGAATTTCGATACATTGCTTTATTTTCGGAGTAATTAAGGATGAGAATGAATCTCCAACAGGGGGCTCAGCACCGAACCAAAGATATTTAATCAGATGTAAATTGAATGATAGTGACTGTCCTCTTCGGAATTCCTCTCTTTTCTATTTATAGCAACCACCTGAGCCCGATCAGTTTAACTGAGTCATGATATTAGGGGAGGCAATACGATGACTTGAGAGGGAGAATTGCTTATATCTCCCCTAATCAACATCTGAAGGAGAAAGAGGAGAATGAATTGGATTATTTTTTTTCCGATGTAATCTCGATTCATCCTGACAATTAAGTCAGAATGAATGAGTGTAGAGTTATGTTTGTAGTTGATATACGTTGAACTGAAATTTTCTTGCTGCTACTATGTACATTCAATGTTTGAAGATAATTCGAAAACAAGACTTTGACCTGAAATGTCGAGAAAACTATTTGAATAGAAAACTGAAATTTTATACAACATTTCAGTGGATGTAGTCCCTCAGAAGTCTCATTGTGAAGATATAACCGTTGATTGAAGTACTTCAATCAACGATATAACACAGGATGTGAGGTTTCAAATTTATTCCTGACGAGGAACGTGTCATCAAAAAAAATAAAACTTTCTGAATAATTTTCATTACATGATTCTTGATCAGCAATATGTCATCAGAGTCAATGACAATTATTTAGTGAATTTTGTGTCTCGCGCCCTCAGGTCAATTATGAATTCAACAAAATAGTCGCCAACTACAAATATTTCATTATATCAAAATTCAGATAAGTAGCATATATATGTTAAACCATACAATTGAAGAAGGGTATTATTGACCAAATAAGCTGATCTATGTCATTGGATGAACAATGAATGTATGTATGTATTGTAAAAATGATAAAAATGTGAATGAGACAACCAGAATTTCTCTGCGGATAATGATCTTTTCTGAACTTATTGATAGTTCGTCAAAGAAAATAAAAAAAAATGAAAACTCGGGAGATGGCTAACAATTTCCCAATTTTTCGGAATAAGATGCTTATTCTTTATTTTGTTGGACAAGCGCTCAGAAAGGTTGAAACAGATAATTTTTTTCAATGAGAATTTCAAGGGGTCACATTTACCTATATTTTTTGCGGGGCTTAGATGAAAGAGCATCAAAAAAGAATTAACAGTGATCCATATCGTTCAATCTCTCTGCCCTCGATTTCTATGTTGTGAAATATTTTTAATGATAATATGCCGAATTTGTGTTTACTACACTCTGGAACGGAATCATTTCCAAGGTGCTCATCTGCCATAATAGTCCAGGCAATGAGGGCAAAAATAGGGCATTCCTCCGAATACTCTCAAGATGCTTCAATTTTGATGAAATTTTGGGAATAGGTTCCACTCGTCTTCTACTCTGAAGTGCTTATTATTTTCAAGAAATGAAAAGAAATCCCTACAACCAAAATTGAAAAAAACTTGTTCTAACGTAAATGAAAGTAGCTTCTGGGCTTCAGTAGCGTTTAATGAAGTTTGTAGAACGTCTTCATATTTTTCAAGACCTTATATATACCCTCTTTCAGAATGAAATAGGTGAAAATTCAGATTTATTGATATTATTAACTAATTTCAATTAATTTCATAACAGGTTGTTTCAGTTGTTATCATTTTTCAACTCCTAAAAGCAACCCCTTCCTGTTAAAAATAATGAAAATACCATTCAAACATTTCATTTATTCAGTATTTTATTCACTTGAAATGAATATTTATTTTTTCTTCATCTTTGCCAAAGATTTGCCTGTTTTGACAATTAACACCTGCACATATCCAACATGTAGCGTTTATTTATTCATTGCAAAATAGGGACAACAGATAGATGCAATGCAGTGTCCACGATTTCAACAATACTGATGGGTGACAATAAAAATTTACTCTTGATCAAATACCAACGATAAAAACAGAAAGTGAAAAACAAAAACATTTTTTCCGTGAAGGGGTCAAAACATGAATTGGTTGAGGCTTTCGCGGCCATCGTTCAATGTGACATGTTCTTTCGAACATGTTCGACACTCGAACTGGCGAAACGTCGAGAACTAATCTACGACGAACTAATGCTCGAAAGAACATGTCGAAAGGTCAAAACATTTTCAATTTTACACATTTGAAACAATTTAACTGCTGTAGGTGGTACCGACTTTTTGAGGTCTTATGAGTCGTGAGTTCAAGTCCAAGTCTATGCTGAACAATTCCGTTCGCCTGGTTAGCCAAGAGCATATATAAATATTAATGAAGAATAACAACTGTGGCGTTACAAAAAAGACTCAGGTTTCTGCAGGTGCATGACCTTTTTTACAGTTAAAAAAAATCATTTTCAACAATTCTTGGGCTCCAGGTTTTTTTTTGCAGAACGAATAAAACATGGTCTTGATTTATTCCTGGAATTCCAGGAAATGTGGGAAAATATAAAAATGCGAGCTTTTCAATATGGGTTTTCCTTGAGGTGATCGATTATTAGTTATTTTCGATGATCAACGATGTTTGAATTGAACATCTATGCTTTGAACATCTTTTTCTCAATTTCAATAATTTCTTCAAGTAAGGACGCAGGGAAGTTTTCAAAAAACACCAATGTAACGTCCTCTTTTTACCTTGTATCTTTTGTGATAGAAAAAACTAATCTCTTTTTTTGTCAACTTGGATAAATTAGCCGAGAAGATGAAGATCTGACATAGGAACCAGTGTCATGGGGGGGCGTACATTAAGGCGGTTGAGTGATTATGTTATTAAAGGAATAAAGTTTCAATAATTTACGTAAAGGGGGTATAGATACAAAAAATAAGGGAAATACGAGCTGAAATAAAATTGGATATTGATGGCGATGTGGCAATGAAGATCTTAACATCTTAAAATTTTTTCGTGTTTGAACATAATATTGGACTAATATGATAACTGGTCTAATATATTTTCAAATATTTTTCGGTTCGTATCTTCAGGTGCTCCATATAAAGATATTGCACAGTACCTCCCAAAATTTGAATGAACTTGTTCGGTTTTTTCACATCAGCTCCCTTCATTCTTGAGATACCCCATATATTGAGAACCCATTTTGAAAGAAAATTTAACGTGCTATGAACCATATCGATAACATCAATTCAAAATTTCTAGTTTTCGAAGGGTTAAGGGTTGAAGGAAACCTAATTTATTGTAGTGATATCTTTGTCAACTAGGATGGTATATGAAAAGAATACTAAAGACAGTATTTTTGTTGAAAAAACCATACAATTTTTCACTGAATAATTTTTTCGTGTCTCTTTTCATTTGCAACTTAAATGGAGAAAAACAGCCGATTTTCAAAAAAATTTAGAGGTGCATTTTCTGCCTTGATTTTCTTTTTCTTCAAACTAGCCATTTCAAAACAGACAAACTTTTCAAGCATATGAACACCAATGCAATAAAAGGTTCTTGTGATGAAAATCGATCCATTTGGATTCTGGTAGTTGGGATGAGTTTCACTACCTATTTTCTCGTAAAATATGAGTCCTCATCTTTTTTGCATTATATTTAGCTGAGTTCATATGCAATTGACTTCTTACAACACTTCTTTTGAAGCTCTTTTCAAGCACTACGAATTGCGAAGCAGTATTTCCGTAACACCACTAGTTTTTCCGTGATTTCAAGTTAAATGTATCGATTCAAGCATTCACGAAAAAGACATGTTGCACCTAGAATGACTCTGAAAAACATAATCTCTTTGTTCTCCTATAAGCTACAAATATTTTCCTTACACCTTATTGTTTTTCAATGCATAATTTTGTGTTATTCGTAAATAACGTCCCAAAAAGTGTAATTCCTCAATGAAATTGTCATGTTTTCAATCAGAAATAACCAAAAAAGTATTCAGTTTCCGAAAATACTTTTAGACACATATTTTGGTAAGAATTAAGACTTTTATCGACTCTAGGTGTTATTTTCACAAAAAAATGTCCATCCCCGAGAGGGGCTGGGAACGACCTCTAAGGTCTAAGATAAAAAAAAGCATACTTCGGCATAGGGTAGATTTTGTTTTCTCCTACCTACTGTGAAAATTCCAAGTTAATTGATGTATCTTGAATGAATTCGTAACAAATGATTGACTGGACTATAAATTCTCATAATACTCCGGTAACTTTGGAATTTAGAAATACGAGGTTGAGGTAATACATAAAAGGACATGCACCTATCATTGTAACTAACATTGATAACAACATAAAATGGAGATAGGAGTTTCATCATCGTCGAAGATTTTCAACTGAATCGCTATAGTGACTGGTTCGAGTTAATGTCAAGCAGTAGAAATTTAATATATTTTTGAATCATATAATTTCATTTAATACGTATGATTTTGCATTCCCCATATCATGAAATATGGGGGAAAAATGACTGAAAATTTACGATAGTGTGGTATATCGATCTTCAGTTTATGTCAAATTGAATTCAGCATGCGAACGAAACGCACGCGAGCGAATTTGTTCCCGTAAAAAGGCTTTTCATTAACATATTCCAATCGTCGAACAATCAGGATCTCAGATAAAGTGGCAAATTTGAGCTATTTTCTCCATGGTTCTGCAGAATGTTGATAGTTGATAAGTCATGAGAGCCAAGAACCTTTCGCGCCAATTCGTGAGTTGAATTCCTGAAAATATATGGATCTCTTAGGGCCGGTTTTATAAGGGATAGTTGACTGCCGGTTTAGTCCAACCGATAGTCAACTGTTGAATTCCTTATTATAACCGTCATAGTATATATATATATATATTCTTATGAAAATAGAGAGCTAAAATAATACAATAAATGTTGAAACAAAAAGTACCTAAGCTGAGGTAAAAAAAGAACGGGGTATCATAACATTCTTCGTATGATACTATAGAATCATACGATACTATCATCACTAGTATCATATGATACTATAGAGCCAGGGGAAAAAACCTCAGCCGAAAAAACCTGCCACCCCGTAAAAAAAATAACATAAAATATTAAATATCAGGAAAAATCTTGAAAGACATCATCTGCATGTTATCCGTCGATAGATTCTTCCCAAAAACGGCTTGCGATTCTCAATCTGAAATGAAAAAAGAAAAAAGCAGAAAAGAAACCGAATATTCAGAATAAATCAAATAATTTTGAAATTAACCACCCATTTTAGAAATGCATTTGTTACTTTATGTATAGCCTCGAAACCATCTTGAAATTTATAAATGGGACAACTATTTATAAGATGTTCTATAGTCTCCTCATTTTCCCCACACTCACAACTAGGACTCTCAACCGAATTCCATCGGAAAGTAAAGGTTCAACTCAGTTTTATTATATCTGTTAGTTATAGGAAAACTTTTATCCTAAGCTCTTGGAGGTATCTTCTAATCGTTGTATCGTGTAAATCTTCCTGGCGAATAAATATTGCACCTAGAAAACATAAAAACGAAGATTTCAATTTCATATTTGTGCATTTTTTAGTGTTTTGCAGAATTTCCGTTATAAAATAGTCGTTAAGTTTATCAGTGAGATTTAGTTGAAATATTATTACAGAGTTTTTCACGTTTCATTTTGAAGGCTATCTTGGACTATCCGAAAGAAATTATTGAAATGAGTGAAAAAAGTGCTATTGCTATGACTGAGTGACACTCACCTGGTGTTATGTTTAGGTATGCAACGAAAAGAAGGCCTCTTGTTTTTTTTCGAAAATCAAACGTTGGATGAAACATATTGAGAAAAGCATAATGTTGAGTGTGCTTATTACAGTTCAACAAGTTCATATACCCAAACCCTACCAGAAGCTGAATCAATCCAGCCAGCAGGTGGAAACCAAAGCCCTATGATTCTGAAGACGTCTTATATAACTCGCTTTTTGAAAATTTATTTTTTTTACTTTTTTTGAATACGTAGGACATTGCTGAACTTGACGGTTTTTTTTTCAAACGTTGATGCTTTAAATAAAAGTATATACACACCAACAGAGAAGCGAAAAACCCAGTGGCGGCTTTTGGGGGTGGCGAACGGGGCAATCGCCCGGGGCCTCGCTCTTGGTGGGACCTCGCGCGCAAAAACCCGAGCAAATTTTGATATCGATTTAGATCCCTCATCATTTATAAAGGTTTGAAAATAAGCTATATTTGAAAAAAGTTAGTTAACCAATACATTCATTCAGAACAAAATTGAAGAAACCATTTTGTAGTTTTTGAATATTGCTCTTTGTTGGAACGTCCGAATGGGTAATTGAGGCACCAGATGTCCGATCCACCAGATCAGTAGGTCGAAAAGAATGCACACAACACAATTAGGGTGAAAATGATCTAAGTATTTAGGTACAATGTTTTCTCATCCCAGATGTTGGAACCTCATAAAATATTTATAGCCCTGTTGATCGTTCTTTGGCGGTCCCTTTGAAATATTCGTTGAATTATCGTCTTATGAATGAATTCATTTCATTCTAGAGAATAACGGAAGGAGGAGAGGGAAATCTGTTTTTTTCAAACCTAGTGATATAGAGATAAGAATATTGGGTTCAGTTTTGTTATTATATATTCAATTCGTTAGTTTCTCAAGCCGTTATTTTCAGTATGGCTCTTGTAAGTATAAATTTGGATACCAACTATCCAATGAATTTATCCAATCCATAATACTTCATTCAGTATATCGGAAACTCAAAAGTATCCAAGTTGCACAACACTACAACGAACTGCTCTGAGCTTTAGGACTTACAACTGGGACTTCACGTTCACGCCCTCAATCAAACTCATAATTAGTGGCTCCTCTATCGCTCGGACAATCCCGTCCAATGTCATATATGGTGGATTTTGTAGAGAAATTTTCGATAAAAATATCGTAAAAAAACACTGTTTCCAATAGAAATATGCATACAAGATGGCGCCATTTCTCAAGAAACTTTCTGTTCTGTTCATCTGGATCATGAAAATAAACAGTTTCATTTTCATGGTCTTCTCTTCGAAACCGAGAATTTCTTCTCAAAATACCTAATAGTACCTGTGGGAATTCCACTACCCGTCTCTTTTTCAACCCCCGCTGTAGATCCAAAGTCTAAGACTTGTGGTTCAATTGGTTTGGTTCATTAGAACGGAATGAACAAACGGGTCGCATTTTCATAGTGAATAACTGAAAAAGTGTGAAAACACTGAGTGTTACTCAATAGTATATTCTAAAACAAGTTGCAGAATGAGCTCCTATTCCAACACGAATGCGAAGTTCGAAACCGAGCGACGAGGGGCGAGTTTTCGATAGCATGAGTGTTGGAATTGCCTTCTGCAACGAGTATTAGACGGTATTTTCTCTTTTTCAGTCACTTCTTGTGAAATACTCTCGAAATTCAAATGAAAATTCTGATTAGTGACTTTTGTATTGTATCTTGGCAGTTGGTGTGACATACGAAATTTGACAGATCACGGAATTTGAATTGATTTGATTCGAAACTTGATTCGATCGGAGGTCAGGTGAAAAAATGAACGAGGTACCACAACATTCATCGTATGATACTATAGTATCATACGATACTTTCATCACCAGTATCATACGATACTATAGAGCCAGGGGAAAAAACCTCAGCCGAAAAAACCTGTCTCCCCGTTAAAAAAATAAAATAAAATTGTTGTATCTGAATACTCTATATAGAAGGACATCACGATCAGCGGGACGGCTCTTCGGAGGAAGGATTTTCAAACACAAACTCCAACCTGAAAATAAAAAAAGCCAGAACAGCAAGAGAATTCAATTTATACTTCATCAAATTGATCTGAAATTTTCAACCCATTGCAAAAATGAGTTTGATATATTGTGTATGGCTCTAATGCCATCTTGGAATTTACAAATCGAACAATTATTAATTAGGTGTTCAACTGTTTCCTCTGATTCATCACATTCACAATTAGGACTATCAACCGAATTCCACTTGAAAAGCATGCTGTTGGTACGACCATGACCTGTTCTTATTCGATTAAGAAGGGACCATATTCTCCTGGGAAGGTTAAAACCAGGAACTTTATTCGATGGATCAGATATTAGATCTTTATTAGATAAAGAACATACATCCCATTCGGATTTCCAGATTTCGTTGTAGCTGAAGTTCGAATTCAAAAAGTTATTCGACCAAATAGGTTTACGAGATTTCAGTCTTGGAATTCTATTTTCTGGAACGTAGGAAAGTATCGGAAAAGAATCCGGAAATGAATTGAATTTATTCCAAGAATTCCAAGTTGCAGACTGTCTTCGAATATGGGGAGGAACTATATTCGATAGCACTGGTAGCCATTGGATAGGTGTAGATCGGATGGTTCCAGTAATTATTCGCATTGAAAAATTGAGCTGTGCATCGATTTTCTGAACATGAACACTATTGAGCCAAACAGGGCAACAATATTCAGCGGTGAAAAAAACCAGGGCAAGGGCTGTGTAGTCGGGTCAGCACCCCATGACGTACCAGCAAGTTTCTGTAGAATGTTATTTCTCGTTTTTAGTTTCATTCGTAAGTCATCCAAATGTGCTTTGTAATTCAGAGAGGAATCTAATTTAACACCTAAGTATTTGGGGGTAAAATTATGTTTCAAAGGAAAGTTCCCGAAAAGGACATTTAATTTTCTGAATTTTTGATGGTTATTCAAATGAAATAACGAAACCTCGGTTTTATTTGGATTTGGACACAAACGCCATTCGAAAAGATAATTTTTCAAAATTTTCAGATCAGAAGTTAAATTTTCCTCAATATTTCTAAAATCAGAATGACGGAAAGCGAGTGCAGTATCGTCGGCGTAAATGAATTTTTTAGATGAAGTACAAGGAATATCGCATAAATATAAATTGAATAGAAGGGGTGCTAAAACAGATCCTTGTGGAAGACCATTGTTCAATATTTTGAATTTACAACTATTATCATCAACAAAAACACGAAATCTTCTATCCGACAACATATTCTCTAATAAACGAATCATCTTTCCACATTTAAGATGTGTATAAAGTTTATAGATCAAACCATCTTTCCATACCGTGTCGTAAGCAGACGATAAATCTATGAAAGCTGAACCTGTTTTTAATTTATTATCGAAACCTGATTCGATGAAAACTGAGAACTGATCATTGCAATTTCTATTTTTCCTGAAACCACCCTGACAATTTTGAAGAACATCCTCTATAGTAGGTTCAATCCTGATGAAAATCAACCTTTCTAAAATTTTCTTAGGAACACTCAATAAACTAATTGGCCTATAACTACTCGCTTCGGAATGATTCTTTCCACGTTTCAAAATGCCTATTATTTTCGCTTTGCGAAACTCAACCGGAAAATTGCCAGTACACAAAATGTTATTGTAAAAGGATAACAACCACTTCAATGCTCTTTTTCCTAAATGTTTCATAAACTCAGGATAAATTCCGTCGAAACCCGCAGCTTTACGTGATTCCGTGGATGAGATAGGATCTCTTCTAAGTTTCCTGTAGTTTGAAGGCTCTTACAACTCCCTCGATTAGAAACCATAGTCTGAGGAATCCATTACTACCGTCCCGTTTTTTTTTTATCAGCTGGGAGGATCACAATGGATGTGTCCTCATTGAGATCCATTGTGATCCTTCCAGCTGATAAAGGAAAGAGATGACGCTTCCGGTTCGAACACGTCAGAGTCAGAAAATCAGCGTTCGAGGTATAATAATAATAATAATACATTTATTGGCCCATTCAGACATATACATGTATAGGAAAAGTCAACTATTCTACAACCTAGGTAATTAAGCTATCTCCTAAATATTCACTTACACTATAATAACATTTTCTCAACAATAACTCACGGATCGATTTCCTAAAATTACACTTATTCAATAATTTTATACAGTTAGGAAGATGGTTGAACAAATTCATACCCCTGTAAGTAGGAGAATTTTCGAACTTACTGGTTCGGTGTCTTGGCAAGAACAAAGTTGGTATTTCTAGTATCATATTTATGATAACTAGATAGAGTTGCCAAGTTATCTTGTTTATTCTTTATAAATGGGAGGCATTTATAAATATATATGCAGGGTGCAGTTAAAATATCATTTTTAATGAACAAAGGTTTGCATGATGATCGTGGATCACAATCAAATATCAGTCTGAGGATTCTTTTCTGTGTCATAAGTACTCTACCTGCGTCGGGGGAAGACCCCCAGAGTATATTATTATAGGCTATATGACTGTAAGCCAGGCTATAGTAGATGTTTAAGGGCGATTTGATAGGAAAAGAATCCTTAATACGATTAATTGCATAATATGTACTATTAAGTTTTTTACATAGTGTGTCAACATGATGGCACCAATTTATACACTTATCAACATAAACACCTAAAAATTTTATGCAGTCCTGTGATTTAATTACTGCTCGCGGACAACCGATTATGAGTTGCTCTCTAATAATATTGGTGGTTCCGAAGTAGATATTTTTAGTTTTTTTAAGGTTGACAATGAGAGAATTACGCTGACACCAGTCAGAAAATTCCTGGACAAGATTGCTACAGGAGGATGTAAGCTCATCAAAACATGTTGCTGACACGGCAACAGAAGTATCATCCGCAAATAATATCAACTTACTACCGTTAATGTAACTGGATAAGTCAGTTATAAATAGAATGAACAAAAGTGGTCCCAATACTGAACCTTGAGGCACTCCTGAAGTTATATTATATTCACAAGACCAAGCATCCTGAACACGAACCTTCATCGTCCTGCCCGAAATGAAACTATGAAGCCAGTCTAAGAAGACGCCTCGAAAGCCAAGATTATAGAACTTAGATATCATAAATTTGAAAGAAAGTACGTCAAAAGCATTGGACATGTCAAAAAACAATCCTGCCACCATCAGACCCTTATCCAAGCACTCATATATAAATTCCACAAACGATAATGCAGCTGTCTCGGTAGAGCAACCACTGGCGTCGATACGGGGGGGGGGTAATTTGGGTAATTACCCCCCCCCAGGAAAATATTTACCTTCGCAAAATAAGTCATACAATCATTACATAGAAACATATCATGACAATATACTATATCCTAATATTTTTTACCCCCCCCCAGAATAAATCTCTAGCGACGCCCTTGAGAGCGACCGGATCGAAATCCGTGCTGGCAGTCAGGTATTATATTGAATTTATCAGTGAAATCAACAATACGCGTGAAGACAATTCTCTCTATTACTTTTGACAAAACACTAACTATCGATATAGGTCGATAGTTTGCAATATCGTTAACGTCATTCTTCTTGAACACTGGAATGACAATGGATGTTTTAAGAATTGATGGAAATATTCCAGATGATACCGATAGGTTTACGACTTCTGTGATGTGCTCAGCAATATATTCAGCTGAGACCTTCAGAATTTTGGAAGAGATGTAATCAGTTCCTACGCTTTTCTTATTCTTTAAGTTTCTGATGTTGTCAATGACTTCATTCACAAGAACTGGGTGGAAATAAAAAGTATGGTTCAGCATTGGGGCCGTTGTACATAACTGCGATATAACAGTGCCATAACAATCTTGCAAACCAAGTGCTGTAATTGTGGAAAAATGTTCATCGAAAGCTGTAGCAACTTTACTAGATTCACCTTTGACCGAGAATTCTCTGAAGATGTCTACCGAACTTTTAGGCGAAGCGTTAGGTGAAATTATTTCTAATGGAATACGGCCAATAAGCATGGAAGACTCTTTTATTACCAATCATGTTTCCATTCAATTGTTTCGATCTTTACACTAGGAATAACAAAATTTCCCTTAAGCTGGCGCCCCTCAGATCCGGGCCTGAGTGAAATCTGGCATCTCATCGTTATGGATGAATTTCTATTGAATTCATCTCAGCCTTTTCCCGGGAGTTGCATGTGAAAAAAAAACGTTAATTTCAAGTCTTGTAATGTTCGAATAGGTCCCTGTGACTAACTTGGGGCTGATGTGGCCCGACATCATCGATGTCTTACATGAATTCTTAATTAAATCCCGCCAAATTGTATGAATCGAATCAAGAATCCCAAAATAACCTTCATGAAAGTATAAATTTCGACACGAACTCATCACGAATTAGAATTCTATTTACTGTGCAATCTCGCAATTGTGGCAGACAAAGTCCCGCGGTTCCATGTGCGGAATTACATTACGTTCTTGGGTACCTTCATTGTTTTATCACACAACGCATGTGGAATTATTAATGTACATCTTCCTCCTGCAGGACGTTTCCTCTTTTTCTGATGAGAATGGCCCGATAGATCTCCCTCATCGTCTCGTAAATTGTCTGAAATTCGTTTAATGCTACGCTAAATATATCCAAGCAATATTTCTTCCCAGTCAGATTGGAATATACTAAGACCTGCCGGGGTTTTCTCGTAGTCAACTCAGTTCCTCATGAATGCCAAGAAATTATCAGTTACCGTCATTTTCTTTCTCTTGCCTAATTACATTATTCTTTATCACGCTGTTGAATGACCCTAATGGCTGTTGGTGCCTCCTTGCATATTTTTCTGGGGAATATATATATTTTGGAAATGTTCCCTGAAATGTGGCAATTTCTCTTTCAGACGAAATCGTTTTATTACATCCGGCCTATGTATACTTCTACTAAGTATTACTGAGGGTGACATGAATTATGGACGCCTTGAAACGGAAAGAGTTGTGTGAATTATTTTACTGGGATTTAAATGTGGAGAACTATATTTACGACTCTCGGTTTGTGTTAAATGATCTGAAGTGTTCAGCTAGAAAATTACTAAGCATACAGAGAAAGTAGAATGTGCATCACCATCAAAATGATTTGTATTTAGTATCAATGAGTCAATAGATATTTTAATTCTTTCAAAAACTAGAATCGATTGAGACTATGAAGGTTTGTTGTCTGCGACACTAAAATCCTGCGTAGAACCTCATGGATTGCCGACTTGGAAGCTATAGTTAGTTCACTAACAACTGTAGAAGGAGATATTTTTCTCAGGAAACTGACGTTCGGGTGAGCAGTTAAGTTCGGGAAAAGCACTTCTAGAAGGAGTAAGGAGCAATATTTTATTTTACAAGCGCTTTGAATGTTCGATTTGAATTCAACACATAGGTAGATCAAATTATATTATCCATATTGTTTTTTAATACATATAAATCAAGGTTCAGGTAATCGGTCACGTCCGTAAAACGTTTTAAAAAATCTTTTTCTCTATTTCAGTATCGTAATGAGTTCATTACAGTACTAAAAGTAGTGCTGTAATGAAACTCATTACAGCATTGTTTTCAGTTTTATTTTTTGTTTTGTGGTTGTCAGTACTGACCTCCGATCCACTCAATTTTCGAATCAAATCAATTCAAATTTCGCAATCTGTCAAATTTCGTTAGTGACACCAACTGCAAAGATACAATATAAAAGTCACTAATCTGAAATTTAATTTGAATTTCGAGAATATTTCACAAAACTTGACTGAAATAGAGAAAATATCGTCTAATACTCGTTGCAGAATGCAATTCCAACACTCATGCTATCGAAAACTCGCTCCTTCGTCGCTCGTTTTCGAACTCCGCATTCGTGTTGGAATAGGAGCTCATTCTGCAACTTGTTTTAGAATATACTATCATGTTCATTCTGACCGTAAATAATAATACTTCATAACGAGAGCTACAATTTTACTGTAACATGAACTGACGTTTCGCCCAAATATTCTGGGCTTCTTCAAAGATTAAAAAACATCTAATTACACGAGAACACATCAACAGGAAACAACAATGAGGTTACATCAATATGTGCTAGCATTTCTTTTTCTTCTTCTCAAAAAATCAGTTTCAACAAGAATAGGCAACAGGCAACATTATAAAATCAACATCATTAGGTGTGTACATAAATTTACAATTATTCCTTCTTTATTTTTTATCATATTGTGGGAACATATTTATGTAACTATTTGAGATGGTCGTGAAATCTGTTTTTATGCTTACATTATTGTCATTAAGAGAAATGTAGAGGGATTCAAGGTATAGTCTCTTACAGAAATACGGTTCCGAATCCAAAATGGTAAGGGAGTCAAAGGACTGTCCGAGTCTAGAGAATGCTTACATACGCCCGAATGTAATAGTTTAGATTTCTTTGTATTATATTGATGTTGATAAAATCTTTTTCTTGAGTATTGAGACGTCGGTCCTATGTAAAAGTTATGTAGATCACAGTCTCGGCACTTTACCGTATATAGAATGTTGCTGGCGTTCATGATTTCACCTCTCTGTTAAGTTTGCTGAGAATTATTGCGCTCCTGAGAGACGGAGTCCAAGTTGGTATGATATTTAGGTTTTTGCACAACTTATTTATACCATGCTCAATTGTTCGAAAATAAGGTGATCTGAAATATATGATCTCGTTAAGCTCAGATGTTCCGGGAGACGTGTTAATAGGGTCATTTAACTCGGAGGGAGCGAGAACTGTGGGGCTGTTGAGGGGTGGTGTAACAGAATCTTCCATTTGTGTGATCCTTTGTCTTTTTTCGAGGAAGTTAATTCTTCTTTTGATGGTTAGGTTTAAGAAAGTGGTAGGGTAAGAATTTTCAGCCAGAGTATCTCTGATTGATTTTTACTTGGTTTTGTGGTACTCATTGTCAGATAGGAGGATTGCTCTATCAACAAGATTTTTCATGGTGGAGGGATTATATTTTATAAGGATAAGAAGAAATTCAAATATCTTCCAGACCAAGAGTCTTTTCCCAACCAGTTAAATTGGAACCCGTTATTGACTATCGATATGGAAGTTTTCATTCGGTATCTCTGCTATGGAAAATAGTATTTCCTGAAAAGAATGGTGTAAATTTCCTAGTATTGTTTGTTGTCTATCCTTGTTAAAACTGATTGTTAAGAAAAGAGAAATGCTAGGACATATTGATGTAACCGTTGTTCTCTTTTGATGTGTTCTTGGGTAAATACGTGTTTTCTGATCTTTGAAGAAGCCTAGAACATTAGGTCGAAACGTCAGTTCATATTATAGTAAAATTAAGGCTCTCGTTATGAAGTATTATTATTTTTGGTCAGCATGAACATATGAAAAATGTTTCAAATTTGTATATGAAAAATATATATGTCTAACTTAAATCTACATGGTATCATGGTACTGTCATCGTTGACTTTCGGTACATATAATAGTTCAGTTCAGTTTATTCTTTGATGAAAGTATGTCGAAGAGCACTCGTCACGCAAATTGATTGTGAATGCCCCTTGAAAACCCGCACAGAAAAGCTGTGTTAATAGAATAGCAGGAGATTTTGCCGCACGTTTGAAAATATGACTCTTCACTAATTGAAATGATTGTGGAAAAAAGTTCAAGGCGTAAGCTTGTAGAAAAAAATAATGTACATTTGTCTGAAAATTTGACATTTCTGCATCGACATGGTATTGTAAACTCATTTTCACGGAGACTAAGTATAGTGCGTCTCGATATGATTGTCATCAGAACAACAAGCCATGGAATTCTAGCTTGGGCTTTTTTTCTAGTTACGAAAAGTTACTGAAAATTTCTATGAAATATATTTCTTAAGGCAAATGAATTTGAAGAATTTCTCGTGAAATTACTTTATTTTCATCATAGTTGTATTGACAAATTTCCAAACTTAGGTTCATTTGAAGAAGAGAAACAAGCTGAGATGGTGACACACCCACAATATTCTGTTGAGATCAAGCATGGGAATTGGAAATTCAGGATTGATGATAAAAATAGCGTGGAATGCTTCAACATGAAATCTTGCAGGATTTCGAAGAACTCCAATGTAGAGATATCACTTATTAAATAATTAAGACTTCATAAATGATAACTTAAAGTTCGTTCTCTATTAAGCAATGTTGATGACTATCGAAAATTCAGCTAAGTTATTTTGCTGAGTGTTGGGTTACAAGAAGTATATATTTTATCATGAAAGTAGAGAGCTAAAATAAAACAATAAATGTTGAAATAAAAAGTACCTGAGCTGAGGTAAAAAAAGAACGGGGTGTCATAACATTCTTAGTTTGATACTATAGAATCATACACTACTATGAGGCAAGGGAAAAAAAACCTCAGCCGAAAAAACCTGTCTCCCCGTGAAAAATAACATAGAATATTAAATATCCGGAAAATCAGTGTGATCAACTTTATGTTATCCATCGATGGGCTCAGATAAACAGATTCTTCCCAAAACGTTACATGAAGTATGGAGCTGACATAACTTTACAATTTGTGGTATAATGTTTCTTAGAAGTTATAATGATGTGAAATAGGTTTCCATCCACTGCTCATTCCTGACTGTGAGGAATAGTCTTGATTTTTTTTTTCTTCGAAATTCATTTGAAATTTTGACACATCGAACAAGTGAATGATTGTAACCCGGATAACTAGCAAAACTCGATAAATACTGGCAGAAATACCTGCTGAATAGTGGAAAAACTCGCAGTAAAGAAGATAAACTGCTTCACTTTCAATTTTAGTTAGGCGAACCGAGAGATATCTTGATGAATTCCAACCATTTTCAATTCGGCCATACTTGAAAAATATTCAAATCCAAAACTAACTTGTAGATTTAATCAAGAACATAAACATACCAGAAACAAAATGTAAATATACAGGGTGTCCGGGGAATAACTGTACATACTCTTACCAGGGATAGAGTTGGACTAGATGATTACTGATTGACTAAAAAAAATTAATTTCTGGATTTCCCTGGAAAGCTACAGGGTGATTTTCCAACTTCATGGAAATACTTAGACAATCATAAAATCCAAACTTATTGACGGATATTATTGAAACTTGGGAGGTTATTGGAACATGCTAAAGTCGAGTCAGAAAAATATCAATTATTTCATAATTCCAGGGCCGGACTCATTAATCTTCATTTAAAGTATTCAGGTTGAAACAAACACTTTGTATTTCGAATTAAAAATTATTGATTTGCTTTTCAGAAAGAAGCTAAATCATGCTTCAATTTGTGATATTGCTTAAAGTTGTCACATCAACAATTATTTTTTTATGAATTTTTGAATTTGGATAAAATTCGATAAATTGAATTTATTTACCTGAGCATGACTTAGTCATCTTGTGGAGGTCGAAAATAAATAATAAATTTTCTCAAAAAAGTTACTGAAGGTGAGGAGGATTAAATTTTGCACATTGGATAGCAGATCACAGAGTCACTTTGTACAGAACAATATTCAGTTATGAGGCTCAATTCACCAGAGATGGTGTGTTCAATATTCATAACTCGCACATCTGGGTCGAAAAGAATCCACACAATATAAGAATGAGAAATTCACAACAAAAATGTTCAGTATATGTTTGGTGTGCTGTGATAAACAAACATTTGATAGGGTCTCATTCTTTTGAGGGTCGCCTTACAAGTGCGATTTATCTGGATTTCTTACAAAATATTTTACCAGAGGCTGAAGGACTGCGGTCGGTGGCCAATAAAGAACAGTCATTATTATTATTTTACCACGCATGCTACAAGGAATAAATATAAGAGGAATTTATTTCCAGCATGATGGAGCTGGACCTCATTTTGGCTCGGAAGTGAGAAGGCTGTATTCAATTTGAACATTCGGTAAGAGAAATGTATACAAGCGAATGGTTTTCATTTCGAACCCTTCTGAAATAACGTTGACTCAGCCATTCAATCGTTCATAGTTTCATTTTTATTAGGTACTCTTTACTGTATTTTAGTTTCTTTCATTTGTTATTGTTTCGTTATGGAATATGCTTATTAAAGCTCTGAATTTTTTTGAAAATTTCCATTTTATATTCAAATATGAAATTTTCAGTCCTCTTCATGGTGAAAATTGGAATTTTTCGAACTTTATACAATTCAAAAATTTGTTGATGTGACAATTTCAAGCGATACCACAAATTGAAGCATTATTCAGCTTCTTTCCGAAAAGCGAATCAATAATTCGTAATTCGAAATACGAAGTGTTTGTTTTACCCTGAACACTTTAAATGAAGATTAATGAGTCCGGCCCTGGAATAATGAAATAATTGATGCATTCTGACTTGACCTTAGCATGTGCCAATAACCTCCCAAGTTTCAATAATATATATGGATTTTATGATGGCCTAAGTATTTCCATGAAGTTGGAAGATAACCCTGTAGCTTTCTAGAGAAATCCAGAAATTAATTTTTTATAGTCAATCAGTAATCACCTAGTCTAACTCTATCTCTGGTATGAGTATGTACAGTTATTCCCCGGACACCCTGTATGCAGGAGGTAAATTCAAACTCTGAAGTGTCAAAACTTAGTGTTTTAAATCAACACCAACCTGAAGTTAGTAATGGGATATAACCAAGAATTATTTTCAAAAAAAGTCAGACTATTAATTGATAATTCATAAGTAATATCGAAAGGACATCTCATTCTTCTGAGAAAAATGACGGTTGCATTGTGTCTATTCAATTTTTTTCACAGGAAAAATTTGATGACCGAATGATGTTTGACAAGACTATTTTGTGAGTAAAAAATTATTCTGCATGCGTTATATATACTAGTATAGGTATTAATTTCAAAACTGAAAAACAGATAATACCACAAACATAATTATTAGTGGTACAATGGAAATGTTAATTACAATTTTGGTACACAGTGGGAGTATTGTTTGACATTTTTGTTGACTCATCTCTAAAGTTGGGTGCAGGTACATCAATGAATAAATAAAAGAATAAATAAATAATTAATGTTTTTGAGGAGTCTATTCATATAATGAAAAGCACGGGAAGTAACTGCAGGATATTCTGTTTTCCATTTTATAGCTAGGATTCTGAGACATGACTACTATGGGTGTTTATGATGTGCTCATTGTCAATTTGCAGATAAGGCTTGATTGAGTTGGCTGAACTGTGTAATTTCAATTAATTGTTGTTCAACTACCCTTGCTTTAGTCAAGTTACCGACTGCTGTCGATCGCATAGAGTGGTTTGTTCGTCGGCATTCGTTGTCGCTTCTGAAGTCTAAGTTAGTTTTATTTCACCTGTTTTCATTCCAGAATGATCCACATCTCCAGGCAAGTTCCATTGAAGCAATATGGTTCGCTACTAGATCTAAAGATAATACGGCGCATTAGTGTGACGTCATAAGTTAGATATATTTTGATCTATATTTTATTACGTTAATCAAATTAAGAGGTTTAAAGTGAGTATACAAAAAATTGTTGCAAGGTGCTTAATCTTGATACCGATAATATTTCGTTTACACTTATAACAAGCCGAAAAAATTCATATTTATTATAATATCCTAACCTCAAAATATGGATTTTTAGTCTATTTACATTATTTATCGAAGGCCTCATAGAAAATATCTATGAATTTTGTATCAAAATCCTTATCTTCATACATCATTTTCATAAGTATCGTTTCATATATGAAAATTTTCATTTAATTGACGAATTTCATACTTTCATTTCAGATGGTCATGTGTTGGGCTCCTGACTGTGAAAATAACAGTGAAAGGGAATCGTGCAAATTTTTCAAGTTTTCTAAAGATTCAAAGCTACGAAATCAATGGTTGAAAATTGTTAGGTATGTTTATTCATTTGCAAAAAACCATTTAATTTTACATTTGATTTTGCAGACGGGAATAGAAACAGGGGAACATTCACGCTTGTATTCATGCCATTTTGTTGATGGAAAAAAAGAAAACCTACCCACATTATTCGCACACAATGCGAATAAACGAAAGTGTTTCACTTCTCCTGAAGGAAGAAGGAAATATGTTACTACATGCACGGTAACTTCAGAATCGGTGGATCCATATGTGGAATCAGTTGAACGGTATAATTTCATTTGAAATATTTTTTTCTAGCATGTTCTAATAATCTTTCATTTACAGAGTTTCAGGTGAACAGTGTAAAAATGAAATTCAGACATCAGACATCTCAATATCACCTCCATCGATAGCAATACTTCGCAGACAGAGAATTATTTTTTGAAGAAGCGGATTGCTGAACTAGAGAATGCTGCTCGAACAGCGTTCAGTTATAAAGTTATTGAGCGGGATAATAACTTGTGCCAGTTGTTCACGGGGATCCCTTCATTCAAAAATTGTCACGCTCTATATAGAATGTTGGAAAACATAGAGATAAATTATTATTTGGGATGGAATGTGAAAAGGTTCACAGAAATTGATCAGCTGCTTATGTGCCCAATGAAACTGGGGCAGAATTATGGACATGATGATCAAGCGCAGAGGTTTGCAGTATCTCAAGGCAGAACCGGAACTAGAATTCTAGCGCTTGTGGCAAACTTTCAAAATGCGCCCTTGAAGAAATTCATTTTTCAATAAATACATGTTTTTCATAATTGATATTTATTGATTATATTTTGAAGAACTTTTTTATTTAGAATAATGTCCCATATTTCTTAAAAGGTAATGAACAAAAACTAAATCAACAAAATGAATAGAAAACGATAAAAAAATTATTATTTTTTCTCAAAATAATATATACTGCTCGATATACTGTTATATACAGGATGTACCAAGTTCCTCGGCCTATTAGGTGTTTCTGGAGAACTGGACATATTTGAAATCTGAAAATTGGGATTATGTTATTGTTTGACATTATCTACCGATCTATAATATTCTTGAAACCTGACCACTTTCAGTTAACAGCGAGTGGGAAAAAAAACTTTCAAATTTTTTTTCTGTTATTTGTTTTCGAATTTGATAGAGAATGCAATTCTTAATACATTCGTGATCAAATCGTTGCATTCGTCAAAATACTTTCCAAAATATCGAGAAAAAACTGAAGAAAAAGGGAGATAAAAGTTTTCGGTATTATGTTTGTTATTTCTAACTTATATATCGTAAGCAAAAACGGTTTTCACATTTCTGAAGGCGAAGACTGTGGAAATATTGTACATTTTCAGAATTTTGAAAAACCCGTCACAGGGTGTTCCAAATGTTGGTTCATATATTGGGATCAAGATTGGCTCATAACTTTCGTTTTTCAAATCATAACCCTATTTTTTTATGATTGCATTGGATTCTACGAAGAAAAATGATGATAATGTTCCCAAATGTTGATGCTCCTAAAATTAATATCTAATTCTTGAGTTATTCAGGATTTCCTGATTTCATGTCGTACGTACCGTCAAATTCATAGAATCTGTTTCATATCAACGATGACCTTGGTCATAGAAGATAAATTATTCAAATAACTCACTAGTGACTACCTCTTTTCTGAATTAATTTATCATTGTTGATATCGAACAGATTTCATGAATTTGACGCTACGTGCGACAGAAAATCAGAAAATCCTAAATAACTAAAGAATTATTAATTTTAGGAGCATCAACATGTTAGAACATTATCATCATTTTTCATCGTAGAATCCAACGCAATCATTAAAAAATAGGGTTGTAATTTGAAAAACCAAAGTTATGAGACAATCTTGATCCCAATTTTCGAACCAACATTTCGAACACCCTGTGACGGGTTATTCAAAATTCTACAAGTGTACAATATTTCCACAGTTTTCGCCTACAAAAATGTGAAAACGGTTTGTACTTACGATAACTAGGTCAGGATTAACAAACATAATACCGAATACTCCATCCTCTTTTTTTCTCGATATTTTGACGAATGCAACAATTCGAGTACGAATGTTTTCAAAATTGCATACTCTATCAGATTCGAAAACAAAAAAACAGAAAAAATAATTTTGAAATTTTTTTTACTCCCTTTGTAACTGAAAGTGGTCAGGCTCCAAGAATATTTTGGATCGGTATGTCGAACAATAACATAATCCCAATTTTCAGCTTTCAAATAGGTCCAGTTCTCCAGAAACGCCTAATAGGCCGTCGAATTTGGTACAAACTGTATAAACATTAAATGAAGTGTTAGAACATGAAGACAACAATAAATAAATGAGTGAACGAATGAAATAGCTAAAAAATAATTCTTACAAAAGATATTCTAACAAAGTAAATAAATAACTCCCATCAACAAAATAAATGAAAAAATGACTTAATAACAGAAATCATCGATATTATCTTTGGAAATGAATAAACTAAAACTTAACATTTCTTGCTTAGGTTTCAGCGAAAACATCAATTATATCATCAGTTTTCATGTGCACCGAGTTGTGTTTCACGCCATGTATAATTTTCTAGGATTTTGTTCCGTTTTGGCAGCTTTCGTTAACTACGTGTTTCTCAACTTTGTAAACTGGTAAATACGCCACTCTGAAATATAGAGCTTGTAGTCAATCTTTATTTAAAATGGAATATATCATATTTCAGATTTTGCGCCCCTAGGTCGTTTGCGCCCGTGGCAAATACCTCCTTCGCCACGCCCACGGTCCGGCTCTGTCTCAAGGAACTATCACTTACATTGTAATAACATGGATTCATGTTTTGCATGAAATTTTTGTTCGAGCAAATACATTCAAAGATCCAATCCTGAAAAAAAATTATACCTGCTTGCCATCAGCTTTCAGTGCGTTTTCTAATTTCAGAATGGTACTAGATTGAACTGAAATGGCAATGACTGTTTCCCGCTCTTCAATAAGCACACAAAAAGCTACATTTAGTATTTACAAACACAGAAATACATGAAAGGCCCTTATAGGTGTAGCACCTAACGGCGTAATTACCTTTGTCAGCACCTTGTATCCAGGATCCACTTCTGATAAAAAAATTGTTGAGGATTCTGGTGTTTTAAAACATTTCGAGGTAGGTGACTTGATATAAAAAATTTATTGCGTTCTGGAGTATATTTGAATATTTCCTCATTTTTGGAGACATCTCAATTTACACCGGCACTGGTAGAGCAGACAAAGGCAATAGCCAGAACCAGAATACATGTGGACAGAGCTATTCAGAGGATGAAAAACTTCAAGATCCTGAATTTAATTTCCCTTTCTCTCTTTGAACATGCAGGGATTATAGTTCAGGTGATTGGAACATTAACCAATTTGCAGAATCGCTTAATTTTTTTTTTTTTTAATTCTAGCGGCTTCGACTGCTTGGTCTTTTTGCCGCTTCTCGTGTGTGTCTTACATCCTGTGGTACATTATAATTATTTTCAGGTATTTTATCGTTGCATCGTTGTCCTTGAGAGCGTCTTTGATATCATGAGGGATCCCTTGTTGTTCTCTCATAAATTCGAATCGTTCACATGTGAAAAAATGGTGGGTTGTTAAGGTGGTGTTGCAGTGTTTGCAATTCGGTTATGAGGTTAAAAATTATTATTCCCCCGAAAGTGAATGAATCATTGTTCAAAAAAATGAATTAAATAAGGATTATTCTCTATAATAAAGAACGAATATTCGCATGATGTAAAATGAATAATTGTCTGTATGCAACATTCATTTATACCACGCATTCTTTCTTGAACTGCAGTTTGTTTAAAAAAAAATTCTGATCTTAATTTGATTATTGATGTATCATCATATTATCATGAATTCCACATGCTTCTTATGCTAAGAGCATTTTTTTTTTTTAACTATAATGCTAATCTGGACGGAAAATATCACACACCTCATAAATCTTGAATATAAAGATTTTTTAACTGATGAAGCCATTATGCAAACAATGCATAATTGAACTTCACACTATTAACTCATGTCAAGTTGACCAATTCAAATTAATGAGTTCTCTTATTATAAGGATGTCTCGTGTTGTAAACAAAACTTCAGAGGCTCTTCTTGAAAATTATGCATTTTCTAGTTGTGATACTTTTCTTTTGGATCAGCATCAGATATCGTCGGTCCAATACCAAAATCACAAATGCGCTTTTTTGATGTTCCGAGAAGAATGTGTTTTAATGATTGAAGACAGTGCTATAGACATAGATTCCTTTTTGTAGTACTATGCTAGAAGTAGGAGAGGGGGATAAGCAAACCCTTTCGTGATTTTGGCATTGATTCCATGACTTTAATCGCGATATAATGCACATAGGCGGAAAGCAGATTAGTTACTTTGACATTGTACCGATGATATGAGAATAGAACATTTGAAATCAAAATTTTGTGGAAAGGTGAAAATAAACATTAACAAACATAATTTATTCATTTTGATTTGAACATTTGTTACATGCAATTTCAATCTGACAAAAATAGCAAATATCTTTTAAGGAAAAATGTTTTGAGTATATTTATATTTTTGCCCCAATCTTCACTTTTTTCAATGATAACAACTTCCATTTTGTTTGAGATCCACACCATGTTATAGCAATATTTTCGTTTGGTGATATATAATTGGATCTGTATTTGATGCCAATATGGATGTGTCTGATTGACAGTCGTAATACCGTTTTGGTTTTTATAAATGATGTCGTCAGTATTATTAACCAAGACCTCCTCTAAATCACTTTCCTATATTTATAGGGACACTTAATTTCGAAAATAGCATCCTCCCCAATGAGTCCATCAGGACTTGCTCCCAGATATCCACATTTATCAAGCTACAGTCCTGTGGTTTCCACCTGTAGTTTAAGTTCCACTTCACAGATATGCGATGCCTCTTCTTCATTTTCCCGTCCCAATCGTATAGCTTTTACATTTTCTATAACATATCCCCCAAAAAGACTTTTGAAAAGTGAGGGCGGGAATTTTTGCCTTCTGCAAGCTGCCAAAACTGCACCGAAGTGACTTGCAGTCAACCTATGATTTCTGCATATTAGCCAGTTCTCATCATCATGCTGGCCTTCAGTTGTTGTTTCGGCTATTTTTAATATCATTTCTGTGGTAATGTTCATTTTCGATGTGAAGTAGCCATCTTTATCTTTGCTCTCAAAGTTTTCTTTCGAAAACACTACAACCTTAATTGCAAGAATGAGCAGAAGACACTCGTCACTTGGCTCTGGTTTCAACAGCCAACTGATGCCAGAGGGTTCTTCTTATTCCTGCATGAAATTATCAATAACAGAATTCCGTGAGCTGCTTTCATATTGACGTAGAGAAAATGTCCTTATTATTAACACTCTGGTAGGAATCTTGAGAAAAAATTATGATTTTCGAGTTGAAGTATAAGTAAAATTTGTTTAATTCATCGAATTTTTCATTCGATATATCTTTATATTTTTTTCTCTTTTTTTTTTTGATGATTTCGATTTTTTAAATTCTTTCTTCCTTTAATTTTATGTTCTAATTATCTTTCATAGTATTCTTGGAGAGTCGAAGAAGATGCCACAGCAGGCAATTTTTATCTCACTTTTTTTGCAGTGGCTGATCGTTCATGTGTACAATGCCAGAACGGTGCATTTCTAATAGAATTGGATATATTTTCGTTTGTCAGAATTTCTTCAACAGGTGCTTTTGTTAATCTCGTTGAAATGACTTGCTCTTTCTGTTAGGTACAGTTGGTGGAAAGCTCACTAAAAATGCAAAATAACCAATTATCGATATCTGTTTAAAAAAATGATGAAATGGGTGGTGACTTGAATACAAATTGAATGTCGATTGATATGATATGAAAATTTCAATCATTTTGCAGGGAATGAGGTTAACAAAAGTTAAATAATGATGACTGTTTTTTTTTTGTTCAAAGCGTATTTCAAGTTGATCTTTTCAGTCCTAGACATCGACTTGTATTACACAAAATATCGACACCAAGTTGTACTTTGTATCGATACCATGATTTATTGTACTCCCATTCTATAATTTGACGGAAAACAATATGTCGACACTGTAGATGAATAGCAAACATACTTTATGGGTTTTAACGGTTAGCGTACGTTGTACGGATTCACTATTCTTAATAATCGCCCTCGCAATTGCCAGATCGATATAAGTCAAAGAATCACTTCCAAAGCAATTCATTTTCACTGCACAAGCAGAATTGCATCATAATAGCATAATATTACAAAAATTGAAAAATATTGCTGAGCATCGTTTTCTGGTGGTCTTAGAGATCATAATAATTATTCTTGTTTTCGAAAGATATTTTAAGTTACAACTGTCAAGTTTTGCAGCGGTTAAACTAAAAAAATTTACTTGCAGCTGTTGCCATACCGTTTTTCGAGCTGAAAAATATAATAATAATAATAATACTCATATTGATGATGTTATCAATATCCACACGAAGAATTTCGATGAAGTCTGATGAGACGAATAGAACGATATATTTTCAAGTAGGTAATCAATAGAACTAAACAGTAATCTAAAGTGAAGAAGAGTATTCATTCACAAAAAAAAAAATTCAGTTGAATGATTATCCTTATTCCGCTGCAAAAGTATAGTTTCAGTCCACGATTCATTGTCCATTTTTGCATTTGATTACTATCAAGCTGGTTTTCCGAGAGTAGCTTCTATTTTATGAGTCGCCCAAATATATCTTTCACGAACTACTCATTTTGGTAGCTGGCAGGGGTAGCAAGGATAAAATATGTTGATCTGATGGTTCTAACAAATGATTATTACTCATGGTACTACAAATTGTAAGATACGTTATCCCGATCTTTGGTTCAAAAGTAGTAGTAAAAACAGTTTTTTCATGTGAAAATAGACTGTCAAGATCGTACTGCAAAGTAATGATAAAATAATTCGAATCCGCAGGTATTGGTTTTCAACTTCTAGTCAAAAATTCAAACATATCAAGTTAATGTGTTGTGTGCCTTTCATTCGGGAAAAATACCGAGTGCAAACTGTAGGATTCTGTGAATTATGTTAGGTCCGACTCCTGACGGAAAACCCGTAGCCCCTCCTTATGGGCTGAGTTGTTTACCTTGCTATTTCTTTCATTCTAACAGACTATAGTGATACATCCTTTTTTTCTCATAGGGTATTGTTTTGTTCCGGCAGAAAACACACTAACCTATTATGTAATATTGTCGTCATAAAGTTTCTAATGAGAAAAAAGGTTCTAAGCGTCGGCCCAGAATACCGTAACAAACAATTTGTATAACAATATGACTACTAAATTATATGAATATCAAGTGTGCTTGCTTCAAATTAGCTGGTTATTATTCATTTTTGGAGACCTTATCATCAATAAATACATGTTGGAAGGAGGGGATTTTTTGATCAAATCATAAACTTTGTTGAACAAATACATATATTTTCAGACAAATAAGATTCTCAAGAATCATCAGATCGACATATTTTATTCTTGCTACGTCTATTAGCTACCACAATGTGGGGATGTTAGTTCAGGATATTTTTGGTCGTCTTATCAAATAGGAGCTACTTACGGAAAATTAACTTGATTGTAATCAAGTGCAAAAATGGATCGTGCATCCTGGAGCAATAGTACAATGAAATTACCAATTAGAGGTTCTCTCAAACAGCGTGATTTAAGTCACCGGCTGCTTCTCGAAGCTTTGAAATCTGCACATCTACATGGCTACATGCCAACGATCAGAATTGCAGCGGTTGGTAAGAAATCATTCATATATATTTAGTTACACCATCAAAGAGAAGGATTTAATGTATGACGTAGATATATCATCCAGGGAAATGAGCTCTATGTAAAATCGGGTGTATGAAATGATACAGACAGTTGCATCATGTAACGAGCTCTGTCAGTGATGCCGATGTGATGAAAAAGCTGCAAGAGACTATGGGCCCGTATGAAAAAGTGTTTTTAATTAATGCTTTATTGCCTTTTGGATATATACATCGAAAATGATCAAAATGGATAAAGTATTTCATTTCGCGTTCGTTAAACTGGAAATGTGCAGATTGTTTGGAGCATTCTACATAAAAGTTAATGCTGATTAATTAATATCCTTAAATTCAGAATAATTAGCACTGCATATTTGGAAACTATTTGATATTGAGGAGGACGAACTCATCAAAAGGAAACAGATCTGACCCAACCTAACCTACTGCACATATACCAACTACACATTAGAGTCAAGATGACCTCTATCATAAAAGGTAGGTATAGTTGATGTATGATGTCTTCTTCTTCTCCAATTGGGACGGAATCCTTTCATTTCTGTTATCTGCCAGAAGGCAGAAGAATGTGATGGTGATATCCAACTGTTATAACAATTTAAATTGAATAATAATTCCCTGCTTCTCTGAACTTGTGGTTGCATTGAGTAGAATCTCGGGAATTACACATTCGAATCCACACACTGTAATTGCGAAATTAAAAAGTGTGCAAAGCACCAGGCTCGGAATCACAAATTTTTTCTGACTGAGTCTAAAATTCATGATGAACCCCCCCCCCCTTTGAGTTACGTTATAAGAATATCTACAACGGAATGAATCAAACGATTAAATTGGCATCCTCTCCGAAGAAAACCGAAGGAATTCAACGTCATTAAGCAAATAGCCTTCAAAAACAAACACAACCCAAGTTTAATAGATCGACTCAGCAACTACATATTGTCCAGAAAAAGACAGGATTTAAGTCTTGAAGTTCTCATTATGTGTACATTTTGTCGTTTTTCGTTTTATTAATTTTCATTGCAACATCAAAAAAAGACTTTTTTCTGTATTGTGGTAGTATGCCTTCATTGTGAAACATAAATATGTTTTTGTGCCTTGAATTCAAGAAGGATAGTTTTCTAAACAATCTGCTTCCTCAAATGAGATTAAATATGTGGATACAGCAAGATGGAGCTCCATGTCACAACGCTGCCATTGTGAAGAGATATTGAGATCAAGAATCCTTAAATAAATATATTTTGACCGAAATAACTTATGTATTGATCATAATGGCTAGATGACCTAGATATGATTTTGTTCCGTAAAATGACGGAGGTTCTGTAACAAACTATTCCTCTTTTATTATATTCATTAAATATTATATTTCATAGTGATAAACATTCTTTTTAATGATAAACGGAACATTTCAAATCATTCGTTCTATATACCGGCCATTATGATGCATACATGAGTTATATAATTCCCCTTTTCATTATAAGGGTTTACTTGGGCACATGCGTTTCTTTTCTTCATTTTTAAATGGTCCAAGTTATTAGAATCAGTTTGGTATACCATATTTTTGAGGGTACCTCTCAGGAAGTAATCCCTGAGCTTTAGGCTGGCGATACCATATATACAGGGTGTCCCACCGGGAGTGCCCATTAGAAAATTATAGAGAAATAATTATTCGATCCATTTCAAATTTTGTGTGGATATAAAGGCTAAATAGAGCTTCATTTATGATATATTTTCAAATATCAATGACTTCCGCTTTCACCGGAAATGGTATCAACTTTCTTATTTTAAATGGAACACCCTGTATATTATAAGTTTTTTCGATAGATCTTCGAATTCCACAATCATTTTATTTATCATTTCCTATGGCCATCTGAAGTCGTTTTCGAGTTATTCACTGTTTTGTGAAAAAAAATACAAATTGAGCCTTGTAGAACACTGAAAATTCAATGAAAGCGCAACGCACAATCTCAGATCTGTGTTTTGAAATGGGCTACCGAAAAGATATTCGACGTCACTCTGTAGAGAAAATAACGTTTTGATATACTAGGAGGTATAATAAGAGTGTCAAAGTTTAAATTCAAAAAAAGCCAAAAACTCGATTTTTTTCATATGGAAACCATATTTTTTTCACTCGTATATGAATTTGTGAGGTAAAAATAAGTGGAGTCTATTCAGGGTTCCCTATATCTGAAATGTACCATTTTCGAGATATTCAGAAATAACTGTTAGCAACGAGCATATTATAATATGTGAGATATCGATTATGATCTATGTTCACCCTTTCATAAAAATCTTTGACTTATTCAGAATAATTTTCCATGCTTCTGTTGTTGATATTCCTCAAAACTTATCTCATTGTTCAAAGAAAACGACCACTAGTTTTTTACTGCTCATAATGAAAATAACGAGATATTTTCCGGAAAATATGACATACATATCGAAAGCTTAAATTGTAATGCAAAACTTATAAAGCAAGTCATGAAACTTCCTGAACTTTTATTCAGATATATCAGAATAGAAAATTGAGTCATAACACATTTTGAAAATTTCGTCCACTTACTTCCAAATGTTTTTCCCACATTCCCAATATTTCTTGGTTGGTGGATTTTCTTATTCATTCTGTAACAGAATTCTGCCAATACACGATTAATTCTTCAGTAGGAACAAACCTGGATTATTTTGAATAAAGTCATACAGAATCTTATGAAAGGGTGAACATAGATCATAATTAATACCTCACATATTATAATATGCTCGTTGCTAACAGTTATTTCTGAATCTCTCGAAAATGGTACATTTTAGATATAGGGAACCCTCAAAAGACTCTACTTATTTTTTCCTCACAAATTGAAATGGGAGTGAAAAAAATACAGTTTCTATTTAGAAAAATCGAATTTCTGCCTTTTTTGGAATTCAAACTTTGACACACTAACAGTTTTTCCTGAATATCTCGAAAATGGTACATTTTGGATATAGGGAACCCTGAATAAACTCCAACTATTTTCACCTCACAAATTGATATGTGGGTAAAAAAATATGATTTCCATTTGAAAAAATAGAGTTTTTGGTTTTTTTTTTATTCCAACTTTGACACTCTCATTTTACCACCCACTATATCAAAACGTTATTTTCTCTACAGAGTTAGGGTGAATATCTTGTCAGTAACCCATTTCAAAAAACGGATCTGAGATTGCGCGTTGCGCTTTCATTGAATTCTCAGTGTTCTACAAGCCCCAATTTGTGAATTTTTTCGAAAAACAGTGGATAACTCGAACACGGCTCTAGATGGCTATAGGGAGTGATACATAAAATTAATGTGGCATTCGAAGATCTGTCCGAAAAAGTCATAATATACAGGGTGTTCCATTTGAAATAAGAAAGTTGATACCACTTCCGGTGAAAGCGGAAGTCATTCATATTAAAAAAAATATCATAAATAAAGGTCTTCTCGGCTTATATCTTCACACAAAATTTGGAAATGATCTAATTATTATTTCCCCATAAACTTCTAATAGGCACTCCCGGTGGGACACCCTGTATATAATAAACCTATATTGTGAATGTGATAAAAATGTTGAAGTCAACATAGTAGAGTTTGATTTCAGACGCGGGGGGATAGTCTGATCTGCGCATGCGCAAAACGAGTTCAACGGAAAGCCCGTCAATGACAAAATATAATTTTCAGCGGCCATCTTGACCGTTCAAATTCTGCGCATGCGCAGAACGGCTTATCCCTCCGCGTCATTCTGGCTTCAGTTTTCAGTGCGTTTACCACTGACATTCACAATATAGGTTTATTATATATATGGGCGACACCTGATGGGTATATTGGTTCCCATCCATTTATTTTCGAATTCCTGATCTAAATATCTCTTCACAAAGGCAGCGTTGTGACATGGAGCCCCATCTTGCTGTAGCCACATATTTTATCTTATTTGAAGGGGCACATTGACTTAAAAACGCCATTCACAGAATGAAAAAATATTCGGCTGTTTTTGAGAAAATTGGGGTTACCAAGATAAATGAATCAGCCTGTACACTACGCCTATGACTTTTCCTCCCAAGTCATCCTGTTATCAACATTAATAATGTGTTGATAATTCAGATGTTTTCCTTTTTGACGGGGTTTCTCGAGATTATAATATTTTACATTGTTTTTTTTGTTTATGATCCTTTAATCACGTCTCTGAAAGAAGCTTTGATGTACTTATTTTCGTTTCTCTTCATTTGAACTCATTTCTTCAATGCTGTGATGCCCTTATTTCCGAGCATTTGTGATGGTTTCCTGGATGGGTGATTACCCTATTTTTGTCCATTAGGTACCCATGTAATAATCTCATTTACCCTTCCAGAAAAATTCTGATGATGGTCTTCATATGGACCGAAAGCGCTTGGTTTTTAACACAATGATAAATCTCACACTGAAGTACTTATCGATCGATTGATTTATCCTTCTCTGGTGTGCACAACCATCCTTGTTAGTATTGTGAATTTCCTTTTTAAGAATTTGAGAAGTCTAATCATCATAAAGATATCGATCATCAAATGAAAAAATTTCCTGTTGTATCTGACTATGGATATCTCAGCAACTAATAATCACATAAAAGCTTAACGATGGGTTTCGAGAACCGAATGATTTCCCTTCAAAAGCTCTTCATTGCTTCTTCGATTTTTTACTCCTTGCCACATGAATTCATAAATGCTATGAAAATAGGGCTTCTGGTGTTTTTTTTGGAAACTGAAGCATAGGATCAAACATATTCTAGCCAGCCTTCTCTGGTTTCACTCGATCGTCCTTTTTCACTCGCTTGATTGAAGTTTCTTCAGAATTTTAATGCCTTAAACAAAAACACATACATACACAAACAAAGAAGCGTAAATCCAATCGCCAAATCTCCACGTAGTACGTACGCTTTGGCTAACGCTTTTGCCGGCGCCGGCAGTAATTATGTCCTCAAACTTTTATAGTTTTTCGTATTTTGAAAATGAAAGCACCTGAAATGATTTCCTCAAAAAAGTTGATCATCAACAATGAATTCAAAACTGATTACACGTTCACACAGATAACCAGAAATATAGATGAACTCAAATTAGTAATAATCTAAATAAATACCATTTTCAATTTCTAGGATCACAGATTTTTAATAATTAAGTTTGAGAAAACATATTACATTTTGTCACTGAAAGAACCGGTTTCAGCCTTATTTGACATCATCAGTATCACATAAAAATCAGTATTTAGAGAAATTACTCGTAGTTATGACGTTATGTTATGAGTGAAATATTAGAAAGTAGTGACAAAAGTATATTATCAACCAAGTTGTAGAATTAGCCTCTATTCCAACACGAATGCGAAATTCGAAAACGACCAACGGAGGAGCGAATTTTCGCTAGCATGATTGTTGGAATTGACTTCTGCAACGAGTATTACACGATATTTTCTCTATTTCAGTCAAATTTTGTGAAATACTCTCGAAATTCAAATGAAGTTCAGATTTCTGACTTTTGTTTTGTATCTTAGCAATTGGTGTGACTTACGATATTTGACAGATAACGGAATTTGAATTGTTTCTATTTGAAAATAGAAAGTATCTGAGGTCATTACTTGAAACCGCAAAACGAAAAATATAATTGAAAACAATGCTGTAATGAATTTCATTACTTTTAATACTTTAATGAACTCATTACGATACTGAAATAGAGAGAATGTAATATTATTTCTCAACCTCATGATGAGAGATCTATGAGTCTTGGAATCGAAAATGGTATTCATTTCGATGATTACTATGATGAATATATTTATGTTCCAGAAATGTTCTCGGTATGGCCTTCGTAAGGGCAAAGAATTATTAGTTTTTCGCTTTATTCTTTTTCTTTAAATAACCAAAAAGATATACATAGAGTTGTCGTCACTTTCCACTAGTCGTTCTAATGAAATTGCAATTAATGCCAACCGCCTCAGTTCCAGATTTTATGGGGAGTAGTCGGATTTCCATTTCAAAGAAATTATTGGTTTTATGCGTTGCGACACATTAGGTACATTCATCAGAGACAGCAGTTACGGAACTGTTCCCAAATTTCTATGATCTTTCTGCTGAATGTTGAGCTTTCTATATGTAACAGGTTAGGTATCGATACTTTTTTTTAGTGGAGTGGAGTAGTAGTAGAATAGCGCGCGCTCCTTATTTAATTTATTTTTTTCGAGAAAATTAACTATTATCAAGAAGATTTTGTTCACGATAATTTTTTTAATATAGGTTTCATTAAAATATGTTTCAAGTGAACTTCAACATCATTTTATTTCAAATCAAATGGTACTATCGATAAAAGTCGATGTTTTATACCAGTTTCGAGATATTTTGAATTGAAAAGAAATAACTGTAATCATGCATGCGGATTATAATAATAATAATAATAATAATATTTTATTGATCCTTTTAGACATTTACATGTATAGGACAAGTCAAAAATTACACAATCATACCTTAACTATCAGCAAAATTATCAGATAAATAATCATTAACGGTATAATAACACCCCCGCAATAACAGAGCCTTAACCGCCCTCCTAAAACTACTCACACTAAGAGATTGAATATGTTGGGGCAAATGGTTAAATACTCTAATGCATTGGTACATGGGTGACATTTCGTACTTATGGGTTTTATGTTTAGGTACAAAAAGTGCTCCCTTGCTTCTTGTATTGTAATCGTGGAAGCTAGAGAGCTTGGTAATATTTTTTTCATTATCTTTTACATAAATTAAGCATCTATAAATGAAAATCGAAGCCAACGTTAAAATATCATTCTGGATGAAAACTAGTCTGCAGGATGATCGTGGTGGGATGTTGAACATCACACGAATAATCCTTTTCTGAAGTATGAAAACTCTTCCAACATCTGAAGAGTTACCCCAGAGCAGGATGTTGTATGTTAAATGACTGTATACTAAACTATAGTAAACACTCAAAATGGAGTGCAAAGGGAGTGAACTTTTGACTCTACTCATGGCATAGTAAGAAGCATTAAGTTTATTGCATACTGCGTCAATATGGGCGTACCATGTTAAAGCGTTATCGATGTGGATGCCAAGAAATTTCGTACAGTCCTTTGAAGGAATAGTTTCATTTAAATGGCGAATGAGAAGTTTGCCATGTTTACCGTCACGAATGGCAAAATTAATGCTTACAGTTTTCTGAATATTTACTATGATAGCATTCAAACGACACCACTCTATGAAACATCGAACTAATGACCCACAAAACCCCTGCAGCTCCTCGAAAGTACGACCAGTAACCGCTACAGAGGTATCATCAGCAAATAAAGTTATCTTATGCTTATTTATCAAGAAGCTTAGGTCGTGTGGCTGATCAGCCAGCAGAGATTTCAAATTAACAGGTAAATCGTTAATAAATAATAAAAAGAGGAGTGGTCCAAGAACGGAGCCGTGAGGCACTCCCAAATTTATATTATGATCGGTAGAGAACGAGTTCCGAATCTTCACAGACATAGTCCTACCCTCCAGGTAACTACGGAGCCAATCTGAAATTATTCCCCTGAAACCCAGGTTGTAGCACTTGTCAATTATAAAATCAAAAGAGAGACTATCAAATGCCCGGGACAAATCAAAAAATAATCCAGCAACGTATAGCCCATTGTCAAGACACTCGTAAATAAATTCAACGAAGTGAAGAGCTCCGCTTTCTGTAGAGCGACCCGATCTGAAACCATGCTGGGCATTATTCAGAATTCCAAATCTATCTAGGTAGTTCATCATTCGATTAAGTACAATTCTTTCCAATACTTTCGAAAATATACTGAGGATAGAGATAGGCCTATAATTCACGATATCCTGTATGTCACCTTTTTTGAAGATCGGAACTACGATGGCCTTCTTGAGGACATGCGGAAATACGCCCGTACTCATAGACAAATTTATCAAATGTTCAAGATGACAACTGATGTGAGGAGATATTGTTTCTTGCTCCTGTACGGGATAGAAATAAAAATTCTTACTCAACATGGAGGAAGTGGTGCAAGACTGAGAAATCAAGTTTCCATAATAATTTTTCAGATTAATCTCTGTAACGGACGAAAATTGTTCAGCAAAGGCTTCAACCAAATCCTTAGGCTCAATATATGAAACGCCTCCACGAACAATTGTGATTGTATCATGATCGTTTTTTTCCGGCCAGTCAAATTGTTAACAAGGTTCCATACGGTTTTGTTTTTGTTGGAAGACTTAGCAATGAGCGCACTGTGGAAATTTAATTTTGTGCTTTTAATCAATGAATCATACGAATGTTTGGCTTTCTTGTACAGGTTATAGGATGCCTGGGTTTTAATATTTACAAATAACCAATGCAGATTCCTTAATTCATGTCTTGCCGCAGTAATCTCCGGAGTAATCCAATTTTCAGCTTGAGCACCACAGTTGTTAACTTTTATGAGTGGAAAACATATCTCGAAATTTTCTTGTATTATGCTAAGAAATGACCCAAAACATTCATCGACATGGTTACTCGAATAAATATGTCCAAAATCAGAATACGAAATACGCAGCGAAAAATCGATGAGATTACGCTGGCTCAGATTTCTGAGCATTCTTGACTCATGCTTAGTAATGCGATTGAGAGCGATTGGCAGTTCAAGCAATAAAGCTCGATGATCACTGATATGAGCTTCGTAAACGTCAACTCTTTCTTGAGAAAGGTCTGCGTTAGTCAGAATATAGTCTACTTTTGTAGAGGAAGTATGACCTGTGATATCCGTAAAGACTCTACTGGCAACTTGAGATGAAACAGTTAAATTGAAAGAATTGAGCAAATCAACAAATAGCTTATGTTTAGTACAGTTGACTTTCAAATAATCTACATTTAAATCACCGCAAACAAATATTATATCGGCCACATTGTAGCAGTGATTCAAAGAATATGACATTTTATTTAGGAAAGTTTCAAAATTACCAGTACAGGGTCGGTAAACACTATATATATATATATATAATTTTTTCCCAGAAATACCTATTTCTTTTCACTTTGTTACCTCTGAAATAAATAAGTAAAAATAAGAATGATTATTTTGTGAATGCTGTTAGTGGGGTTCTTCGAATTATAAAATGTGTGCACGCACAACTTCTGTTTCAGTGGGGAACTCACGTTTGTGTGTGAAACCTTTTTTTTAAATCAAAAATAATTGTATTCGTGTTCATTTTGTATGACGCTTTTTTTCAAATAAGCATCTATTATTATTATTATAATAATTCGACAGCTGAATATTTCATTTTAAACGAAGATGAAACATGTTCTCATTTCGGTTTGAGTATACTTCGATTCAAGAACAAATGTGGATTTCTAAACATCTTCCAGGAATTTTCTTGTATACCTTGCAATTTCGGAAAGAATTTCAAATGAAATATTTCAAAAAAGTCCAATTCGTGCACTTATTTGTAACAACAAAATAACAAATATTACAAGAACAATTCCGGAATCATGATTTCTTCAATTGGTCACTGTAGAATCAAAGTCCACAATAATCGGGTAACTATTTTCTCCAATTAATCTACTCTCAAAAAATTAGTGCAAGAGCTTGCGTAGGACATTATTCGAACATTTCTAATTGAGTTTCTTTGATAGACTGGGAACAGGAATACAAGAGAGTTGGTTTCTGAGAGTGAAAATCCAAAGTTTCATGAAAAACACATTCCTTCCAGAATAAATTCCAATCGAAAATTTCGATTAGAAAGTTGAATAGAAGTAAATAGTAGTTATGCCATGCCATTATAATTCTGTCTGAGAGTTTTATTGGGTGAGGGTGTACATATTTTTATTTCATCATCGTTAAGTCGCTACCACATGGGTTTATTCCTACGAAGTTTCATGGATGTACTTGTTTTGATTATGGAAAGTATTTATCATATGAAAATTATTAAATTTTTACGTTTCAGATAATTCATGCCGAAATGGATTTGCAAATAATTATTATCACAAGAGCATATTATTTTATGATTTGAAATCATATAGAATGAAACAATATCCTAATAATATTAGCTTATCATTCCATAATATTTCAACATGAATGAACACACCAAATCCGATCAAATAACAATCATTACTTGCATCAGTGTATTTTCAACTCCCGCCAATTCGATTTTTTCAGGAAGGAAAATTCAATAACGTGAAGCTTTAAGTGCCTCGTACGATTTTCCTTCTACATTGTAACATTTTTCGAAACCATGATGATTTCACCATTAATTTGTGGAAATAAACAAAAATCCCACCGACTTTTATAAAAAGTAGATTCTTTGACGTAAGAATTTTCGATTCGAAATCAGGTTGTAGGATCGCTGCAGTAGGTATCTACCTAATAGATAAATCATCCCGCATGGTTGAAATAATATTGTCAAATCTTGAAACAATTTCTTGCGGAAAAATTTTCGGGTCAGATTTTGAAACTGTCAAATCTTTAAAAAAGGGATATGTTCTGGGGGGTCAAATTCATTTGATCTTGTACCTTGAAGCAGGTTAACTAGACACTGTAGCGACTTGGGTTAATCAGCAGTTCACGTTTCTCGAAAAAAAACTGACATGAACCGTTCGACTTAGATTTTAAAATGATGAATGAAGTTTTCAATTAATTTATGAATGTTCAAAGTAACCTCATGATCCCATGACTATGAAGGAACCACTCGCATTCAATTCAACCTCCCTGAGAGAGTTTCTATGATTACCCGAAATATACAGAAATAATATCATACTAAAGTATAAATGATAAAAAATATTTCCAAATCCAGGTATTTATTATAACAAAAAATTAAAACTCAATACTATTCCTGAATAACAGAGTATTCACTGAATTAAAAATTCGACAAATATTTTGTAAAAATTACAAAGAAATAGGTACCAGAAAACATCCACTAGAACAACTGAACTTTCTAGTCCTATCTCCTAACCTCCAAAAAAGGTTAGGGGAAAGGTGATTTGCACCAAACAAGAAGTTTTCTCTTTCTGCCTTTACCAGAGGTTTATGCAGAGCTGTTGAAATTTCGGAGGTGGCAATAATTTTCTCGTGGATGGCTACTGGCGGCCAGAAAACGAACTCAAAGACTTTTTTCTTAATTTTTTTCACCGGAAGTTTTATCTTGCTGATATGTCTGAACCTGAACTGTAGTTGTTTTTTTGCACCAAGTCTCCTATCGTAAGAGCGAAAGATTTTCAACAAGAAAAAACCAATGTAATTTAGAATGTTGGGCTTCATTGAACGAATTCAAAGTACCGACAACTATATCTTTACTCAGCATATTATTTAAAAAAAAAATATTTTTTGAAATTTTTCCAGTAAGATTATTGTTCACAATTGAAATTTTTGATGCTTCAGACCTGTTGTGACCATATGTGACATAGTATTTTTTTTTCAGATATCAATTTTGCTGTAATTCTGCTTAATGTGAGTTCCAGTTATTATGACGTATTTTTCATTTCCCCTCGTCATTATAATTGGATTTTACTGTATGATCATAATTAACAACTCATAAAATGAAAAAGACATGACACATACGAATATTATTAATTCTGTGAAGAAAATAGTGAATTATGATTCCACAGGGTTCTAAATAATGCACTACTTAGTACTGTAATGTAACTCATTACGATACTGAAATAGAGAAATTAATATAAAACATATCCTCTATAACACAATTCGAAGTAAAAAATACTGAAAACTTAAAACACTCTCTAAATACATTTTCAGCTTGGTTTCGTCATAGAATAGTTCTTTCTCTAGAATGGATAATGGGATTGGTATACAAATGAAATATTTTTCCTCGTCTCGAAGAAAATATTCTGATTGCATAATGAACAAAAATTTTTAAAATATGAGAATAGCCGCATGCATGGTAGAAGAAAATATGTATTCTTCCAAAATGGCTGCATGAAGCATCCAACATCAAAAAAGCCGCCGAAACAAAAACCGCAAATAAAACGATCATCTGGTAACAATTTAAGAGATTTCCGATACGCATGGCGTATTTTATAAATTTATGATTACTATGGGTACTTTGAAAACTGTTTGGGTAAACAGAAATCATGGGATTCATCATCACCGAAAACTTGAAAAGATTCTTTTCACCCAAAATGTACTCCACCTGTCTCAGAGAGTTATCAATTCATGAAATACTTCTATCACATAGCATTCAAAACTGTAAAATTGTTGTTTCCAACACTTTCCCTTTTTTCCTTGCTCTTCGGATTAGGAAATTCATATTGAGGATGTTATGATGAAAAACGAAAAGAGGGATCATAATCAGGAGGGGATACGACCCCCCTGCGGGAGCCCATGTACAAGAATGAAAAGACATGAATTGGGAGAATGTTTAACGAGGAGGGCTCATGGATGAAAATTAAAAAAAAAATGCGGCAGCGGAACCCGATATTCCACGAGAAAGGGTCAGGTATAAGTATGGTTTGTTAACGTAGATTGAGGTTTGTGTCAACAAAACGCACCTGAAATTAAACGGATCATTGGTACTCTAAACCCCCAATCTGTCCAAACGCATTTACCCTTTCGAAAGAAGGCTAACACGAGTGTGGCAAACTTATCCGACCGATGTGTGCCTCGCACAAGGATTCGGAGATTAACTATTCGCGTCCCACTAATGATGGACGAAAAAGTTAGAGACGGGAAGTTGAAGGGATAAGTATTAAATCGTCAGGAAATACTCTTGTGGCAGAGGCCATCTGGAAATATACACGCGCAGTGAGCTGGCGCGACGGTGCCAGTCTCGCTCCTTCCACGATCCTCGTAGTCGTGCGTGGGAGTGAACCGCGTATTGTCGCGTGCCGACGTGTGGTTGCTTCAGGGTGCTCTGCCATGAGGGATATATAAGTCGTGCTTCTCGCGTGACCTGTAGCTGTCAATAAGTCCGTGAAAGTTCGAACATTTACTGAGGTTATGTTGTGATTCTCGCGAGGACTAGGTACTGGATTTTTACAGAGTGTCCTGTTTTTGAGTGCTCTGCCGAAAAATTCGCAAAAAGTTTTTGCGCAACAAGGTACAACTTTGTCAACTTCGACCGCAGCTTTTACGCGGTCTCTTCAATCGGTTCCTCGACGATGAGAACCTTTGTTCTTCGAATATATCATTCAATTTTCGATATTTCGTGAAAAGTTTGAAACCGAAAAAAAATTTCGTCAACCTCACTGACTTTTATTAATTTAATTCATTGCTCACAATTAATTTTCCTCAAGCCTTGATTCTGCATAAGTTCATATCATATTCCCATGACGTAAAATAAAATCCTCCGGAATTTTATAATCGAATAACCTCTTCATAAATGTCAATATAAGCTCACATCGAGGCTCACATGTATGTCAACTTCTTTTCCCATTGCATGGAAAATGTTGTGTGAATAGAATATTTTTCATATGCGAACGATAAAACAACTCAATATAAACAATTCCAATTTATTTATTATCCTGGGAAACAGCTATTTAATATTCACCGTTATTGTTCGCAAGATTCTGTCACAAAAATACAAAGTGAGTCAAAAATGTTCACCGTTATTGTTCGCAAGATTCTGTCACAAAAATACAAAGTGAGTCAAAAATGTTCACCGAGCTTTCTGTGGTTTCCAGTATATTGGAAAAAAGGTTCATGAAAAAACTCATACATATGCATGAAAATTGAGGGAAATTATCCTTTCGAAGTTGATAATATCAGAAAACATTTTTCGCGTAACTTCTAAACGTTGTTGAAGCCTCGGTGCTTCATACCTAGGGGCATACGTTCGGACATATTTATTTGTATGTACTTATTATTATTCACCAGAAGATTAATATGATGATATTACTTTATCCAACAGAATGGTCCAGGGTCCGCTAAAATCATTAACATGATTTTCTTGGCTCCATCGAATGCTTCTTTTCAAAAAAACGAATTCAAGAGAGGGAATTGTCCGAAGAATTGTCATGACTCACCCTCTAAAAACACCCTTTATAACAATAACAGAAGAATGGAAGTCAGAGGATAGATATATTTCAACAACATACATTCATACCCGAAATTTCAATCTGGTGTCATTGACCACTGAAAAGTTATGAGGAGAAGTTTTTTTAATTTTTCAATTTTGAAAGGATAATAATCACAAATATTCTTTTTGGGCCACTGGGCTATGAGTTTATCTATCAAACTAAACTTATTTCTCAATGTAGGTAATTAATATCACCCCAGGAAGTTCGGACACAATTTTGACTCACCCTGTTTGATCGTTTACCTCGTCCTTCACATACCTACGTTCGAGGCACATGTTGCATAAAGATATTTGAGTTTAATTTCAGAATGTTCATGTTTCCTTCCACTTGGTTGAACATATTTCGTAAGACAACATCGAGGACAACATATTCGTAAAGCACTTGCTTTATCCAAACAAAATTCGTTTGTTACATCCTCGGTTACTTTTCACCCAAAGGCTTGATCATTCTTCCAGAATTTGAAATAATTGTAATGGGCCAACACAGTGGATCGTTATGGAAATTCATTGTAAAGACTCATGGTTTTTGACTTAGTTATTCACGTACCTATAGTTCAGGCACTTGTTGCATAAACATATTTGAGTTACTTATTCCAGAATGTTCATGTTATCCTCCACTTGGTTGAACATGATCAGGAAAGCTCTCGCTTTTTCCAAAGCAAAATTCTGGATTATCGTATGATATATCCCACCCAAAAGATCATTCCTTTCAAATGTGGAATGAATTTTATGCAGCATAAGAGAAAATCTTTCTCAGGATTGGTAGATTAGTTAATGATGAAAATTCGATGACATTATTTTCAGTATCATTCAGGTATTTTCTTCCATTATTCCAAGTAATACAAACTGAGATACACACCATTTGAATTTGGTTGAGTACAGTTCATAATCTGGCAAAGCCGAGGGCAGAGCATAGAAATAATTTTTTCCAAACAACTTGCATTTATATATTCCCGAGTATATTCCTTATGTTCTGCACAATAACCTTCTTTAGTTATCTTGTTGAGAGGAAGTCTCGCAAGTTCTTGAAAAAACAAAAACGAACTATTCCACTTGCTATTGAACTTACCATATCATTATTAGTGAATCATTGTTTTCGACATTATGATATTAGAAAGGGTTATGATCGAGGTTATGCTCTGGTTTATGAATAAGGGTGTAGCGTTCCCACACTGCTTTAATTAAGTAGAAAAAAAACAATAATAAGAAATGAAATAAAAATCACACACTATCTTGAAAAATGTGTGAGTGCCTCATATATTTATTTGAGGCATCAGCCAGCACCCATGCACTTTCCTTTCATTGGTAAGTCACTATTTAGCGTTCAGACACTAAAAATTTTTCCACTATACCACTGTTTATGAAACAATAATTTTCTTTAATTCTCCACCAATTCTTTTCAAAATGATTCCGAATAGTGTAGGTTCTAAGCAAAATTCTTTTTATTATGGAAAAATATTCATAATTTTCCTCAATCTATGAGTGTTAACAGATTGAAGCACGGATTTGAGTTAATCCAAGCATCACAAACTTGCAGATCAGGTCAAAATACAATAAAAGGAGTAAGAAAAAGAAAAATTCTTTGCCCCCACGGAGGCCACATCGAGAACATTTTTGAAACATAGATGAATTCAAAATTGTAATAATCGAAATGAATATCGTTTTCAATTCACAGGCTCATGGATCTTTTATCATGAGGTTGGAGAAATGATATTAGATATACCTGAGGATATACCGGAACCAGTATATCTCTCATCTCAGTGACAAAATCTAATAATATTTCTCCAACCTCAGATTTCTGAAACTGGGAATTGAAAATGGGGTTCAAATCGATGATGACTATTTTGAATTCTTCTATTTTTCAATAATGATAGTAAGAATAAAGTGCGATTTCAATAATTTCTCAACTTGCTTTTCAGTTTCTGAAATTAATCTCACCCTATCCCTAAATTCATGAAAATTTTGCCTATAACTTTCCTCCAGTATCAGTCAAGATAAGCATTCAATATCATGAAATAATTTTTTTTTGATGATCGCAGATGAGATTGCAACTCATTCAGGGATAATTGTGCAGTTTCACCGAGATTCCCACTGGCCAATATAAAATAGCCATATTATAAGATAACATTTCCGAAAGTTTTCCGTTAAAACTATTGTTTTCTGAAACAGTTCATGGTTTTGAATTACAGACTCTGAAACAAAATCAATAAGATTATATCATCAATGCTTCGTATATTTTTGCATACAGTTCTTAGCACCAAATCAAACTGAAAAAGTTGTTGCATCCCAATGAATCAACAATGACGATCTTTTGACACCGAGATTTGAACACTTAACGTGAATTTTTTTCGCGAAGTTAACAAAGGAATTTCTTTCTAGAATCTTCTCTCGACCTGTTGAATACAGAATTTCCAATTCAAGCTCAATTAACATTCTTCAATATATCCCTAGAAAAAGCTGCAGATAACCATAAGATTTGCCATAAGCTTCTGCAAAAACATCAACCGGGAACACATCAAATATCTATTCGGATATTTCCTTTCACTTTCCTGAAATTGAGAAAAAGCTACCAATAAATTTTGTAAATCAGAAACTCTCTTCCTTTGTGTCTGAATTTTCGAAACAGTTTTCGTAATAAGTACTCGAGATTTCTTTATAAGGGTTCACCTCATATAGAAGCTTTTTCTTGATTATAAATTGGCAATGAAGTATCACATATATAAAAATGTTATTCTCCGAAATTTAATAGGTTTACTGCCTCGATCAGGACGCAATCAATGATAAAAGCGAGGATAATAGCTGACGGACTCTTGAGCGTTGGAGACCGAGTTTGCACATTCAACTTTCTATTATTATTAAACGTACCTATACTGAGTAAACGTGGCAAACTGCAATGACTGTGATTCAGGTTGCCTTCTTTCATGAAACAAAAGTGTGGATTCAAGAAATTGCAACATATCGCAGATTTCTCACTGCCTGTACACCTTTCTAGATCATATTCTGTGTTCGATTGAAATCATCGTGAAATTGATAATCAGATACAGTAGAATCCGTTTATTATGACTCCGGCTATACTGACCAATCGCTTATAATGACGCAAATGCAGTGTTAAGTTTGGTTTCATTCAAAACTCCTTACAACAGGGTCCGGATATAATGACTTCGCTTATAACGAGGCTTATAATGACATGTCGCTTACAATGACATGATTTCAGATACAACAACATGATTTTTCGAAAATTTTTCCGGTTATAGTGACCGCTCGATCGTTTTCTGAAGCCACCCTACCCTTTTTAATGCGTTGAGGTTTGATACGATACGAGACATACGCGTGACGACATGCTTTTTAGTATAATCCAGATCCTTGAAGAGATTATTGGTGTTTTGTGGACAAAATGACATCCGTTGAAGCCATTTCTAAGTTCTTAGTTGTACAATGGTGTAAGAAGCTATTATTTCAAGTCAAAAAAAAAAACACAAACTAAAATTTCAGATTATTTTTCTAAAAAATGAAAAAGTTTTTTATATTTAGTCTTTTTTGTAAGGAAAGCAATTTTTTTATTTTTTCATCAAAGCAAAATCTGAATTTCTCGTTCTTTTCTTAAACTGAATCCAAGAAAAATATTATCAATTTTGCTGAAATTCCGCTTTATGTGACTTCCGGTTATTATGACGAATTTTTCATTTCCCCTCGATGTCATTATGAGCGGATTCTACTGTATCTTTAAATATATTTTAATGACATAAGCTAAATTCAATGATCGGCTGTAAGAGTATGAATACAGGATGTTGACTCAAATAAACCATTGAATTGACCATATTTCTGCAAATAGCTTCAGAACCAAATTTCATCAGGCCTGTTTAAATCTCGGTTAAAATTATTATGTGAATGGGTTATAATCTCGGTGATTATCAGTTGCTTTGTTTCTGAAGATTTCACAATTTCCACCGCCCCCAAAAAATGAATCCAATGTGATTATTCACTTCGCCATCCATCACATGATGAAGGCCACAAGTTTTTCCCATTATCGTGGTGTAATCTTAGTGGCATATCCGAGATGAAAAATATCAGAGATTTAAGGTAGGTAGTTTTGACTTCGCACCACTCTAGTGCTTCTTGTGGTCCTCCTGAGAAGTCAAAACTTAGACTGAAATGATCATCTCATTCGATTCTTATTCATTGATATCATTATTATTGTTCCATCTTAATTTCGACAACACTAAAATTTCAATGATTATCAATATTTGTTTGCTCCAGCTTCATTTCGGTAGAGTTTAACCGAGAACAAAGATCTTTATGTGAGCGGCTCTGGTCACTGCTTTGGGATGTTTTAGTTAAGGTTCACGTCTGCAGAGAAAATTAGACACCTGCAAAAATTAAAGCAGTTGAGTCCACTCCTGAAAATACTTCGAATTTTGTTCGAAAGTGGGACTTTCCCCTTGGCAGATGGAGCCGGATTGAAGAAGACGCAATAATTTCGTATCTCCTATGAAATGGCTGATTACAGTTCTCCCTAAATTACCGAGACTTTTCCCAGGTAACTCGAAGCAAGTCCGGAACTCATTTCTTGTTGTGGGATCTGTAGGATCTGAATGATTCTCCTTTCAGGAGATAAACAAATAGTTTTACCAAGATACACAAAATTAAACTCTGATAATGGGGAAGAGGAAGAGCTTGAAATTAATAAGATAAGCAAGATTCAAGATTTGACAAAGCAAAAAATCAAACTGCCATATGTTTTCATCAAATCTGTTCAAAATGGACCAAACATTTCAAAAATCAATTATTTATGGGATGCTCGATTGTCTCCTCTGCTTCCATGTCAGGATATCAATTCGATTCCATTTGAAAAGCATCCTATTAGAACTTCCATGTTCTGTTCTCCAACGATTCAGATCAGACCGAATTTCCATGGAAGATCTAATCCAAGAACTCAATCTTGAGAGGGTGACTTTCTTGCTTTCCGTTAAAGTTTACCAACTTCTTTCTCTTCTAGCATCCTCGAGAAGCCCTCACTTTTAAGGACGTGCGAATTTATGTGTAACTTTCCTCCACTTAAGAGATCTCTATTTTTATAGTTACATAGTTTTGAGTGTTGTCAAACCCTTTTTATATTGTTTATATGTGGAAGTCCCAAATAATGCATAACATTTATTTTTTAATGTGAAAGTCCCTAAATTCATTTCTTCTAGATGGAGAAATGTATGAAAGTTAAAAGACTTCGGTTAACTCAAGATTTTTTTCGTCCAGGCCGCATTTGTCACATTGTCAAAAGTTATCAAATCTCATGTAGAGCCAAGCTGATAACTCTACATTCTTTAACATTACAAAATTGGTGATACATCAACTATACCCGAGACTACAACTTTTTAACCTAACGAGATAATGAAAAATGAAGTCCACCATTACGGTCGTCCTTTTCAGTGGAACTCATAATGTTATCAACTGCGTTCCTCTATCTTCTTTTGTTTTCGAGTTATAGGCCAAAATTGATAATTGGGCAACTTCAACTTTGATTATTATCTCCGTTTCTTTTCGTGATAGAATGTTGAAATTTTAATCCCATACAGCTCATAGCAAGCCAGTGGCGTACCACGTTTACAATCAATTATAGAAAAGAATAACTATCCTTCTAAATTTCTAGGAAAAATTCTAAACGAAGAAAACTTGAGTACCACATAACACGGAAAGATAAAAAACCAAAAATATTTGAAAAGAACTTATGTTGAAAATGTAGGAAAACAAATAGAAAATATATTCAACATTCGACATTTATGACTCACTTTCGACGCAAATTATATAGGGTAACTGGTTAGTGATTGACACCAAATTTCAAAGTTTTTTCTTTTTGTTTATTTTTAGTCAACAACCTCTTCTCGTAAAGTTTTTGCTCCTGACAAATAAGTGCTTAAATTTTTAAGCAAGGGAATTTCTTTTATTATTAAAAAAAATTTTCTGATTGTTTTTTGTTTCAGAGACTGGGAGAGAAAACTCGAATTAAGTTTTCGGGAATATGCAAAGACCTCCCAGACAATATTTCAATATATATCTGAGATCAAAATTCCCAATCAATTTTTCTCAAAACCGGTGCGACTAGGCGATGCCAAACAAGAGCACCTATTTTCAAGAAAAAAATATCAAAGTTCATTCATTTGATGTAAAACTTGTAAAATGATGAATGTTGAAAAAGTTCAATGTAACTTAGGTCTCGACGTTTGCCAGTTCGAGAGTCTGGTATCTTCAGGAGTTATATTTCAGGAGATGTTCTCACTGGACTGAACTAATCCACGACGATGGCTAAAATGCTTGAAAGAAAAGGCTACATTGAACGATGGCCGCGAAAACCTCAAACAATTCGGAAAATAGTTGTTACTAAAATACCCCTCGCCTATGAATGTGAAACTGGCAACAGTTCTGCCAGCAACAGATTTAGCGTTCAACCGGTGCGCCGTAACTGGTGATCCCGCGGCACGGCCGACAGACGAGTTAGTTAGCGTCTTTAAAAACATTGCAACATAGTGGAATGGTATCATATTTTGAAATGAAATTTTGTTTATGTATTAACTAGGGATAATAGTAGACTATATCCATTTCCGTAAAAGGGTGGGCGGAGGAATAAAAAAGGACTTTGAAAATACATAATTCCGATTATTATAAGTTCTATAAAAACCAACAAAAAGTTGTCCCATATGTTGACTTGGTTTTTTGTGTTGGTTTTGATATGAACAATCATTCCTAATCGATGAAAGTGATTGTCGGGCCGTAGGAGGAGTACAGGGGGTATCTGAAAAATACTGTACTCTTATTACTCAATGTTCTATGAAAACTAAAAAAAAAGTTGTCCCATATGTTGACTTGGTTTTTTGTGTTGGTTTTGATATGAACAATCATTCCTAATCGATGAAAGTGATTGTCGGGCCGTAGGAGGAGTACAGGGGGAATCTGAAAAATACTGTACTCTTATTACTCAATGTTCTATGAAAACTAAAAAAAAAGTTGTCCCATATGTTGACTTGGTTTTTTGTGTTGGTTTTGATATGAACAATCATTCCTAATCGATGAAAGTGATTGTCGGGCCGTAGGAGGAGTACAGGGGGAATCTGAAAAATACTGTACTCTGATTACTCAATGTTCTATGAAAACTAAAAAAAAAGTTGTCCCATATGTTGACTTGGTTTTTTGTGTTGGTTTTGATATGAACAATCATTCCTAATCGATGAAAGACATTGTCGGGCCGTAGGAGGAGTACAGGGAGAGTCTGAAAAATACTGTACTTCTAATATTCAAAGTTCTATAAAAACCAAAAAAGACGTTGTCCCATATGTTGACTTGGTTTTTTGTGTTGATTTTGATATGAAAAATCATTACTAATCGATGAAAGTCATTGTCGGGCCGTAGGACGAGTACAGGGGGAATCTGAAAAATACTGTATTCTTATTACTCAATGTTCCATGAAAACTACAAAAAAAGTTGTCCCATATGTTGACTTGGTTTTTTGTGTTGGTTTTGATATGAACAATCATTCCTAATCGATGAAAGTCATTGTCGGGCCGTAGGAGGAGTACAGGGAGAGTCTGAAAAATACTGTACTTCTAATCTTCAAAGTACTATAAAAACCAAAAAGGACATTGTCCCATATGTTGACTTGGTTTTTTGTGTTGATTCTGATATGAAAAATCATTACTAATCGATGAAAGTCATTGTCGGGCCGTAGGAGGAGTACAGGGAGAGTCTGAAAAATACTGTACTTCTAATATTCAAAGAACTATAAAAACCAAAAAAGACGTTGTCCCATATGTTGACTTAGTTTTTTGTGTTGATTTTGAAATGAAAAATCATTACTAATCGATGAAAGTCATTGTCGGACCGTAGGAGGAGTACAGGGGGAATCTGAAAAATACTGTACTCTTATTACTCAATGTTCTATGAAAACTAAAAAAAAAGTTGTCCCATATGTTGACTTGGTTTTTTGTGTTGGTTTTGATATGAACAATCATTCCTAATCGATCATATCAAAATCAACACTAAAACCCAAGTCAACATATTCGACAACGTCTTTTTTGGTTTTCATAGAACTTTGAATAATGGAAGTACAGTATTTTTCAGATTCCCCTGTACTCCTCCTACGGCCCGACAATGACTTTCATCGATTAGAAATGATTGTTCCTATCAAAATCAACACTAAAACCCAAGTCAACATATGCGACAACGTCTTTCTTGGTTTTCATAGAACTTTGAATAACAGAAGTACAGTATTTTTCAGATTCCCCCTGTACTCCTCCTACGGCCCGACAATGACTTTCATCGATTAGGAATGATTTTTCATATCAAAACCAACACAAAAAACTTAGTCAACATATGGGACAATTTGTTTTTTAGTTTTCATAGAACATTGAGTAATAAGAGTACAGTATTTTTCAGATTCCCCCTGTACTCCTCCTACGGCCCGACAATGACTTTCATCGATTAGTAATGATTTTTCATATCAAAATCAACACAAAAAACCAAGTCAACATATGGGACAACGTCTTTTTTGGTTTTTATAGAACTTTGAATATTAGAAGTTATTTTTCAGACTCTCCCTGTACTCCTCCTACGGCCCGACAATGACTTTCATCGATTAGGAATGATTGTTCATATCAAAACCAACACAAAAAACCAAGTCAACATATGGGACAACTTTTTTTTTAGTTTTCATAGAACATTGAGTAATAAGAGTACAGTATTTTTCAGATTCCCCCTGTACTCCTCCTACGGCCCGACAATCACTTTCATCGATTAGGAATGATTGTTCATATCAAAACCAACACAAAAAACCAAGTCAACATATGGGACAAATTTTTTTTTTAGTTTTCATAGAACATTGATTAATAAGAGTACAGTATTTTTCAGATTCCCCCTGTACTCCTCCTACGGCCCGACAATGACTTTCATCGATTAGTAATGATTTTTCATTTCAAAATCAACACAAAAAACCAAGTCAACATATGGGACAACTTTTTTTTGGTTTTTATAGAACTTAAAATAATCGGAATTATGTATTTTCAAAGTCCTTTTTTATTCCTCCGCCCACCCTTTTACGGAAATGGATATAGTCTACTATTATCCCTAGTTAATACATAAACAACATTTCATTTCAAAATATGATACCATTCCACTATGTTTCAATGTTTTTTAAGACGCTAACTCGTCTGTCGGCCGTGCCGCGGGATCACCAGTTACGGCGCACCGGTTGAACGCTAAATCTGTTGCTGGCAGAACTGTTGCCAGTTTCACATTCATCCCTCGCCTTCCTATAATGATTGAGATGAAGAAAGTTCACTCCTATTCGATGCGTTTTCTTGATAGTAGCCAATGTGTGAAATTTAGACTCTTTAGGATACTTCAATAAGTGTTGCCTGGAAGTCATCTTCAGGGGGCTCTAGCACCTTAACGAAGCATTTTCGTACTATATGATTAAGGACGAAAGCGTCTCAAATAATGTCTACAACATCCACTAGAAGTTTGTTGGTCTAATTTTGGGACTCCCTGTATAAATTTTATTCAACGGTCGTACATTTCTTTCTCGTTCTGCAATGGTTTCTTGATGGCGATGAATCAGTTCATTCCAGGCATGATAATTACATCAAAATCGATTAATGCTCTGCAGTTGAAATCCAAGCATCTGACGAATGTCCGAAAAAAAAACAACTTCGACTTCCGTTCCGCAGACCCTATCAGTTCGCTAATCCCTCTTTCATCCTGCTCCGAGTAAATTTTCGCTCGAATACAAATTTCTTTTCCGATGTGCTTGCCGGTTTCAGATTCGCAGCGATGTTTACCCGTAGTTGGTATTTCTAATTACATGATTATAATGGGACTTTTTCTCGTCAGGCAGGCCGAGCACGTAAGCTTGTTTTATGAATGAGAGGCAGGGAGGGCATTCATCGAATCCTAATTCCATTATTTTTTAAGGAGGTCGCAGCGGTGAGACTACCCAGTACGGGAGAAGAAGGAAGTTCCGATAATTTATGGCTTACCAGGTTCGTGTCCTTTTTCGAGTCTTGGGGAATTCGATCCTGATATTTGGTTGAGTGAAGGACTGAAATTAGATAGGTGTATCTTATCAAGATTCCTTGAACGTTATCATTTCTCATTGCATATTTCACATCCTTGTAAACTCATGATTGAAAAATGGTTTCACAGGAACAGGATAAATTGGTAGATGAAAGAAACTAGCCTTTTTTTTGGACTAATGCCGACGTTTCGTTGGACTTTTCCAACTTTTTCAAGGCTGTAAAATTTATTCTGCGTTAGATAATTGCTATGAAGTGAATAAACATGAAAACCTACACAAGCATAATATAAATATAAATAACAAAGAATTCATACTAGAAAACACCGCACAACACACATTTACACAAACTCACCGAGTCCAACAAAGCTACAATCAAAACTACAAATGTCTGAAATATACTGCTATCGTCCAAATGGCGCATAGGTACACTGAGGTGAAAAAGGGCTTCAAAACAGAGCAACTGTCCATCAGGGGAAGCAATCCAAGCCACACAATTTCTCTCCGAAATCACCAGTCTAAACATCTATTGCATATCTCTGTCCATCCAAAACTACCACTATCAGGCACCATTTCACCCTCTTACTAAAACTGAAAACACGAAAAACAAACACATAAATACACTAAACTGCTAATGCTCCGTCCGTCCAGTTCTATCAAGGACGTTATACGTATTGTAGGTTGTCTACATTTCAAGGAGGATCAATATTAATCTTGATTGATCTGTGATTGACTGTATCATTTACTTTGATATGAATCATTTTACTAATATCACGTTTCAACCAGTTGTCTTCTCTGTCTAAAATTACAACATTATCAAAGTTGAAACAATGGTTGGTCTCGAAATGATGTGCTGCCAGTGCAGTTTGCTACTTTTTTTGTTCATTCTTATCCTTAAAGTCATAATTATGTTGTTTAATTCTTTTTTTCAATAGTTGTTTGGTTTGTCCAATATAGGCTTTAGAGCACGACATACATGAAATTTTATACACACTGTTGGAACTGTCAAGTGTCGGTGCCCTATCTTTCAATCTGGAAAACAATAAAGATGTTGTTTTTGTATTATATAATGCAAACTTTGTGGAATCAGAATGTGCCTGAACAAGTTTTCAAATCTTGAGTGAAACCTCTGAGACATACGGAAATCTAAAATATGAATGGTCAGTTATTGGGGTTCCTGATTTGGAATCAGGATTGTATTCGTTAATGATTCTGTTCATTAAGTTTGATGGATAATTATTCATTCGCAGAACCTTCTTGATCTTCGATAGATTCTCCTCATGAAACTCACGATCACTAAGCTTAATAGATCTAAACAATAGGTTCTTTATAAATGCAATTTTGTATGATTTAATGCACTCTTGATTAATTGTAATTAAGAATTATCATTTCTGTCGAAAGGTCTGAGTTTTTCGAATTTTCAGACGATTGTGGTCTTGAACGTTGAGAGTTTGATAACTAAACCAGATTATTGCCCAATTTAATATTTAATAAAAATAATAAATTAAATAGTTCTGAATGTTCATGATCTTTCAGAATTATGACAAGAAATTCAGAGAGGCAGTAATGGACTCCTGCCGGTCAATCAATTTTTTGATCAGCAGAATTTTCAATGTCCCACTGAAAGAAAATCATTTTTGAAATGAGTTATTCTATTCAATAATTGTAACCTTACATGTAACGTTGATAAGCTTTCGAATATAAGGCCTGAAAATTCCAAACAGAGACCGATCAGATAGAATCGGTCACAACGTTGAAGATTTTCAAAGTTTTTCATGTTGAAAATATTTCCTATTTGATAAAAAATATTTCTACTTAACATAAACCACCTGAAGTTCCATTCAAGTTTGGGAGATCTCCAGAACCCTCATGCCTCTAATACGAGAAATAAATTTGCTTTGGAGAAACCGCATTATCGAATCACCTCAACTGAAAGGTTCATTGACAATTGGGGCCCTACTTTTCATAAAAGAAATGCGACTGAAAGCTGCTGCATATGTCATACTGAAATTTTAAAAAGCGATATTTTCACACGATTGCGATAATTTGTTTCACTGTCTACAGGCTGGTCAGATTTCGATAATTGAGCATGCATCCCCGACTACATCTCCTGATTTAAAAGAGATAAAACCGAGGATAGACCTATATTGATGTCATGTTCTCTTTTTTCGGAAAAACATAAATTACTGAACATCACACCGCTATGGTGTCTAGTGCTGTAGAGGGTGATTTTGGAATTTGGTGAATTTTTATACATGGCTATACCTTCCGCAGTACTGCAACTACGCTCTCTAATTGAAACCATATTTTGGGCAATTTTTTTCAACATTTTTAATTAAGGATATCGCAATTTTCGTGGGGTTCCAAATGTGAGAGCAATTAAACGAAAATTTATTGTTGTCATCAAATCATCAATGTTTTCAATTACTTTTTTTTTGCGTTGAGAAATCATAGTAAAAACCGAAAATTTCGAGTCTATATCTTCCTACGGACGATTCTGCAACAGTTGCACCACCGTCGAAAGAATGCCTGCTTCTCAGAGCGTGTTATTCTTACGGTGACATACAAAAATACCCCTTAGCTTCTATCCATTCTGGGCAACTAGGTGAAACTGTGAAATATTGAATTGAGTCAACCAAGCAATATATTATTTCGGAATATTTTATAACATGATATAGGTGCCTTTATTTCAGAAATTGTCTAAGAAAAGTTTTCTGAAAATTCATCATAGCACACTATGCTTTCCACAAGGCTTTACATTCGAAAAAAAAAATTTTAATTTCACTAAAATTTTGATAACACCGGTAAGAAGTACTGAAAAAATTTCTATTTTGAGAGCGTAGTCACAATCGAGGTTACAATACTGCTGGAGTTATACCGATTTATTAATCTTTTCGAGAAAATAACATATTTATCAGTGATTTTTATCTCATAGATTAGGAGATGCAGGACTAAAACATCGAAATCTGACCACCTCTACTTGGAAACTTCAACGTAATTGTAATCTTTCGATTTTATCCGATATATTCATAATGCTGATTAAATGAATTATATTTTTATAGAAAATTTTGATCAGCAGAATCTCTGTTCAATATATATGTTCATACAAATGATCAGTTTATTTGCTGAAGAATAACTCACGCATGAAAGACATCAAAGATACTGCGTTTGTTTTCTTCTGGAAGAGAGAGGAGTTGAGGATGATATTTAAATATATACTGGGTGAGTCGGGAGGAATGGCCCAAACTTCAGGGGTGTTTTCTGCAGGTCGAAATAATTTGAAAAAAACTTATATCTTGTCATCCGACTTCCAATTGTTTTTAAACTATATGGCCAAATATTATTTAGATATAAAGTTTCCCGAACCATAGACTGGTTGCGATGGTCCTATTTGTTTTCCTCCAATCATTCGAATCCATCAGAAAAGCAACGTCAGCCCTTCGCAGACGAAATCGATTGTGTTTGGGGGATTTTTGAGCATTTATTTATGAAATATAGTATAGATGAAACCATTTTGATGTAGAAAATATTTTTTTTTCATAATGACGTTATATACATTTAAAAAAATGAAAATCGGTTAACAACATAGGTATGAGTTTCTTGAAATTATTTCGACCTGGAGTTTGGATCGTTCCTCCCGACTCACAATGTATATAGTTGAAAATACTGAAATTTGACACAAAACAGCCTTTTTAACCTTGCATTTCAAAAATATCGGATAACGAAATGCAGAAAGTAGGAGTATTCAAAATGATGTATTCTTGATGGAATTATTGTTTAATAACGAATTATTGCTGCGTTCGTATAAATGTTCATCTCTTTTCAGGCAATATAACGAAGTCAATCGCAACAAATACTGTTACATCCCGTCTTTCACGACCTTTTCAACCCGCCTATCGCTTGACCCAAGACAGATTTCGTTTTATCTGTCGTCAATCTTCCATTGTCCGCTTTTTTCAACCGAAAACCCCAATATGAACGGTCAATTTTATTCTGTCCTAAGAGTGCGGAAGCTCTTGAGCGTCCCCCTTGAATCAACCCAGAAAGTCGGGGTCTATTCGTCATAGCTCCGCAGGAAATCGAACACAGATAGCTTACAAATTTCACCTCGGAAGGTCGATGCGGGGTACTTTGTACTATTGAAACTTTCCCACGACTTCCTCTCGGCCTCTTATCTGCGGTCCTGGATCCCGAGATCTCCGAATAGTTTCACGAAGCGCCATCCAAAGCCCTTGTAATCTCTGATGTTGGTTCAAGTTGGTTTCTTCGAAATATAATTTTGTCCAATATGGGGAAAAGGGCTGATATTATAAGCTTTGGCTTTTTGAAAGGCTGATACAACTATGGATTTGGTGAATACATCTCCAAGTTCCATTTCATGAAAACAACTTGCGCAATTTTGTGGAAATTAGATTCTGAAAATTGTCAAGAGTAATCATTTCAATTTTTTACTTCAATATGATTCCTAGTTTATTGAAAAGATGTTTTCACATTATTGATTGTTTTCAAAAAACGTGTCTTTCAAACATCTTAACGGAATGAATAATCAACTTTCGTTCCATTCAAACAACAAAAGTTGTTGGTCCTTACTTCCAGCGCCTATTAGACGATTCTGGAGCATCAGAAATGTTGGTACTAAGTCCATAGGTTGAGATATAGAGTGCGTTTCATGAAACGTTGATCCTGTCTCTAGGACATGAAGGAAACTGGTGTGTTCTGTGAAAAAAAAAACTCGTGACGCGATCTGCATTCAAGATAAAAGGAGTGAAAAAAGTAAAAAGTCATAAAAATTTCTTATGATTTTGCCGAAACCACTGACAACATCGCAATGAAACTTTATACAAAGTATAACAGTTTCTGGAATCAGATAACTGCAACTATTAAGGCCTATTGGATTTTTTGGTGATTCAATGATATTCTAAGAAAAAGTTGTAAGATTTGTATGTCTACCGAAAAACAACAATAAATGTATTATTATTATTATTATTATAAATATATCAAAAACGAAAAATCTTGAAAAAGCCTAGATCCTAATTGCTACACCGCCTTCCAGATTCAATTGTTTCCCCTTACGTTTTGTTTATATACGTCTCACCTATACCAAAATAACTGAAACTACAATTCTATAATCAAATAATCGGTCAATTCTCTCCCGTGACGCGGATTCTTCGGGGGTACGTTACGCAAGATATTATTTGTAGACATCAGTTGTACAACAGCTGACAATAAATACTACTGCTTGGGTGAAGTACTTCGATATTTCACAATTTTACCCAGTTGCCTAGATTCGATCGAGGCTGAGGGTCATTTTTGCATATCACCGGTACATATCATGGGTGATTCGCGACTAGGCGACGTATGTATTTTGACGAATGGTCTTCATAGCTCTGAGCAGAAGGCATTTTTTCAACTCGCTTGATATTTTCTCATTTTTCCATGCTGAAATACCAAAAAAATTTTTTTATTATGTTATTCGGATAGATAAACTATATTGATATGAAGTTTCATTTGAATCCGTTCGGTAGTTCTCATGTGAAACAGTAATAAAAATCTTCTCATCCTCACACCCTCACAAACTTTCGCATTTATAATATTAGTAGGATAGGATGGTAGGATAGTAGGATTAGTAGGATGTTTTTTATGATGATGCATCCACTGAATTTGTTTTCACGTCTGACTCTCATAGAGGGCGCTTGTTACACGGTATTGAACATAAATTTCTCAATATTAGATTCATTCAGAAAAGTTCCAAGTGTACTCAAACATGATTCAATTCAATTTTCCACCCAGGAAGATACATTTAATGAAACTCGATACCATGTATGGACCGATTATGAAATGAAGTAATAATGACTATAGTAATTAGACAACAAATGACATGATGAATATTTAAAAAAGGCTGATAACAAAAAATAGAATTCAATTTGAGTAGGTATTCATAATGTATCATTTTTGCTAAAAAATTCTCTAATCTTCCAAATGAGCGGAACTCACCTATATCTTCCAATTTTCGAAATAATTTTCTCACTGCACCATAAACTTCTTTTGAAGATGCTACCAAATTGTGTAATCCAAGGGCTTCAAATCACATGACCGCGGACTCCGATTAGACCAATGAATCGGAACTTCTACACCTCTACCAATTATTGGTTACTCGACCAATTACCATCTATCAGTATGCGGTGGAGCTCCATCATACTTACTAATTAATAAAAATAATAAATAATAACTTCTACAATTTTCATACCAGCATCGGTTATTATTTCATAATTTTGAAATCAAAATTTTCAGAAAACACCTTCTTGGTGAAAATAAAATAATATTCAAGTTCACTTGAAATATTGCCTAATCCTTTCACCCTCTGTGTGGGTCAGTCATAAAAAAAAATTAAATCGAATAGCATCCAAAACATAATCGTACATAACCGGTGCTGGAAGTTAGCTGTAAGTTGAAATTATGTCCAATATTGAGTGCTTAATCAGTGCATTTCAGTGCTGTTTGAATAAAACCAAACCAAAAGTTTCAAATCAGTGCCTATTTGTGTGCTTTTGGAACTAATGATTAAAAATTAATAGTTTTCATCATATCCTGGTTTATTTACTTTGGCGTAAACTCCAAGCACAACACGTAAAATTTCGAATTTCCATGAAATTTATGTGTCCTTGATGCGACTACGATATCATTTTTAGTTTAAAAGTATTTGAGTGTTGTTTTACAGCAAGTGTTAAGTCAGGAAAAAGTTGGAATTCTCAAGCTATCTAAAATATTTAGTGCTCTAATAGTGCCAAGTGGTGAAGTATAAATGTATGATAGCCCTCTAATAGTTTTTTAGCTATTAGCAATTATATACTTTATTACAGCGTAGCCATCTGTTGAGCGGAAGGAGAAATGCGAAGCTGGCTTGAACATCTGAATGAGATCGTAAACATCGAATTCAAAGTGGTGGTCAGACGATGAAAAATATTCGTATCTAATGTGTCTGGTTAACCAGCGGTCGAAGATCTCGTGTAGCACTCGTGAGATATTATGAACACTAGGTGTCGATTTGAAATTTTTTGAGCAGTGTGAGCTCACTTCGTACCTCCAGGGAGAATAAAGAAATTGTATAGAAATAAGAATCTGCCCATTCGAAAGGAATATCATTATTAAAAGTTGTTTTGATTCGAAATTTTTGTTTCGATGACAGCAAAAACGCATAATTTTTTTATGTTCGTTACCTCAGAACTTTTGTCTTGTTCAACCGATTTCAATCCTCTTTTATTCGGAAGTTGGTTCTGATAATGATATCTATGAGAAACTCATATAAGTAGGTCTCGAATTTGCATCAAGTATGTATATTGAATGATGCTTTCAATGAAGAAACGGCATAAATTCATAATGAAATTTCCCAACTTTTCGTTAACTTCGTCGGACTGCAGAAAAGCCCTATGAAATTTTTCAACAATTAGAAAGCAATGGAGTTATGTGTCAGGTAACCTCAGTTATTGATCCTTTTTTGATTATTTCATTTTCTCCTCATCAAATAGCTTATATTTTTTCTACAATAAAAAAAATTCAATTGAATGAGATGATTTCTGGCTTGAGGTTAAATGAAATATTTTTTCGATTATTGTTTTTTGACTTCAATATTCATTTTGCTAAAAATTACTAGTAAAGTTAATAAAAATCCATGAATTTGATAATCACCATGAGCTGAGTTTCTTATTTCGTTTATGACAATGCCTGCATTCACCGAAGAATGTTGCCACCGCTCCGCTACAGCTACCTAGCATAAACAGAAAGCGCTCCCAAAATGCCCGCTTCTCCGGAATGTGTTGATTTTGTAGCGTATGTGCCACCGGACGATTCCACAACAGTTCCACAACTGTTACGTTCGGTGAATGCAAGCAATGTTGCCAGTAGTTTCGGAAAAATCATAAAAAACGTGTAAAATTGTTTTTTCTCTCTTGAATACGAATGGCAATACTGAAATTTTTCACTTAACAAACCCCAATTATTTTTCAGTTTTCCGTCTTTCCCAGAGAAGGGATCATTTTTCTTCGAAACACTTTATATAATAACATAACATTGCATGCCACGGAAAGGCTATCTCAGATGTTATCGCAACGATAAACATATTCGACTTCATATACTTCTTGAAGTATCCTCAATAGCAGTCCTCAATAAAAACCTAAGGCTTTATAGTGAAGGAGATACTCCAGGAATAACAATGATTCGCTACTATTGTTGATGATTTCTGCAGTTGTCTGAGTTTATGCACGAAGGAGAGGGTGATAATGCAATTGGTTTTCTAACAAGAGTCGAACAGATTAAGAAATAGTTCAACACATGTTCAAGATCAAATGAAATCCCATGGTTACTGTAACGATTGTATATTTGAGTGGATGGAATCCCATTGCTCTTTTGTTTTCCCCATCAGACCTGATGGTAACGGTTCTAGCGCTTCTTGGTTTTACGCAAGAATTATTGAAAGGGATGATTCTAACAGCTCTCATTTACGAGATCCACGATAAAACCAGACGTGCAATGGCCCTAGGCTTGGATGTTTGGGTTGTCATGATTGTAATAATTCTGTTACAATTCTCACACGGTGTTATGGCGTGACTTCCTTTTCTCGTTCTAGACAAGGAGGTAACAGTTTTCATGAGAAATTCACTGATGAACATCCGATTTAGTTTCCTGTCATAGAAGCATTGGGATTAAGAATATTGGATGGTCATACGGATTTTGAACCCGAAAGAATCTCATATTAGTGAATAAACAACCCTAAGAAACTTTTATTCAGGGATTAACAACTTGAAATAACCGGGGTGATATTTTCTCCTCGATTTTCTCAGTACACTGGTAAACTACAAGAGAACGCCCTGTAACTCTTCCTACAATAGAAGGGGGCGTAACGTTTTCTGACTTATCAGTCAATGCTGCGTAATTTGCGACTTACATTGCTGAATATTATCATTATCATTATTTTTTCTCCACAATTTTTGGTTGCTACAAATAGAACCAGTGTGTCGACCAGCAACAGTTCAGTCTTTATTCAGAATCCTTCTGATTTCTAGCAGGTTTACAGTATCAATGCCTTCTCCATGAGGCTTATCAGTTTATGGTTTTTTTTATACCCAATCCGAGGCCTCTGAAAGCCCTCGGTGTGTTAGACAGTTGGCAGAAATAATTATTGAAATAACATTAACGTTCTTGAGTTGTTGAAATTCGCTCAGTTCATCGACCAAATTGAGTTTGCTGATCTCCACAAGTCTAGTTTTCTTGATGTACCATTTTTTAGTATGCCATGATGAACCGTTATTTCAGAGGCTTCAATCTTTCTGAAATGGCGATCCAGCAGTGGGAAATATGTGGCATTTGGTCAGATGTCGAGTCAAATCCCATCAAACTTAGATTTAGGTTCCTACACATAAGAAGTTTGTTAGGCTAACCTAAGTTCCTCTTTCTCGAAACGAACATTATAAAAAACACCCGTTTCAGAATGTTTAATGTACCATTAGTTGTAATTCTACATATCGATGAACGAGGACATGAGGTTCGGATAGTTCTGAATTGCTCCCTAATGGATCTGCGTGTTGAAACCTCGACAGAAACAAACCTGATATTACCATAATGCGAAATCATCAGTTATGGAAAACTGATGACTTATTCAATCTGGAATGAATTAAATATAGATATAGGTGTCATTCTAGTATGATAAAAGAAGAGTATCTTTCCTCATTGACTCCAATGCGCTCCATTGTCAAGAATGACAATTCTCGTAATATGTCTTAGTTTTTGCTCCTGAAAAATATTCTGTTTTCTTGTGTTATAACATGTTTGGTTTATCTATGGGAGATGATTGCCTTTCATTGGGGTCCTGTAGCGGTCTTCAAACATCTGAAGTGCCGAAAAATCATCACCTGGAAGGTCGTATCTGGTTTGAAAAAACCCTCACGACCAGAGAGCAACAATTCGTGGATTCTGAATTCGAATATCGAAGGAATTTCGAAAGGAAAGTGTGATTACGTCTCCAAATTAGCTGATGAACATGGTATCAAGGAGATTCTTCTGCAAGAAACCCATACGGCAACAGAAAAAAAAATCCTCGTGAAAAAGGATAGTTAAAAGGTTATGTATTAATTGATTTTTTACAAGTTTAGCATGTTATGTTGAAAAATTATCAGTTTTCGTAACATTCAACAGATTCGGAAAGGGGAAATTGATGGAGTTTTTTTTTTTTCATTTCTTTCAAATTTTGTGACATTTCTGTCATAAATATTTATGAACCTCCGAATATTATTTGGCCAAGAAATCTTAATGTTGATGTTTTTTAAAGTAGCAAATGCATTTCCAAAATGCATTCGATTTATTCTGAATAATCGGTTTCTTTTCTGCTTTTGTCTTTTTTCATTTCAGATTAAGAATTACGAGTCGTTTTGGGAAGAATCTGTATATCCGAGCCCATCGACGGATAACATGAAGATGATCACACTGATGTCTTTCAAGATTTTCCTGATATTTGATATTTTATGTTATTTTGTTTACGGGGAGGCAGGTTTTTTCGGCTGAGGTTTTTTCCCCTGGCTGTATAGTATCGTATGATACTAGTGTTGATTGTATCGTATGATTCTATAGTATCATACAAATAATGTTATGATACCCCGTTTTTTTTTTACCTCAGCTTAGGTACTTTTTGTTTCAACATTTAATGTATTATTTTAGCTCTTTTTCATAAGAATATATATATATATATATGCGCTCCAATGTATTTTCGATACCTGTGTTATCATGATGTTGTAGAGTTTGTTGTAGACATTGATTCTACGATTCCTAGACTTTGAAGTGACTGATTTTTTGTTATGGACATCAATATCCGATTCAATTTACTATTAAATATAATGTTTATTATTCGAGAAAAACTATTTACAGAGTGTTTTTATTGGCCGATGAGAGTGTTAACGAAATATTTAATCGTCCGTCTTCATCCAAAAAAAAATTAAATATCTGACAAAAGTTGTTGAATCAATTCTCAAGAAATATCTAACTGCACTCTACTGTTTGGGGGTTTCAACAGAAATTTTTCGCACCTGTATTTTTGCCCAAACTGGACATGTCTCAACTGTACCACTAGGAAAAAGCTGAACAGTCAATTTTTACACAATCATTTGTTTCCCGGTTGACTTCAACGTCGATGTGATGAGCCATCCGCTTCATAGTCCCGATTTGACACCAAATGAGTTATTCTTATTTTATTATTTCTGTATGTAAATAATAAATAGAGTGGTCAATGCTTTCAGACACCTGAAGAAGCCGTCGATGTAAGTTACCTCAATTAGAGTGGCATTTGCACAAATGTATAGAGCTACAAACCAAAAATTTCAATAACAATAAATCGATTTTCGATTATTAAATTTCGTTTCAAGTCGCAAAATATGAGAGAAAATCACTTACCGGGCGAAAATTAAAATCTTCACTTTCCGAGATATTTTTATTTCTAGACCCTCTATAAAATAGAGAAAATGAAAAATGCTTATGAAATAAATTTTAATACAAAAGTCAATACCTCATTTGAAAATTTTTATCAGAACACTCTTCAAGGTTGGCCGCAAACTCAAAATTTTTCAAATGGAACATCCTGTATAATTCAACTTCATCCCAACGAAAATCGTAGCTTCCAATATCCAAAATATTTATATTTGTTTACTTAATACTAGTGCATAAATGTTTTCGCACTTGCATTTAATTATAAACGCCATGTTATTCAAACCTATTCATTGAATTTCATTTCAAACCTCAACTCAAAATAACAGTCTTCAACCAAAAAAGTTGTGAAAATATAGATTGATAGAGATTTAACATTAAAAACTTCAACTGGAACAACGAAATCAGAAAATAATTACATTTTTTGAAGATAAGGTTGTGACTCATCAATGTATCAAAAACTTGCCCTAATTTTGCGTTTAAACGTACAAGCTATATATATTTATATATATTATATATATATATATATATATATATATATAATATATATATATATATATATATATATATGTAACATAAGAAATACAAGTTTGTGCCCAATCTTGGAGAGTGTGCTCTAAAGGAGTTTCATAAATACGTCGCTGACATTTATGTAAAATATCTTTCATAAGTAATTTAGAATGTCTCTTTCATGAACATTCAAAAGTATATTTTGTTTTCACCGTGTATTTCAAATCACAAAAGAGTGATTTGGATATTACTGTTTGTGGCTTTAAAAGTTCTATCGAAAAGTGCTTAAGGTCGTGAAAACCGAATTTTTTTTATATTTAATAATAGCTTTAATATATCACAGTCCAAACCAAAATGGGACACAGTGTACATACGCATCAACCAATGTGATTTCAAACTCGTATTTCCAATTTCATCCAGTTGCAAGAACGGTACTTATATAATTCTTCATTTATTTTTATACAAAAAGTAAACAAACAACAAAGAAAGGCTCAGCTACCC